>CANUEZ040000027.1:492500-1092500 GCA_948099385.1 Fasciola hepatica
CGGCGGGTAGTGATTTATGGTCTGATTCTATCAAGATTCATGAGAATAACTCTGTAAATCGAATAATCTTCTACGTATGAATTGAAAAACTATGCTTGCTCATATTTATCCACTACAACTAGGAATATATTTTGCCAACAAATACCTCCCAAATGAATGATAGAATTATAACAAGCATTCTTCTTCTTCAAAAAAGGAAGACAAAAATATGAATTGCTGGATTTCATTGAGAATATTCCAACTTCTAATGATTAACCTCATATTCGCAAATGACCAGTTGTAATGCCCATTCAGTTTGTTGCTGGTTATTGGTTAATAAGGTGTACGAAAAAAGAGGAGACTGAACGAACGCATTGTATTGTAGTGTAATGTAATGAGGAATTTAGCAAGCTAACAAACGCACATTTCAGCAGTTGGGAACCGTATGTTTTGTAAAAATTACTCGACTCTCCGTTGCTATTTAGAAAGAATGCGCAAACCTAAGATTTTCACGTTTTGTTCTCTTGTATTCAGTTTAGGAATTTCGCAGGAGTTCTTTGAATTGGGTGTGAATGTAATAATCTGCGCAGGAATACAATTCTGCAAAGAAGCATACCAGTAATGATAAATTCCCTCCCCCCCCCCTCGCGTTTGAAAGAATAATTTCATTCACGTGATGCGCACATGAAGAAAATCTATGAATAACTGACCAGTATTTTTTTTAATTTAACTTTCAAATTAATCAGTTAACGGATCCAGTGCTTCCACTACATATCTCACACAAAGCTGGACAAACTGAAAATTCCCGTTATCCCAGAATTATGGTGATTAAACCCAGGAAATAAGGGAAAGTGACACATTTCTTTCATTAGTTAATGATCTCTGACCACGACAGAAGACTGCGTTGCAGGAAACAAACGCTATGTCTGATTGATAAATATACACTTGCCGGTAACCTACTCAAGATCACTTAGTGCATAAATCATTTTCTACCACGAAGTAATCTCTTGCCCATAACCAAGTAACTATGTACAATAGTGCAATAGGATAAAGTGAAACTTTAAAAACTACGTGAATCAGTCACGGTATACAAGACCTCTAAAGTTTACCTTGAACCTGAACCATTAAACAACCAATTTGAGTGAAAATCTTCGAGTCTGTTGCTCGAATATGACCGACGTGGGTCAGACAGCTTTCATCATTGATAGCATTTAAATGACCGTGTCTGTTTTCCCGGAGTATCGTATCAACTTTGTGTGACAGGCGAGACGAGGAAACCAGAGGAATGAAAAAAGTGACTAAGCGAAAGATTTTTTTGGGTACAATGCACAACTTGCGGGATGCACGAAAACTGTGAGACATCTATTCTTCTCATTTCCGTGTTTCGTTTTATTAGTTCATTGAAAATTCATGACAAATTTAGGCTCTTAATCACAGCCGATACTATCGGCTGCAGATAAACCATAGTCATATATAATTCAGTGGACGAATGCAGAGATATCCCGAGCCGAGTACTGAGAAGTCTCGTCTTGTGTCGCTGCCCTGAGCTATCTGATCTGCACATTCGTGGACGTGAGAAACCACATAATATCGATTCCCGTTAGAACTGGAAATGTGCTTTCATCACGCAATCTCTAGTGCCAGAATCGTTAAATCTGAAACCCACTTATAAGTTTTGCTATTAAGTGGACGATTCTGATTTGGTTTATTTTTGTTATCTGGCTACTACAGGTGTAGTCGAAATTCCCTAGATGTAGTGGTTGATCGAATTATTTTGTCTCGCACTCACAAGCATGCACCTTGGCAAAATTTGTTATTTTACCTGGGGAATTTGTGCTAACTTATCCCAAAATGGAGCTGTTAACAAGAAATTCTAAATATCGAATCATGAAAATTTCCAGTGGTTCCACTGCTGTAAAAACTTATAGCAAAAGGATGGGTATATCCATGTTTGTACGATGAACAATTTATTGTGAGACTTGATGTGGCGTATTATTTCTACATCAGGACAATTTCCACGGAAGAACTTCCTCTCTGACAGGCAGGAAACTTTCTTTCACTGAGCCCGATGAATTCCACGTTGTACAACGTATCTTTGACGACGCTGCATCAACTAGTTTAATCGGGACTTACCACTGTCCGTATTAACCAGCGTGGTAAGCTATGCGACCTCAGAGTCACTTAGATAAGTTTCCTTGAAAACTTCTTTATACGTCTAATGTATTTGTGAGCCCCCCAAGTATAAACACAGTTTGTGCCAAGTAAATCAGAGGCCAAATTAATCTACAATGCGATTTGAATACGCTCAAGGCCGCGACACATAGTCACCTTTGTTTTTCACATAATACTGGTTTCGATCGACCGAATGAAACTGGATTTTCTCCACGGTCGTTTGCAATGGCTTCTGGGTATTTATTACCAGAACTTCACCTTTATTACTGATGTTGTGGAAATTGGCTAGACAAACTTTCTCCTTCGCAATTAATTCCTCAGTCGTGAACCTTTTATGGTATATCACAACACAAGGCTGAAGCGTGAAATTCTACAGAACTTGATGTCAGTCACGTTAGTTCTGCCGCCATTTGTAGACGATTGAATTCGCGTGACTTTGGTCCCAATGGTAAATTGGTCTGAAGCCCAGAAATCCGAAATCAGTTAAATAGTAAATATAAATTATTAGTAAACCAACGAAGGTAATATTCCCCTTGAGTGGCTTTTTCATTGAGAAATAAAAGCTGATCCGACTACAAATGTTTCTTTTTTTTGATATTTTTGCCATGTATCTACCGAACGGAAAGAAGTCAAAAAGAAGCGACTATATATGGAAAGTGCAGTATTGTCTGAAAGTCAAACTGACCAATCAAAAGAGAGGTAGTCTCACCGGCGGAAAATTTTTTAGTTTATTTTGAATGTCTATTAAATATCTATTTTGTTTCCGCTATGTCGAAGAAATATTTACTGAAAAATGGAAAATATCTCTACTTTATCAAATATGAGAGCGACGACACAGTGCAAGCCCATCGAACACCTGTTCACGTCTTATTCTTCTTGGAAATGACAGCATGTTTTTCTCATTAATAATGTAAAGAGTGGTCACATAACAAGACGTGATGCGCAAAATCAAACATATCCGACTTGGATAATAATGTTAGTTGCATTGGGATAAAACAAATGTTAGAGGTCAATAAGTAATTAATCTGGAAGATTTGTTAAAAATTCACGTCATTGCAAACAAGAGTGGGTAAAAGTAATTTGTTTTGGCCCTTAGCCTTCCGAAATCTAGTATTATACGAACAACAAAGGTGGCCAAATATTACAACCACAAAATATTCCAACCGCACTGTAAATGGTTTTGCTCATCTACTTAATTTTATTAGACTGTGGTAAGAATTAGGGGGCTCATGAATACGTCCGCCATAAGAAGAAATTTCCGAGGAGACTCAGTTTATTAACTTTGAGGTTGCAAAACTCACCACGCCGGTTTACATGGGCTACGAAAGGTCAAGATCAGCTATGTTGATGGAACGTTATTTAGGCTGCGTTGAACAACGTGGAATTAGTCCTGCTCAGTAAAAGAAAACCCCGTCCTTCAGACCAGAAGATATTCTAGGAAAAGTATCGTACTGTAGAATAATATCCCAGGTCACGTTGATAAGGGTCACACAAATCCAACCGTTAACAGGTCGCATTAAAGCTAACGTTACTGATGTCAAGCTACGTAGAATTCTAAGACATACTACGGAAAGTTCAGTTAAGGGGAATTGATTTCGAAGAAGGTTAGTCAAGAGAATTTCGACAACGCATGTAGCTTTCTGAAGCCCCACATCATCTATGAGATACTACATTAACCAAAAAACAAGGGACAATCTCACCTTGTGTACGATATACATATATGTGTGTTTGTAATCTACCGTACATGCATGCATACTTATATAGGTGCAAATGATAAAAATTTGTGCCGACAATTCTGTGATGAACGACATCGAACTCTGTCGCTGATATATATATATATATATATATATATATATATATATATATATATATATATATTGTTATATTCTTCTGATTGGTAACCAAGTGAATTTGGTCCATTGGGTTTCGTGGGGTTTTGCGGAACAACGAGCAAACTTGTTGACGTTGATGAATGTGATAGCCGTGAAAAAGATAATAGGGAGTAAAATCACAACGTTTTCCTGTTACCTCTCTGTGGATGATTTCATACCTCGTTCAGTTCTATCAAGGCAACCAGTTGGCACAAACCCACAAAATCGAAAATGTGCTAAAAAGGGAATGTGGAGTCACGTGTGCTTGGAGTGACCGACTGACCGAGGAAGGTGTAATCACGAAGAAGACAATGAGAATTGCATATCCATGTTATTCGTTAGGACTGGGTTTGAGCTGACTGAAGAAAAATTAGATGGGAAAAGTAACGCGTCTGTTGTGGATCTTTGCGAGGGGAACGATGTGCGAACATTGGTCTGACGACATTCGGACCAGGTTCCCATGTCATCTACCTGGGACTCGTGTGAACTGGCTGCCTTGGGTGATGTGGAAAATCCAAATGCCGGTGTGGATGATGAATTGGATGAATGCAATGGACTGCCTGTGGTGGTAGTCGTGGTCGCTGTTAGTGTATCTGGTAATATGGGGTCGTATAAATCCATTCTACGCCTATCATCAGCCAGGCTTTCTGTCCATCTGGGTGAATGAGACCGGGTTGCGGTACAGTCCGAGTTTGCATGGCTCAGAGCAGTCATCGGTTTCGTTTGGTTTCTAGGAGATGTACCTGATCTCGGACTGCTGTGATCTACATTTTTTGCATCATTCAGTTCACTTGGAATAGGCGGAAATGGAATGTGATATCTGTCCACTTCAGGATAAACGCCGGTTGATGGGACACCAAATAGACTGAAGGAATTTTGAATACCACGTAGCCTTTGATAGGATGATTCGGTCGAAGAAGTTGTTGGCATGTAGTGTGAGTTCATATTCCTGTTGAACAGTGAGTTTATAGACTCACTAACCTGCATCACCTCAAAGTTTTGCGAGAATGGAGTGTACATCGACTCCGGATAAAGTTGGGAACTGGTGAAGTTATCGATGGAACCGTGCACGGAAACCAAGGGGCCCATACTCAAATCGGATGGGTTTGCAGAATTTGGCTGTGTATCTGGACGTGAAAGAATCTCCGGCCATGTATCTGAGAGGAAATAGTGTTTAAATTTGGTCAAGTTATCTGTTTGGTAATATGTCTATCATATATTTGTTTGAAGTGTTTATTTCATAACGGATATGGAGCCTTAATATGACTGCTTTTCGGATAAATTGATATTACGGTATAGTAAAACTTGGAGCCGAAAGTAATCAGGGTGTTTTTAGGGTTTCCTTAATTTAAATCAAATAATACATCTAAATAAATGAACTAATTGCAAACGTAGCACGCTAAATTTAAAGGCTGACAATAATCAATTGATATTCGTCTCCTGTAGCATGATTCAAGTCATCTTTGAACAGCTAATTCCAAATACAAGCAGACTTAAATATAGACCAGTTCTTACGAGCTACTGAACACAAATACGAACAGATTTTGCTAAACTTGAACCTACTTTGATTCATGCCTGTCTCTGCTGGATCAGAATGATGCAGCGAAGCCGAGTGTAACGCGTATTGCGTTGTTTCAGTGGGCTCCAGTGAATGATTTTGCATTTTGTCTGGGGGTACCGTGAACATTGGTAACTTTGGTGACGGTGGGTCTGATATGGATGCGATCGATCGAGCACCAAACAGGATGTTAGTCTCACTGAGTCGTGGAACTATCGGAGGATT
This sequence comes from Fasciola hepatica, assembly GCA_948099385.1. Taxonomy (NCBI): domain Eukaryota; kingdom Metazoa; phylum Platyhelminthes; class Trematoda; order Plagiorchiida; family Fasciolidae; genus Fasciola; species Fasciola hepatica. Next base: position 498,306 of record CANUEZ040000027.1, read on the forward strand.
GCACCGAGGATGCACATATGGTCCATTGTCCCGTGGATGTGGGTGCTGATGGTGCCGGTGTTGATGATGATGATGATGATGATGATGATAGTGGTGAAGAGGAGGAGGAGGGGGGAGGTCCTGAGATTGTGACTGGTGTGAGGGATGATACGAAGAGGGAAGATGAGGGGGAAAAAGACTGGGCGATAATTTCCCCATTTTCGCGACCGGCGACTCGGGACCCGGACCGTTCGAAGATCGGCGTGGATAGGATGAAGGTGGCGAATCTGACCGGGGCGTACGTCTGTCAGTAAAATCCAAATCTGCTTTCAGACTTAACTGTTCCGTGTCTGAATAGGTAACTTCTTTTGTTGTAGTGGTCTGTTTATTTTGAAAAAGTCCCTCCGACCCCGATCGTGACTCAGTCCGTACACATTTATAATCTCTGCTAATGGAGTAGCTCCTTTTTGAAGTGGGTTGTGACTGTTGCTGTTGATGTTGATAACGGTCGTTATCGCAAGAACTGTAATGTTTGTTAGACTTTACCTGAGACTGACTACTCGTGTCGGTCAGTGCCTCATCGTTAGTTGTTTCTTGATCGTCTTCTGAGCCCAATTCTTCGTCCAAACCATCCTCGTTAGTTTCCTCGCCTCGATGCTTCGGTGTCCAGGTCATTTTATTCTCTTTTTTTAATCTTCTTCGAGCATTTGCAAACCATGTGGAGACTTGGGTGAGCGTCATTTTGGTTATTACGGCCAGCATGATTTTTTCGCCTTTTGTCGGATACGGATTGTTAATGTGTTCTTGGAGCCACATTTTTAACGTGTTTGTACTTTCTCGTGTGGCATTTCGACGCCGAGCTGTGTTGAACTCCATTGATTGGCTATTGGCGAAGATAAGATTAAAAAAAATGAATCATCATGTGTCAGTCGGCTATCTGCCCCAAAATTTGGTTTAGGTACTTCTTGGTACTGTAAATCTATTTTGTCCTTGTTGGGAATCATCAGCAATGCTCTTCCAAAGAGCTCCAATAGGGACACGAACACGGGGTGAACGATTGTGAATCAAAAACCTATCAACGTTTAATCAAACTTATACACTATATGACATAAGGCCATCCTAAAAAGGATGAAACAGCTGTACAGTGCTCCCATGGTTTTCAATGGTTTGAACGTTCAAGCTGCATGAAGAATCTCATATTATGTGAAATCTAACCTCCCGCTACTCGTATATCTTAGTAGACGGTTGTTGTTATAGTTCTTTTTGTTATTCATGTTGTGTGAAACTGTTGCAAGTACAATCGTCACCGTCTAGTTGCACGCACCAAAATTAAAACAACCTAAGTTGCATATACCTAATGTGATTTCCATGAATAATTCAATCTAATTTTATCTGAGAACTACCACAGAAAACATTTGTACTTATATACTTTTTGGAATGCTGTAACCATGAAAAGTTGGCAACTCCGGTGGGATTTGGACCCATGCATGGTTTTCACCTAGGCTTTAGTACTTTTGGAAAACAGACTGACGAACAAGCTCATTTTTAATGGCTGTTAATCATGCGAAAACAATACATTGTTAGTGACTTGATAATTTCGAGGTAATGTTTTAGGAGCTGGTGATTACACATACTACGTTGTAAATCGTTATGAACACCCGACTTGGATGGATTCTGACATACTCATTGCGTTGACTGCCGATCAGTCTCTCACCGGTGATTTGGTGGTCAGTGGGACAGAATAGGCCGAGTACATTCTCAAACTGTTACTGAGACCACAAATAAGGGGCAGTGATAATGAATCCCGAGTGTTTCCACCGTCACAAAGAGGCAATAGTTTACCGGTCTGAACATCCAGTCTTAGACCGACATACAAGCATTACTATGAACCATTGAGAACAAGCTTGTTTTGTTTTTCTGCACCTTATCGATTCCTCATGAAAAAGCGGTAGTATTTTTGAATAGCTTGGCCCAATTTCCTTGTTCGGAATGTAACGTGAGTAGAAAAATGAATATACTCCTAACAATGCCTGGTGAAAACGAAGCAAGTGAACAACATCCAGAACGGTTATTGATATGACTTATTGTGAAACAGCGGAATAGTTTGTCGATGAAAATGAACAATAACTTATGTCGACTGTTTGTTCTTGACACGTTCAATGCGGGGCCAATCAGCACCGTGTTGGTGCTGAAAAATTCTGCATCTGAATGTCAAGAGTTAGAGGTAGTTCTTTTCCCTCAAGACTAGTAAGTTGCTCATAAGCGCATTACGGGCACGAGGTGCTGTAAGATCGTCTTCAGATAGGTTACTAACGGTAACCGAAACTTTGGCGAATTACATCTACGAACAAAGCTGTGTTACTAACATCATATAGTCGACTTTCATCTTTCACGTCCAACAGTCCCACGGATGGTCTTCTCATCACCAGCGTTATTCACACCCGACCTGCCGTTCAGCTATGACTTAGCTAATAGAGCCTCAGCTAGATAAGTGGAATGTGGCCAGTTCGACTCCGGGTGACGAGATTTGACTCTTGGATACGAAAAATGCAAGAGGATCTCCACCGATAAGTTATTTAAGTTGTGCCATTTTTAGCCACACATCCAATCATGCAAACAGTGCGAAGAATAATTCCGTTGTATGGTATTCATGGTTTTATATTGTTGGCGGGATAGACAGTCAAGAACGGGATCTTGAATATGGAAGCTGAATTGGCCAACTACATAAAGATGCAGCTAATCACACGTGAGCGAAATTCGGGAAAAAATTGACTTGCTAACCAATCAGTTATCGAACAATTACATCATCATGATCATCATTATCATCATCGCCTGATCGATATTTTGTGAAGTCATTCTCGACTCTTCTGCGGATATGGTACAGTAAGCTTTCAATTTCCGTAGTGCAAAATTTTCAGTTACTTCGAAATATTTCCCCATGCGGTTCCTATGCTCCACTGATCATGCAAAACCACAGGAGCACTACCGTATCGCTGGTTCATCCCGCTTGCTCACAATCATCAGCAGCACATATCCATCAATTCACATGTACTATTCGAAGTTGGGGTTACTTTGTAGCTTGAATGAAACAGATGACTACTTGGATTTTGAAACTGATTCCCAAGAACTTAGTTGATGTTAACACTGAGTCCGTGGCTTTGGATGACAAAAACTCGTTACCCGTCTAACGAACGAATTCGATGATCAACATATTCTAAATAGGTACCCAAAAATAGCGAAGATCGTGCAATCAACGTACGGGGCTAGGATATCAGATCCGTATTAATTGGAGAATTAATTCGGATTTTTCGAGTTGTAGTTCTTACTAGATGGAAATGCATTCCTGATGTTTCACAGCAAGTCAAATGAAACAACCGTGCACAGTTCTTCCGCACTTTCCCGTGATGCGATATGCTTTCACGCTTCTTGATGAATCGTTTCATAAACAAAGGAAATATTGTCCTTTTCTTACAACTTATTTATTCCCTCGTTTTCAACATCCGTTGCCGAAATTCCGTTTTGTTTCATGCCGTTCGTAATCTACTGCATAAACCCCAATTTCAGATAAAACTGGTTATTTACTGGAAACTGCTGCACCATTTTCTATCAAACTTTAACCGAAACGCACAATTCTTTAGCCACGAATCATAGTTCTTTAGCCAGGACCCACCATTCTTTAGGACAACCTTTAGCCACGCCCCTTCTATCACGCCTTAGTCCACATATGAATTGAACTACCTCAGTAAACCAATTCGCCGATATTTTTACATTCGAATACGCAATTCAGAAGAAAAACGCTGCTTGGGAGGGGAATCCCCTTTGTATGCTGTCATTGATCGCTCACGCATACGAATGGAATATCCCCCGTAGTGACAGTCTTCTCAATAGCTTATTCAGATTAATCACGGGATCTAAACGTTTCATTCTTACCTTTGCTAAACCATCTCTCTAGGACACTTTGCAAATAGGAACCAGATAAAAGGAAAAATATTAACCAAAGGCAAGCTCGTTTTTTGTTGCTTAGCTAACGCGGATTGTGAAAAACGTGAATAAATCTAACTGAGGGAAGTCTGAGAGCAAAGAGTAGTAGAGTGAGATACTATTTGGGCAAATTACGATATTTCACACGCACAGACGCACGCGCATGCATGTGTATGTGTACCAGTATTTGTTAGCAAGATGTATGTTAGTGAGCTGTACTGTTCAGGACGACAATAAAATCATACTTTTGTGCACCAAAAATGACTTCGTACTGTGTGTAGCTTTTTTTACACATCTAAAGGATGTTAACCAGGTTGCCTTCAGCTCACCGTAAAAAACGCGGAACCAGAATACCTTCTACATCTTTAATGGTTTGTATGATTTGGTCTGATTTCCTTAAGGCACTATTTGAGCAAACTCACATTGTGTTCTGGCCGAAGTTCAGTGTACCACTTCCCGAGGCCCATGGTACGGAACTTAGCGACTTGGGGTTGTCCATCTCGTCCTTCTCAGGTTTGGGAAACGGAGAATACGAGAGGTAGGGATGTGGTAGTGCAGTCGACGGCATAAATAACGGAGATGGTTGAAAAGGGGCTATTACCGACGGATCCACTATGCAGTCTCTCTGACGTACTCCCGTACTGTGAACGGCAGCATCCAGCTGATTCGTCCGAATCAGAGCAGGAAGTTTTGCATAAGAGTCAAAAGTAGATCCCTCGAAATCAATGGGATCTTCCATGTGGCGCGAATCGGGTAGTGCTTGTCGCTCCAGATCCAAAACACCTCCCTCCGGAGAGGCTAGAGATCGAGGTAGGTGACAGGGGTACGGAGTACTGTTGACCAACTGATGTATGGCCTCCTCACATGACTGATGTCTGTCAAAATCCTGGGTAGGTGGTCGGAAAATAGGAAAAGCCGTGTTGCGAGAAATCTCAAACGAATCAGATGCAGTAGAACCACTAAACCAGTTTCCGATTCTAATCGATCTAGCTTCATCCTTTTTCGCGGTGGATTGCTCTATATTATGGTAACTGCCTAAGTTCACAGAAGATTCGCTGAACTCATAAGTTTTCTTAAGAATTAGAGGTATTAGGTGTTCTTTGTTCGGGTCCGATAGGTAATCTGATGTGAAAGTTCCACCAATCATACGATTGGAATCTGGATGAGCTATCTCAGACAGATCATCATCACAGTTCATAACTCGATCAATGGAATGATGATAACCTGCAAGAGGCGTCTTGTTTGTCAAGTGGACAAAGTTCGTGATATCAGTTGGTATGGATGGTTTATTCAACTGATTTGTCATATCAGCACAGTGAGCCCCTTCACTCGGACCCAATCCACTAGGTTTATAGACCGAATCCGTGTGGAAAAACTGTTCCCGATTTGCGTGCTCATAATACGGACCGACAGCTGTCGGTTCGGTTGAGTAACTGTCAGGAAAAGTCAGTTTTGTGTAAGAGGCTGTGATCGAACCGTTGTCATTTGCGTTGACTGTGTTTGAGGGGATCATACTCGGATTTGTGCATGTATTCGACTCCAAGCCTTGAGTCTGGATGTTGGTTGAGTCAACCGGTGAATGATGTTTTGCTTCAATTCTTGCCCCCTTGTGTGCAGAACATGTGGAATCCAACGGGAAAAACATTCTCGTGTTTGATTTGGACTGGACATCGAATTCCGCCTCTTTATCGTGCGTTGAGGTGGCTTTTTTGTCTTCCAAATTCTGTAAATAATTAAAAAACATTAAAGCTTATGTTTTTGAACAACTAAAATTCACAAACAGACCAAATCAAACATACGTTTTAGGACCTGTGAATTTCTGTGTACGCATGACTTTCGTTACGTAGCCTTGATCAGATTATCTTCAACATATCCCTTGACCGATGATTCTTCACCGTTACGAAAGGCTATCTTAATACTTTCAAGTGAAGCCCCCCCCCCTCCCCACGCGCGTCCTTTAAAAATGGCTCAAAGCAAATCGGAAAACAGTTCTGTTTTTCCAGTATCTGAAAAAGTTCTATAGAAATTCACTCATATTTTCCCACCTCCAGTAAAACCGGATCAAATATCAGCTTTCAAAATTGGTCGGGGAAGCTTACAGTTCTGGTAGGATTAATTTTCGATTAAAGTATACTGTCTTCGTAACTTATCGTTCCTTTTATTCACAGAACTCTGAATTCTCATTCGGGAGGTTAGATCCCGAAGGGATAAAGAGAGAGGGAAATTTTGATTAGAACCTTTGATCAGAATCAACCCTAATGGTTTAATCTGATAAGAATGTTTCCCCTCGTTCTTTGGGAGCAGCAGAGAGTATAATTTCCACTATTGTCAAATTACTCTCCATGACTGAGCTCGGTTGTTGCAGGAACTCAGTCAGAATATTCCCGATGGTTTCTTTTGGTTACGGGGTCAACACAGTGTGATAACAAATAAATTGTTGTACTTTGGGAGCATGAAGCGTTCTATTCACAATTACCTCATTTGTATGCGAGCTGTTTGACGGGTTGTCTCTCTTAGAATAGCGAATAGAACTTTTGCAAAGTGTACATGTACGGGGATGAGTGGGCAAAAGAGTACGCGGTGCGCATACCTGATGAGCGGTAATAAGCGCGAAACTGGTCGTGTGCTTCCGGTCAATTTTGTCCACTCATTTATAGACTACGTACTCTCAAAGTACAACAGTTTATTTGTTATCACACTATGTTGACTCTGCAACCAGTAGAAACCATCCGACTGACTGCTTTCGCTTTATCATGGTTCTACTGGTTAACCAGAACCAACCCCACAGAGCGAACCACGTAGATTCTTCGAACAGAAGCATTCATTCACACTTCTGATGCACAAGTGAGATAACAGTGAACAAAGCTTTTGTACTTTCGTTGGAAGTTTACTCGTGAACTCAGAGGACGAAGGAGATCTTCGCTTTCCGTTTGATTGGCACTGAATTTTATAAAAATGACAACGGGGAAATGCAACTCTAGTTTTTGTAATTAGTTTAGCAGGAAATTCCTTGGTTAATAAAATTCGGAGTCAATTGGAAGAGTATTTAAAGTCGTTTTCCTCGAAAGTGATCATGTGCGGTGCCGAAAGGTGACTTGGATCTTGAAACCGCAAGCTCCAGGAAATCTAAACGCGTCTCACAAACATTACCCGACGGACATCGCCAGTATGGTCCCAGTGCTTACAAATAACCTGTGCGGAAGACAGTGGCGTGATATGATTCATTTCGAAACTGTTCGTTAGTCAACAAAAGTTGTTGCCTCACAGAGCCGGCAAATTTTCGTATTTGGATCCATTCGACGTTTGTGAATATCTTGTGCTAATGTGGTTTTGGCGAACTGTTCTCAGCATCCACTTGTGAAATGTCCGAAGCCCCGGTTTAACCTCTAAATTCTTATAGCTTCCATCGGAAGTATGCACAGCAGTCCATCCTTCGTTTGTATTGCTACCCCGTGACTCAGTTTTTTCCTATATTTTTCACTATCGTACTCCGGTGACTGTTTTTTTCATCGCCCAATTCGTTGTCAGTGCCGTAGAATTTCAACGATTGCAGGGCGATTGGCCCGGTCCTCTTGTATGATCCTCGGAATGGTAACTGGTGAGTAACAAGTACTTGCTCTGAATTGGTCTCTGTTCTTGACTGAATTCGCGTTGGTTCTGTACTCAATTCAAATAGCTCGATGTGGAATCTACGGCTCTCTTAGGTGACAGAGTGCATGCCGGGCAAAACTTGTAGTTGGAGTTCCTGTGTGGGTTCAGATACGGCTGAAGTTGATAACCATTTACACTGGGGATACATTTATCATCGTTTGTTCAGTGACTCTATTCTATGCGGTTATTTGATTACACACTGTTGCGAAAATGAATCAACGACAAGAGCATAAAGGTGCACCTACAGTTACGGTGATAAGCACGTAATCGGAGCTCCAGAATAGACAACCTTGGCTCATTTATTAGAACGGTCCGGAATCGGAAGTCATTCTCGTACTGTTTGTAAGGTTAGAAGGGGAAATAAGTAAACCGCAAAAAGATAGTGGTCATGTTAACAAAGTCCAGACTGCTCGTATTGTAGTGCTGAAGTGATACATTTGCACTATGTGCTCGGTTAGCAAAAAGGCTGATACAAATGGGCATCCTGCAATCCTGGATTCAGCACGACTTTATTTGTCAAAGCATCATTTACGTAATCTTTATCAATACCAAATAAATCCATGGTACTCAGCCCATATGAAATTAATTGGAACCGTTCACCCTAACAAGTAATCTCACAATGCTCAGCGTCCCCTTAAAAAACACCTTAAAATAGCATAACACTGGGTAAACATCAAATTGTACCCTATCAAAAAATAATTTGTATAACTGAGAAAAGGGATGATTTGTTAGTACTCTGTTGAGACAAGAAAATATGTTTTTTCTTTTATGTGAACTTGTGTGCCATAGAACTTGGGTTTAGCTTCGGACCACGAAATTTCTGACTATCAAGTACTGTTCTAACGACTGGACGCATTTCAATGAACAAAGGGTAAGATGCCAATAAATTCTCTTTAGTTGTTCCAGTATCCTACTGGACGTTCACGAGGAAGAAATCAATGCAATATGAACGCCCAACTCATCGTGGAAAACTGTGGAAACGCTGCTGAATCATATGGCTTGTTAGGAATTAACAGAAGGACACATCCGTCAAGCCCCAACAGGGGATCGAACCCGGTGTGAGCTATTCTGAACGGAATACCCGAATACCGAGATTCCACTCGACCGTTTATTACATATCAGTAGCACATGATATGACACCCTTTTCTCACCGGATTTGAATTTTAACAAGTCGGCACCAGCACAAAAATCGTCTTCCACGAAATACCCCGTGTAGGAGTCTCGGTCTTTGTCCAGTTTATAGGCACTGCTGATAATCCTTAACAAGAACAAGGCATTTTATACAGTGCTTTCAAAACTTCCATGGATTTACCAGAGGAATTGATCGTGTTCCCTTGAAAACTTATATTTTAGTGAACTCAAACTTCACCCTTACAGCAAATCTATTTATCCTCATTCTCTGTTGGTTACTTCACCTTTCTAGTAGACAACAACCATTGTCGGGCAATTAATTAACCCCAAAAACCAGTATATCCATTCAATCAAAATAATAACCTAGTCCAGTTAACTTTAGACGGTGAATAAAAAAATAATGGCCTGTAGGAATTCCTCTCTCTCACGGTGGTACCATCCCCTGCTAGATAAGCATTTCGATTTTTACAACGTGCCATTCTCTTCAGCTCGTCAGTAAAATACTAGGAATCGGAAATCGATTTTCTTTGTCCATTCCCGCTTTTTTAGTTCATATTTTCTTTTCCTTTAGGCCAAATGAAATCTTTTGAGCTTTGGGTTGTAAAACAACAAGGTTATTTTGTCAGCCTCGTTTTCACGTGCATATTTTCAATTGGCGCTGGCAGACAAACTAGTTTACAAACGATTATAGAAGTTTTTCAGAATACGCACATCACGGGGCAAGCAGGTGGAGAACATGGACCGGGGAACTGGATTGGAAGCGAGCCGTTTGTGACTTATTTCTAATTCCTGCTTTTTTCTCTATGCAACAATGAAAAGTTCATTATGATTCTTTTTAATTTCGATTTTATCGAAGACGCTTCTTATGGCATAATTGGATACAATTCATTAGCAAGCGAATAAAACTGACAAGTATACGTAAATTGCTCTAAATTTGTTGACGTCCTTTATTTGAAGAATAGTTCAATAACATATTCATTCCACCGAGAACAAAAGAGTTGAACTCATCGGAATTTTTCCAGTGGTAAGCGTCTTATTAATCGCTTTCATGGAAATGTTGAACCAAACAATGATTGCTTTAAAATAAGGCCAGATTGCAAGAATCATCCCGGATATTCTAAGGGTTATATTCTGAAGCAGCAAAACGAAATGTTCTGTAGCTAATCGACGACAGTAAAGATCGTAAATTTAACGTCTACCATTTGTTCATCTTGTATACGGGAGTCATGTTATGCAATTTCCCTAAATGCAGTGTAAAAAATGTGTTAGTTGGCTTCTTATTTGACTACGCTTTGCCAAATGTTTACCGAACCACTGATTCGATTACGACCAATGAAGGAATAAAATAGATTGATTCCAATCAGTGAAGACCTCCTATGTTATTAAACTTACTTTATTTATCTAAATAATTGTTATAATTATTGAATCTCCAACACTACCTAACTAATAAAGCTGTTACGGGAGACTTGAGATGTTATTGTCCAAATCAGATCATTAGTTTTGCTTAGTAGGACAATGAAACGAACTACACTACGACCAGGATGGTATCCGCAATCGCGGACAGGTCATCGTTTCTAGTCACAAAAAGAAAGGACAATCACGAGTCAAGGAGACTGCCGGAAGAAAGAGTACAGAGTACACACGGCTACGAGCTACTCACAATAACAGTAGCAGGGAAGTTTTGTAGGCTGTTTATAACGGAATGTCTTCGCGGAACTTAGGCTCCTACAGAGGAGTCATCCATCACAAGTTCGAAGCACGGACAACGGATTGTTATTGCCCAACGCCAGTGATGGAAGGGCGCCTTATCATGCAGTGTTGATACCTAATAAACCAGTGAAAAGCAGCCTGGTTAACCTACTAGTTACATGTTCGACTCCAGCTTATTCACCGCCGGGTCCAGTCCCAGTGGAGACTCGGTGAATGTGCACTTCTGGTGATTCGTAAAAAGCCAGATGATACAGTTGTGCTTCCATGGTTTTCAGTGATCAGCGGAGCGTTCACGCTGCATGATGAACCAAGATGTATCATAGCCAGTGTCATTTTGGGGGTCGACCCTGACACAGCTCGGTTTGAATTGCTCCGTTAAATGTGACGTAGTCAGAAACAAGTTAGAGTGTATCCGGGGATTCGGTATAACGTTACTACATTAGCGACAGGATGTGACTTAACTTGAAGGGGTAAATTTGACCGAAACTTTCACAAAGTCCGCAATGACGAAAATACAAGTTGTTTGTTCAAAAATGACCGTAGAAGGCCTAGCTACGTATTCTGTAAAAGTAGATAAAATCCCACGCATAATGAAATAAGCCACTCTCCGTAGTGCTTGACTCAAGTTCTTCAAATTGTGGGTATGTGCAGACAGATGGACTCAAATATTGCGATTAGAAATTTGTGTCGAGGATCGCGAGAAGGTCACGTAGGCTGTGATGCAACTCATGTCACACCTAGAATCGATCACAGATGATACGACATTGTGAAATTTAAAAACACGAGCACTTGCTCCCGTTCTTCAGGGGAAATTTACTCGCGTCTGTTAAAAGTAAGGAAACAAACATAGCTTCCCAAACTGTCAGTGCAATTCACACTAGATAGAAAAACCACGTTACTGTCCGGTCGTGCTTAATTTGGAGTGGACAACTTCAAGAGTTTGATGAACTTCTAGAATTTGGCCTAAAAGTTTTTGTATGAAGTCTTCAAGCACTGGGTCGTCAAGGTGGACTAGTAGTTTAACGTTGCACATTTTGGATGCGGAACCCAACGTGTTTTCATAAGGTCAGGCTCATCAGAATTAATCAATGCGAAGGCAGCGAAATCATCTTGGTCTTAAACTGCCCCACCAACTCGAGTGGGAAGTCATTTCTACCTCCGAATCATCTCTTCTATTTGTGCAAACCACAATGAATGTATAGAATGCTTGTCCATGTACCCAGTCGTTGCATTCAGCGTATTGGTCCGACTGGTGTGGACAACAAAGCCTTGAGGCTTAAACACCGCGGACAGGATTCATCAGTCATGTCATCGATCCACGCCACCAATCGGCTGTCCTGTAACTCGGGTTTCCGTTGTCTCAAGCCTTGGGCTTGGTACCACTCCGGTGCTGGCTGCCGATGTGACTTTTCAGTCACAGACTTTATCTATCTCATGCATGTAGCATCCCCAATGAAGAACTGAGGTATGTTTCTTGTCGGTAGTTCACAAGCGGTTGATTTTGTCACATTGCAAACCTTTTGTTTAAAACTAAATGAAAACCGGTGGTAAATTTCTCTGATCCTAAAACTGTCCACTGAAAGACTGGTCCCATTGTGGGAGTTTTTTCAATAACCTTTCTGTTCAAGTGAATTGACCAGGAAATATATTTTCAAACCTCATTTTTCGGACCGTTTATTATTTTCAACGCTACCGATACCTAGGACTGCCCGAAGTACATCGTTCAAAAATGCAGAGACGATAAAGACATTGGAATAACTATTTAAGCGTTACCTTTCTGAATTTAGAAACGACTTGGACGTGGATTGTAATTAGGGGCACTTTTACCGCAAATACCAAATAGTTGTATCAACTCATTTACCTATTTGCATCAGTGATGTGGTGTTCACTGCCAGAGGAAGAACTCATTTCAAAGATTACCGCAAAATCTTTGTTTGGTAAGGTTACAAATGAGGCATATTGTGCGGATTCAGAAAAACTGGGAAACCAGATTTGCATCAGATTCTCACAACGGCATTCATAGTTTTGTGCACGCAGAAAGACTGAGGGAAAACTACAACGGTCCAAACACCAATGGAAACAATCCTGTGGGCTACTGATTCATGACGTCCATATAAGAATCAGTAATCTGGCCGCTATGGTGTTTGTGTTAACTTTGAAGACTACCGCTTGAGTCAGGTGAGAATGAGCATGATCGATGAGGGAAATTCAGCTAGTCATACTATTTTGAACCCATGAGTATGAAAGAGCTTCGTGACTATTTAACGCATAGCCTTGTTTACCATGTAAATGAATGCCAAAGCGATACCCTATTAGAATACAGTCTTCCACGCTCTGCTTAAAACCTGATCAGGTATTCGGTTCCATTTATTGAAGCTAAGTGATTGTCAATTTCACTGTCATTTCTACCCCTACCGAACGAACAGAGGGAAAGTGAGAACGGACAAACAGCTGAAAGCAATCCCGTTTCTTTCCGGAAAAACGCTTCCGTCCGGTTTCGTCCCCCAGGATTGTGAGAACTAAAGCCCAGATGATTTCAGCTGTCTCAAGTAGACAGGAAGAATTGCTCACCTGGCTGGTTACGGTAAATAGAAATTGTTCTCCTAAGTATGCAGACCACCCCGATAAACATCGTTTATCTTAATACATTATTTCTTGGGAACAAGAAACACCTGGCAGAAATCGAACCGTCTGCAACGCTATACGATCAGCAAAGCATCGTTCTTCTCGAACAGCACCGATCAAGTGGTCCGTTTTGGGGAAAGATACCCAGACCGCGGATACATTACACGCGGGCATGTGACCGACAAGCCTTTGGGGAAGAGTTCGCTGGGGTCATAGTCCGATATATATGGGACTAACGAACGATACCATGCCCCCCGGTGAGAGATGGCGAGGTATACTGTGTAAAGAGAAGACGTGACGATCTCTCATAGATGGTTGATGCAGAAAAGTGCTTGCGCAATTTCAACGGACCAATTACGTGCCATATGTCCTATCAGCTGTTCCCACTTCGATCTGGACGAATATGACAGGGGTGGTGATTTGAATCTAGATAAGTTGAGACCAAATGGGACGAAGCACGAGTGATATGTTGATTTTCTGGCTTGATAAGCGATGCGCGATTCCCAACAATCGAATAATTGTGGGTTATGCGATTCGGTAGGATTTATCTATCTTAATCATCTGGTTGTTAATGAATGTGCGTGTGAAGTAAATTCGACAAACCCTTCGAATAGACTATCACGTGTCTCGATATGAACGTTAGTGGGTAATCGTTAACTGCTCTTGATGTGCGAAAATCGGTCATCATTCGCATGCCGTGTATCATCTAGCATGAAATCAAATAATCCAAATAGGTAAAATTAAAACGATTTTTTTTGTGACATACGTATTTATCACCAAGGAAAACTGCTTGAATTTTGAGGATGCTCTTCTGAAACAGACTTCTCTTCATGTAGACAGAGCAGCAATAAAGACGCATGGTTGAAAACTGGCAAGAGAACTTTGTGTTGTATACAGAGTGAACAATTTCATTCAGTGTCTAGACTTTTTGGTAGATTCAAAAAAGTTACACTGACTTACTGGAAGCCGTACTCTTCACAGTAAAAATATCTACCTGAAAATAGTATCTATTTGCATCAACGCTGATAATCACAGTAGAATCAATCTAAGTGAATTTGTGATTTTGCAATGGTAGGTTGCATCGACAATGATGACTAGGGTTCTAACAGTCGTCCTTGATATCGTACTACACACGTTACAAAAACCCTAATGTTATATACAGATTGCTAGCCAAAGTCACGGAATATCAGCCCCAGTAATAAATCCACTAAAACTCAAGTTACAAATTTATCGGTTTGAATAAGTCTTGGTTACACCGTGTCTAATTCTAAAAGCATTCGAGCTCCACCTCTCGCCCAAAATTGTCATCGTCATCATCACTTTCGAGGTCGTGGCCGTCATTTGTGCACAGACTTAACAATTCTGAAGTGTTCTTTTATCCGAATTCCACTTTTATCCGGCTCTCTGTCTTCCGAAGCACTTTTATTAATAATGTCCATAAGTCCATATTTCCCACCAATAAATCTTTGCTGTAATTTACAGTGCACCTGTTTTGGTGTGCCTTCTTATGTGAAGATGGTATCTGCTAAGAATTTACTGTCAGCAATGTTCACATGCAACTGTATTTCAGGGTGAAACATCTAATTGTTTTTCAATCATTTGAAAGATGATTGAGTTCTTCCGTCTGCCGGAAGTAAAAAAAATTCGGATGACTAATATGCCATTTTTAAGACAAAATGTTACATGAACTGGGTCATTTGGATGCCTTTTGTATTGCGCTGTGCCTCTACGTACTCAGTTCACTTGCAAACTTTGAGGCTGGTTGAGGAACATTCCGCTTTTTCTGATCTTCAAACAGATGATTACATGGTCAGAAATACGATGATCATGTCATTCTGATCATAATCAACTCATCACAATGAAAGGCAGTTAGATCCTCTCCAGCTTCTCAACACCTACGCAATTTTAATTCCATGCGTTATTTTTTGTAGTTATAGTACGACTACACCATTCATAAAACATTCTCCTTCAGACCAAATATTTAGAACCCCAGACTATATTCATGACTATAATTGCTCGTTTTAGGTCAGATTTTGTAATAGCTCATGGGTTTTACGCTATACACTACAGAGGTGGAGTGTATTTTATGCGAAAGATTTTCATTACTTAAAAGCCGCCTTGATGTTACCTGAGTTCAACAGTGCAGTCATTCAAAGATATGCTCATAATCGGCAAACTTTTCTATTGTAACTGATCCAAAATTGTGAACGGACTAATGTCGCGAGAATGCGACGCAGATTATACATTGTTAAAACAATATCTCAAACCTATCCGGATATATTTGCTCTCTCTCTCAAACAGGGGATTTTAACGATCTCATAGTAAAATACAAAAGGTGACTTGACTGAGCACGAAAGTTTTGGTTAATGAGAAGATACTAGAGACAGCCGCATGAAAAACCGTTATCTCATTCGGTAAAAGACGGACGAAATTCGGATGTAACTACCAGCATCCATTAAATTTATGCGTAGAATCCCAAGTGAAACGACATGTCCATATAAAGTGTAACACTACAAGATCAACCAACACAACACTTCAGCTACTGTTTTTTGCGATCTCTTCAGGATCCACTTGAATCCCAGCCTGGATAGAAAAACTCCAAAGGCGATTTTTTCATAAAGAGATTTGTTATGAAAAGATGAATTACTCGTTCAAAAACGTTAAATATCTTTCTATTTCTGACCACAGTGGAACATTTTGATTTTTTCTAACGCAAACTAGATGGGTTGTTGTTGTTGTTGTTGTTGTTGTCAGATGACCCTTCGGACTGACTTATAACCGCAGAACCAGATATGCAATGCTAATTACAACTTCGGATTATTTTCTAAAATGGTAAATCATAACCGTAGCACCCATATTGCTTGCCCTCCAAATAGTGACCTCTGTTGTGTAATTTGTTCGTCCTTATAATGAAAGCCACACACACTGGGGAAAAATCTGCTATGCTCAATAACTAATCGTTTTTTTAAGGAACAATATACGAAAATGCTGTCTGACTTACTGATGGTTCTTGTTCTTCCATAAGTTCCGACTGTGATTCTGCTGTAATTAGTGTCTCAGTGTTACCAATGTCCTTGTGCGGTGTTCTCGTCACCGGATTATAGTTGTCTGTTTTGCAGTTGCAGCGATCCGTTACGCGTACCTGTCGGATCCCTGGTGCTCCGTTCACTCTATTGCTGCTGCTGCGTACGTGTGTGTGTGTGTGTGTGTTGCGTGAGTGATAGTGAGTGACTGCATATCCAGATGAGTGATGAGATGTCTGTTTTCTCCATGGTCGTGGTGCTTGCCTTGGATCCCGAGTTCGATCACGGGCGTGTCTCATTAGCTCGTTTGTTCGTTAGCACATTAACTCACTCACCTCGTCCGTCCGCTGTGAAGCTGCCACAGGACGCATGCACGCACGCACGCAAAACGATGGACCCGATAACTGTGTCTGGACTGTGCGCTTGCATGTATTTGTGTATGGGTGCGTCGGTTCATTCCTTTGCTCGTGCACGATTCGTTAAATTCCTTTGCGTATATTGGCGATCGGCCAGGGCCACATACAAGAGCAGGCTAGTCGGCCGGCCGATCGGCGAGTACGTTGGCGAACCCTCATATACATGCACATCGCCTCTGGGGTTGTGTGCACGGTAGTAACTTCGGTACTCGTGTTGCAGTCGTCTGACCATTAACAAATTGCGCTCGCAAAACCAGCGCACCCGTGGATGAGGCATGCGGTTGCGCTGCCGACAAATGGTGGGGGTACGTGCGTGTAGGACAGAGAGAAGCTGAACTGGCAACGGTGAGATGAGGAGAGGCACAAGACAATTTGTTAAGCGGACAGAGAGATAGATGCGGACGAGAAAGCGAGAAGGGTAACCATGTCCGGTTCAGCCCAAAGCCGGACTATACAGCGGTTTCGATCACCCGTGTACGTGTGCACACACACACACACATGCACACACACACACACACATGCACACACATACTAACCACAGAGCTAGCCAAAATACCACTCACATTCGTTTTGTTATCGCAGGGGTGGCGATAAAAGTGACAACAACGACTTCCTGAACAAACGTTGGCGTGGACGACTCTTTCACGCGTTCACTTCCATTCCCAAGTACCTGCGAATGTGCATGCTCGCTAGTGAAGGCTTTTTGTTTTAGTTTCGAAAGCTGCACTGCCTATGATTCGGAGAAAAGAGGGCTATGGAAATGAGGATCCTTACTGGTGAAGTAGAGTGTACCCACTGTCATCCATCGAAAACAGTTATTCTACATCTTGAACACACATGCACAAACGAAAGTGCTACATAAGACAGAACGTTCTGGTGTGATTACGGAGTATGAGCATTTGTCTGAAAGGTACGAGATGGTCTAATATGTGTGTGCTTTTGTGTGTTTGTACGCGAACGGGATTGTGCTCGCTGATTGGCTTGTGAGAAGTCACGCGAGTAGCAGTTTATAGGTTTAACAATGAGGCTAAGAATTCCGCGGTCTATTGTAAGCTACGATGGCTGAACCAAGCATGTCAGTCAGGGGCTCGAGAATACAAAATTATGTCAATCGACTGCATAAACGAACAATCGGATAGGTGATCGAAAAGCAAAGTGCATTGCTACCACTGCATTTTGTACCCATTGACCAGCCTACCAGTAACCTGTAACGAACAGCCATGGGCATACTGAATGACAATAAATGGGTAAACTGTGTAAATAATTTCAAAAAATACTCAGGCAGTTCGGCCTACTTTGCGCTCGAGTAGACAATATGGGAAATTGTTATTTTCGAAAGATCGAACAATGATTAAACTAACCCACGGCTATCTTTCCGCATAGAGCGTCCTAATCAATCCCTTCTTCCCATCGATCTTCCAAGCCCAATGAATAAGATGATTCTTTGTGTGGCTGTTTTGACACTTGCCACAATCGAGAATCAGTTCAACAGACAAATCGTTGAATATCAACATGTTGTACTCACTCGTAAACAAGAGTTTGTGTAACAAAAGATATGAGAAGAGGTAGTATAAATTCAAATATAAATATTTATAGAATATTGAGACGGTTAAATTTACCGGGAGGTTTGTGAGGGACTCCGTAATTTTTCATTCCCACCAAAGTTGCTTTGGCCGATGTGAAGTGGTATGTTCAAGATGATGGAAGGGACTGAACGTCTAAAATGAAATCCGGTCTGATAATAAGTTTGGTATATTCAATATCCGGACAATGTGCTGATTAAACTATTAGAAAGACCGTACTAAATGTGAAAATTCCAAGGGAATTATGCTGAAATAGCTTCTGTGTTCTCTCCGTGTTGCTTTGAGAAGCTCGGAATAGTCAAGTCACTGTGTGATTCACAAAGTACCTAAAAGCACCATAGTTTTATCTTTGTAAAATAGAATTATTTATGTCCCTGTAGAAAGGAGACTACGAAATCGAGAAGGCCGTTATTTGACAAACTTTCCGCTTTTAAACATTTCACCTCGCAGACATTAGTTGATTACCTGGGGATTTGGTGGTACGAAAAGCTTCAGTGACTACGATGAGTGACAAAAGGTATCACATTTAACTGCCGTAATTTCAAGAGCTTTGTTTTTACGGCTTGTGATTCAGCTTTCCTTGTAACACAACTTGCTCACATTTTTCATAATTACTCACAACCTCCTTCGATAAAATCTTACCGTCTCGATGCAGTTCACTTTCACTGTACTCAATGATTGAGGTCGCATCTCACTGGAATTCGTAGTGCTAGATCTGAACGGTCTTACATACATTATTATTGAAAAGCATCCAAAACAACACAATATGGAGATGACTGCGAAAAAGGGCAAGGTTCCCGATGGTTCTTCTTCTGATACTCTTTCAACTCATGTGTAACTCGTCTAGTCAGCTTCTTTATCCTGCTGATTTAAAAGAAACAGTCCACAATAATCGGCACACTAAAACTGCTAGAACTTACCTTTCAAATTAAAGAGGGTTAATTCGTTCCTACTCATCCTGGTCTCAGGTCTCGATGTAGCTCAACGAAGTACCTAAAGTCCCCGGAATGGAAATTCCTGTATTCTGTATTCTTTTGTGACTATTATTTACCACCTTTATATTGTATAATATTGATACAATATTTCATGAATGGGTTCACGGCCAGTTAGAAGCCATCATTTGATCAAAGTGACCAGTGAAGAGTCGGACAAAAGTGGTATGGCACTGTATCTGGAAGGCGGGACAAAATTTCCCGGGAAACACTCGACTAGTTTCACCGTTGTCGCCACTCTTGAGGTATGCGTACCCGATACTCTTCCACCCAATCATCCTTATACTTGAGCACTCCACAGTTGGTCTAAAGTTGTAATCTCATCTGGATCGAATGGAGCGCGTATGGACTGTATGATTATAAAGGAGATTACAACTGGGACAAAAGTATCTAAAGTTCGCTCGGAAGACCACTGCTCGTGGGCCTCGCCTACTCCATATACTTTCGTTGATGTTTCCAGCTGCCTACGCCATACTAGTGTCTTCACAAAGGAACTCATACTCAAAAATAACACAGATCGCCGAGTCTTTCTGGCATTTCTTTCTCTTTCTCTCTCTCTCTCTCTCTCTCTCTCACACACACACACACACACACACACACACACACACACACACACACACACACACAAACTGTCCTGATAAAGAAACTACAAAATGGCCCGAAAACCGGGAGTAGCTTTTGGAAGTGCGCAAACGTTACTTCACAATGGATAGCCCATAAACAAACAGCACAAGATTTACGAAGATGTGGGTCTTTGAACTAAATACATAAGAAAACTAAGCATTTCTTACTCTCGTACTGGTGATTTCAGAACAGTCACTTTTTCAGTCCAGTATCGTACCTCGTTTGGTGCATAAAATCTTGTCACATGGAATCTGCATTCTACTCAGTTGAGAAAAAAGAAGATGGAAGCTCTGTACTGCTGTTCTGTAAGCATGAATAAAGCTACCAATTTTACTCTTGAACTGGTTTTGCTCCTCTAATTTTAGCTGGAATATTACAAACATAATCGTGATGATAAATAATTAGTAAAATATTGAGAAAAGCCTTTAAACAGCCGAAGTATGTAGTTGAAAATAGTTGAAGAGCACATATGTCACATCGAATTTGACTGAAGTTCGAAAATGTTTATTCCCCTCATGACTTCCCAAAAATTCTCTAATTTTCCTGTTTTTCCTCAGATTGTGGATGGTGGTTCAGTCCTTGAGCTTCACTGCTGTTCCACCCTGGTTCGAAACCATTATCAATATGACATTCAGCGAAACACATTGAGACAGGGAGCACTATGTGTCGTTCACTCTATGGTCGCAAAAAGTGAGTATATTATATGACTGGAAAAAATACGGATAGAGTTGTGCGATCACTATGAATTCAGCGAATGGCCATTTACTCTATGGAGATATTTTGCGAGAATAAATACATCCGTCCATCTATCCATTGGGGAACAACTACCACATTATCCTCATTGTGTCTGTATTTCGACCAGGCGGTTTCGGTCTGTCCCCGAACCCCGAAACATACGGGTAGAAAGAGAGTAAGAGAGAGAGAGAGAGGTAGTAGAACAAGCAAGCACGCGAACACAAACGGGCTGATTGGAACCGATAAAATGGTCAGTGTTCAGTGGTCAGTTCCGCTCGGAAATTGATCGAAACCAATCGGAGGGGACAGTGAAAAGGAAAGAAGGCCAACGCCGCGGTTAACAAACGCAATAGTTGAAAGTGTTGTCCGAAATGACTGAATGAATTTCGATGAAGGTCCAACCGGTCACTTCGGTCGGAAAGGGCCATCACATAATCTGATCGGTGGAATCTCACGTGACACACCGAAGTCGAAATGTACCCGTATTTTTGTGAGCTTGGATTAGGTCCGAATAAACCGGGACGGGGTGAAGATGAGGAGATGAATGGTCAGATCAGGAATGAATGAACGGAATTCTCCTCTTTTGTGAGATCAAGTAGATCAAATTCAGTTTGACGGTCTCTAAGCGCCAGATACTTTGTACGGATGACATACGGTTGCTCCGAGGATTGCGAAATTTTGTTTCCCCGTTGTTCGCCTCTGAGATACCGAACTAGTGTTGTAAAGGGTTCAGATAAAACAGTGGTCTCAGGGGAAGGATGATGCATCAGATATAAAAGTATTTATCAGAAAAATGAACGAATACCAGCTGTTTCCCAAGATTGAGGCCGGTAGCTCCCAATGTGAACCTAATAAAGTCAGTCAGACTGGGAGAACTCTTCACAGTTCACATGGTTTGTATGAATAATTATGGTACAATAACGTAATTTGTTTCACGCATTGATTTTTGTGCTCATCTAATGATTTACCATGATACACGGACAATCACATCCGCATTAGGAATCGTAGTTGTATCATAAAATTGTTTAATGTGGCTCGTAGTGAGGCACTTTCACCCAGTCCCACTTGGGACTCCAACCCTGACCACGGCCACATTTTATCACTGATCTGTCCTGAAAGGCTCCCAGTTGATTGTTTTGTATCAATATTACACGATATAGCGCACTTCCGTCATTTCAGTTATTATTATTACTTCATCATGATCATCATTCTGGATATCGAGGGCATCAGCGTTGTGTCGACTTCTGTGGCTCTCGATTGGTGTTCACCTGCCTCTTAGTTCACGTGGGCCATGCCAAGGTCCTTCTTGTAGATTTTATCCGCTCGAACCCCGAAAGCTTTTCTCCAGGGTGCAAACAATTGTACAACCGATGTGGGGTCCCAACTTCTGGACAACAAAGGTAGCGAGGTTTTCCTGCAATCCTCAGCGGCCGTAAAAGCAGCTCTCACCGCGTCAATAACAATCGGATGAATTCTTCGGCCTAACGGCTTCTGGCTGGCAAGCTCATTATGTATATATAGCAGAATAAAGTACCATAACTAGATGAAATGAGAATGTTAAAAATACTAAGTTTCACTAAGTTTCAATGGTCCAACTGTGTAATAGTTGATACGCTTGCTATTCAGGAATATTTTACACCTGAACACCGAAAGGATTCCAATAAATTAGCACGGTGAAGCCGTATTTATTTCACTTATTGGTCTCCCTTCTTGTTCAACCCGTCTGTCTGTCTTTCTAACATATAACTTTCATGTTATTCAAATAATAATAATAATAACAATAATATGATAGCAAAAATGCTGCTCTTTCGATGGGCCTTCCTTAGACTCGTCTGTGAACAGAAGTCCGGCTAGATAGACAAGAAGTTTCTCGACTCAATTTTTATATATTATTATATTTTATATCGCCACAAAATCTAGGCAGTGATCTGCATGCATTCAAATGCGTTGCATTCGTGAACAAACTGTTTCGTATTTCTGAGCAAACAGAAAATTACTGTCATCGAATTTCCCATTACAGTTTTTCGCTCTGCTCTACCTATCCTTATACAACCGAGTTCATTTAAGTATAGTTAAACAAATGAAGGAATTCTCGGTGTGCCGATGGAGACACATATAACTGTTGTATTAACGTTACGAGGGAGTCCAAATTCACAATGTAGTGTTCATTCAGGTTATTTCGTACATAAAATTGCATTGCTTGGAAAACAAGTTCTGACGAAAGGTTCCGCATTTAAAAGAGGTATTCCTCACGTAATGTAAACCGTGTTAAATTGTTCTGAACCTTGAAGGTAACGAGTCTCAGTGAGGTTCGAATTCACGCTTAGGCTGGTCATCCCCATGCCTTATTACCGCATGCACTCCACCAGCTGAACTAGTTGGCAGCAGGGAATATGACCGTCCACTTTTCTCCAGTTCAAGTTACATAGAAACAGTTTTCACCAGAGTGAGTGCCTCTGACAGGACTTCCTAATACACCAGCTGGTGTCCATCAGTCGAATACACGAGAAATTAAGGTTCTTCAACTCGGTGTGGCGTACTGTGAAAAATGTTGGATGGATTCAAACTTTAAAATTATCTCATCAAGGCTTAAGAGATAACTGAAAACAATGGACTACCATACATCTGTAGTACTACTAATACTAACACCAACAGAAAAACAAATGCCAATACTAATACTATTACTAGTACTAATACTAATATTAACACAAATAACGATATTACTACTAATACTACCTCTACTCAGACTGATTCGATGATTAGATTTCTATTTTCTTGGTAGGTATGGAGCATTTGAACTGCAGATCGAATATCCAGATCATGGTATCCAAATAGATTGACGAGTTTGAACACGTTGTCGTGTCGACTGTTAGCTTTCAGCATCTCTGTTCGTCTGTCTGTGTTTAATCAGCTTGATCAGTAGGTAACGCCGATAGGCCGACCCAGTTTTGCTTCAGTTAGAGTCTGGCGTGATAAACTATAGCTGCAAACTGATCGTGACAACGAGATAGCGAACTCATCGTTTTACCGTCGCTGATCATCGTTGCCGAATCGGTGTGAACAAAACGAACTTTATTCACCCACCCACCCGCCAGCCCGCCCGCCCGCCCTCTCGGCCTCGTTCAGTATTGTGGGTAGATGCACCGACGCGAGTGCACAAGCACGTGTCAAATGACCTCTGACGAAGATCCGATCAATCTAATTTTGCTCGGTCTGACCCTGCTCGTTTGTGAATGGATACCTTGCGATAAATATGCTCTTCCGCCATTATGGGTCATTCGAAGGGAGCAAACAAATGGCAGGTCACTTTGTATATATATATATATATATAAATATATATATATATATATATATATATATGTGTGTGTGTGTGTGTGTGTGTGTGAGCTTTTGGCATCGACTGGATGACGTAACTTTGAAGGTCATTACTTTATTTTATTTAACATGAATGAACTAGCAACTAAATCTTTTTATTTGATATTCTAACTACTGCTAGTCAAAAGACAATCAAAATGGTGCCACGTGTCAGACGGTTTGTTTATGGATTGTGAAGGAAAAGGATGTGCAAGTGTAACCGGCCAACCTGACAACATCATGAAGGCCCTATTGTGCTTGGATCCGTTCACAATACGTAGAACGGGGAACAACACGTTGGACTTTTGTTTGTGGAAGAAATCAATGATCATAGATGGACAAAGATAACCTGAATGTGCTTTTTACCGAACAACCATATTTAATTAGCGAACAAAAGGCCAGCGGTTGTGCTCGGCTACCTGAAAAAGTCGTCACTGCCGGAGTTTTCGGTTCCCGGATTTTGACAAAATGTTGAACTAATCCCATTGCTAAAATTTATCATCCTCGGGAGCGTTCAGACCCATGCGTAGATGCTGTCCGTGTTTCAGTAGGGATTTGTATTCTACAAGCTGACATATAAGGCCACACGGGGAATTTCTGATATAGAGCACTCCATTACCAAAGAGTGGGTGGTGCTCATGTTTGACATCAGCATCATGAAGTAGCGTGAACATAGACCAATGTGAAATAATTTTTCCGAAGCAACCTTTGGTGAAAAAGCTTTTTTTCTATTTGATCAGAAATCTGGACCAAAATGTGAGCCAGTTTTATCTAGGCCCGAAAGAACAACTGTAGGTTCGTGAAGGGTCAACTTTTCTCCCAATGTCGTTTCGGCCGGTACTGGTTGAGGCATGTTCGCTACTGACTTTGAATTTTTGTGACAAGTAGCTCGAACCTACCAGCCGCCATTCGACTTCGATATTCCTGGGATAGTTAACAAGTCTTATTTGCTGCAGTCTTATGTGATTCACTACGGCTTGTCCGGAAAACCAAGGTGTCCGGTTCGTCCCGATGTTGAAGTAGACTCTCATGGCGTGGAATTTATCCCTTTCATCTCATCCACTCGTATGGCAGAAGTACTCTGTTTTTGGAAGTGGATCATGGACAAGAAAGGGCTACCTAATGGGAGGTGACTAGTAGCGGAGGCAGATTTTGAGCCCATAACCGCAAGATTAAAACTTCTCCATAATCCCCACCGGTTATGGAAAAAATAGGAATTAGATTATTGTAACACGAAGTAGATTCACATTTCTAATTAAGGGTTCAAGCCCAGTTAACTATTCTCTTGGAGTTGAGGTTAAACTGACACACTGTGGCTTTACCCAAGTTGTTTTGTAAGGTGGTAATGTCATGTGGTACTATTTGATCTAAAACTTTTCCCAACCAGCTTTAGCCAAAACCCGCAACCTTGTAGCCCCGACCTACAATCCCGTAGATTATTTTTATCCGTAGGAGTGGCAGCTATAAACTTAGGAGTGACTGGTATACAACGTGATCTTTCAATTCGTAATGATAATATTTTCTTTGGAATTTACAATCATTCATTTTCTGAAATCCCGCTTATCGAGAAGTCCGGTTTAGCTGGTTAGGTCGAATCCTTCAGGGAAATGAGAGTTAATTAGTCCGTCTAGCGGTCTCACAGCCACCTCCTTTAACCAACGAAACAACAATCAAAACCACCCTGTTTATTCGGGAGGTTGTTACTCACACGTCTACGTGTAGTGTGTGTGTGTGTGTGCATGTGTGTGTGTGTGTGCCTGCGCGAAAATTCACTCCACCATAATATACGTTCACACGCACGTTAAAGACATGAACTACAACGCACATCAGCACTGAACTCAAGAAACAGGGTGACAATCTCCAATGTCTAAGGGTGATGGGGTGTCCAAACGAAAACAAAACAAGCATGACAAAATGCTCAAAAGGAAAACTGACGATGTAAGCAGTCAGCTAGCTTTGGCGGACTCATTAACGGCTTAATTATCACTGTCTGTAACAGGAAATTCATCGAGGATTTTGCTTCTGGGATGGACTCTTGTCTGTCGGGATTTAGGAAGCAAAACGCAGTTCTGGAAGCGATATTTTAGCCCATCATCCTACTGCTCAACTTTAGCTTTCGTGCCCCAATTTTTTCGCCTAGGCATCGCCGATAAATAATCTTCATTATTCGATAAGATAGAATCATCAGGCTAGTGGAAGTTAAAGGGTTATACAAAGAGCAAAATTATTCGGATGCTTCCCATCCTCATATCTAAGATTCATAGTTCCGAGCTAATGAGATAATAATCCGCAACACCAGCTGTCGAACGGACAGGTAGAGTGGACCACTCATGATCCACTTGGAGAGGTATCTTTAGCTAATCCGTAATAGAAAAATACGCTTCCACACAGTCCTTTGGGAAATAGAATGCTCCCCAATTCTCCAACGTACACGAACCTCTCGCAGTCAGCTGATGAATACGCATAGATAATCTGTCTACGTATCAGACTGAACGGGTCTGCTAGAAAGAAAATTGTGAGATCATGTTCCCTTTAAGATTACTTAGTGAACGAAGGCAAGTTCACGTGGCATGTTAAATATATGGATACTTTTGTTTTCAGAAACCGTATTCGAGGAACAATAGGTAAAATAATAATCGAATAAAACAAGTAGCTTATTACTGCATAGAAATTATACGGAAAATGAACTGTCTACAAATTTTTCACACAACCTTACTTTCGGAGGAATGAGATCAGACAACCAGTCCTGCTGTTACTTCAAGTTTACTGTGATAAAGTGTGGTTCAGTAATCTCACATTAAGTTAAACAGTTGCTTTCAAAGACCAGCTGATTAATTTTACGAACTTTTTCCCTAAACAGACATACTCCGTCCAAATCTCTCATTACCGTCATCCACTCGCTTGTTTCATGTATCTGCTCTGTCCTGTAAATTTATCAGATAATCAGAATTTTCTAACTAAACAGTATTTTCAAATGTCACTATGATGAGATCGATCTTTCTTCGCGATAACTGGCCCCAATTGGTCCCGTCCGAGCGTTCTTAGGCAGGTACTTCTTCTTGGTCTGAATATTTTCCGTGTAGTTTTGTTTTATCTCGTTCAATCAGTGTGTTCCACAGTTTGATGGAGTTGATACCTTCACAGACCCCGCCCCAATTGGGTTGTTCTCACCTCAGATGAATTTTTTATTTCCGTCGTGCTAACAGACGACAAGGTACCGACAACGTAAATCTTTGACATAGAATCACGAAGCTGGCATGTCTAGTACCGATGAATAGCGCTATTCCGTTTATGTAATTCCCCTTTGGTAATTATAATTTGTGTTTATGAAATCTTGTTTAAGTAGTAGGGGATTTCAGTGGTTCATAAAACTGTTCATCATGATATTTTGATACCCAACTCGTCAAAGAAAACCATGGAAGTTCTTAGTGTACAGTTGTTTCGAACGGCTTGTTACGCATTGGTCCTCAACCGAGGTACATATGCATCAAAAGCCAAGTGGTTCTGAGAATCAGCCTGTATAGATCTAAGCATTGTATATTAACCGTTAGACTGTTCTGCCTGATTTGCATAGAATTGCCTCACATCAACAACACGTTACATGTCAAAACAAATTCCGTCTTTGGCCCTGGACGTTAACAGCTCATCATCCGCATTACCACTGGTTCATGCTGGGGACATCTTCTAGGTTTGGGCTACGTGTGTAACGAATACACTGCAAATAGCCTCAAGCGCTTCGCTACTTGATCAGTTTGAGTGTTAGAGAATTTGACTTGTTGATAACTGACAGATGTGCATTGTATTTGGAGAGCACTCGCGATACTAAAGCGAGGGTGATGACCATGCCTGGGTTCGAATCCCGCCGGGGCCAAAGACTTTACATTTGGATCACCTCAAAAAGTTGTCAAAATCTGCCAAACATCAATAAGTTAATAAACCGTTTATGAAGTCACAGATAAGCACCTCCAATTGGGAAACCCGCCTCCTATTAGTTTGGACTTCATTCTGCTTTGACTGACTTATTATCACGGAAAAAATGAAGTTTATTTGATATCTTGAAATCTTTTGTTTTCCAAGGGGTTAGAACAGAGCTTATATAAACAGATTATGAACAATTTCAGTTTATAGTCAAACGCCTAGAATCCAGGGGTCGTATCGCACTCACTTCAACATGTATCATCGGTGACCATCCACCCTCGGGCGAAATCACATCCCCCATGCTATCCGTTCTCTCTTCCTATGGGCCTAGTTCATTCAAAATGAAACATGAAGACCGTGAAACGGGGAGTTGACGGGATTGTGAACCCGGCACCAAACTGGGACGACCACAATGCCAGAGCGTCACACGACGAAACACTTGTTTCCTGTGTTCTCTAACATCCTATCTGGCATTCACAACGTGTTAGCCTAGAATTGTTTTGAGGTACTGCTAAAATTTTGCTGTCTCGTGCCAAGTAGGCGACGAATGGCGTAAAGCCAGATTAAGGTTAGATTTGGGCCGGTCTCATGCAGTCCGGCAGTGGCTCACTGCATGTATGTGTGTGTGTGTGTGTGTCTCGTTTGTAAGACGGGTTCAAATTACTTGGGGGCAGATTTTGCTTGAAGGTTTCCGTGTTACCTGACGAAGAGGAAGGGGAGCCCAAAGGGAAAATATTTTTTTCTGTTTTGCTTTATTTGTATACCTGGAGTTAGTTGGAAATTCACGCGAAACACAACGAAGGAGTAGCATCGTGTGGAGGGGGGGGGGGGGGGGTGGAGGTCCATTCCTCCATGACAGTAGAAGTACATGTTTCTTTGCTGACGAGTTGCAACTCACATTGGGATGAATTTGATTTGAAATCTTTTGGTTTTGATGTTTATTGCGAACAAAATCATTGGTTGACAAGTTGATCATGAGATGAAATAACAATGTTCGTAATAATGATTTTCTTTAGGATCCCACGAATGTAACATTTTGTGGTGTGCATAAATGCTCATTGCTGATTGTTCTTTTCTATGACTAGCATTACCAAAAAATCCCATACCTCAACAAGCAGCAGAGAGTTTCTAATTTATTTCATAGAGGATACTTTATTTTTGGTTCTCATCTTCCTACCACGAAGCCAGTGCCAAAGCAAAGGCATAAATATTTTGTATCTAAGCTAGTGAGTTTTCTTGGCTGTAATCTTACTTGAATTGTAAGAAGCGCGCACGGATTAATAGTCCATTTTTAGAATCGCAATGGATTTGTCCGTGACTGCTTAACTGCTCTATAACAAGCACTGTAAAGGCAGAAAGAGGAATGGTAACGGTCGTCAGTTGTATCCCAATACAGCTTAAGATTTGTCGGTAATCCGACTGCGAATGAACATTTCTCACCAGTAAATTCTGCTTTCGCCAGTGAAATTGCAAATCACCCACTCACTCACCATCAATCAATCAATCAATCAATCAATCAATCAATCAATCAATCAATCAATCAATCAATCAATCAATCAATCAATCAATCAATCAATCAATCAATCAATCAATCAATCAATCAATCAATCAATCAATCAATCAATCAATCAATCAATCAATCAATCAATCAATCAATCAATCAATCAATCAATCAATCAATCCATCCATCCATCCATCCATCCATCAATCAATCAATCAATCAATCAATCAATCAATCAATCAATCAATCCATCAATCAATCAATCAATCAATCAATCAATCAATCAATCAATCAATCAATCAATCAATCAATCAATCAATCAATCAATCAATCAATCAATCGATCGATCGATCAATCAATCAATAAAACAAACAATTAAGCAAGCAAGCAGGCAACCAAGCAATCAATAAATAAATTATTCAGCCAACCAGTCAGGCAATTATTCAGTCAAGCAAACAGTTTACGTACCCACCTACCTGTCGATCTATCTAATCTCTGTAATCAGTCAGTCATTCACACACAAAAACAGACGCCACAATTCAACTACCAATTCAGTCGGTATGATTCCCTTTGGAACTCCTACGAAGGGCAATTCTCAAGACCCCTCAGACTCAATTATCACTCCTGGGTGCAATTTAGTCTGTATATTTACAACTATGGAAATTGGGACTGCTTGGCGTCAGATAGTATAATGCATTTCCAAAACCAGAAGGACACGGAACATTATGGCACCGTTCACTCACTTATAAATGGAAAAGTCATCTGCAGAATGAATAATTTTATGAAGACTAGAAAAAATATTTGTTAACGCGGATTTTTATCCTCAATATTCATACTACTTTGAGATGGAGATGAAGCAGATGAAGTTTACCTGCGCAGTAACAGCTTAACTTATTTCGTTCAGTTAGACAGAGTTCTTTCGGTGTTTCGCGAAGAGTATATTTACCAAAAACTGCGGGAACTGTATTACAAGTTGAAATCTGAATGAAAAAAAGGATTTTCAAATTCTATCATGTTTTATATGGTGACCTAGTTGTTACGAAACAATGCAGGTCACTCTGTAATACAGCGACTGCCGAAAACTGTTGTTTTCCCTCTGACGAGAAATATTTTATATTTTCGTGTAGTTGCTGATTAGGCTCGTGAAGTGACCATCAGACTAGCTTGAATTCACACCACAAAAAATAATGGCCAAGCAAAGTGTCAGTCACATTACATCTATTCATTCGTTCATTCACTGTGACCTCATTTCAAGACGGTATGAGTCTCGAAAACGGTTCTCCATCCGCCACCCCACCCGGCCCCTCTCACTCTGCCCGTTGGCTTGTCTGAGATTTTGTTTTTCACGTTTAATTTGGAAAACCAGGCTAAATTGGGCTAATCGGTTGCAATCTGTTTTGTTAGCTCTCGCACTGGAGAGATAGAGAGAAGAATGGCCAAGTTATGGCGTCTCACTCACGAGAACAGATGACAAGACGGCAAAAAAGCTCTTTCTACGACATGACTGAGTTTGTCCTGATACTCGAATAGCCCGGGGTTCAGAGTTTTGTTAAAGTTGTCGACCGGTTTAGACTGATTGTAAGTAGTAATGGAAATCCAACAGGCAATGGAGTTGATATTTTGCATACGTGTTACTTACTACTGTTTCGATCCTACTTCGTTGTGAACCAGTCATCCACCTTGTACTGTTCATTGTGCGCTACGACGAATTTCCGACTTTCGTACATTAAATCAGAAACTTCACAAAGCTACCGTTCCAGAAAATTCGTTATCACTCAGAAAAGTGCTGTGCTGTTAGAAAACTGTTTTGAAGTTTATCAGTGAAAAAAATATAACGTTACTAAACAAAAGAAGCACATACTTCGGGGCCCCCCCCCTGGGAAAGCTGGCTGAGTAAAAAAAAATAATTATGCAATCTTCCAACCTGTTAGTGAGCCTGGCTGGTATGCGGTATTAGTGGACGATAGACTTGCGAACACTAGAAACGGTGGATTTGAAAAAGTCGCTTGGTACACAGCTTCCTATGTCGTATTTGGATTCTTTAGTACAAAAAATAAATTGTATTGCAACTGATTGCAGGCTACATTTTCTCAATGTGCCAGTTAGTACGATGCTTCTGCTACTCACGTTTATGGTATTGGACTGTTCACTGACTTTCTTTATCGGCATGGAATTGTAGTGACCTCGATCGTTCTGAGAAAAATAACATTTTTCAGACATTATTCGGAATTTCCTTTCCTCACGATCTTCTCTGACACTTAATTTTGACTGCATTGTTTTTCTTCGGTTGCCTACATTTTACTTAACTGACCGCCGCGAGGTTTCCGTCCATCCCGCCTTTGACACACTTTCAATTTTCGCCGACTGTACGCGCGCGTTTCGCCTTTTGCTTCGTCGTTGCACCGCTTGTCTCCTGTGTATTTCTCAGATCGGTACCATTCCGGTGCCACGATATTTAGAATACACAAACGCATCTGCCTACTGACAAGAGTCTTCTCCATTCATTAGGTTGAGGGGATTTTGTGCGTAGTTCGCCTCTCTACCCAACAGAAAACACGTCCCAAAGCCTCTAACAAAGGTCTTCTATCGAATTAGTAGTGTGCAGGTCACTTCGTTGCAGTGGATGTATCTATTCATATCCACTTGGTTTTCTATACTTCACTTGTTTCCCAGCTGGCACATCAAATCACCGTGATTTACTCCTTCGGCATGGCAAAAGTAACTCTTTGCCCAGGTCATTGTACTCAACGCTAAAAGTCAACTCGCGAGTCTGTACACGAGAACCGTTTTAGTGCGCAGGCTGTAGGCAGCCATATTAGTGTCCGACTAATGTAAATGTAGGCTCCTGTTGATGCACTTACTGAGGCTTTGTGTTCATGGAGTTTTCTGCTTTTTTGTATTTTGCACATCAAACATGAGCAACCTCTACGGAAGACACTGATCCCTGAACACTACACCGTGATAAAAATTGAAGAACTTTCCACCTGAGCTTTCCGTCTAACCCCCTTCATTGTGCATAATCGGATTGAGAACAATACCCATCCTAATATTTTAGGGCTTGGCGATCTGTAGTATACTATGGAAATCTACTTTGTTCCACCCTATAGGTTCTTCTATCACCAACTGAGGAGAAACCATCGAGCCAAGGAAAGACCACATACAAATTTGGCCGATATAGTGCAGTAAAAACACCTACCTATGCTGATCAAAGCTAGAGTAAGGATTCAGATCAGACTTTACATTGACACTGTTAGGTGTTAAGAACCCTGCTATCACACCCACTCTTTCAACACCTGACTCAACTCTTGGATTTATGTGTCAAGTCAAGTGCAACAGATCTTATGGCTCTAGGTACTCATACAATTGTTACTCTATGATTGTGCCTATCAGATTGCGCCTACTCTGGCCAGTCACTTCAATCTGCAGAAATATTGGGTTATGATTCTCAAATGTAAGAGGTCTGTTCACTTCAGACCTTATCACAAGAAACGACCCAACAAACAATACTTGACAACTGATACGTTTGACCTCAGGTGGTTAAGAATGCGATCCTCAACTGCATAACCACCTAAGTTCACCCAAATGACCCAGATAAGTTTACCTAATGACTCGGAAAGTCATCATGAGGTACGCCAGTTATTTTGTCAATGCTATCGATTCTCCTCTTGAAGATAAGAACAGTATTCTGAGGCTGGCATTTCATCACTAAAGCACTAGAATTCCGTGACAGTGGTATTCCTCGACCGGGTAACGGGTTGACCACTAAGCTAAACCCTAATCTAGTCGGAACCAGTTTACGCATTTCATTAAGGAGGAACTTTATACCCATTATTTAACTCCAGGGTCTCTCATAGACCATTTTATTTACGTTCCTTTTATCTTTTTCATACAAGGAAGCGTATTATTTCCACCAACCTCATTGACTGAAACCGCTTTGCTTTTAATGCCCTTATATTGGAACTGAAGGCTAAAATATTCTTCAAGACTGCTTGAACGAACTTCATCACTGGTACTCTTTCCATTCTCTCTCTCTCTCTCCGTCAACTTCCCAAGTGTGCTAATATGGTCTGTAGTCCACAAGGCGATTTGCGCTATTAAAATGCATGACTAATCTCCCACATCTTTCCACTGATACTTGGTGTTTACTTAAATATTCACCACTCGGTGTCTTGTATTAATCTCATCACAGCCATTCTAAGACTAATCATGTTCAGACAGTGTTCATCGAAGTTGAAGCACTCCTCCATTCCTTCGTTCTAACAGGGAAAACTCACAGCATCCTACAATGCTATTTTCCAGTTTATCACCTCATCCGTTCAATTTGCTGCTTGGTGCTTATTCTCTCCGGGTCTAAGAGAAAAGGACTTCAACTTAACCACCAAGTCCATAAAATTGCTTTCTTGACGTTAACAAAGATACCCTTACAAACTCTTTGGCTCGCCAGCATTTTCATGCCTGTGGAAAATACACTAACAATCAACCAACGAGCACTATACATTTTCATCAGTCCCATTCTTATGAGGTGTTTTTCACTCTGACATCCGCTGAAAATTCCAAATTCTCCCTACCAGTACATCTAACTAATTTCACACTTTCATCATATGCTTGCAAACCCCAATCAGATAATACGTAGTCGAGCTTCCGTTTCCATCTTCTGACCAACCATATTTTCCCATCCATTTTTTTATTCCCACTACTTTCCATTTCTCAATAAACGTTTCACATTCCCTGTTCATGCTTTGTTTGGAAAATCGCGCATACACTAAAAGCAAATCATTTTACAGCCACACCAAAAGCGTCCATGGAGTTGACTTGACACAAAGCAATCTGGCACCACAGCATCCTTGGTATAGGAAACACTTTTGCAACGTGAATTTTCCACGCTAAAGAAAAGCTACGGGGCTTATTACGACGTTTTCCGTTCTGCTACAGAAGTGTATAAATAAGTAATAATAGTTCTTTGGCTGCTCTTTTCTCGCTCTCATTATCATAAGTTTTTGTGGAGGATTTTGGGTGACGTTTATTAAAAGATTAATTTATCCGTATTATTATTATTTGACTGCCTTTGACGGGATTCCCCGTTGAATCAACCGGAGTCTGTTTGGCGAGCACATAGACACGGTCAGTTTTCTCTCAAATATAGTTTGATCGATTTTAAAGATGGTTGGTCTGATCCAGATGATTAAAGTCTTCTGTATAGGTGTATCAATCCCTTCAAATAATGCAAAATCAACATTTTATTGCAATGTTTATCACTTGAAAAAAAAAATTTCCTCAGCAATGATCTTTAGTTTGTCTTAGTGCACCCTTCAGAAACCTCTCGACTCAATGAAGCATACAATGACAGTTTTGTCATGGTCCACCAGTTAACAGTTGGAAGCGGTCGCGAAGTTGAACACCACCAGCCTGTTTTCCTCGATCTGAAAACCTGTGCTTATTTCACTTCCTATTTAGCAAACATATTCGGTGTGGTTTATTGGAAACTTAGCCAAACGTTCTCCGTTGAGTTCGGTGAGCTATTCTTAATCCATAAATCCTTTCTAAATCGGAATGAACGGATCATTTGGAGTAATTACTTAGCAATGCCTTCCTTTTGGATGACTTCTGTCCGGGCAAAAATGACGACACTGGACAGGAATTAACTTCATGTCTGATTCCATTCGAAATAGTCGACCTATATCTCCACGTACACAGGAGTTGCCAACTATTTGGACGATGAAGTGAGACCTTCAGTTGGTGATCGTACTATCTAATTTAAGCATTTTTGATCGACTTATTATACCGCCTATTTCTATTTGGTAAAAGAAGAACAGTAAGATGAACTTCGTGCTTGTGTGTAAGAGTACATTTAGATGGACCAAAGGTGGTAAACCATATCTAATTGAAATCAGTCCAAATAGCTTCATCTGTTTTTGATCACGAAGCGGAAACTCCGCCATTCAATGGGTACTACTCAAGGCGACAGCCCGGATTTCGACTCCAGTTGACCTTATATTCATTACTTCATCACAACACACCTAATCAAGCTGATTCATGGTAGAGCGTATAACCTAAAGGAATACCATGTAACAGGAGAGATTTTGAGTACGCTCATATGTTATCATAAACGAAATAAATAAATATTCCTTCTGATTACTTTTTTAATTAATATGCAAAAATGACTACAATTCTGACAGCGGGCTGGGGCCAATGAACGGGTGCCAAATGGAGAAGAGGCCAGCCGTGGCGGGGATCAAACCCGGACCCTTAGTGTCCAAAGTCCACGACGATAACTGTTTGACCATCGCGGGCCATCGACGTTGTGTAGTCATCTGAGAAGAAATAATGACCTTAATAGACACAATAGCGTGATGTTATATTAGGACATAACAACTGAAACCTAACAAAATGTAAGCGGAGAGGAAAATAAATAAATGATTCAGATAATATATACTAACCGTCAACGAATTTGAACGAGGTAGGCGACTGTTTTTCTCCTTTGAACAGATGAAATTGATTATTTGCCACTCTTATCTGTCCCCATTGAGTCGACTTACGAGGATGTGTGCGTGTGCGTGTGTGTGTGTGTGTGTGTGTGTGTGTGTACAGCGAGTTTTGTTGCATGGAGAATGAAATGTTACGTCGTAGGTGAAAAAAGTAAATATTCACAATCGAACCACACTCGTCATCCTCTTCCGTCTTCGAAGGAAGCAGTACTGCTACGTGATAAAAAAAATAATTCGGTAGAAAAAAAGTTCAACTAAGTTCTCACCTCACGCCTGTGTACACATTGTTGGGGTAACTGATTTGAATCAGATAAGATGTACACAATCATTCAATGCTATTCCAACATTCGCTCACCCATTGCCCCCCGGGACAGAAATTACTCAAGACACAAAGTCGTTAGTTCACCAAACGCCATTAGAAGAGGACAGATTTGTCACGATGCGGGGCGAAGAACAGCGGTTTCCGGTTCAGCGCGAAGTCATTCTGTCTCGTGATTCTCATTCTTATGTTTTGTGTTCTCAAAGAACTTCCTTCACACTCCCTCCCTTGAAAAGTCAGTCCGTGGAATGTGGGAGTGATTGTTCCCGCCCTGGTGGTGGGAACAGGTGCTTTTGCGTCGGCTTCAACTGTCTCAGCGACGTTGGCATGTATCATTTTTTCTCTTCAGTCCCTCCTTCATTCCGCATCTACCTATCTTTCTATCTCTTCCTCTTGCCATTTCTCTATCTCTATTCATCACCCTCTTCTTTCGCCACATTCCACAACCGTATTTGATGCGAGCAATTCATTCAGCATCACGCTGGATAGACAACGTGCAATGAGACCATGATTAGAGCCGACAATTTACAATAAAATAAACTCACTGAGAGATCTATGATTAAAGTTTTAGCTATGTTTTGCTGAAAAATTGAGAAAATGAAACACGTGTCTTGAGACTGTTAAGAAAGCATGCCAGAAAATTGACGGTTTGCTTACAAACATGACCTACCGTCTATTTACTTCCAAGAAGCTTCCCATACCGTCCGTCTCTAGAATACAAGCTTCCTCGTTCCGGCTGAGATATCAGCTTTCCCAATCTCACTCAGCTGGATCATTCTGGTACAAAATTTGCAGACTGGAATAAAATGAAAGAGAAAAAGGTTCTAAATATGATGCAATGCTATTTGTCATATCCAGATTTAGAAATATAACTATGAAAGTATTCTATGAGAATAGGAAGAACGTTCACTGTTTTTCTGTTCCGTTTTGAAAAGTCATTACGTATAAGATGTCTGGTTTACGGCCACGTTCGTGGCCCACACCCCTCCGAAAAGAGCGTAGTTCCAGCAGCACGCACACGGCGAGTTGGGACTAGACTATGCCGGTAATCTAAGCCGTGCATTCTAATTTGGTCACATTTTCAAATTATATTCATTATTCAGAAGGTAATGCAAACTAATATGATAAATTGGAATTAATTCTTCGGAAAACGTGAACTGTTCCCTTGCCTGTGCACTTCTTATGTATCGAATGTGGAAACCAGGTTAGCAAAATTTCCCGTGTAAATGATCCTTTTATATGATCGTAGCAGCCCCGAAACAAAATTGACTTGAACTTGCAGACTAAAAGTTATTGCTTACGAAATGGTTCCTGATACTACACCAATGTCAGGTATACCACAGAAAATTCTCGGAAGCAGTGTGCATAACTTTGGTCCCATTTGGGTTTGCCAAGAATCATAAGTTGCAGAGCATTCGCACCGTCCTCACTACTGGAACTCGAACCTGGTGTGTATGATTGGGGGTCAAAAACACGTGATCGCGAGGTTAACCGGGTTGCAGCTCAACTGTTTACATCGCTAATGTTGATTTCTGCTAAACCAAATGAAGTAGGTGTACACGCAGAGCTTTTCTGGTTTTCAGTGGTGAGTTCAACACTTGTACTGTGTGATAGAACACTTCATAAGTAATTCAGCCTGCTCACCACCGAAACTAAAAGGGTGTATTGACGTTTGCATGTCCTGTACTTAGATTCTTGAAGTAAGCGCCTGACAGCTGGCCACTGCCAGAGTGAAAAAGAAGATTTGTGTTAGCGCTCTGGCTAAATGGCTTGCTAGTGTTTTCAAGGCCTAAAAGCGTATTAATATACAGTATAACTATCATAGAGAGAATAGAGAGCATACGCAACCAAGTTAATACCTCGTAGTTGCTAATTTACAGCCTATACCCCTTGGCACAAAACCCCGGATACTAATGCTTTAGAAAATCTTGTTGTATATCTTGTTTCACAAAGCCTGTACCGTTACTGAGATTCAGATCGCCAGCAGTGTAGATTTCTTACCAGTTGGACTGTTATGGTACAACTCCGATGAAGGTCGTACACGGATGACCAATTAACCATACTTCATATCTTCTGGGCTGAAAAAGTGACGTCAATACGGAAGGCCAGTGATATAATAAGAGCGTCTTGCTTAGGACTGAAGTAAACAATTAGTTCAGTCAACTTCCCATAAACAACACGTCAAAATTCTTCGCATCGAGATATGCCAAATATACAGATGAAGAGATTCTCCCTGATAAATGACGGTTACACTCATGAGGGATGAAATAGATACAGTAATATATGTACCGCAGCAATTACTCTGAATAGGCGAAGCTCTTCAGGAAACAAGTTCTGACGGACCATTGATTGCACAGGTCTCCGGAAAGAACACGATTCACTGAAAATGAAAATCTCAATGAGGCGGATATGGTTTCACGCTGCTAACAGCAGGAGCCAGTTTCCTATAGACCAACTGAACTGAAACGATGGAATTTTATGCAACAACTACTATCAAATTCATACCATTCTCTGACAAGCGAGTGGGTGTACGTTTACTGGAATTTGTTAGCGCATTCATACATTCAACTTCTTCGGCAAAATATCTCGTTTTCCGTTCACTAGTAGTCGAGTAGCTCACAGTTCAGACCTTTGACGGACCCAAAAGTGTTCGAGGTGTTGTGAATAGGACAAATTCGATCTGGTATTCATGTGCTGTACATGGTTCAGAAGTCAAAAGTGGGGTACTTTGGAAGAACGATGGAATTCGCCAGTTCCGTTCAAAGATAATCTGGTGAAGCTGAATCAACAGACTGCCTGTTGCTTACAAAGTGTACACATCAATTCCCTTAACTGAAACTTCTCTTCCGAATAATACAACTGGATATTTTTATGGGAACTTTTCCCCCGTGCAATAATACTGTCCACCGTAGTTGAAGCTTATTGCTTCACAGATCAATATCGGACTATTCCTCACTTCATCCTAAGGGTTCAGTCATACTCATAGCACATTTGTTTTGAATATAACAGAACAGTAGTATTCTTTCGAATAATGCTGTCAGACAAAGCTGGGTTTGGTGACCATTGTTACGGCTTAATTTCCAGATGTAATAAGCCCGGTGTTCAAGTTTTGACTGTTGAAAGTCATTTGAGTGAACGCATTGTTCAGTATGCCATGTAAACATCGGTCACTACTAAGAACAGGGAAAAAAGGAATGACTGAAAAACGTGACAGAAAGTCACCATTTTAATAATCACGCTTTAACAACCACAGCATAGTGTTTAGGTTGCAGATGGTGCAGCTAGGTTTATGGTACAAATCACAATTTTAAAAGATGGGTATACTACCTACCATTGAATGTATTATCCACTCATTTAAACACCAGGCCCACATTCTAATAAAATCGCTTCCAAATTCATCATCATAGTAATTGGTCACATCTGTCACGACATGGAGTTGTGACGCGGGTAGATTTTTCTCATCTATTTTACCGCGCAATACAACCGAATGGATTTCATGTGACAGGTGGACGTCGTCAACATCATTGTCGGGTTCGCATGACGTAGCCAGATGGTTCGGGTCTGTTGTTGTATCTATTACAGACAAAAGAAGAGGATGATAGACTAACGGTGATGGACATTTCATGTGACCAAAACTCGCCTGATGAACTACTGACGGACGAAAGCCCCAGGTTTGCGAAAGACAGAGTCCTCTACTGACTCCACCCTGTGTAGGATATGCGCTAGTGGCTGATAGCAAAAGTCATGTTTCACAGAAAAGGGGTGCAATAATTTGTAGACAATATGAGACCATTTAAAATTATCAGTGATCATGGACCCCAGGTTAAATTCGGGTGAATCCAATGCTGTTTAGACTAATAGGTAAAATTGCTAGACAATTTTGGGAAGAATAGTGAATATACAGCTGGGAGGCGTTGTGATCGTTCAGGTTATGCATGTGCATGTTCACAAGGAAATTCATCAACCTCAGTTTTACTGGTTCCAGCAATTTAGAATGCATCAAAGTGCAAAGGATTCGGGAATGACACGGTAGGATTATGCAAAACCTGTACACAACTCACTAGCGAGGATCTTTTTCTGAGGGAGCTTCATGAGGACCTCTTAGGATGACTTTTGTGATCCTGCCGTAACTAAAGTAGCTATTTTTACTTCAGGAAACAAAAATGAAGCATTTTTACCCGATCGTCACATAAAACAGTTGACAAATTACGAAAATATTCAGTGAGTTTTCCAAAGACCCTAGACTTGGTAAATTAACTTGCATAGTTGTGCTTGGTATGTTTAGATCCCAAATTTAGCCGAATAAAGTACAAATTACGGAAAAAGGATGTAAGATTTTCCATTACGTAGCCCGCGGAAGCGTCAGTAATCAGATTAATAGCACGAGATTCGCTGATTCAGCGAAAAATCTCAGTTATAACCCTCTGTCAGTGTTTGCGATTCACAACCACGTAAGCTGCAATTTCGAGAAAAATCGATCAACGCCAATGTAATGGCTCATTCAGTGACTAGCTCGTATTATCGAAGAAACAACGTGACAAACCATTTTTTGTTGAATTCAGTGACTCGATATCCTCTAATAAAAATATTCCAGATTGATGCGGATCGGCAAACTGCTTGGAAAACTTATTGTAGATGATTTTCCATTTATGATGGTAACAAGGATAAGTAAATAAAGCTCGACCAGTTCGTTATAGGATTAATCCAAGATATCACGTCTGCTTAGTATCAGATAGAATCAGTAGCTTTATTCCTTGGTTTTAGCACCAGATATTTACGGAAGGATCGCGATAACTGTTAAGTAGATTCAAAATATTTATTCCTGATGTTAAATTGCCCAAAATAGCAGTTCTTTTCGAAATTTCAATCTTGGAAACTTATAGCTACTAGTTTACTACAGTGTGAGTCGTTTTTCCCTTGTTGAGATGTAATCCACATTGCAGAACTGTTTACTGCACGAGCATTGCTCTTTGTATAGAATTCATCCCTATTTCATGTTTGTGACCTTTTTGTTTGAAACTTTCCCTAATTTGAGTTTACAAATTTTGCTCATAACCTTTTCAGAATGCTCAAATTTTTCAGGTTACAAAAATAACAATTCTCATGAAAACTGTCTTTTAAGATTCGCTGATATATTGCTCTGCACGTTTTTCTCTATTCCACGTTTACCAAACTATACACGAGTTTCTTACCACTTTATAATGAAAACTAATAGTCTGAGACTGTGAATGTATTTTCGCGGTAGAAGTGGCTGGAAAAACCACCTCATCAGGCGATCTGTCATTTCTTGGCCCCTGTTCATTTTGCACCAATATGATGGTCCTCCAGAATAGTCTAACACACACACATTATATATATATATATATATATATATATATATATATATATATGTATATATATATCGGACTTCGGAGACTAAACTAGTGCACAGGATAATTGGTGGTGTTATGGACCAGTCGGCGAATTTTGAACCTGAAATGCTCACATAGGTCACGGAGAATTAAGACAAATCAACTTAATATTGACCAAACAATGCTAAACAACACGAAGAGTAGGCCAGGCCTTTGCATGTAAGCAAATATCACCAATATTTCCACTTGCCATTTACAGCACTTACTGTTGATTTTATGCGGCTGGCTTCTGTGAGGGGATGAGCCGACTTCCTGGATGTCCCGAATGGCACCTGCTCATGAGCAGTGTGCGTAGGGGAACTGTCCATAAAGAATCTTGGGAAGTAGGTACGAAGTGGTATCTCCAGCGTCACTCGGCTTTTTTGTTCGAGATAGTAACCCTAGTGCGTGCTACCTGTCAGGCAAAAATAAGTTTGCGTGTTGGAAACCGGTGACCAAACGAGGTTTTCGTACCCCTTTTAGATAGGGGTCTGCCAGTCAAGGATGCCTGACGTGTCCTAGTGAATCTTAACCCACTCAGGATAGCTGAGTAAGGGAGAAGAGGAAATGGCTCTATTTAGTAGCGAGTCACTTTCGTGCACGTCACGTTACTGCCTATGGGCTTCTGTGGCTCTTATGTAGAGAGTTTGCCGCCACATGAAAAACCCGCAACTGCTTCTTGCTGTGTCATTTGGCTTTTGTCTGGCTAGTCGCCCCCGACCTGTACGAAATGGGTAATCCTGAGTGAGTGCTTTGCATTCCAGTTGGCATAGACCTCAAGGTCATCATAGCACATAAACCCGACCACCACGGTAAGGTGGCAATATCGACCAGCGGTGTTCGACAAGGATGTCCCATTTCTCCATTCCTATTCGACTTCGTCATGGACGAAATAATGGAGAGTGCGCTGCAATATATTCAGGATGTGAGCGTTGAACTGGGAAATAGTGAAAAGCTGTGTGACCTAGATTACATCGACTATCTTGTCTGCTTGTTCAAATGCACAGAACATGCTCAATGTGGACTAGATGGATTCGCAAGAGCTCCATTTGGCATGCGTTTTGCACCTTCAAAGTGTAGAGTAATGTTGTAAGACTAGATTTCAACGATTCCAAGCTTGCTGCTCGATGGGGAGGTGCTGGCAATTGCCGACCGCCTCAGTTACCTCGGCAGCAGCTTAACGACGGATGGGAGCACAGTAGTAGAAGTGAGCACGCGGATATCCAAGGCTCGAGCAGCGTACGCTGAACTGAAACACTTGTGGCGTCGATCTGATGTTTCACTGAAGTTGAAAGGTCGTGAAAACTGTGCTGCGGTGCTTTCAGTTTTGTTGTATGGTTGCGCAACTTGGAGTCTGTGTGCAGAAGATATTCGTCGCCTTGAGGTTTTCGACTACCAATGTTTGCGTAGTATCGCTGGAATTGGATGGAGTAGCCGAGTGAGCAATGATGAGGCCAGAAATCTAGTACTGGGTACCAGTTCAGGGAGTTTTCTATCACAGCGTATCCAGCTTAGTAGACATCGTTGGTTGAGGCACGAGTTACATATGGCGAACACACGTCTACCATACGGTGCTCTATTCTCCGTTCCTGCTAGGGAGAGGAAGAAACCAACTGACGATGAACAAATGACGTGGCAGCGAGGAATGAGAAAATGTAAAGCAAACTTAGGAAAAGTGGGTGCCTCACGTCTTCGTGGTTGGGGTCCAGAAGATCCCTCAACCAGATGGCTGGAGACACTGGAGGATAAGGCTGCGAACCGTGAACAGTGGCGATCGTGTTGTCACTTTCTGTGGAGACAGAATGATTGGTCGATGTGCGTTTGTACAGTTAGACTGTGTATTCCCTGTGTTGGCTACTAGGGCATTCTTTCCTTTCCCCACCCATGTAGGTCCAGTCCCTGTCCATCTTGTACATTCATACTTTCTAATTCAACGTGCAACATGGTGAGAAAGGCAGTGGTCAGTGGGGCTTTCCCTACTGTTTAACGCTGTACGATGCTGATGATGACGATGATGTGGAGACTCGGTGGATGCGCACTCCAGCAAAAGATTTCTGACAACCAGGGTGAAACAGCTGTGCACAGTGCTTCCATGAGTTTTCAGTGAGTTGAGTACTGCTCTACTGCGAGTTAAATCATTTCGTAAATTTGCTGCAACTGAAATCAACCTAGAATGCATGATGAAGCAGCTGGATCAGTGTACGCTGCTTCTGGAAGGAGGTGAACTGATAAGTGATCCGGTTGTGTAGATCTCCTTTAACCATATGGACCCAGATTTTTTCGAATGATAAGCGACTGATTGATAGTAGAATATATCGCATGTCATTGCGTATCGGGTGGTTCGAATCATCGCGTGCACATTCAGCAGGTCGTCTCTATAAGAACGAAATCTGCAAGTTAAATTCAGTCTCATAATCGAATGACCCCTTACGATATGCACTACTCGATACTCAAGACGAATATCAAACTGATAGGGTTAATCAGTCGACAACCGCAAACCACTGGAGGGATGATGAAATTATCGAAAGCATCTCCCAACAGACTAAAAGAGGCATGCGGAGTCGTCAGCGGAACTCAGTGGGATCTTAGACAATCGGAAAGATAGACCAGGTGAGTGGCTACCGATTAGGCCAGCAACCAGATCAATCGGACCAACCAAACGGGAATGACGGCCAAAAGAATCAGCATAATAGCGGCTTGCAACCGGTCAAAAAGTAGCAGAAAAACTCAGGCAGACAGAGGATCGATGTTGCTCCATCGCGGCCTGGAACAGGAATACATAAACGATTGCCCACGTTTTACCTGTTGAACTTGTTCGTCCACTCAAATCCAGGTGTTTTTCACCTGCCTTGCCATCCTCGGTACAATAGTGTCTAAAAATGATTGTGGTTCGACTTTGCATTTCATATACCTACTATCTTCTACTCTTCTACGTCTATAAAGTAGGGTAACCTTCCTGTTTTATCTATTTGTGGTCATTTTTGGTAATTTATCAGCTTATATATGTTCAATATAAGTATCGTGATAACCACATTTACCCGAACTGTTTTGCTTTCTCTCCCTTATTTATCCGTCAACAGAGGTACAGCATTCCATGAAGCGGAAGTGCAGTTGTCCATAGGCTTCCAACGGAGAAAGATGACAGACTATAGTGAGTGTCAGATGTGGAATTTTAAAACTGATTTGTAATAGTGATCTTACTTAGTAGTACTTCAAACTTATCTGAGGAACTACAGTTATCTGTTCAGAAGTTCGAAATGCGCATCAAACAAGCAACGTACGAATACGACGAGTTAGTTCTTGTTACCCGTTCTAAATGTTCCCAATAACATGACCGTCATTGCCCTCTCCCTGAACCTATAAATTTTCCGTCTAAAGGATACCGGAGTGCAAAAAATAAAGACTTTCATCTGTCTGCGCAATACTGTAAATGATTTATGCCGCGCTCTTAATGCCCAAGGTGAGCGTGAAAAGCCAGTCCGTT
Source organism: Fasciola hepatica (assembly GCA_948099385.1). Taxonomy (NCBI): domain Eukaryota; kingdom Metazoa; phylum Platyhelminthes; class Trematoda; order Plagiorchiida; family Fasciolidae; genus Fasciola; species Fasciola hepatica. The sequence continues at coordinate 543,207 of CANUEZ040000027.1, forward strand.
GATGATACACATCTTATATCGAGTCCACACAATCACACGAGTCTGTATAATCCAAAGTCGGTTGTGTTTCAGTTAGAAGTGGCCATTCTGGCGGAGAAATTTTGGGGGTTTCCAGGGTTTGCTCTCTGACGGAAGAAGATAAACGACTCAGCCGATCACGCTTCGTCGAGCGGGTAACATGCATGCATGCAACATGGTTGCACATCTAGCTCCACATGTAAAGGGGTCCTGACCATTTCAGAGCGCAAAAGTCGTTGTCATTTGCCTACCTGGGGTCGGGTGCAGACCGACGTGACATAATACGAAGAAGGCTGTGGATAAATAATTGACATTCTCGCCCACACTCTCAGCGGAAAATAACTCGCAACTAAGCTTTGCGTGATATTCGTCACATAAATCAAATAACCCCTCAATAAATGAACACTAAGGGATTCGATTCTCTTTGCGTTTAAAATTCCCACGTCTGGATTGCTCTAAACAGTCGCTAAGGCTGTCGACTGAAAAGTTATCAAACACCGAACTACGGAAGTCACTTCTGTAAAAATAAGTTCACCTACTTGGACGACTCGATAGAAGGCAGTAGTAGAGTAATCTATTTGTTTATACCAATCTGAGCCCGAAATGCGGCGAAATTTAGTAGAGGAGGACAATGAAAGTATACATTCGTTTCCTGTCCATAATGTGACGGAAGCCTGGGATGATTTACAACATAAGCATTTTTGCCGTCGTTAATAAACGACAACAACAACAACCAGTGGATAAGTACTAGTTATAAATACAGGCCTAAATAACAGATTGCTCTCAATCCTCATGGTATGCAGCATCATACCGTCCTAGGACACAGTAAAACCTCATTTCTTCTATTGCGAAGTGTTTTCCTGGTATGATCGACATTCTGTATAACGCACCACATCAGTTGTTTCTATTTATTAAGAGTCAATGGCTGTGTACTTAACTTCCGCAAACGGTGAAGCAAACCGTTGTGAACCAGTCTGCATGGCTTAATGGTTACCGTATTGAAATTACAGCCCCCTATGTTGGTTTTATGTTCCTTTGAAACTCAGTAGATGCTCATTGCTACCGATGATGATTTTTAGCCGGCTCAATGAAACAACAGTGCAGCGCTTGCATGTACGTTCAACAGTGAGCACTTAGTTAAACGTTGATGCTCTGTGATGAACGACTTCTCTACGAATAATTTAAATTCTTTCATCATTGGAGTAGATCGATATGCTGTCCACAAATTGTTACCTTTGAAAACGTCAGTGACTGAATGGTGAAATATCACGTAGTGGCGATGTTAAGCAAACCGCTCAGAATCGTCTATCCCGAGTTCGAGTTCAAGTGAAGGATCGGCAGATGCCCACTGCTGATGCTTCTCAACAAGTCAGATGGAACAGCTGTACTGAAATTCCATGGTTTTTAACGACTAGTTGAGAGTTGATACTTTACGACAAGTCACCCGAAAATACAAATAAATTAACCCATTTCCTTGGTCCCTTGAAACTGTGAAACTTTGAACACCCCAAAAACATAGTAAAACTACCACTGAAATTAGTCAAGTAGTACGCCTTCGTATTAGGGAACACTCAGCCGTAACACCTTTCCTACCCAAAAACTGTATTAAACTCGTTCCTTTATTTCAGCTTTCCATTGAGTCCGACCAACAATGTGGTAGTGCCCACTATAACACGAAGCGACAGGAACTGGCACGGACGGTCCATAGTTGCAACGTGTAGATTATACTGTTCTACTCAACAGAGTTTCGTCATCATTCGGAACCTAGTCGCCAAGTATCACTGGTGATTCGAATCGAGAATGAAAAGTACAAAGCTTCCGGTTTCCAAACATGAATACAGTTTGAGTAGCGTGAAGAATGGGAAATGAAGGCACTGTCCTTGACGTTTTCCTCACACAAGAATTTTAACAAATTTCAAGGAACATTTTAGCACGCAATTTGTGAGGAAGAGAAAGTAGTAGGCTACCCGGAATTATGAAAGTTAGTGTGTCTTGTTGACATATCAATTTTACCCAAATTTAAACGTTTCTCTCTTTCTTTTTCATTTGGTATTTAGTAGTAAAAGCTGCAGTTTTTTTAAACTGCGTCTACCTTCACCTGTCTTTTGCATACTCTAATCAGTCTATATGTCAACAGTTTGACTAGTAGTTTTCACCAGGAGGTACTTAATTCACAGGTGACCACTGTTGATGGACAGGTGAATGACGGTTGGCTGATTAATCTCACTCTAGATGCACTTACGTCTGCGCGCATCAAACTGGAATGATTTAGGAATGAATATAAACGGAATGGGTACTGAGAAGGCTTTGCTAGTCGACACTAGTACACATGTTTTTGAAAATGCGCATCTGTGTCGGAAGTGTGCGAGACGCCTCCGGAGCTAAAACGTTCTCTCATAGATGCTCAAAACGACAAGATCCGTAAAAGCGGCTTTCCCGCTTAACGCCTTGTGATCAGTTGGTAGCTATACTGAATCGACGTTCTTGCTTTCATTTGCACGCCTACACATCTGTGTACTCGCAACTGCTCCTTCATTGGAAAGTTAAACACATATCATAGTGCTCATATCCCGTCCACCTTAGATGTAGAGGCAGAAACACAAGACTCTTGGTGGGAACGACAAACCAGAATCAGAACATATATACAACCTTTTCCGACTGTCAAAATCATCCATGATGGACATGTTACAAGTCGCTGACAACTTAATTTCATGGTTTCACTTCCGGAAGGGGCTAACGACGCGAGAAATTGCGACATCACGCTTGTCGGACACTTGTCTCAAGGGTGAGATCTAATCGGTGTAGCATCAGTGCGTGTCAAAGTTTGCGGGGTGTAATACTGCCACATCTACCGACAACTTCACTCAAGTGAGAGTATAGGGGAGAAAACGTGTAGGTACATTGGCAGCGAATTATCTGTTTGTAGGCGTTGGAAAATATTCCGTGTACATTATGTTCACTTTCACACAAATGAAAAGCTTTCAATTTAGGAACCGAACTACTGGCTTGACGATGTTGCCTCAGTTTACAAATAACATAATACGTGATAGACAATTAGTGGAATAGCATCGAACTGTTCTGATTGCACATTTAGTACGTTCTTAAATATTGATTCGACAGGAGTCTTTCGCTGATATCCATGTAAACTCCAAAGTTTTGTATTCACGACAATCAACGAAGCTCATATGTCCAATCTGATAGGAAAAAGCAAGAAACTCAGTGCACTTGGGCCAGTAAGTACATCTATTGGTGCTCTGAGTGAATTAATTGATGTACTCTTCGGGTTTTTGGTCATTTATGCGAATATGTGAAATAAGCGTGCGACACGAAATGAGTTTAATCTCCTAGGCCGTAAGCCCTTGTGGTGTACACATCTACTTGTTTAGGCAGGTGGAACTAAGTTCGGATACTATAGTCGCGCTCAAGTGTTCCGCCCTCTTGAAAATGTGTGCTCTTCAGTACCAATCAACATCAAAGTTGATGGTACAGAAATCCCATCATGGTAGTCCTAAAGACAAGACTGAAAACCTGGCCAATATGCTCTTCTGTGCAACCAGTTAAGACTAACAACAGAGACTAACGGGCAATCTTCTTGGGTGCAGTCGGACAGTTTTGCCACTGACTAAAATTCAGTATTATTGAGTAATATGAGATTAGATTTGTAGTATACGATTCAACGTGTAGTGTCACCGGTCGTGGCCGGGAGTGTTTAACTACTACCTGGGGGGTCGCAGGTTCGAGTCCCCGCCATCACCAGTTACTTTGGTGGTAAACAGTAATCCACTGTTTTCCGGCACGTTACCAAACTTGACCTATTCGGACCTTATTTGGTTCTCCACCACTCCAAGTCTCAGGGTCTGGTTGTCGGTCATCCCTAATAGTGCAGTGGGCCTCTATGGCTTTAGGAAATATACATGTTGCACTACACTCATGCGCAAGTACGCAATAAATAAATCAACGCTGAGTTCACCATTGCAAACCAGGGAAGCAATGAACGACAGTTTCATCCTTGTTAGGAATTATCAGCTGTGGTGGACATCCACCGAGTGCACGCTAGACACCATACTCCAAATACTTCTGCTTGTCTCCATCCTTACTTCACGACCCCTCCCTAAGTTTGCTTTGAATGGACGGTCAATTCGAACTAAGAAGTCCTAATTCTGGATTACTGTGTTGGTGTTCACCAACCACCTGAAATGTCAACTGATCATGGAGAATGCAGGATTTTATTTCTCATTTTACACGAGAAATCCACTCCCAATCAACAACCTGCCCTAACAATCCCTACCTGGTGAGTTTCTGCTGTTTTTTCTTCTATTTTTACCAACACCGAATGCGCAGTACCTGGTGAAAGACTAGTACTGATAGCAAACCCTTTAGCTACTAAAAGTGGAAGATATGACAACACGAACGGAAACTGTCTTGTGCATGGATACCCGGATCTCGAATCTAAATTCATAAATAAACGATAGCCACAAGTTTGGACCATAATAAGCACCAATATTTGATATATGGACTACACGGAAATATAAATCGCCCAATGCGTCCAAAACACAAAGTTAAATGGAATTGCTTCTACCCCACGGTAACCAAAATTTCCATGAACTGGAAGTGGAAAATGCAAGGCTAATAACCAAGCTCATAAATCCGCCACGTACGAAATTCGAGCAAAAAGTCTTAGGATGAACTGGAGCAGTACGGCGAAAATTAGATAATCGTACTTTATTGTCTGAGGTGTCGTTCATATCTGACAATGAAAATCATAATCGCCACCATAATTTTCATATGCGCGGCAGATCATGACACCTAGCGGATTTTCATAAAATTGACGTGATTCCAACTTTATTACTTATTACTCACGAGTAGGATAACCGCGATCAGTGTTTAGTTGAACTACAGATTCTTCATGCTAGAATCGCAGTGAGTAAAATTCCTTTTCATAAGATTACTATCGAGTTCTAGGTGGCCAGTATTTTCACGAACTACAAACAAAAATGGTAATTTATGTGGTATTGGAAGAGCAGTATCTTTCTTGAGGAAAACGGTCATCAATCGATGCTTTACCAACTGATCTGTGGGTAAGCTGTACGCGCGCAATGCGCATTACTCAAATAGTAAACACATTACACATTCTCTGTGACAAGATGTATTGAAAATAGACTCAAATTTGTCGGAAGGGATTATTTACGAGAATAATCTACCGGGTTTCCAACTAATAGAACACCTCACAAAGGTGCACTGGCCATCAATAGAACTGCACAAAAATTTAAGATTCAAACTAATTTCCATTCACAGAATCACAAAATGGGTACGGAACTGGAGAAATTTTCAAAATTTTCATAAAAATAGTTGTTCATGAGCTCTTATTCTATTGTACTGTCAATATTAATATTCTTTCCCATGAGGTCGTTACCGCTCCGGAAAACTCACTTCACTTATAGGTCCTACCGCACTTTTAAAACTGACCAATTCTGACTGGACCATCGTACTACCCGCTACGCTTTAAATGAAGCCAAAGCCACTGTCATTTTTACCCCCCCCCCTCCCTCCAAATTGCAAGCCAGAAACATTTATGAAACTCTTCAGGTCTCTTGTTGGATGTACTGTTTTATTTTGTCTCCTACTTGAAGATTCTCAAGAATGATAACCCTAGAAAAGATGATACAAAATAATTACGCACTAGCTACTTGAACACATTTTCATCGTACGGAAGTATCGATACGCAAGTCAACTACCCACTTAGCGGTGACCTTGGAATCTCTACTTCCATAAGCACAATCAACTGAGGTTATTTTTTGACAAGTGATCAGTTTGGTGCAGAAGACTCGTAGCATCTTTCAGACGACTCGATCAGTTATTTTCCCATACTCCTCAAATGTTCGGGTGAGTCCCCGTTTTGAAAAAATATCTTTCCGCTGAATTTGAGCTTGCAGATGCCAACCGGATTACTATTTTTTGTACAAAAATTGCCTAATTGTTAAGTAATTCTGTATTCCTGATTGTCAGGGTGTTGCGTGAATCTCACTGAAGCCAAGTTAATCGTTGTTACGTGTCAAGCCGAGTCAAACAACTAATACCTCCACCTACGCACGTGACTGAAATAGCCGAGCTAACATTGAAAAATCAGTCCGGCGAGACTGCAGAAAAAACTCATCCAGCGGTGCCAGTCAAGGTAACAATTCCATTGACTGGACAAGTCTGAAATTCTTCCATTTTCGCTTTAAATAGTATGTCATTCTCTCACACGAATACACAGGATTTTGGCGCGTTGAGCTGCCATCTTCAGTTATCACCATTGGCGGAGTAGAACGATCAGGGTGCGAGCAGAAGTCGAGTGCGTTCATCGTGGACAACGAGTTCGTAGGCGTTCATAGAAATCATGGTATAGGATGCAAACGATGCAAAACTGATATTTTACTAAATGTTCTTTTCGCGCTGTAATAAATTTTCTACTTCCCTCCATTGTATTTTTGTTCCTAACTGATCAATTTCAAATATTCAGCAAGGTCGTTCAATCCGACTATATAATACAGTAAACTGGATGCAGCTTTCATCATGGGGTTTTCAAGTTTACGATCTACAAAGACAAAAAGAAATCTCTGTGAGATGGGGATCGGAAAGTGTGTAAGAAAGCATCAGCACCTACAACGGAGCAGATGGGAAGGACGATCTATATCTGATCGCGTTATGCTGCTACCCAACGAAAGAACACTGCTGACAGAGTGCTCAAACTGATTTGGACCGCAGAGTGGGATGGTTACCAGGGTCGTCAAAAATGCAATACGCAACGGCGATGCTTTTCCGAAGAGGGTTGCATGAGTTCCATCTGAAAAGCACAACAGGATGAAAATCCCCGTGAGCCGAGGCTCAGTAGACGCACCAAGACTTACATTAAGCGAACGTGACGACGGCGGCCTCCAATCTGGGTGTTACAATAAGCTGTAGTGCTGGTAACACGTCTTGTTTTGTGCTTTCGTTATGAATCACGAGGGTGCGTTTTTCCAGAGTTATTGCCAGCCGAAGATCATTCCGCTGTGCCATTACGGGATGTCCTACTTAACTCTTACTATGTCGTAATCACGTGTGCTGATACCCTGCAAGGCCGTAGGTGTTGTGCAGCTCCTGTTTTGTGTGTCTATCGTGCTCTGTATGTGGCGTACTACAGCTAACTGTAATGTGTGTTTTCGTAGTCCTAGCGAATTGAGATATTCTGTGCGAGCTGTATCTGTAGCCTGAGGACACAACATCTGCCCAGTTGTGAAACAGTATGCTTCAACCTCTCTGTCCCATGCACTCAGAAAATGATAAGTAAGGAAAAAGCCTCGTAGAGTCTAACTGACTAATATGATTGTATAAACTGCACAGGAATTCACCTTTAACTTGATGTTGCTGGTTTGGTTGTCTCAGACGCCTCATGAGCTCCATGATATGCCCATTTGTGGCGGTCATTTTATAGCTATACAGTAGAAATCCGTACAATTAGCCAAGTAGAAAGCGAAAACGATCCAAAAAACGAAAGTCAAGCAAGTGTTCTGTATGATCGGAGAACCCAGATAGCGTACAACTGATTCACCATAAAAACTCGTCCAAATAGTCTATTATTCACGATTTTAGAGTATGGTTCGATAAGCCACTGACTCAGCACTGAAATGATAATTCAAACTTCGGTGGTATCGAGTTTAACTTATTAGCAAGAACTCAGAAGATTAATCGCCCGATTCAGGGTAGGAGTTGGTTAATGGGGCCTAAAATTTATCTGTAGTCTTTGCGGAATCAAGCGTAAGATAGCAAAATCCTATGAAGACCGGTGACGCTTAGATTCCTTAGACAGGAGTCCATGTATCTAAAAAGTTAATGACAGTGCTATCTCCAAGGTCGCTGCATTGATAGGTATCTTCAAGATCCATTCTGTCAATGCCAACTTCATGTCCCTGAGGATAACCGTTTCGATGCGACCCAAAAGTATAAGCTAACTGTTATGGTGTGGTTTCCATACCCGCTCTTGTATCGTCCAACACGATAGACGGGCAAATACGTATACTCACTTAGTCATGCCCACATGCGTAGCTGTTCATACATGTCCGTGTTGATGAACGCTGATCGGTAACACGCCAATCGATCTTGACTCACATCGTGTCTGACCCCGTTTGATTTGTCTCATAAGAACCTTTTACGTCCTCCGGTTTGCTTGTGTTCCTCCGAATACAAGTGCACAGAGAAATCTCTGCCTTCTACAATTGTACGGAAAGTAACACAACCGTTCACTTAGTTTGACTCTGTTATCAATCGATCTGCTAGTGCGGTTGCTTCACAAATGAGCAACCTCCCGAAGTTACTGATGAATCCTGAGTGACAAGTTGAAGCCTGGAACCGGAAGAGTGCTACACGAGTGCGCAATAAATTTCAGAGGTGCTATGGACAGTTCATTGCTTTTCACACGGTTTAGAAATGATTCCATCGTTGATTTATTTTGTACATTTCTCTCTTTCATATGTCCACATGTGTACCCGACAATTACCAAATCATAGAGTAAATTTACGGGACAAAACTTATCCGTGTAATCTGCATCCTCTGATGATCAAGTTTAATCGCATTCACGTGAAAGTCGGTTAAGCATTTCGTTTCCTCGGTGCAGCATTCTGACGTCATTTCTCGAAACGATTTAAGGTAACTGTTAACTACAATTCGTAATTAGAGTTTGTTAAATTCGACGGCAATCCAGTGAATTACTCCAGATTCATACGGAGTTTTCAAACTACAGTGCTCAGATACACCTCTGACCCCGCTTGCCTATTGGATTACCTAATTTCGGCCTGTGAAGGCGAAGCCATCCAATCAATCCGAAGATGCGCAATCCTCGAACCTGAGGAAGACTATGAAGAAGCACTGCGAATCCTCGAACGACGTTTCAGTGAGCCACATGTGATCGCAAGACAGTGCATCAACGAACTGACAGACGGAACAACCGTGAAGCCTTCAAACTCTGAACCTCTAATCAAGTTAGCTGACGAAATGAAGTTGTGTGCCGCCACGTTCGAAAGGCTGAATTATCAGTCGGGCTTAAATACCTGTAAGGCTCTTACAGCAGCCGTGCAACGGCTTCGCCAGTCTAAATGATTCGAAGGGGCATTTCATTTCCCGAGGATCAAGCGTGAACCTACATTCTGTAAGCTGATGGACTTCGTTTCGGACCAAGCTGATGCTGCCGTAACCAACCTCGTTTATAATACACATCAAGATAATCGTGTCCACGCCCGATCAGAATCTCAACGGCTTACCAGTAGTCAAGGCTCCCGAGATTGAGGGGCCACAATAATGTCAACGGAGACTGATGTAGCCGCAGCAAGTCGGAAAGCTTCGCCAAATCCAATTTGTTCTATTTGTAAGGGACCATATTACGTGGACCAATGCAGTACTTTCCAGGGTTTGAGTGTTGCCAATAGACACGATGAAATAAGAGGCTGAAGCTATGTTTTCTCTGCTTGAAACCAAACCATGTCGTTAGGAATTGCCGAACACGTGGAACCTGTGGTCTAAGCGACTGCAAAGGCCAACACCATCCGATGTTGCACAGACAAAAAACCCCAGAAGGTAACAGCCGGAGTACTCAAGTAACTGAACATACTATATCGGTTAGTCACGTCTCAGCAGACGTCAGTAATGCTGCCCAGCGAGTGTCCTTTGCCGTATTACCAGTCTGGCTTCGAGATCCATTAGGAGAAGTTACTGTCAATGGTTTGCTCGACAACGGTTCAGACTCAACGTCCATTGACGCTTAACTCAAGGCAAAACTGGGTCTAAGAGAAAAACGATTGCATCTGACTGCTGATTGCGTGACAGAAGGTTGTACAGTATCCTTAGCGGTAACCTCACCAGATGGACAAGAGGTTATTCAGGTCCACCGAGCCTGGGCAGTCAAAACCTTGCCGAAGCTACAGCCGTTTATTCAACTGCAAGACATAATCAGGTAGGACCATTTGAAAGAAATACCGTTCTTAGTTATAAAGACCTCCGACATCTGCATACTAATTGAGGCCAATATTCCGAAAGCCCACTGGATCTTGAAACAACGCACTGGTAGTCTCGACGACCTTTACACTGTGAGAGGACCGCTCGGATGGGTCATACTGGGGCCAAATTCACAGCAGCGTCAGAACAAATCGAGAGCGCGCGTGCACCACGGCACAGCCACCGAAATGGTCACAAGGTTCGCGTGAATGCAGTGCAAACATCGAACACAGCCGGCTGGATACAAAGATTCAGTGATGTCAAATCTTGGTTAGGCTTGCTGCGACAAACTGCTTGATTGAGGGGGTTTTGTTTGTGGATTCGACAACGACATGAAACAAATGCTGCTCAGATGAACATCGCTTAGCAACTGAAACTATCAGAATTAGCTTTGTTTCGTTTGGTGCAAAGGGACTGCTTTAGTAAGGAACTAAGCACAATCTTCAAAGAATCAGAGGTTCCGAGCATGTCCCGGCCAGTCTCAGGACGATTGCAGAAACTGCTTCCGTTTACACACTGTGGTTTATTACGAGTGGGAGGTGGTCTACGATAGGCACCTCTAACTTTTGAGTCAAAATATCCGGTAATTCTACCGAAGGATCACTTCATCATCCACCTTTTAGCGCAATAATATCACAAAGCGAATGGCCACGAGGGTCCAGCACATGTGTTGTCACTACTAAGGGAACGTTGTTCGATTACACACCTCTACTTTACAGTCAAAAATATACTACGAGAATGTTTTCATTGTAAACGTTGGCATTCCCAGGCACAAAGTCAAGTAATGGCACCACCTCCTGAGGACAGAATGTTATTAGGTGAGAATCCGCTTACCGTTGTCGGAGTAGACTACTTCGGTGAGGCGCGGCAGAGCCACTGAGAAACTTCACGGTTGTATATTCACTTGCCTGTCCATGACAGCCTATCATCTAGAGGTCGCCTACACCCTAGACACTGATTCTTTCCTTTCTGCGTTTTCCTCGATTTGTGGCAAGACGAGGATGCCCCAGTGTTGTCTACAGTGACAATGGAATGAATTTTCGAGGCGCCGAGGCAGACTTGAGGCGATGTCTGAACGCTTGGAACCATGACAAGATTCTAAAGCCACTCGGTAATAGAAATTGCGAATGGCACTTCTCTCCACCGAAGGCAAGTCACCGTGGAGGTATATGGGAACGTATGATGCGATCTGTCCACCGCATTCTGCTTTCACTTTTGGCTGATCAATTGGTCGTGGATGAGGTGTTAGTAACGATGTTCTGCGGCTAGAAAGAATACTTAATGATCGACGTCTAACCAGAATATCGGATGATCAAGGTGATTTAAACGCGATAACACCTAACCACCTTCTTCTTTTACGAGGTGTACCGGCGACATTTCCCTCCGAGCTATCAAACAACCGGCTGAATCGAAGAGGGCTGGCAGATGCGTTCTGGGCGCGTTGGCTGAAGGAATATTTGTCAAAACTACAGACAAGATCAAAGGGGAATAAACGCAGCCAGGAGTTGAATGTAGGCGACTTAGTTCTCTTAGCTGACGCGCACTCACGGAGAGAAGCTTGGCTCAAAGGGATAGATGAGGAGACGATTATGGGAAGCGATGGACGAATCAGGGAAGTTGCAGTACGTACAGCGAACGATTTTCACTGGAGAGATATACGACAATTGTCTTCCTGAATCGGACTTATGCTCATGAACGTGGTTCGTGACATTCACCCGCCTCGGAGGAAGTGTTAATTACTATTTGTAATTAGAGTTTGTCCTTCTCCCTTGTATTTAGTTACTTATTAGTGGTGAGTACCTGCATCGCGAACCTCAGACATTCTCAATGTATTTTCTGTTTCTAAGGTGTCACTTTGGTTTATAGCCGAGTTTTACGAAGCCTATTACATGAACAGTTCACGCATTCATTCATGAACTTGTCTCCTCAAAGGTCTACAATTCTACTGTTATGCAATCTCTCTGAGTGATTCATTTGTGGTGCCGACCGGCGGCTCGAGCTCTCAGCCTTGGCGTTTCCGTCAGTGCACTCCACCATTGGTCATCACATCAACGGCAATAACAGATCCAGTGCCGGCTTCGTCCATTCATATTGGCACGTGTTCTCGTTTGCCCGCAGATTTAGCTTATTTGTACTTATTATTAATAATTCTCTTTATTATTGCGACTACAGTTTAATTCACGCCTTTGTAACTGATTTATTGATTCGTGACGGTAAAAGTTTCCTGATTTACTGATAGCACCGCAACCGAACTGCGCTAGTTTCGTTCAGCTGCCTGCTAAGTGGACCGTTTTTATTTTCTGCGCTGTCCCGATTTTCGGGAAGTTACTGCCCATTGTTCTTGATTTCGCACCTGGCTGTAAGTCTTTTTCTTACTGTATATTTATGCTTATTGAATTGTTTAGAACCACGAATTATTGACAAAACACGGTTATTCGATTGGAATTTGTTCTACTGCCCGTAACCGTGTTCTGCCCATATCGTGCGTGTAGCTAGTGAGGTTGAGTTTCTCCTAGATTCGCAGCCTTGGACATCGGGATAGCCGCAACAGTAACATAATAATGAAGGGGAGCAAACTATGCCATTTGTGTCTCCTACACACTAGCCGGAAAACCCAAATTGTATCATCAAGTTAGACAAGAGGAAAGGCGAGGGATATCCTCCAACGAAGACAAGCTGTGCAATGAGAAAATTAGGTGAATAAACATAGTACGATCTGTTTGCAAATTATCGGAAGCCCCAGTGCGTCTTCGTTCCTCAGCAGCTAGGGAACACAAGCAGTAACAAAGCATGGATTTGGAATACAGCAAAACAGATACCTTTCGTCCCTTTAAATCACATTTTCGTATTGTTTGTAAGTTAGCCTAAAAACAGACCTTCATCAATCTATTTTTCACACTGAAGGAATAGCATTCGTTGTCTGGGTGGGCTTGTACACGAATTTTTAGTCGAATAATTGGGTGCAGAAACACTGACATGATGCGATCGGGTTGCTCGCGATAGGTTTCTTCAATGTTAGGCCTTGACTACTAGACAAAAGGATAATCTGCAACACCAAAACGTATTTAAAGTATTCACAGAGCTGTTACCTGTATTTGGGCTATCGAAGAGATAGTACGAATAGTAGCTGTATACCAGCTCGGATCTTGGTGTACCTGATATGAACTCGCCCGTCATGTAAAACAATTTCGGTCTATCTTGAAATTGAACCTTGATGGCTAGAGTGAGTTATATACAAGACCACTCGTTACCGAATGACTTTGGCACCGACGGGGTAAGTTTAATATCCTAGGGACTGGAGCGTACTTGAACATAGCTGTTGACCTACTGACTATTATTTCTTTGCAGAGTTCACGCGAGGTGCTCGTAAAACATTGCCTCGTTAATGAACCATATCCCATAAGATTCAGAAAACCCACACTCAGTTAGGATTAAAAATAACCAGGTGCTGTTACGGCACATATGGCGGTTTTTGCTGATTGAAGGTCGACTACACCGACTAGAGACTAGTCATATCGCATTGAATCCGACCGGCATGACACGGTTTTCGTGGGTTCTAAACACGAAAGGTTATTCGGAAATCTTGCGCTGCCTCAACACCTGCAACATTAGACTTGAGATACGCGGTTAAGTTTGCCCACTAAATTAGTTGCCTGACTGGACATTACACCTAACCCTTCAACCGTAAGCGCAAATGAGACGATTCCACACATCTGCTTTCACTAAAATAGCATAACTTAATGACAATATGCTTTTCTGACACATGAAAGGTGTTATTTGTAACATCAAGTTCTATGACGCTCGACAAGATCGTTGAACATACTAGACACAACCTTCTACGTGTATTTTTTCTTAGCGAGTCAATGAGGTATCCTCCTCCCGTAACAATATACCTCCAAGGACTGGAATGGGGGACGGTTTTCAGTATGAATATGAGGAGAAACTTCAGTTAAACAGATACTTGGAAAATCCAACCTTTTTTCACTTACTACACAGTGTCAACGCCCCAGATGCAACTGAAAACACGAAAGCACTGTACAACACCCTATTCCTCTTTGTTAGGAACCATAAATAGCGCCACTCAGCATGGGTCTCGAATCCAGAAGTTAGAACTTTGGTACACAGGTTCAGCATTAGGTCTTCTGGACGGAAACTCAAGTGCTTGCATTATTTCGACATTACACTGTATAGTGCCTACTCTTCACTGGTTATGGCTATCGTGCACGTGGAGGTTATTCCCTCAGATAATCATCTAGAATGATCACCAGGTTACATGAACTAATTATGAAACCAAACTGCATTCTAATTGAAATAAATGCTGCATGATTCGTAAGTGCACTTCATTGATTTTCGTTTCAAGGAGACAGTCTGATGACGTTTTTCGCCTGGTGTAGGAAAACCCCCAAAACTAACCACAGTTGTCTCCCCAAACTGCGATTTCCTCCCTGTAAGAAAATTCTTTTCCTTTGACTACCCTCTTCTCCAAATGCAGTACCTCTGGGCAGGTAACAGTCTTGGCGATCTCGGTTAGTGTTTCTTGATAGGGGGACTACCGTACTGCCAGTGCAATCAGTAATCGAAATACAAAATCGAAACTCCCGGGATGGACCCGGATTCATTGAACAGACTGAACAACGGGTTCTTCTGAAGCGGGTACATCATCGGGGGTTCGAATTCCTAATATTACTACTGGAAACAATTGCAGTAGTTGGACTTGGACATCTGATTTCTCGCGAGAAAAATTACGTTGCATTTTTTGCTTGAGAAGAGGGTCAACGACAGAGAAGTGTTCTTTTTAACCACAGGGTAATAGGATAAAGCTACTTTCATAACTTGAGTGGACTGTTCGTGTTACATAAACCAACCTGTACTCGTTCATTGTGAATGAACTAGTCATTTTGTCAATTTAGCAGAGGCTTGCATACACCGTCCGAGTCGAATAGCAACTTATGTAGCATCTGCTCAGCGGTATGCCATCCATTAGCAAAGCGCTCACTGTTAACCTGTTTCGCGATTCAGCCTTGTATATTAACCTTGGTCCCCTGAATGTGAGAGATTAATTTAGAACAATCATTGACGGTTCACGAATTGCGGCATTTCCCCGACTGCTACTTCTCAGCAGCAACCTAAGAAATCAAATTAATCACCAGTATGGCAAAGTACAGTGAGAAATGAAAAATAATAGTGTCAATATAATGGTTGAGTTATGTGAATACAAAATCTTTACATGCAGTCATGTCTTCCCGCTTATCACTGGTTGGATGGAACTCGTGGAAGTCCCACATGCCATAAATGTCCAGGTGTAATTATCCTGCTTTTAATATTTCTTCCATCTTATAGGCTTGTAGCAAGATCCACCTTCGCTCATTTGTTTAACACACATTGTTGTTTAACTGAACGCTTGCTGCCAAGCGCGGTGGCCATTTGACCGTTGCACTGGCACCCTACACGCACGCAAATCACTTTCTCTCTATCGATCGCGCTCTCCTCGTCGGTCGTGGAAAACATTGCTCTGATCAGCGTGGTGGCATAGTGTGGAGCACCCCAGTGACGGGCAAGTGACTCGCATATAGTAGAAGAGCCTAGCGAACGCATGTGATAGGGAAACAATGTAGTACGGTTTAACCGACCTTAACGACTACTCACTTAACGTTGCCTACCCTATCGAAGCTGATATAGTAAATGATGAGTGGTATATGGTTACTTAGTTACATCAGCATCATCCGTTGATGCCAGTTTTCACTCATATACCTTCTTCACTCGGTTTGGTCCATCTCCGGGATGGCTTTGTTAAAAACACGAGGCCTTAGCTTAAGAGAAGCATGCGAAGAATCTCCCCGCATGCATCCGGATCAGCCGAAACTGTCGCTGTTGTTTTGTTTTCGCCTTGCTCGAAGGCTAACACTGTGCGAAAGCGTTCATCCGCGTAAGCCGACGAGTTGTCCTATAAAAGCCAGATTTCCGTATTAAGAGATCTCTTGACCAGTGAACCCAGTACTTCTATTTGAGCCGCCTCCAGCAGACTGGGAACCTCAACAGCGTTTGTTTCTAAAATAATCAGCAAATATGGATACCCAAGCTACAGACAACATACAGTCCAAACGACGTTCTCTAGGGATTAATTTAAGGCAAATCATACCATTGGATCGTGAAATAACTTTAATGGACCTTAGCAAATGACAAAATCTTTCACTAGATGACCAGAAAAAATGACAAGAGAACAATAAGGTTCAGCAGAATTTGACAAATCTCCGGACATGCTACTTAACCACAACAACCAAAGAACTGCTTCACACGGGGAAGGTGAGAAAAAACATTGGCAGAATGATGAGGTGTCCGTACGGGC
The DNA here is from genome assembly GCA_948099385.1 of Fasciola hepatica. Lineage (NCBI taxonomy): Eukaryota > Metazoa > Platyhelminthes > Trematoda > Plagiorchiida > Fasciolidae > Fasciola > Fasciola hepatica. The sequence goes on from CANUEZ040000027.1 coordinate 559,579, forward strand.
ACCTATCTTCATAACGCCGGAAAGAAATGCCCAACACAAACCAATCTGACAAAACTCAAAAGCCAATGATGAAATATTTTCAAAGACACCAAAGTTGTTAGAGGATATGGAGTGCAACTGTGAAACAGCACTTTAAATTCATCGCAATACTGTTTACAACGAGATGCTCTGGCACTGTTCGTAAATATTTTTATCCACCAACATTGTGCAGAAACGTGATTGGATCGCAAGTTGAATCAGCACAATCAATTGACCTGAAAAGGTTTGAGATTTAGTGATTAGCCTGTGTGAGGATGGAACAGATAACACAAACCACCGGCGTCCAAACGGGAACCTCGTCTTTGCGTCTTGGAAAGCGACTACGGCTTTCCTAGTATGCACTGATTTCACCGAAATTTCGGGGAAAAGTGAGAAACTCATCGTAAAGGAAAGTCACGAAACTTCAACGAATTGCTACGAAAATCAAAAAGTTATTCGATTTTTACTACGAGCCAGTGTCCTCTCGGACTCCTCCAGCATTCTAGTGCCAATTAAACTGTAACAGAAAGTATATCAAAAGTTACACTATACGCGCAATCTATCGTACACACATAATTGCAGTTACCGTATATTCCACCAGAATAAACATAAGCAATCATCGTCCGTCCCTTTTAAACAATTTGACAAAGCTGAATCCATCAGTTCATTATTGAACATATCAAGACACAACACGGTTCCCGATGAATGACGGAAAGAAATTATGGCGCTAGTGAGGCTACAATATCTGATTTGCTGTGTGATTGATGATACTCATAATGGTTCATATCAGGGGCCTTTTGTAATAAGATTTTACACGCCTTCAAGCTATTTTATATGCACCACACGGACTGTATTTTTAATTCTGTCACTAGTGCCACAGATACAACTTTTAATTGCCCTACATATTCAGACGGAATTAGCACTCGTAACGTTCACTTGATATCACATGCAATAAGGCTGTCGGAAGGCAGTTTGGACTACTGGCTTCATAACATTTAGATAAGATTACCTGGTAGATTTCAGGGAACTCCGGGGAGCGCTGGTATTTATCCGTCGATAATCTTTGCTTCAAGACAGCTTTTACTAGCTAGATCGGTGTCCGTATGCACAAAATAAAGTTGAGGCAATTAGGCCCGACGCTCATAGCCTAGGTGGACTTTTCGACCATTTGCCTATTGACAAGCGTAGAAGTAGTCCGGTACAGAATGTAGTTTAAATTACCTACGACAAAACTTCAAAAACATTTTCACGACTTGAAAAAGGCACTACGACGTGTGCGTGGTGACACTGTAAGTACTCTGTACATGTGCTCGTACATATCGGTATTTTGTAACTCTTGCATGCTCATGTTTCAATTATGACTTTGTTTCATGTTGATTAAACCTTAACATCGGGTAATCTACTCATCAAGACTTCTGATTTCAGTCGTATCTGCTAATCATTACAATTTAATCAACGTGCATAACACGGAACGCATTACACGACCGGACCGCTTAGATGTAGACAAACGGATCCATGGAGAAAAACGTTCAATCATTTCCTCGCTACGCTGACTCTCTGTATGTCGATAAACACGCTGCTCTCAAAAACTATTTTATTCCACCAGTTTACACATAATCCATTGACCAGACTACGGTAACGCTATTACGGCCGAAGCTCTAAGAAAGTGGGTTTCCGAATACTGCCGTTCACGAGTTCGATTTGGTCATTGCACTGAGGGTTTTAGCTCGTGAAATATTCCCATAGTCTGACTTTAGAAAACATGACACAGATCTTTCTTTTCGGTGTAGTGGCCTGAGGAGAAGTGCCGAAGAGACAGATCTCTGTTCACCACGTCACTTTTTCTAAACACTGAGGATAGTAAAGAGTCGTGCGACTAGTGGCAATGCTTTTACTGTGGAGAAAGTTTCCGAGCTAGTCGGACACGAACGAGGAGCCACAATCAATATGTGCGTGGGAAGGCATGCCAAAAATAGAAAGTAGATTAGACAAGCCTCTGACTACAATGGTAGCAGATGTATCTGGACATGTGTAAGCAAAGGGAAAGCGAGCAAATTCACCAGTGATTGTGAGGGGAAATTTATTCCTTGAGTCACATGGCAGATGTCCTTTAAAATCTATGAGTACGCGCTCAAGTGGCTGTGTGGCATTGACTAGAGGGTGTGTGGCGGGTTGCAAAAGCGAAATCTGATTTTGGTACATGCGAGACATTGTCCAGCGACTGATTTTACTTCGTCAGTTAAAAACAGTAGTTTACGGATTCTGACAATTTATCGTTCTGGTTACTCCCTGAAGCACCCCAATGGTGCTGACCTGGGATCAACCGTTCGAGGAATGTTGCCTTCATTATTCGGAGAAAATCTAACGCTTCGGTGTAATTGGACTAGAACCTCCGGACAAATAGCAGTCAGTAATTATGGGTTCCCTTGCGCCTAGTCCGCCAGGTTGGGGGTCGATGTGAGCTGTCAACTCAGTCCGTAAGATCAGTGGAAGAATGAATGATCCAAGCAGATGGGCTTCCACGCAGCCACCCGTTCTGCCTTGCGGACAGGTTCTTGTTTGAACCAAAAGCTTTGGTTGGGAACCCTAATCGTCCTCCTGCTTAGTGGTTGGACCTCCTAACAGTACCCGTCCAAAGTCTCCTATAAACTGCACGAATACAAAGAACTCCATACTGCATCGGTCGTCAAGCAGGATAATCAGGACCGCAACGTCCATTGCACCGAGCGGAGTGGGTAGTGATAAATGGGTTACTGTTCAGAGTTCCCACCCTTTGATTCAACCTTTGTCTTTATTCTTCAACCACCTTTCTTTGTCCCCTCTTCCTACCCATAATGCTTCCACTGATAACATGCCCAATGCCCGCAACGGTTTATTGTCAAATAGTGCCGTAAACAATCCTCAACTTTGTAACTCACATCTCGAGCCTCGTCAGCCTCTGAAACCAAACCCCGCTTTTACAGCCCGCCACACACCCTCTAGTCAATGCCACACAGCCACTTGAGCGCGTACTCATAGATTTTAAAGGACATCTGCCATGTGACTCAAGGAATAAATTTCCCCTCACAATCACTGGTGAATTTGCTCGCTTTCCCTTTGCTTACACATGTCCAGATACATCTGCTACCATTGTAGTCAGAGGCTTGTCTAATCTACTTTCTATTTTTGGCATGCCTTCCCACGCACATATTGATTGTGGCTCCTCGTTCGTGTCCGACTAGCTCGGAAACTTTCTCCACAGTAAAAGCATTGCCACTAGTCGCACGACTCTTTACTATCCTCAGTGTTTAGAAAAAGTGACGTGGTGAACAGAGATCTGTCTCTTCGGCACTTCTCCTCAGGCCACTACACCGAAAAGAAAGATCTGTGTCATGTTTTCTAAAGTCAGACTATGGGAATATTTCACGAGCTAAAACCCTCAGTGCAATGACCAAATCGAACTCGTGAACGGCAGTATACGGAAATCCGTTACCTAAGCGCTTAGGTCTCGAAACCTAGCCACTCAACAATGGGAATTTATTTCTCTCAATGTATTCCATTCGTTTCGTTCTCTACTATGCACGGCGACAAACTCTACTTCTCATGAGAGAATGTTCTAACAATGGGAAAGCCATAGTTGGCATGTAACTGCCTAGTTAGCTGCTGAACTCGGATCGGGAACATCTTCGTAGAACCAACCGATACATTAGTCGAGGAAGTTTAACGCTTGGAGTGCAACCCAATAATTCTTGTATTCGTTTTACTGGATGGAATCTGTGGATTCTAACAAAGAGCTCACTTTTACTGTCTGAGAAATCAAGACGCATAAGTCATAAACCTCTTTAAGAACATGCGCTAACTCCCCTTGCTCTACCCGCTCTCTCACATGTCACTCACTTCAATATGCGCACAAAACATTCATCAATTTGTTACTTTTAATCGCCACACATGAAATCTTTGCAGGTGGGGTGAATGAAGTGAGACTGAAACTGTTTTGTACATGTGCTCGTACATATCGACGATTCGTAACTCTTGCCTACTTACGTTTTAATTACGGCTTTGTTACACGTTGCTTAAAGCCTACCACAGGGTTGTCTATTTGTCACAACTTCTGCAACTAACCGTTTGCTCGCTGATTATTACAATGAGGCCATAGCGAAAACGCTTACTAATAATGCAACGTCGCGAGTTGAAAACGTCATTCAAAACACGTTTTCATACCAAGCTAACTAAACAATGCAAGGTGGTTTAATATTCCGCACTTTTAATGAGAAACCTAAGTAAACAGCATAATTAAAAAACAGATCTGTATAGTCAGATGAGAGGCAGAGAGCGTGCAAGCACTCCGTGGTCCATTGGGACTAACTATAAGCTTACCGGTTTCATCTGAGGAAAAAGGATCATAAAGGTATGTCGATATTCGTACCACAAATCTGCCCAACAAAAATCAAGTGAATATGCTACTATGTGTATATGTTCTGTTTTCGAAAATGTTTGCAGTCGAGTAGTTCCCGTTATCGCGGGTAACCTATCAAATGCAGTTTTACAATCGAGTATGCAGGTTTAACTCACAGGCGGAATGCTGACGTCCACCGATAAAGCACTATATTAGGTGTGTGAGCAGTATATGTAGCTGCGCGCTGACTGGAGTGATCCATATCCATGATTGAAAACTTGACCCATTTGTTTACAATAAGCGAGCTCATTCGTAGAAATACCACTATCAGGCCGTTGGAATGTGTCGGCATCTTTGTGTAGTAATTTCAGGGTTAAAATCTCCATTTTTAAAGTCATGATTCACAAACACTAATGTCGTTGCATTTCGTTTCAAGGAGCAATCTGACGGTTGTTTTTTGACCGACATAGGACAAACCCAATCACTATCAGTAGCCAAAATAGAAACTCGATGCTAAATGGATGGACCTGAAATTACTGAACACACCGTGCGTCCGACCCTTGGCAAACAGATGTCACATCGATGGGACAAGTGGCTCAGATTAGCAAAAGTAAAATGTGTCCTCCGTATACGCGACGACATGTCATCCAATATCTAACCACCAGGTGTGGTGGGACGGCCCAAGTAATAAAACACTTGTAATTCGGATGAAGCTTCCCTGATATGATAAGGTTTGGTGTAGGGTAAACTCAGCCTTGCAGCGACATTTTATACTTTAAATGTGCAAAGCGCATTTAAAACATCGCTATTCTGTTGTTAAGACAACCCAGAGAAATTTGACTTGCTTAGATCATTTCCGGATACAAAACGACGTACGCCTATTCCAAGTCAGTTTAGAGTTTGAAAAAAATCAATATTGCCACTAACACACGAGAATAGGGTTATTTCTAAAACCGATTCAATCACAAAGCTGAAAAGAAAGCACAATACAGAGCAAACCTGACAAATATTACCTCTCGTGGGCAACTCTAATGACTGATTATCATAAGCACGAACTGGGCTTCAGATGTTCGCGTGAAATGATTGAAAAAGTGAGATCAACTTGAGTAAGAAAACAGGAAGACAAACATCGTCCGAGGAATTCCTTTTGTTTATTCTCACTAGTCAGAAACGAATACTATCAAACAAAAAGTATGCGGCGAATAAAGTAATTAAAGTGAGTTTTAGAGGACTTGAAGTTATGTGATTGGACTAAATCATGGAAGGTCATAAGCTTTTGGATACCACGGATTTGGTGTATGCAACTGATAACGCATCTACTATCCGTAGTCGATATTTTTTTGCGGTAATATAGCAAGACGGAATGTGATCTCCCGCTTTACTTTGTAACCGCTTTCGATCAAGTGGTTGAGGTCAGCTTATGTGACGCGATTTTTATAGTGGAACAGGCTGAACCATCGCGTCACGTATGTACTCTGATATGCGTTCAATCATTCTAGTTTGCAGCAGTCAATCGGTACTCTTAATGCTGTCTTACGTGCAGCTGCAAGATAAGGCGTAGATGCAATAGAAAACAGATTCAATCGAGTAGTGATATTTCAGAGGGGTTCTGGGGAAGCGACAAACATCGTTCAAGGACACTGGAGATATTATCAATGGTAGACACCGAATCCACCCCGGTCCAAATGCGTACCACTGTCACCTTTGGCATATCATGGATTCGGTCAATCACCCGCAACTCCAAGTCCCGTGAAACTCGCCTCATAATTTTTGCCAGACTTAGTACACACGAGATCGATGAGAATGTATAAAACGGATCCCCTTCGCAGTTTGTTCTCCCACTTGCTTATTCCAGTTCATCACCGAGTCTGTTTAATCTCAATGAAAAGAAATTAATTACTCTGATACACTCTTTAATAGAAAACAGCCCCAAAAAAACCTCGACTGAGTTGAAGGCCGTTTTCAGATCAGCAAACTACAAAAGGTGCATGTGTCGTAAAATGTGGTGGGAACAACCCCCAAACGGGTCTGAAACCGGCTGATTTTCACATATCCGCCGTTTTTTCGCGCTCAACAATACCAACCACCGGCTGGAGTGCGACAAATACAAAGCTCATTCCTCTACGGTTTTCACGCGAGGACCTGTAACTTTCCTCGTGAATCCACACAATTATCAATATGCATCATTCCTTGAGAATATGTTCATCTTCCCAGACAACTCTGATGAGTGTTGTCAACGTCGACACTAAAGCTTTACATAAATCCCAGAGTGTTGGAGGAAACAACCCATCGGGTGTAGAAAACTTGTACCATTCTGGATAGCCTTTGTTTCTGACGGCGGGATGACACCTACTTGCATCGTTTCAATTGCAAGCAATGTCGGAAGGTTCAAGGTGAAAGTGGACCGACCGAAGAGATACTGAAGGATATGGCAGCGAACCGCGAGCAGTGGAGATCGTGTTGTCACTTTCTGTCGAATCAGAATGACTGATCGATGTGCGTTTGTACAGTTAGACTGTGTATTCCGTGTATTGACATTCTTTCCTTTTCCCACCCATGTAGGCCCACTCCATGTCCATTTTGTATATTGATTCTTCCTATTTCCACGTACAACATGGTGGAAAAGGCAGTGGTCAGTGGAGCTTTCCCTGCTGTTTAACGCTGCACGATGATGATGCCAACCGAATTATTTTTTAAAAGTGCTGTGCCTAACTTTTCAGGCGACGTCACTGAGTGAATCAATGAGCCATGGGGTTCCCCAACATACAACTGGTTTATGTGAAGCGGTATGTCTAATAAAATGGTAAACATAGCGACTAATGCCAACAACCACAGCATTTGCATGTATTTCGCAATTCACCACTGCTTGCGGTGGAGCCTCGTGGATTTGGGTACTTCATCGAATATGGTATCCGCAGGGACGGACCTGCGAGAACCCAACAGAGTATGTGACGTCAAGATATTCATCGTTTGAGGTTTACTTGAATTGAGGTACTCTGTGGCGTCGGCAACAGATTACGCTTCACTGATCCCGTGTCAGCGCTCATTAGGATTCTGGGCACCAGGTTGGATCGATAACTGCACAGAAAGCAGATCACCAATCATCGTCTACAAGCTGCTGTGCGGAATGGGTGGCTTTACTGTTGGTGTGACCACAGAAGACACTTAAACTGAAGCGAACATGTACTAAGGCATTATCTGAGTTCACAGGAGTGGACACAAACGAACGGCGAACTTCGATTAAACCATATCAGCGATGAACAATAACATTACAGGCAATCTGAGCCTAACGCTACAAAGGCTTAAGATACCAAGTGCGTACACACCGCCCTTTATGACAAGTTCGTATTCATTAAAAACAGTATGGTTCGAACAGGACTGACCACTACTTCGGATGAACGCACGCCTCAAAGCAGTTGAGACAGATCCTCGCAGAGTTCCACATTGGTTTCCAGAGAACTGTAATCATTGGGCGCATACATACATGATAAACAAACATCAGCACCTCAGTCTGTTGCCGTTGACACACAGAAAACCGTCCAATGTGTGGTTCCCTTGTACGGCTCAGAAACGTGGCCACCGAGTGTAGAAGATAGGCGAAGACTGTCGGCGTTCGAGCATCAATGTCTTTGTGGGATTGCCCGAATATGGTGGGAACACCGTATCAACAATGCTGAGGTAAGACGTAAGGTGCCGGGAACCAGAGGTCAGTCTCCGGATGAAGTGCTGGGTCTAAACAGATTAGGGTGACTGGGACGTGTTATGCATGGCCGCCAATAGACTTCCGCATTGCACGCTATTCTCCGAGGCAGGTAGTGGTTGGAAGTTAGGTCGAGGTGGTGATTCCATGATATGACAGGAAGGCATGAAAACCTTGACCAGTGGACTTCGTTCAGTAGGACGTGTTAGACCTCCGAGTAAGGGTCCACGCGACCCATCTAGAAAATGGTTAGAGACATTGTGATATGTCTAGGTGTCGCAGCCAGTGGTGTAGGTGCATTCGAATTCTTTCTTTGTCTTCGTGATTTCCGCTTATTACTATGATTTTTCGGGAGTCTTTTTTACTTCATGGTTGTTGTTTTTGTCCTTAACAAGACGATTCTGGAAGGTAGCAAACGAACTAGAACACAGAAGTGTGAGGTTAATGGATGAATAAACTGAACTGAATTGAACAATGGTCTAGTAACTGGTTCTGCACATTTAACATTTTCATCGCGAAATCTGCAACGCCGAATTTGAACAAACCCGACGATCTCATTAATTATATCACGCCCTCCATGTATGAATACATCGCTGAGTGTAAAACGTACGAAAACGCACTCAGTACCCTTGAAAACAGTTTACACAAAAAGAAAAATAGTTTTTTCTCAACGTCTGTTGTCCTCGTGCAAACAGCCAAAATGGGAACCAATTTATCTAAAAGTTAGCTTTGTTAGAAAAAGTCTGTGCTTTCAAGTCTATCACAGCTGAAGAAAATTAGAACGACGTCATATGTGAAGCTCCCACCAATGGAATGCGGTCTAACACCATTCCACAGCACCTTCTGAAGATAGGTCGCTGCATATTCATACTGCCTAACAACAAGTTCATCATTTGGAAATGGTTTGTCACCAGTCTCATTCACTCAAACCACTTAATCTCTCACATTCAGTGTCAACATCTAATCCAGATACTCAAAAAATCTAACTTTTAGCCAATTGAGACGAGTATAACAGTAGCATCAGCCGGTCGATGTTACTCCTGTGGATATGTCTGACACCCTCGTTTCAAGTGCCTTGTTAAGTGCTATACACAAACTCCGTAATCAAAAAGGCATTAGGAAGGTTTTCAGCCAGCTCCGCATACCACAGCTATGTCAATAACTAGCTGCTTGTTATATTCCATGACTTTGGCTTCAGTCCTTCACTATTTTCCCACTGAAGTTTCGATCAGCTAAGTGCCCCCCCCCCTCAAGGTTTGGTGGATAACGGCAACTCAGGCATTCACATATTGAGTTCTGTTGATCAGGAACAATGTTGAGAGGGTCATGCAGTTTAAATATCACAGCATACACAAGTCTTACAACTTACACACACAGAAAATGCTATACGAAACTACTTACAAGAATAATAACCACTCTCAATTTAAGCTTTTTATCCTGTCCAATGTATGCGCCGAAGTGTTTTAGGATTTTGATTATTTGTTTGTATAAAATGCTAGCAGCAAGAATCAATCATTCATAATTATCATCGTCATCGTACAGAGTTAAACAGTGGGGCAAGCCCCACTGACCACTGCCTTTCCCACCATGTTGCACGCTGAATTAGAAAGTATGAATATACAAGATGGACAGGGACTGGACCTACATGGGTGGGAAAAGGAAAGAATGCTAACACACGGAATATACAGTCTAACTGTACAAACGCACATCGATCAGTCATTCTGATTCGACAGAAAGTGACAACACGATCTCCACTGCTCGCGGTTCGCTGCCATATCCTTCAGTGTCTCCAGCCAACTGGTTGACAGATCTTTTGGGCCCCAGCCACGAAGACGTGAAGCACCTACTCTTCCTAAGTCTGCTGTACATTTTCTCATTCCTCGCTGCCACGTCATCTGTTGACCTCCATGTGGTCTCTCCCACTCCCTAAGAGGAACGGAGAATAGGACACGGTATGGTACACGTGTGTTTGCCATACGTAACACGTGTCCCAACCAACGAAGTCTACTAAGCTGGATACGCTGTGACAGAACGTTCTCTGGATTAGTGTCCAATACTCGCTTTCTGACCTCATCGTTGCTTACTCGACTATTCCACCCAACCCTAGCGATACTACGTAAACATCGATGGTCGAAAACCTCAAGACGACGAATATCTTCAGCACGCAGACTCCAAGTTGCGCAACCATACAACAAAACTGAACGCACTGCAGCACAGTATACACGGCCTTTCAACTTCTGTGAAATATCAGATCAGTGCCACAAGTGCTTCAGTCCAGCGTACGCCGCTCGAGCCTTGTATATCCGCGTACTCACCTCTACTACTGTGCTCCCATCCGTCGTCACAATTCTGCCGAGGTAGGTGAAGTGGTCGACAACTGACAGCACCTCCCCATCGAGCATCAAACTCGGAATTGTTGACGTCCAGCCTTGTAACATCACTTTACACTTCGAAGGTGCAAAGCACATGCCGAATGGAACTACAGCTCTTGCGAGATTATCTAGTGCACGCTGAGCATGTTCCGTGGATTCCAACAAGCAGACAATGTCGTCTGCGTATTCTAGGTCACACAGCTTTCCACTATTTCCTAGTTCGACGCCTACATACTGAATATATTGCAGCGCACTCTCCATTATTTCGTCCATGACGAAGTTGAACAGGAATGGAGACAAAGGGCATCCCTGTCGAACACCACTGGTCGTTTCGAACCGACCGGATAGTTCACCGTAAAATCTAACGCGGCCAGAAATATGAAAATACAATGATCTCATTAGGTTCACGAACTTCTGGGGAATACCTTTTCGATGAAGAACACTGAAAAGCGATGTTCGATCAACTGAATCTAAAGCGCCTTTCAAGTCTAAGAAAATCATTATTGTCGGTCGGCGGTGCGTGTGACGCGTTTCAAGTGGTCGGCGAAGAGTAAAAATCTGGTCGATGCATCCTCGATCTGGGCGGAATCCAGCCTGCTGTTTGCGGGCATTCCTCTCGCGAGCCGGTGTAAGACGGTGCAGTAGAATTGAGGCTAATACTTTGGTGACTATCGGAATTAAGCTAATCCCACGATGATTATTGCAGTCATTGTGTATTCCCTTCTTGAAGATGGGAACAATCAATGACTCGCTCCATATTAATTGAATACGCTCCTCGTTCCAAATGTCACGCAGCAAGGCGGTAAGTGATTTTATCAACGCCCCACCACCCAGTTTGAAAAGAACTGGGGGAAGTTCGTCGAGACCTGCCGCTTTCCCCCACCTTAGTAATCGAATACATGACTTTACTCCTACTTCTGATGGGGGCTCAAGTGATACCACCCAAGGAGTCACAGTTGTTGACAAGAGAGTAACTACATTAGCATGCGGCCAGCTAAACTGTTCCTGGAAGTACTCGGCCTAACGGCCAACCTTTGTTGTTTGCTGTGGATGGGTTCTCCATTTGTCTCGCAAATCGTTTCACTGACCTGGGTGCGTCGTCCACCGATGTCACAAGCAAGTTTGAACAGTCTTTGGCTGTTACCTGAAGCAGCTGCCATTTCCATTTCTTCGGCTACCTTGACCCACCAATTTTCGCGATCATTCTTAAGGCTTTTCGTAACTTGCTTCTACAGATGTCTTCGTATCTTAGTCATCTTACAGTTCGAGAGGTGACGCTTTTGCTCCATTATACTCAACGACTCTTGCGAGATCCAGTGTCTTTGATGGATAACGGATGTAGAACCACAGGCAAAACCTGCTGCCACGTGCATCGCCTGCTTGATATGAGCCCAATGCTCATCTACATTACTGTTCTCCGTGGATCCTAGCTCATGTGCTAACTTCTGCTCGTAACGAGTGCAAACTTCTGGATCACACAAACGTTGCACGGCTAATCCGGTTTGCGACCATGACCATGGAGCTGGAGAGATAATCGCATTAAAACTAAGGCATGGTCCGACTCTACGCACGTGGACCAGTAAGATCTACAGTTCTGAACAGAACTGCGCCACCGGTAGCTTACGGCGATATGGTCAATTTGACTTAAAGTACCTGTAGAGTTAGAGCGCCATGTCGCTGTGCGACGCGAGCTGTGTCGGAAATTTGTGCTAGACAAGAACAATCGATTGTCTGCACAAAACTGGAGAAGTCTATCCCCGTTATCTGTACGCTCAGCGGGTAAAGCACAACGCCCACCTAAATAGGCTTCTGACACACTAAGTTTGCCAACTTGTGCATTGAAGTCACCAGCTAGCACTACAATGTCGGAACCTTTACTGCTGCGAACGACGGTGGCGAGGGCATCATAGAACTCATCTTTCTGCGCGTCTGAGCTGCAGTCCATTGGGGCGTACGCCGAGATCACAAACAAATTGCGCTTAACACAACTATCCTTTCGAACGCCAACTGACCCCTGGAGTCTCACAGCACACAAACGACTGTTAACCGGGATCCAGTCTAAAATGGCAGCCTCAGCCTTGTCATTCAAGACTATTCCTACACCACGTTGACCCACAGCTCTAGCTGCTTCGTTTCCTGAGGTGCGCAAAATATACCTCGATGAGATACCAGGAGCAGTTAGTTGAATTACACTGCTCGAATCCTGGATACGCGTTTCACTTAAGCAGCAGACATCAATCTTCAGAGAATTTATTGTGAGGGCTAGGTACGCCTGCTGACCGGCCTGCATGAGTGTACGCACGTTGAAGGAGCCGAGATTCAGAGGCTGACGGGGCTTGAGAAAATGTGAGTTACCAGACAGAGGATTATTCCCGATACTATTTGACGGTGAATCGTTGCGAGTATCGACCGTGTTATCAGTGGGAGCATTATGGGTGGATAGATGGGGCAAAGAAGGGCGGTTAGGGACAGAAGACAATGGTTGAATGAAAGAGAGGGAAATCCGAGCAGTTGCCCACTTATCACTACCCACCCCGCTCGATGCAATGGGCAGCGCGGTCCTGATTATCTTGCGCGACGACCGATGCAGTATGGAATTCTTTGTATTCTTGCAGTTCATGGAAGATGTTGGACGGGTACTGCTAGGGTGTCCAGCCACAAAGCAGGAGAACGATTAGGGTCCTCATCCAAAGCCTTTAGTTCTAGCAAGAACCTATCCGCAAGGCAGCTTAGTGGCTTAGTGGAAGCCCATTTCCTTGGATCAATTATTCTTCCACTGATTTTGCCGATTGAGTTGCCAGCTCAAATCAACCCCCAACCTGGAGGACCAGGAGATTGAACTTTGTCTGACCTCTACTCATTGACCTGTCAGGTATGGTTGCATCTCCGGCTTAAAGAAGCCATCCTGTATAGCTCTTTGGGTCATAGAGGCGCGCAAGCCATCACACCACGTCAAGGTGCGGTCTCGTCGTGATGGCATCAATGGCATCAATCATTCTCACTGTGTAACCTCACTGCTGTCTGTGCTGGTCCACTACCTCGGTTTCCCAACCTCTTACATAACTGCGTCCCGATCATTACCAAGTTCCAAAACTCCGCCACAGATGATGGTATTGTTAAAATGAAAATCCACGACTTACTAATAGAGCGAATCATAAAACCATCTAACTCACCCAGTTGCGCCCAGGCACTGATCACTGCTAACGAAGGACAGCACAGAATGGCAATTGATTACAGTCAGAAAGTTAACCGATTCATGCTCTTTGATATCTGTTTACTATGAAAGGTCGAAAAAAGTCCCAAACTAGTTGATCTTACCACTTAAGACGTAAAATCTAATTACCACCAAATAACGATCCGGGAGGAAAATAAGACTTTCATTGTATTTGAAGCATATGCATATTCGTCCTAGTTGTGTCGGATTCCCGTTTGTATCAAAAGTGATTTTCCGAGGGTCATCGGTCAGATTATCAGAACGGAATCTCTCTGTAACCTTTGCGTACTTGGACAATATTACTACTTGTATTGATGACGAAGAACCACGCCGAAAAACTTATCGCAGTTTTACGATATTGTCAAGAAATACGGACTACCAGTCACTGTCAGAGGCACAAACTGACTGGGTTAAGAAATTTCCTAAAGATCCACAAAACCTGATAAAAATAGACCTAAACCTCTGCAGAGTACACCACTTTCAAAATTTACTACCAACAGTGCGTCATAGGGCACTTCGCGTATTATTCCTAATGCACTTCACATTACTCAGAAAATAGTGGCCCTTCACAAACCAACAAATATTTCCCCTAAGGGGTGAACTTGCAGCCTCTTACAAATCTTTCAAAGACGAACTGTCATGAGCCGTAATGTCAACAATAGATCCAAAGCCAATTTTCGCCGTCGAAACGGACCCTTTTGACTGAGATTATCTGAAAGTAGCAACACTATTTACTTGGGGTACATTTTTAATTAACTACGGACTAGAGATGGGTTGATTTCATGTATGTGCATCGCTCGGGGAAAAGAAAGGACGATAAGATACAGTACTGGTGGACTGAGATACTGGTTTACAAGTTCGACGCGATTTATCGTCGAAACCAGGACAAGAAAGTTGCTGATACACTATATCATGAACGTTGTGCTTCCACGTGACATTCCTCTGAAGGATTTACATACTTCGCTTAGCCACCTTGGAATATTCCGCTCAGTACATTAAGTACAATTGGCGAACATCTCATCAGTTAAAGATATTAGGAAACTGACGTCCAGTTGTTCTGTCCATAATGAGATGAAATCAAGATTTTACAGAATAATAATGAAAGTATCGTCAAGGTCACGCTTTCATTCGAACGCTCAAATGTCGACTTGGAAGGACCACTGCCTTCGTCTATTCGTATATATAACTGCATGCATAAGCGACTACCATTCGCCTTTTCCTGCCGCAATAAAAAACCGACAATCCTTGACCGGTTCTACCAGTTGTTCTCCATGTTTGGCATAAACAATCACTTAGACCGTGATTCTCCACTCACGTCCGGACAACTGAAACATTTCTTGTATATCAAAGAAACTGCAACCAGCGAAACGACAATCTATAATCTAGTCTAATGATCAGGTGGAACGTTTAAACGGTGCCATATAGCGCTAAATCACCACTAAATCCAGATCTCTCCCAAACATCACATACGAAACTGTCCTCTTAGACATAATCCATTCCATTGGTTTACTGTTTTGCACCGTTACCCAAGACAAGCGGTGGCTATGACACATTAGGAAGTCAACGTCAGGAGTTTATTTACGAAGATGACTTACTGTTCCCGGGTCAGTCCTCTTGACGACACAAAAGCTTTCCCTTCAAACACAGATAACACGTCGGACAACCACGTATTAATTGAAGAACCCGTTCAAATGGATGACATATACACACACATTGATCGTCGCACGCAGAGAAACAACAAAGAGTACGCCCATAGAGCCTCTAAAATAAATATACTGCAAAGATCCGTAATTCATCTACCACTGTAACCCGGATTGCCAAACTCGGTGAGGAATGCAATATACATATTTATTCTCATCATTCTCTTCCATATAAGGCATTTCCATACAATCATCTGTCTATTCCAGCGCATATGCCAAATCTGTTACACGAATAAAGCTTATACATAGACCTTTGGTTTTCTGATGCTGAGGTGATGAGCGTTTGACCGAAACACGATACACAATAACCAGTCGTAATGTAAAATACAGCCGAACTACACGTTTTCATGCTCAAAACGATCCCGACGCCAGCCTGGCTACGAGCACTAGACAAGGGACTGCCTAACACATGAAGAGTGAGGCAAGAAACCGAGATTGTGTACTGAGTGCCACTTGTGACTACAGAAGCGGCGTATTTTATGGGTGTTTCAGAGATAGCATGCGTCCGTTTTAAATGCTCCAGACTTCTAGCCATGGCAATGCTCCCCTGTCTGATCACATACCAACGTTGGGGGCATCCTAGTGAGCTAAACCTTTTGGTTTGAGAAACGCGCTTAGCTTGTCATACTCAATATCAGACATCTGACCGGTGGTGGTCGAGTAGTTTGGAACGTTCCCTTACCACCTCGGAAGTCATAGGTCTGAATCTCCACCAGCACGTGTTACTTTATTGGTACATAGCAGCCCGCTGTCGTCCGGCTCGTCACTATACCTGACCCATTGGGACTTTACGTGGTTCTCCACTCAAAGTCACAAGGTCTGGTTGCCGGTTGTCTCTAAAATAACTGCGGTGGGTCTTTGTTGCTATGGGGTACACCTCTCCCATTGCACGCATGCACAAGCATGTAATAAAAGATCTCCTGAGCTGCAGTTATCCGTGACATCTTGTATCGACCACAAACTAAAGAAAAAAATTAGGTCTCTTTACGGCGGTGTTGGAGTTTCCAAGGCGAATATTATTTCGCAACTTCGGAATTTCTCGGTGGAAACCAGTGTCATTGACTCGGAAGCTGGAACGGAGGTCATCCGATAACACTATAATTCGTGTTTTCCTTTGGGAATCCGAACTAGGACCTTCGACTCAAGTCTGAATCAAAAGGTAATAGGACGTCAGCCCAAAACGGAAACGTGTCCAAAGCATCTTAGTAGGAGCCACTTTCAGTTGGTTAAGTAGGACTTGATTGATTGTTCTCTAGAGCCCAAATAGTTCATCAGCTTTTCGGATTAAGTGCTTAGCCCCATTCACCCAACAGCACAAGGTAAGTGTGGATGAAAATATATCATTCGGATTGGGGAATGTTCAGCTTTGGAGGGCCACGGCTGTTGACCTGTGGTTGTCGAATGGCATAAGCTTTTATCACCTCTGAAGTTAGAGGTCCGAACCCTGACACACCGGTTACTTTGGCGGCAGATAACAATCCGGTATCACCCGGCTCGTTACCATACCTGATCTATTGGGGCCTTGTGTTGTTTTACACTCCAACACTCGAAGTCAGGTTTCCGGTTATTCTTAATAAGCCTCTGGGACCATGGAGCATGCCCCTACCACTGCATCTATGGTCAAGCATGTAGTAAAAAATGAAGAGGAAGGACTTCTACCATCGTTGAGAGGAATCGCGGGAACTACACTTTTACGCCCATTTTGTAGAGGTTTTTTCGACCACGAGATTGTTTAGCTTTATGCTTATTGGCTGGAGTGTTCTCTCCAGGAGCATACTGTCCAATAACTGACTCAGTATTATGACTTCATTCAGCCTAAACCCATTGACCTATCACAAAGAGTAGCATCACCAGCCGAAGGAAGCCATTACACGTAGCTCTTTCGTCGTAGACGCACCCAAGCGGTCACATCATGTCAAGAAGCAATCTCGTCGTGATGGAATAGCAAGATAGAATGTGCCGGTACTGATTTAATGAATGTCACCTTAACCCTGGGGAAACTCCCAGGTTTTGACGTACTGAGTCACGTAAAACACACCTACCTTTGTGAGGTTCATAGTTTATACGGAAAATTCACCCTAGTATGAACAAGTCACTTGGATGCGAAGAAAGTATTTTTTACGAAATCGTTCGTTATTCTTAGCATGAATAGATTGATTAGGTTTCTAAGAAGAATGGAAAACCAAAACAGATAGTATGTTCCATACACAAATCCAGAAAACTCGTAATACGAAAAACAAGGACTCCATTTATTTATATGCCAGCCACATCCATCGCGTTACAACGCTACTCAAAGAACTCCAGAGGCTTTAAAAACTGAGATCATCAAAGCTGCATAACGATCCCTCGCTTTTACGTGAACGGTATTACAATTATAATGTTTGCACGAAAAAAACATGGACTTAACTGATAATATAAACTAACACGTAAAGAAAACACAAAGATCGACTATCGCAACCAAGCTTCCCTTTTCTGCCGCTTAGGTGCAACACGGCTCTCAGAGGCGCATGAGCTGAAGATGGCCAAGAGCGTAACTCAGTTCCATAGCACAGTCCTTTGCACGTCGTGCGGTGAACCCTTGGAATCAGCCCCGACGGGATGTGGTGGCCACCCAAACTGTAGCAGTGTTTAAGGCCCGCCTAGACCGTTGTTGGTCAGAAATCTCCCTTGACTGCTTCTAATATCATCACAGGAAAGTTTCCCTTCGATTAACTTTTGACCGCAAGTCACCACCTGTTTTCAGCTCCTATCTGCCTCTTGTCGATCGAGTGTTGATCACCAGTTAAAAAATTTTCGTTGTTCTACTTTCCTTGTTCTCCTTCCGTTACTTTTTTTAGCACTGCTACCATGCCTGTTCTTTTTACCACCTGACTTTAGGTCGTCTGCTGTGAGAGATTCATGCGGGTTACGACTACGTAAGCAAGCCGTGAGACTGTCACTTATGCCGACGGCAAGCCCGATTGTTTCGCTCTATTGCTACAGGTGGACCGCTTACGAAACCACACGGTCATTGCCGGGGTACTCATTGTCGCGGAGCAGACGGTTTTACCTGTAGCTCATTGGTGCAAGAACCCGGACTCATTAATTAAGCCGAAGCCGCAAGTCTCGTGATCCGACCTCACCTGGTCTGCCAAAAAAAGAAGCGACGATAGGATGCACTGGACACTAAGTGACGTGTCTCTGGACAGGCATAACAACCAACCATCCTTCGAGAGGATAACAATTACAGAAAGAAGTCCACACCAATTTAAGGTATTTTGACAAAACTATATTTAACAGAAGTAAATAGAAATCACGAGTCCGTTGGTTTGCTCTTCGTTTCCTTAAACGGGATTCCCGGCGGTCCATACTGAAACAAAGCTCGTTTTTACTGCTTTAGATGAACTACCTTGTCCCAGATGGATTTGAGGTCACGTCTCATAGCGTACGCATCTTCGCCATCTGCATAATATTTCGGTTCCACATCAGCAACACTAAGAGTTGCTCGAAAAATGTTGAAACTTACACGAATTGAAGAGACTTTTTATATAGGGTCAGGGCCGCTCTGTTGCTCTTCCTTACATGCAAAGAGACATATCTTGCGTGGAAATTCTCCACCATCGCGCGCGAAGCTAGGTTCATTAGCGTTTGAGCGATGCCCAAACGACGGTATGGGCGTTTAACAGCAAGTGAGGTTATATGTCCATAAGGAACATCCTCGGGATTTTCCTCCCTTGCAATAACGATCAAAGTTTCAGTATGACTTACATCTTTGCTAGAACGTACCCTACGATTTCCTTATCATCAGTTTCGGCAACAAATGATAATTGAGGCCATGAAAGTCCATGATAAAAGTAATACTTCATCTGGTAGTTTTCTGGTAAACAATCCAAGTTACAATCTCTCATATTCAGCAGATCGTTAGGCTAGGCACCTGATTGATTGTACTGAAAATGCATACCCTCGCATTGCGAATGTTCATCCTGTTGGCAGCGCAGAGGCACACAAACGACCTTGACTAGGGAGCGACACCCAAGGTCAGGTCCTCAGATCAGAACAGTTCAGTTCAGCTCAGATCAGGATACGGAGGCTTGAGCCAGATCTGCATCCAGTTTATCGCACCCGCGGCTCCAGAGATTCTTAAGTGCTACCACAGAAAAACGAAAATACAGTTTTCGTTCCAGTGGTCACGACAGAGCGGCAGGTTTCTAGTTGTCTGATCATCCATTTTCTCCCAAAAACAAGAGAATCCCGGTAGAAGTACAAGCGACCTCAGACCCCACTTTACTATGGGACGGGGAAGCGTTGCAAGCAGTCTTTGTCGAAGGGGAGACCTTGGTGTTCATATTCTTTGGTCCTGTCTCTAGACTGCCGTGGAGGTGCCTGCTTGGATGACACTGAAAGCTTCCTATCTTTCTACTTCGTCTACAAGCACGACTGGGGGCGTGACGGTGAAAGTGGAAGACCAGGAAAGAAAGAAAAAGAAAAACAGAAAACAGTTATTGATAATGAAGAATAAAATAATAACACGTGGAAATACAGAAATACGAGGAAGAAGAAGTTCAACGATTTGGAAATCCTTTGGAAGTGGCAGCGAGGCCGGTCTCAGTAAGAGTGAAAATGTGCTAGCCTGAATGTCAGATACAGGAAGCTTCACCGTGCTAGGACTCCACCTTTGAGGCGATACAAGCCAACCTCAGCTATATACTTGGTTTGATTCCAAAACAGGTTGAGGACCAGTTGTGCGTTGGGTGATGGGTGATGTGTTGCGTCGTGATGTATGACGGCAAGGAGGCAGATCCCTGCACCTTTCGCCCGTGAGATCATCTCACTTTTTTCCGACCTCCTATTTTTATGCCTTTAGGTTTCCTCAGTGTCCTCCTGAATTCTTTTAAAACTGTAAAATATCCTGGCAGCCTAGTATCGTACCTCACTTTCTTGTCGGCTTCCGCGGTCGGGGCTCGGTGGCTCCCTTTATCGCAGCACGTTCAGACCTCAATCTGCCAAGATAGGGACCAACTAGAGAGAACAACACATTAGTCTTTGTTTTTTGGTTTTGTAGAAACTTTCCGCCAGGCCGAGGATCACTACTCCATTACAGTGACTATTCTTGGGGAGGGCAATAGGGGGTAGTGCTTAGCTGCCTTGTGTTTCGATTAGTACCAGTCTCCTCCTATATGGTCATGCCTCGGATGTTGCAACGATTAGGCTGCTTGCGCGGCCATAGGCGTTTCAGTCAGTAAGGGCGTCGTGCTAAAGTGCGGAAAACAGGTGCGACGATAAGTATGCCCAATTTTGCCCTGCTAGCCTATAAAACTGGGTATTAATTTACCCTCGTAGGTTAGCGAGGGAAGTTGGATTTCACCATCATCCACACACCAGCATCACTGCAAGGTCCAGATCTTTTGTTTCCTGATGAAAACGTTTTTACTGTAACTTCAAGCGCCACGAGTCCTGTTACTCAAAGGGTCATGAGGTAGTCTGCTATTCTACTCTAGGTGCCCAAACAAGCTGTCCCAGTGAGCGTCTAACTTTCTCTTAAAGTCAGCAACGGCCTGGGCCTTCACCACCGATGCCAGAAGTTAATCTCACCGATTTACTACTCGTTGTCAGAAGAAACCTGCTCTAACTACCGTATTGCAACGGCATTTCACAAGCTTCAGCTCGTGTCCTCTGAGCCTTTAGTCTGTGTTTCTTGGGGGCAACTGAGGCCCTCCCAAGCCCGAGAAACCCCTTGCAATCCTGAAAGCTTTAATGAGAACCCTCCTTAGCCCCCCTCGTTCCAGAGAGAACAGCTTTAGTCCTCCATGCCTGGCTTCATAGAGCCTGTTTCGGAGTTCAGTGAACATTCTCGTGAATCTCCTTTTCACACTTTCAAGTAATTACCTGTCACGAATGAGATTTGGATGCCAAGCTAGAACGGTATACTCCAGAGGCGGCCTTACTTGGGTTGTGTAAAATGGTCACAGTACCCATGGCTTCCACGAGGTGACGGTTCTTACTAACTGTGACTGAGCATTATTACCTCTCCTTGAGGCTTTCGAACAGTGCCTCTGGGTTCTGAAATCAGCAATCAAAACACCCAGATCTTTGAAAGCATCAGTCCATTCAAAAGCCACCCTGGTTTTTCCGTCCCCAGTTTCCCTCGGGCTGACCTGAGGGCTGCCTTCGGCGAGCTTCCCGCATTTGGTGGTGTGCCGTGGGGGCTCTTATTCCGAGCACCGCTCGTACGCCTTCCCGAGATCGCCCTGCGTGGTACTTTCCCTAGGATCTCCCGCTATCTTGAGGTCGCCTGCAAATATAAAGTCTGAGCAGTCCAGCTCATGAGCCAAGTCTTTTATATATACCAGAAACAGCAGTGGCCCAAGCAACGGCCCCTTTGGGACTCCACTGGCCACCTTATCCATACTGAACCTTTGACCCTCCACTTCTACGTAGAATCTCCTTTCTCTGAGAAACTTCTCTATCCATTCACCTAACAATGGGTTGAGTCCACAGGCTCGAAGCTTTGCGCTAGCAGCCTGTGATTTACTAGGTCGGAGGCCTTCCTGAAGTCCAGGGGACAGACCTTCGCCTTTTCGCCATCTTTAAGATGCCCCGTAACTTCATCCAGGAAGCACACGAGATCCGTCGTGAAGTGCCTCTTCTTCATGAAGCCTTGCTGGAACATACTTATCACTTCACCCCCGGATAGGAAGGCAAACGGTTGGTTTCGTGGAATCCTTTCCAGGACCTTCAACACCATGGAGGTTGGGCTTACTGGTCTGCTGTTGGAAACCTCTTCTCTAATCCCATCCTTATGGATTGACGCAGCCTGCGTCAGCTTCCAGTCTCTTGGCAGTTGACGGTCCCTCAGAGACTGTTTGAATGGCTTAGAAAGAGTTTCGGCCAACGGGCTGGCTAGTGGCTTCACCAGGGCTGGACAATTTTGTCTGGGCCTGCTGCCTTACGCATCTCTAGTCCTGCTAGCTCCCGTCCAGCTTCATCTTCCTCAATTTGGAAGAGTGGCATTCCTGTCCAGCTGAATGGACAAAGATCAGGCGTGTTTCTATCCCTTTCTTTGTCATGCTGTCCCACAAAGTACTGGAGCAATACGCTGGCCTCGTCTTCATTCGTTTTGGTGTTTCCACCTCTTGAGTCCTTCATATTACAAACTGCAACCCGTAGGGCTGACTCTGGATGGACATAATTAACACATGCTTTTGGGTTACGCTTCACCCCCCAAGCTAGCCTCCCTTCCTGCTGGAGTCTGCACTCCAGTTGGGTTCTCAACGCCTTTCCACGTGCCGTCATATATTCCAGTGGTTTCCTATGACTTCCCCTCTTCTTAGACCTGCTTCAGGCTTCGCAAGCTCACGACGGTATATGTCCGGCTGTTGGCTTCCGCGTTCCACCAGGTCGACTTTTATCAACCCATGATGGCTCTTTCCTAGTGGCGCTGTGACTTCCACTGGGTCAAAGTCCCCTTCATACTTGATCATTACTAATTCAAGTATCGTGGAGTTCCGGTTTACCCTCCGTGGCCTCTCCCACCGCACATGTTTGACAAGCACTTCTACTTGTAAATTTGCAGAAGTGCGTCTCCAAAAAATCCCGGTGGTGCATCTTACAATTCCCAATCTATTTCTAGGGCATTGAAGTCCCCCATGATGGGCACTGCTTCATCTTCACTAAAGGTGTCAGTTACCTCCAGCAGTTCAGTATCCTCCTTTCTAGTAGAAGATGGGCCTCGGTAAGAGCATAGGAAAGTCACTGAGCCTCTTTGCATTTTAACCATACAGCTAATACACCGCATATTTATTAATTACATTTCTTTTCCTCCTCGCTGGTACAAGCGCTTGACAACCAGAAACAGCACTCCACCACCTAATCTGCCATTGTCCCTATCCCCCAAGCACTGCTCAAAGCCTCCAACCCAAGCGAGATGGACGACACCCTGTGGTGTCAGCCACGCCTCGGTGAGTGCAATGATCTGTGCATCGCCCAATGTGGCTGCCATATCATCCCACTTTTGGCGAACGCTGCGGGCGTTTGTGTATGTAACAGACAAGCTCTAGGAAGCTAGCGGCCTTTTCTACCTAGGGCTTTTACAGGGATTTTTTAATCTCCCTAACCCCAAACTGGAGAGACGTCCCGTCTCACTTCGTTCCACGGGCCTCATTTGTTTACAAGCTTTACGAGAGAAGGTTCTGCGCTCCCCTCTAGTATCCTACTTTCGGCACGAGTTTCCCCATCTTCCATGATTTTCAGTTCAATTCAATTAAATTCAATTTGCGCAGCACTTTGTGTGGCTAAAGCCAGTCGTATGTTCAGATAGTTGTGTTGTCGACGAGTTTCCGTAGCTCGCGACACCTCGTGTTCGAGACGGCAGCTGGTGCCCATCTATCCACATACAGACACTGGTAAGGGTTTTTAGCGCCCGCTACGTCTGTAACTTACATGCGTGGAAATCCTCCCTAGCCGCTGTCGAGTGCTTGCATTGCTGGGACTATGTTGTTCTTATTGACCCTCGAACAAGTACAACATGCGTCGATCACTACACTCCAACATTTGTTTATATTTTGCTCACCTGAAGTGGCACAATTTTGACTCGAACTTGGACTGACGTGAAGGTGGTACCTGACGTTGACACTTGTTGAACTCTGGTCCTCGTTGTTAGACGTTGTGGCCGTACGGTTGAGGTTTGTGCATATTCATATGCGTATAGATAGTTAATCCAGTACCGTAGAAACTACGAATCAATCTTGTTCTGGTTTTGGGATTCGTTTTGAATTGGCTACGCGTTGCTCACAGTCGGAATAACCGTTACAACGCCAAGATTCCCTTTGACCTCTCTAGCCAAAATGATTCCGTATTGGAATTTTCGCTTGAACTGCTCAGGAGGCCCGAAGGTCACTTGAAGAATTTCTTCGGTAAGACGTATGAGCCCAAATATTTCCGGAGGTTGTATGTATCTTCTTCTCACTGGGGTACGGAACTGAAGTAAACTTGACAACAAGGGATGGCATACAAGCCCAAGAAGGAGAGGCTACCGATTAGAAAATTGAAAAACAGATAAAAACATTTATTCACGACTGACCTATATATATGTGCACATACACTGATGTTTCTTCGTTTATCTACCATGGATGGAATAGAGGGCGGGAGAAAGGAGCTTGGAAAATGGGTGGGGACCCGACTGTTCAAAACGAGGGACTGAACGTTAAGTAGTCTGCTTTTACCTCCCGTCTATCGCCGATTTACTTCTTTATTTGGATTTTTGTTTTATTTATCAGCTTTCTTCATTCTTATTTCCTACATTTTATTTTTTCATTGTTTATTATTTATTTATTCAATTACTTGTTTTGAAATTATTTTTTTACTCTTTCTCTGGGACGGGTAGGATGGAAAGAAGAGAAAGTGAACCCGGAAGCAAGACTGACCAGAGCGGTAGATTAGTTTAAAGGTAGGCCACTAAATATGTAGAGAATAAGTTGTACACAGGGAAAGGCTCTCTTCGTATAATTCTTGCATCCGGCGGATATAGATTCAGTCCAGTCAGACGAGCTGGGTAGGAGGTATGTTGCGAGTCCTGCACCATCTTCTCTCCTCTTACCTGGACTCGTTCGAGTAGGTCTCGACCCTTGATAAGACCAGCGTGTAATACTTGACTGCCGTATTCCAGCACAGAACGGACTTACTTTCCATAGAGAAAATGGAAGTCTTCCTTTGACGTAGGAGAGAAGGAAAGCCTTATCATGCAAATAATTTATAAACTGTATTTGTTGGGTTTCCTTGTTTAGCAGAAAAAGATGATTACCCAGCGGAAGTTCTAGTAATTTGTGCTGGTCAACTCTTGAAACTTCAGTACTACTACTAATCCAAAAAGGATGCTCGATAGTTCTGCCAGGTATCGTTGAGACACACTTGCAGTCCCTGACCGGCGAGCCCCATCTAGAGGACCATGGTTTTGCTGCTACCATGAGAGCTTCCACCTATATTAATAGTATATTTCTCGGCTATGGTCGAGACGCACCCGCAGGCGCATGATCATGGTGTACAGCGTTACTCAGTTAAGTGAAATATTCTCAAACTTCAGGTATAAAAGTCAAAAGTGCCAGCGGTAGAAAAACATAGCCAGCTACATTTCATACGGATCACTCTTATAATGGTTTCCGTGCCAACTTTGAACCGGTTTTGATTTCGCGCTAGGCGGTGGCGCACCGCTGGGATACTGAGTAGGTCTTTTATTCGTACTGCTAGAGGTGCATTATCAACGAAAATGATGCAAGCCATGGGAAACTGCAGTTTACCGGGTATCTGTGAACCGCAAAGTTTTAAATAGAAAAAAAGAGATTGTATGGAAGTACACTCGGGGAAATTAATGCATGCGAAGAGAATAGCAAACCATGAAGCTGATGCAAACCCTGAATGTCGGTTCTACCGGGGTTCAATAAAAGGAATGAGTTATGAAACAAGGAGACATGAAAACAATTTTTTGAATATGTACATTTTTGAACTATGGTGAGTGTGGAAGGAACAAAGGTCCATGTAAGGGTGAGTTAAATTTCAGGATCAGTAACCTGTACCATTCAGAAATGCGAAAGTACAACTGAGGGTCCTGGAAAAGTGGAGGATCAATTTCCAGCCAGACATGAATCGAAAGAAAAGCGGACTGTTGCAACCGATACTAAAGTGGAAAATCTCCGCATCACTTGAGCTTTATTATGCTGTTTCACTGACATATATATATATATATGCGACACCAAAATAGATCTCTTCGACTGTCAATATTGTACAGGACCAGAACCTCTCATATTCATGGAAATATCCCGCACACTGTTTCAATGGACAGTGTATCCGCCTCTACTCCTCTTTCTATTGCAGAGGCCTTCAACTCATTCTTCGCCTCAACTATGGCCCCCATTAATAATGTTGACCCTCCGCCTCTTCCCCTAGTTACCGCTTCAACTCTGTCCACAGTGGAATTTGACGCCTCAATTATCTCCAAATTATTAACCACTTTCAAGCCATCATCTTACCCAGGACCTGACGGCTTACCGCCCACTGCAATAGTTAAATGCGGACCTGACTTACCTTACCTACTACTGAATATATTTACCCTATCATTAAACTCCAGTCTGGTGCCCGCAAACTGGAAATGCTCAGTTATAATCCCCCATCAAAAGAAAGGTCCACTGCATGAGGTAACAAACTACCGTCCCATTAACCATACACCTGTCCTCTCTCGGTAATGGACAAAATCGTAACAGAACACATCGTCAAGCACCTCTTTCAATTGGACGTTATTAATCCTCGACAACACGGCTTCCTTCAATCAAGATCTTGCGCAACCTGCCAGCTCGATTTTTTAAATCTCATCACTGAAATAGCAGACAGTGGAATGGCCCTTATAGTACTTTACTCGGATATGTCAAAGGCATTTGACCGCGTGCCACACCCACATCTTCTGGCCAAAATCCGATCATTTGGCATTACTGACCCTTTTCTATCTTGGATCAATTCTTACCTGTCTAATCGCCCTCAGGTTGTCTCGATAAACGGACACTGTTCCAAGCCTAAACCAGTTACAAGCCGTGTTATACAGGGTAGCGTCCTTGGCCCTCTGTTGTTCCTCATGTATATAAACGACATATTCCTCTCAGTGAGCCATGGCACCCCATTTCTTTTCGCTGATGACATTAAAATTGTATACTCATTCAAGCCTGAATGCATCGCCCCGGCTATCTTAAACATCTCTAAAGACATATCTGCACTCCATAGATGGTGTTCAACTTGGCAGATGAATTTTTCCGCTGACAAATGTGAGGTTCTTACATATAAATGCAAGCTACCTCCAGGATCCTTAACCGTTTGTGGTTCAACCATTGCTAACAAGCAAATAGTTCGGGACCTTGGCCTGAACTATTCCTGCACATTTAATTTCTCGGAATATTCGGCCCTCCAAGTCGCTAAGGCCAGGGAGTGTCTAGGGCTAATATTTCGCTCCTTCCAACTTCGAGACTGCATTCTTTTCCTTTATAAATCTCATGCCAGGCCTTTATTA
Organism: Fasciola hepatica; assembly: GCA_948099385.1. Taxonomy (NCBI): domain Eukaryota; kingdom Metazoa; phylum Platyhelminthes; class Trematoda; order Plagiorchiida; family Fasciolidae; genus Fasciola; species Fasciola hepatica. Next base: position 586,983 of record CANUEZ040000027.1, read on the forward strand.
GAATACTGCCCACTGATCTTTTCTAGTATGCGGAAATCAGACAGAATTGGTATCGAGTCAGTTCAAAGTAGTTTTACTAAGCGACTGATTGGATGGAGCTCAGCCCTCACTTATAAAGAAAGCCGCTTATTTTTTAAACTAGACCCTTTATGGCTTCGCCGTATGAAACTGACCCTTATCTTTTTGCATAACATCCTTCACAGTCGGACATATACTTCTAATCCACTGCACTTTGCGCCCGTTTCTAGCTATCCACTACGTTCTAGAATTCTTACCCTTTCAACCCCTATTACCAACACCAGCTTACGTTCACATTTCTTCATCATAGTGTACTCTAACTTATGGAATAAATTGCCGTTAGAAATACGCAGTTCTACTTCCAGCCATCGGTTTAGAAGTGCGTTGGATAAATTCTTCACGGTTACCCAAACCTTACAGCTCCTAAATGTAGACATGCCCGATGACCAAGCCTATGAGAAGGGTCTAGACTTTTGAATCGCGCAAACACCGGCGGTCTATGACAGATGAAATTAAACAACCATTCTTAGTTTTTCCGCCTTCTGCAATCGAAAAACTAGTCTCAGAGAGTCACTGTCTATTATTATTGCCTCTTTGTATCGATTCTCATTTATCCTCAGCTGGAAGCATCCCAGACTGCGCTCCTCTACTTTTTCTCTATTTCCAGACCTTCATTCGTGCGTACCTTTCTCTCGATGACTCTTAATACTCTGGAGACCACACCAGTCACTAACCCGGCCTACGCATTTACCCGACAGTCGGCTATTCATACGCTACCCGAATGATGCTTCCTTGGTTACGTTCCAGGATCCCCTGGTGCCTGGTCGCCTGATCGCGGACTTCCTGATGCCTACGGCCGTTTGGCCCCACCAAGAAAACTCATGTCAATCACAACGGTGCGAGGCGCGGTCAGATCCACCGCTTTGGCCGGCGCACATCGGGCGTGCAGGCCAACTGCAACGATGCGCGGGCGCAACTAGGCCGGCGGATCGCACCTCCTGTCACCAGAATTGGTTTTCAGGTTGGGTGTCCAGCGCACGGCCAGCCTCACCCACTAGTGCCAACTGCGGATTGAAAAACAACATCCCCTGCATATTACTGCTGCCACACATTGCCTCCTACAACGTTCCTGAACAAGGTTTAACATACTGGCATTTATATCCATCGACTTATCTTTTATTTGTCTGAACTGATGCCATGTTTACCCTCATTCTATTATATCCAGTTACCGGATTCTGTACCCCAAAACATGAAACGGTTTCACTGTTCAGATCTTTATTATGAATATGACAATTCCTGGTATACTCTTGGAGAGACCATTCATCCAATTGGTAATTTGTATGTCACCACTACATTTATCTAAATATAACCATCATTTAAAGATTCGTCTCTCACCTGCCAACAATTCCACACAAAACGAAATGGTCCTCCTTCCAGCGCTTCATCGGCGTGACACCACCTCTATGTTCAGTGTATCCTTCCGTTGCACCTTTTCTCATTCAGCCATTTGCATTTCATGACAGTTGCATTGGCAATGAAGTATTCACAGTCCAGGACAAAAATAGTTCGACACTGCGAAAGCGATTTCTCCAAACCTTTGCTGGCAATGAACTATACGTATGCCAATTTACTGACCTTCCAGTTGTTTCCCAAATGCCCCATGTCAGACTCTAACCAGCGCACCCCGTTAAGCGATTCTTTACATGTTTTGACAGTGTCGTTTATGCACCACCCCCATGCGACTTCATAAGATCATCATATATCAACTGCTGTTGTCAAGTTGTGTTCCCTAATTAACCTGAAACGAACCCTTTATTCGAATCGTGTTTCTCTCACCTGTCAACTTTCGTCAGTCTGCTCCAGTGAAATTTCCAGGCTCGGGCTACATCCACCTCTTTATGAGGGCGTCCTCGACAACCTCTTGATGAATAGCAAATACCAATTCCGTGGTTGCACGGACTGTTTCATTTACGCATTCCCCCTCCTCGAAGGACACCACAAATCCTTAGGTATTATATTTCTGCTATTTTCCGGGTCATCTGGACTACTGGTTCAAGTGCATGTCCTTCATCACCCAAAATTCTCCAATTTTTCGTTGGTGCTTTTTCGAAAGTTTTCTTTGTCAGTTTACTCACCCTTGCGACTTTACATCGACGCTATTCAAAATACTGCGCGTTTTTACTTCATCACCGCTTTACTTCATCACGTATCTCGATGGCGGAGCCTATTTCACTTAATTCGCAAATGTACGTCCACCCGACCTTCAAACTCAAATTTGCCGGGCAATCGTTCGTGCGACTACTAAAACCTGTACACTTTTAGGCTGCATTTACCCAAATGTATATCCAAGGAACCTTTTTGTGACCTCACCTGTATCATATGATCATGCAATCGAGCATGCTTCGGGTGTCCCCGAAATAAACCATTATTATTGTATGTATATATATATATATATATATTGAAGCATTGAACCTCAGTGTTATTCAGCGTCATACTGACAATGTACGACATTCTATGGGTATGGTTCGTCTGGCTGGGTGAAGGATATGTGTCGGTCAGTCAGTCGAGTGTGGAGAGATATGACGGATTTAAATGGCGACTGGTACATTAGCAGGTTGCGCTTGAACTGTTACTTGTGTTGGCTGTAATGTTAATATTCGCCGGAGAGGTTTTGCGTTAGAAAACCCTAATTAATACGATAGGCAGCTGGGGGTATTTTCTGCGGCAAAGCTTGATTGCAGCCCCAGATACTATAAAAGGTCCCACTGGGGTTCCCGTCGGTACGAGTCAGAGTAGCATCTTTGGTTATCCAGTTTGGCGACTGAGATAGTGGTAGGCGACGAACCTGAAATAAATAGGGATTGCAGTCTGGAGGTGGTTCCAGCCGTGGGTTAGGGTAATATATGACGACAACAGTAATGAACTGGTTAGGTTTATGTGAATGGGGCGAAGATGAAGTTCATTTAAGCGGTCAGTGGCACCTACTCCACTTTCCGGGTGGAGTAGGCTCGCCGGGGATTGAGCTATAATGCTGCAGGCTAGCGGAGTTGCGTCCAACGGTTGGGCCGTTTTGTACGCATTCTAAAGGATTATTGGTTCGCAAGTTTATGTGGCAGTGTTGACATACTAAGAAAAATCTAGGGCTTTAAGATTAGAAGGATCTAGAAATGGTAACCCTCGATCTAGTTTGCTTAGGCTGTCTGCAGTTCAGCACCGAGGCGGAAAGGTGGGTTTGAAGGAGCAATGAGAGTTAATGAGAGTGATACCCTGCTGGCATAGCACTATATTTGTTACGGTCTCTCCCGGTATAGTGGTTACTCTATACTGAATGGTTTCTGAGGGGCCCTAAAGTGGAAGAAACTATGATGGTGTTAGTGATGACGCACTAAAGAAAATTGGTCTCGTGCCGAGAATCATAGCCGTAAGTTCGTCTATGCTCATACTCGATGGTGCTAGTATGCTGAGATTATACTTGATTAGGAGCGAGGATATCCGATATAGTGGTGTTTGCATGGTTACCGTGATATCTTTCTCGTCGTTAGCATATTGCTAAACAGGAAAACACCTATGTGAGAACTGGTTCGGAGAGCCGTGAGAGGTGGGAACGGGATGGGACCAAATTTTCGTCAAGGAAGCGGACTCTAACGGTCTACCTTCAGTGCCCACGGTAGGCGGCACTAGGGCCTGCTTCAGTTAGGGAGGCAGCACGATGCACGTCCATTAGCATCCAGCTGGTGCCGCTCCAAGACTGCACCACACTCTTTTAGACGTTATTATTGTTTTTTTAGTTTTATCACAGTCAAATTTCTGGCTGTCAGAGAAGGGGGAGCTGCTTTTGGTGGATGACCACGGCTCTCAAGCCCCGGCCGAAACATGGACGGCATGTAACAAGCCGCGTTGTGAGTAGGTCAACCACACCAGTCAATCCGTAGCAACACGGCAGCCTGGGGACATGGCTCACATGTGACAAGGCTGGTATGCCTGGAAGACAAAGCAGTGGGGTATTCTTTTCTCTCTCTCTCTCTTTTATGCCAATCTCTTACTTTTTGAGGTTTCTGTCAACTCATCCGTGGTCAGCTCTGTGCAGGGAGACAATAACAGCCAGGAACGCCCACAGATGTGCCGCGGTAACACTCGCCATATCCTTGAAGTCAGATCCTCAATGCGGTTCACATAGGACAGAAAACGCGGGGGGGGGGGGTGGAGTCAACCACAGCCTGCGATTATTTGTTGGGGTTCAAGCTCACTGAAACACCAGTTTGCACAATGGTGCGGCACTACTTGCAGCCCTAAGAACGTGATGCCCCTATACCTGAGTACGCCATGGGCCGCCATGTTAGCTTGCCTCAAAAAAGGTATTTGATGGTAAAAAATTGAGATTGTTTTTCCGTCCTAGATCGTGTGAATGAACCGCTGAGTTCCGTAATTGCTGCAGCTGGTAGGCCAACCCTTTGTGGGTCTAATTGAGACTAGGTTGCTCAAAGCGGTTACCCGATTTATTAACACCCTATACCTAATTCAAAGGCCTAAGCCCTTGAAATATAGGGATTATACATCCTGGTCAGCGTATCCACCGTTAGGGCTATGCTTATTTCCTGTTTGAAAGCCACCGATGTCGGTGATAATGCCCGAATTCTTTGTGGTAGCTTGTTCCACAATGGAGCGTACTTGTTAATGAAGAAGTGTGACCTAAGAGCAAGCTTCGGCAAAGGGACAGAAACCAAGAACTCATTGTTATGTAAGGGGTAAGTAGAAAGGGTTCTCACCTGCGGTGCTGAACTACATGATCTATTCTTCAAGATATTGTGAAAGAATAGAGGGTTATTTCTTATGCGGCGTAGCCATAAGAGACCGATTTTCAGCCGCTCACAACGTTCCATGTAATTAGAGGGCGAAGAAAAACCTAGGAACTGTTTTGTGAATGCCCGTTGTACGTTCTCAAACGCTAAACGGTCCCTTTGTCGCATGCTGGAACAGATGAATGAGCAGTATTCCAGAAGAGGTCTAACATGGGACTTAAAAATGTTAAGTTAACTTTCTGGCAAAAATAAATGTTTGATGTATTAGCCCGATCGTAGGGCGTGCTTTAGCCACCTGGATGGCCGCGTGTTCCGAGAAGTCAAAAGTACGTGAATAGTGTAGACCCAAGTCGCGCACCTGAGAGTTATTGGGTATGAATTTGCCGTTTATACTAAATTTCCAGTGGGGAAGTGACATTTATACGTGGTAACATTACTTTTTCCGGGGGAGAAACTAATTTTCCAATCATCACTTCAGGAGTTGAGATTGAGCAGTTCCCTTGTAATGGCATCTATGGTAGAGGCTAACGCCGCGGGCTCAAAAGTGTACACGATTTTGATATCATCTGCGAAAAGGAAGGGAACTCCCCGTTGGACAACTGTAAATATATCGTTAGCGTACATTAGGAACAGTAGTGGGCCGATTACGTTACCCTGTATCACACCACTAGTTACGGGATGAGGTTCGGACAAATTTCCACCTATACTTATAACCTAGTCTCGGAATGATAAATAGGATGCAAACCAAGCGACCGTCGGGTCCACGATTCCATGTGTTTTGATCTTCTGTAGTAACCGGACGTGGGATACTTGGTCGAACGCTTTGGTCAGGTCCAAAATGATCACGATGGCCGATTTAGCAATATTGAAAGCCTCTGTGACCAAGTTGAGGAAACCTGTCATGCATGTCGCATATGATTTGTTTTTCAGAAAACCATGCTGACCAGAGTTGATTAGATCATGGTTAAGAAGGTGGCGTATCAGCCTTTCCTTGATGATTTTCTCCATGATTCTGGACATAACCGGGGCTTGGTTCGCCGGCCGATAGTTAACGGGATCTACACGTGATCCTCTCTTGTGCATAGGTGTGATAGTGGAAGTTTTCCATTGAGGAGGGAAAACACTGCACCTGAGTGACAACTTGAATATGTTTGTCAGCAACATTGGAACGTCTTCGCCACCCCGACTGAAAATGGCCGGTGGTAATGAGTCCGGACCTGGCCTGCAGGACGGTCTTTTTTCTGGCAACATGGACTGAAACCTCATCGAGGTAGAACACTACCATCGAGAAAGTTACTGATGTCACCGGACCAGATTCACATACTGTTTCAGTGGCTATGTTGATGGGGATAACATCAGGCAGGTCTTTATTGTAGATAAGAAAAAGCGGGACCAAGTGCTGATCTCTGCGGCAATCCCACTGCGACCAAGGATAAAGAGGAGTAAGATAGCCTTAGTCTGACCGCGGAGGATCGATGTGCAGGGAAGCTGCGGAAAGCTGGGTGCAGCTGACCCGAAAAGCCACACCTTTTTAACCTTAACAAGAGGAGTTCATGGGGTAATGTCAAAGGCTTTGGCAAAGCCGATGAAGGTGGCACGACATACTTGTCCATCATCAAATGTGTGCGTGTCCCTCACAGTCAGCGTATGGTGATACAAGACCTGCGAGGTGGAAAACCATGCCAGGAAAGGGTCAGCATTCCATGCCACTTGAGATGATCTAGAATGGCAGTTTTCAGAATATGTTCAAAGACCTTGCAGGGTATGTTAGTGAGACCAATTGGTCTGTAACCATCCGGAAGATGACGTCCTCTTTTTTGAAAATGGGGATTATGGCAGCTTTCTTCCAACCATTGGGGAAAAGGGCCGTTTCTAGATATTTGCAGAAAGACAGAGTATAGGGAGCGGACATCACCTCAGTCGTTCTCTTAAGAATTCGAAGGTGGAGCATGCCCGGACCCATGGAACTATAATAATTAAGAAAACAGCATTTTCATGCATCAATGAAGGAGGTCTCAGTGGGTTCCAGTGGTGGGTAGACTACGCGGCTTACGATTACTGAATGCATCGTCATAGAGGAAGCACTGAGGTTAGAGCTGAAGTGAGACATAAAGGCTTCTGCCACTTGTCCTGGAGTAGTGGTTGGAGACCCTTCTGGTAGCTGTAGACCAAGGAGAAAGGGCGAGGTCCGCCGGGAGCCCCAAAGGTGTTGGTAAGAAATGGACTTACTGCTTAGCCCTCGAGCAGGAAAATCTCTTTTCTGGCCTCGAAAGTATTGCCTGATCCTAGACCTGCACGGATTTCTCAATACTATGAGGTCACTTGCATCAGTCGTCAGATGTAACAATGGTATATTTCTTGATAGTGGTCAAAGCACACGCACAAAGCATGATCAGAGAACACATTAATTCACAGTAATGTAGGGTAATCACAATTCTGAAGTTCATGGTTTACACAATTGCAGTAATAGAACGATCAGCTTGGGCGGTGTTTAAGTGAACTAAAGAGGGGGGGGTTCGGCACGGCTACTATGAATCGGTTTCGAATTCGGAACGGGGACGATGAGGTTAGCGGGATGGAAGTAGAAACGTGGATAAAAGCGATACTGAAGGAGGGTAAAAGTGCAGTGTTTGCAAGAACTCATAAAACAACTGGTGTTGGACATCACAACATGAACAGGGAGTTGAGGCAAGAATAATACACGACTTGCCTTATGGATGCCGATAACTGTCTACGACGGATCCGGTAGTCCAGAATGGATCATGGCGACCTACGGAATTTGGTGTGCAGTCGGTGAAGATAGAGAGAGCGGTGAAGTGAAAGAGATTCAAAGAAGAGTCGGGAAGTGTAGAAGGAGTCGCGGTGTGGCACCAACTGGATATTTGAGGAATTAGTATTGAGAAACTGGTTGACAGTGTTACTAAGAGAAGATTAAAAATAGAGTTCATATGGTGTTATCAAAGTGCAGTCGCAGATGCTTGCAGGATATAGAGAAGATTGACCCTCCACTGGATAACTCATTGTGGGGGGTGCCTGTGATACAAATGCAAGTGAATCGAATGGGATAACCAGATTGGATTTTCTGTAAAGGTAATTCCGGTATCATATAGAAAAACACATGAAGGCAGATACCCTCACCAGGAATGCAGTACGCCTTTAAGGAGCGTGAATGGTGAATGGACACAACTGGGAATTTCAACAAGCCATCGTAGAAAAGCTGTTGGAGATAAATGCTGCTGATGCAACCAAGCGAATATGCACAGGTGGCGAAGAGAAAGGAAGACTGCGGTGACTGGGAGAGGCCAGACCAGAAGGAACGGAGGAAGTTGAGTGTAAAAGTGGGAATTTCTGCATTATTGATAATAGAATGAATATCCGAGTGGTTGGTATTCTGTCTCATAAAGACATTGGGAGCTGTTGATGGCAGGTAGTGTATGATGAGGGCTGCAGTCAAAAAGGGCTAGGCTGACGAACCAGGGAGAGTAGGTACGGAAAGCAACGGCGAGGGCCATACTCCGGTCCTGCACGCAAAATGAATTGAACTATTCGTGTGGAGTACGGGAAATAGATGCTGATCGGTGATGTCAGGAGTCCGTCCGGCGGTCCGGTGAGACTATCATGAGTGATTGTAATCCTGGTTATGGGATTGTGATCACTGGTTAGCCATGTAAGGTGCTCTATATATAGCGTCATCACGTGTGAGTATAGGTTTAACCACGGTCAATCCGATCAATCATATCGTTTAGTCCGTTAGGTAATCCAAGGATAACGTCGATTTGGTTGACGGGCTACCCCGGTAACCAGTGTGTTCTTGAATGGAGGGGAAATGCAGCAGTCTGGAGAATGCTCCAGCTGGGGGTTATGATTAACGGCTTAGCAGAAATTAGAGTGATAATGCTACTTGATGGCCAGTGGGCCGATCTACGAGGGAAAAGTTAGGACAGCAGTCAGATTGTTGACCCGGCTGTAGGTGAGGGCGGAGAAATTATAAAAAGAAGGAAACGCTCAGGTCTAGGGTGAGGCCTTTTTATGTGGATGCGAATGTGCTGGTTTTCCGTGGGGTCATGAGTAATCAGATACACACTTGCTAGGTGGAACGGGGTCCTAACATATCGGGAGCAAATAGCTGATCAGTGAGTATTGGTTATTAAAGGATGGTAATCAGAATGGTAGAACTCGAGTAACGGAGGAGTGCAAGAAAAAGGACGGTGTGACCACTGAGTTGTAGCCTGGGACAAGAGAACCAAGTGAATGTGAGCACATATCGTTAAAGGAACAAGAGTTTACTAAGGGAATTAGTGTCAGTAAGAATTTTGGTTTTGTAACTGAGTCTACATGGTAGCAGACAAATCATCACTGACTTTGGACAAAATTATTAGTGCTTGGGCTCGAGGGGGATAGAAAAAGTAAACTTGTGGATAGTGAATTATAAAAGTGCAATGATAACTTTCCTGATTCCGACAACCAATACAGGCTAGGCTTTGCCCATAGCTGTCAGGTGTAGTCATATCAAAGCCGGGGTGTCTTCAGAGCAGAGGTCGCATGATGTAAATATTCGGACCGCGTATGGACTACTGCATTAAACATCAGCGAGTTGGTCAAGGATTTTGCAGGGAACCCAAAAGGGTTGAAGCTGAGTAAGGCGGGGTCGGCAAGTATATGTGGAGAGCTCGAAAGGCGTGATGTCACCCCGCACTGGTCTAGACAAAAGGAACTGCAGGTTAACTCGAAAGCTTGGGGTTTCCCGCATGCAGGGTCGGGTCTAGGCTGTTATCAGAAATCCATCTGTAATGAAGGGGGCAGAGGGCATTAGCCCAAGACCTTCCCAGCCTGAATTGAATTTTTTCGTCTATTTTATTGAGGAGAGGGAGAGAGAATTTACACCGTAGGGCGAACTTCCCTTTTCTCCTTGACCAGCCTTTCTTTACACGTGGCCCATTGGGTTCGAGACTGATAGGGATGGCTGTTTCCCCTTATTGTGAGACCGCTACAGACCAGATGTCATAATCTTCAGGGGAGTTGCTGCCACAAGCAGTGAAAGAAAAAAGATAGGATGGAGCAATCTCTCAGATAATGGCAGCATTCCTGGGGCTATCACTTAAGGGGCTATCACTTAACAGCTCGCTCTTGCCAATAACAGAGTCGGACGGGTTCCGGTATGTATGCGAGCCATCTGGGGAACGCACCGCCGATTTTGATATACAGGGCAACTTCACTGACACAACCAAGTTGGTGGAAAGGTATCACCACTGACCTTGCAGAGGTTGACCGCTAGCTAGTGCAGTGGCAACGGGTGATTAGGACAGATGAGCCAACGATTTTCGGTCGAAAGGCGCGAGCTGAAGGTGAGAACTGGTGAAATGTAAAGATCATAGGATTCAGTAAGCCAGAAACTGGTAAATAAGGGACAGAATGGTGTCGGTGGAAAATTGGTCGTAGGTCCGGATGTAACAACCTCTCGATTGATCGTGGGTGAGTGTTGCTTAAAAAATAAGGATTTGTATGAGGAGCAGGTTGACGATGGAGAGCTATCTCAAAATCCTGAGCCCCAGGAGTAATAGTGAGTCAAAGTCAGGTGAAATCTAGTGGGTAAGTATTGTCCTAATGGAGCTTTGAACTGGATTTATAATGGCGGGCTAGGTATCCGTATGCAAATTAAAGTGTAATATGGCGCGGTCTGATAAGGGGGAGAAGAAGAGTGAATAGATGAGTGTCAATAAGCAGGTTATTAATAGCCATGCCGTGGCTATGGGAAAAACGATGGGAGGATGGGAGGAACTGGAAAATTATTTGATGCCAGATTTAGCAAATAGATGAAGGTGGAACAGAATTACCGGACTGAAGATAAAACCATTCTGTAGGAAATCGTAGAACAAAAGAAATTGAAAGTTACAGAATGGAGAGAGAGGAGAAGAAAAAGAAAGAAAGCACAGCCATAACTGGGGCTTGAGTCCAGTTAGTGCGGCACTCCAGAGAAAGTTCAATGACTGTGCATGTCGGACTTTGCCGAGGGAGAATTAAAAGTGCAAGTGAAAGGATCAGATGTGGAACAGAAGCAAAACGAATGGGTGAGTAACACGAGTGGAGGAATCAAGCGCGGCTACGGCCAAAAAGACAATGAGGTCCACAAAAAATGGGAGTTCGAAAACTATTAGAAACCTAATCCAGATTCAAAGGCCCCTTCTTCACTTATGTACGGATCTATAAATTGGATTACAGTTTGTACTGTGAGGTACTTGCTTATGTGGGCCCTAAACGCCTTAGATGGCCTTATAGAACGTATATCATGGGGTAATTTGTTCCATAAGGCCGCATACTTGACCAGGAAAATGTTACATCTAAGAGCAGTTCTACGAATGGGAACAGTAACTGTGTTGTCTCTCAGTCTTAAAGAATACTGTGAGTCCGTTAGGTTTCTGAACTGTGGTGCTGATTCGATGATTCACTTTACAACAACACCATGGAAGAATACGAGGTTCAGCTTCATGCGTCTAAGCCATAACGGATCTAGTTTCAAGTGTTCACAGCGTTGGCTGTAATTGAGTTGAGTGGTAAAGCCAATTAACCCTTTTGTCACTAGCCGTTGAACCTTTTCTATAGCCAATCTGCCCCATTGGCGCACGTTAGGGTGGATTATGGAACAGTATTCCAGAATGTGTCTAACCTTGGTCTTATAGGTGCCCAAAATGCTTTCTGAGAGGCGGAATGTCCTGTGAAGCATGCCTATAGGTCCTCTAGTCTTCGCAATTTGAGTGGTAGTATGTTCACAGAAAGTGAAGGTGGCTGAATATTGCAAATCTAAATCTCGTACTAACGGGCTAATGGAAATCGGGTGACCGTCAATACTGAACATACCTGGGTGGACTTTGCATTCGAAAGTAAGAATGTTGCTTTTCTCCGAAGAAAATTTCATTATTGAACCGATGCACCAGGAACCAACAGTTGTTAAATCTTGCCGTATATCACTGATAACTGTACTAAGCAGGCTAGAATCAAAAGTATACAAGATTTTGATGTCGTCCGCAAAGGGGTGGAGACTACCATGGCGAACGACGCTTAAGACATCATTTATGTGTATCAGGAAGAGTACTGGGCCAAAAACGGTGCCTTGCATAACACCACAAGTGACAGGTTTAGGTTTGGAGACGGAACCATTATTCTGAGCCAACTGATGACGGTCGAGGAAATAAGAATCCGACCAACCGAGTAACGGGTCTTGATGTCATAAGACCTGGCCTGTGATAGGAGCCGAGTGTGTGAAGCTCGGTCGACAGACTCCTTCATATCAAACAGGATATTCACCATGGACATGCCTTCGTCAGCAGCCTACGTGACTGGGTTCAAGAAGTTAACTTGACAAGTAGAGCACGAACGGTTTTTCAGGAAACCGTGTTGACCCACATTAAGCAAGTTATTTGTTGGGAGGTGGGCCATTATCTTATTCCTAATGAGCTTCGCCATGATTCTGGAGATAATCGGTTTATGATTAATTGGACGATAATTCTCGAGAACATGAACAGAGCCTTTTTTGTGCAAGGGGATAATTGTAGAGGTTTTCCATTGATTAGGGAACGAGCTAAATTTCATAGACAGGTTAAATAAGTTAGATAGAAGGATGGGAATGTCTGGACCCCCAGAGTAAAAGCAGCCGGAGGAATGCCGTCCGGACCCGGGCGGTAAAATGATTTCGTAGAGACTAGAAGTGGAGAAATACCGTTGGGGTGAAATGAAACTGTAGACAGATTCCCACTGGGTAAACATGAAGAGTGTATTCCAGGAGTGGGAACACTGGCCGTTAGGGTTGAGGTGAAAAATGTGTTGAAAGCTTCAGCTATTTTTTCCGGTTTATCCAGATGGGAGTTGTTAACAGTGATGAAAGATATAGTCTTGCGGGGTTGAGGGTTTCTTGTTCTCATCAACCTACTCAGTATTTCCGTCTTCTTGGGTTGGCACAAAGCTTTTGATTCTTGCCGAGTAGGCATGAGTTCAGTGTGTGATTTGATTTTCGCTGACAGTCGGTCCATTTGGATATATATCGATAGCTCCCGGGTTTTGAGTGCAAGTCTTTGAAGTTTGGAGAGTTTAGATTTCATCCGCGAGAGTCTGTTTGTTCTAGAATTCGTCAGTGGTGGCCTAGTTGGGGTGATGGTGTTCAAAGACTGATTGAGAATAGAATATAGCTGATCTACTACCACTTGAGGATCGGGCCAAAGAAACAATGTCTCCCAATTTTGAGGTCTGATTACGTTTGGAAGGCTGCTCCAGTGAGCTAAGTGATATGGTATGGCAGACGGTACGGAAGAAATAACGATTTCTGGTACAGAGAAAGCACACGAAACGGCTCTGTGGTCACATCTGGGGAAGCTATCTCCTACAGAGGTGGTTACCTTATTAAGCCCTTGAGAAAACAAAAGATCTAGAGTATTGTTTCCTCTAGTAGGTGATTGAACGTGTTGAATCCAACCACCGAGGTGTGTACAGGTAACGAAATCCTGATAACGTCGTGGGCCAGAGTGTGGCGGCCAACACACTCCTGAAGCGTTGAAATCACCTGCAGTCAACTTGTGATCGATGGGGTAAGTAGAGGCAAAGTGGAAGACGTCAATAATAGGTATAGTATTGTCCCCGGTTGATTCAGGTGATCGATAAATGCATCCAAGTAAGAGTTTTTGTGACTGCAGTTTAACTGTTACCCAGACTGAGTCATCAACCGCGTCGAGGACTGGGTGTTGCAATAAAGAGACAGGAAAGGATTCTCTGCCGTATATTAGGCAACCCCTTCCTCGACAATGTATCCTAGAGTTTCTGAAAGCCTTGTAACCAGATATTGTGACGTCTAAGTTTGGAGTGTTTGCGTTAAGCCACGTTTCCGTGATGAAGATGAAATCGTAGTTAGACACAAGGACCCGGGCACGCAGAAGGTGAATTTTTGCTGGTAGTGAGCGATTATGGATGACGAAAGCAGACATACGCGTTGTGCTTCCTTGTACTGTGGCAACAGGCAGTTGTGCGAACGTTGGGGCTAGAGGAGATAGAGGTAGTGGTGTTGCTAGTCCTGGTACAGATGAGGTGAATGAGACAGTCCTGGGTAGATTACTGTGTGTGTAAGTCGAGGACCAATAGAGGGACTTTTGGTCAATACTAGAATGACCAATAGAGATTTGGGGTGAGCTGGTAGGACAGGTAGTACGATCGAATTCGGTGAATTCTGAGTTCGATTGGGAGCGCGCCGAGTGGCCGGCCGCCACAGGATCAACGAAGAAGGCAAGGGGAGCTTCGTCAAGGGTGAGTGGGGGAGTCTGAAGCGGAGAACCAGTGTGGAGTGGATGAGAGTTAGAAGTATCGTCTGCAATTATAGAGGCGGGACTTAGGTTTGTGGATGAAATTCGAGTTGGTGGACTGATGGTTATACCACCACTGGGGAACAGGTGAGGACGAATATTCTGGGATAGAGCTATGGTATGGGGCCATGTTTCGCCCAGAATATGTAATGAAAAAATCGGTATTTTGCGTTGGTACTGAGTAGCCGTGGGATGTACCATCGGTTGTTTGGTAAAGTGGGAGCCAAATTCGAACGCGTGGTTGATGGTGTACTGCCGCGGTCGGAGCGAAGTAGGTAAGTTGCTGGGGTAAATGTAGGGGCTGCCGTGGGATGAGAGGCTTAAAGGAAGGCCTGGTAACTGAATTAGACCGGGTGAAACATTGAGCGAGTACAACGAAGGCTGTGCGTGGCGTACTGGAAAATGAGAAGGTTCGAATCGTGGTGCCAAAGATGGTGGTGGTATACACAGGGGCAAATTTGTAATTTGGTGGAGCATTGGCAAACGGGATGAAGGTGACATACGAGTAGCTGGTTGCGCCACATTGTAGTTGGCTACAAGGGTCTTTAAATGTCTACTTAGGTGCACATGTGGAATGCTGATGGGTGGACGAAGGGGTTTCGGTGGGTTTGCCGGTGATGGAAACGGTGGTTGCGTAAAAAGTTGTTAAGTGCTTACACGAGAGGCCCCAGGCTGGTTTATTAGGCAAACTGGGGGCGTGGAGATGTCGATGCTGAGATGATCTAGGCCACGGGAGGCAACAGGGACGGGGGAAAAGGCTGTGCTCGATTTCGTTTGGGACGATGTTGTTGCTGATTGGTTGGTGCGGGGTGGTAGTTGAAAGCAATCACTTTCTCGGCCTGCTTGGAGGCGAGCCAACAGCTGAGCGATAGGTGTCTTCGAGAGATGATTGTATAGCCTAGCTATCGGTATGTCCCATAGGTAATGGTGGATATTGGGTAGTAATGTGGAGCCGTTTGGATGGGCGCTGAGGAGTTGGCGGGGAGTGGAATATATCGAGGTTTACATCCACTGGTGGTGCATTGGTCGATGGTGCGCGTTTGAAGGGGTCAACTGTGGTGGGTTGTTGAGGGGGGTTGGGAGGCCCTGGATCAGGAGGTTGTGATGATGAGGGATTGCCGATTACCGACTTCAGGATCTCCCGCTGCAATGGGGTCTTTTCGGCGACAATTTCTATGCTTTTGAATGAGGTGGCTTTGGAGATATTTCCTCTCTATCTGATGAATTCCGTGGCAATGTTTTCCTCACGAACTGAAACGGAATTGGACGCATATATCGCTGTGACTTTTCTCTTAGTCATACGCAGCCGCACTCGTTGTGTGATATATCGCAGGCTAGAAGCGACGATTGCCTAATCGAGGAAATCGGAAGAAAATCCGGAATATTAAGGACCACAGCATTACTGGATCTTTTAATTCTTTGGTGGACTTCAGAAGCAACTAAGTCCAGAAAGCGACCGGCCGTCAGTAAACTTTGGGTGTTCGCGTATTTTATAGGATCCACGATAAACGCTAGCGGTGACAGCGCGGTCAGAGCATTATCCATGGTACGTAACTGTCCTTTCAAGGGTTCTAGGTTTCGTTCTAGTGCCCTAAGTTTGATACCAACCTCACTGTGGATATCAACTAGTGGTACCGAGCAAGGCACCAAAGCGGTGGGGAGTCGAGGGCGTTTAGTGCTCGCGCAATGAAGACGGCTTGTCACTCGGTGGTGTAGGCGGACGGAAGTTGCTTTAGGCATTCTTTGGAAAAGTATTTTTATAGGATTGGGGTTAGGCGTGTTGATAATGGGGAACACTCAACTATCTTACACTGGCAGTTGGGAAGCTATTCTAACAACGTTTTTCATATTAGCTGGTTGCCTATGAGTTTATTGCTTAGAAAAATTCCCCCAGTTAACTGAGTTGTGGGGATACTCCTAGGAGCTTTTATTCCTAATATCACCTTAGATAGCTTAGTCTAAACTAAACGGATAACAGCACGCAAACAGACTCGGTGTGGACCTATATACTGCAAGTAGTCATGCTTGTTCTTCTGATAGTCGAAGTATTCTTCTGGAAAGCGAAATTTCCCCTCTATCGGTTTTGCAAGTTCTTGGTAGAAGCGGATTTTCAGCGGCACACAGGTAATTCTCGAACAGCCCACTGACTTCGTCGGCTTCTAGTTCTCAGCTGATGCTCTCAAACAGGGGCTGTTGTTGCTTCTTTATCCGTCGAAAATCGGTCCTTGTGAAGGATCTCAATGTGAGAGTTATGAAATCACATTTGGGCCATCCAGTTACGAAGTCGAATTTTAATGCTAAGTAAACACACCCTCCAGGCGGTGGGGGAGGAAGGACCACGTCTACCAGGTGACTGCTGCTGGCGATGGAAAAATCTGAAGGCGATGAGCCTTGTCTCAGACCGTGCCTGCTGTAAGTCATTTCTGGCAATTCGAGCAAAGCGTAGTCAATTCACACGAATCCCAAAGCCAGAACAAGATTGATTCGTAGTTTCTACGGTAATAAATCGAAATTCACAAGAGGTACGAATTATACAAACTTCAAGTATGCGGCCAAGTAGACTCCACAGTAAAGCCCAAGGGTTCAAAGCCCCGTGGCTCAGGCATGACAGGCAGAAACCGTTCAAAGCCAAATTCAAGTGTCTCACATGGACAAACAAAAATGAAATGCAAGGTGTATGGATAGGCTTTTCAAAATAATGTCAAATATAGCCGAATTCAAAAAGCACGTGGAACATTAGGAGGGATTTCCAGTATTTGTTCTTTACACC
This sequence comes from Fasciola hepatica, assembly GCA_948099385.1. Lineage (NCBI taxonomy): Eukaryota > Metazoa > Platyhelminthes > Trematoda > Plagiorchiida > Fasciolidae > Fasciola > Fasciola hepatica. The sequence continues at coordinate 603,911 of CANUEZ040000027.1, forward strand.
ACTGGCCGAAATCCTTCCTCGAAAATAGTTGTCTAAGGTTCAGGATGGGATCACGAATCTCACCCCACCTACCTAAAGCTTATTGTCAGTGCCTGTGGTCAGTAACTTCCCGTGTTAGCTGCGCGTGAAACAGGTTTCCGTCTCGGCCGTCATTTGCACAATCCGTAACGAATTAATTCCAAATCCCGCTGCACAACTTGAGATTGGCATGTTCACCAGGGGACGGACGCACGATGAAAATTAGGGCTTCGTAGAGTGAAACATTTCACTGCACGAGCGTAGTCCACGTATCTCAAGCAGTAAGCTATTGCAGGAACTGGTTAGACTAAGCCTGTTTGCTAGCATGAGCGCAGAAGCTGAACGGAGATGCAAAGCCTAATGGGATGTCGAGTAAAATTGAAAGGTCAGGAAACACTGGAATTACGGAAGATTACCACTTCAGATTTTCTGGAAGAACTGAAAACCAGTTTCTGATTATAAGTCAGCTTAGAAAACAAGTGTACAACGAGCAGTATTGAAAAGCACATGGACAAGGGAACTGATAGCGTACTGGCATTTATCAGAGTCTTTCAAACTTTTCTGTGTAAAAAATATGTGACAAACAATATTGCATAAAATGTAAATAAATGTCCTCCTCCAAAGGCCGGAAAAGTTTCACAATGTGCTTACAGCTAATAAGCTTCACTAAAACTGTCCAAGAGAAATCTTGGTGCATTTTTCCCTCTCACCTATGTTCATGCTGGATGAAAACTGGAACTCAGTACACTTTGCAACTGTTCAGAAAAAATAAGCCGCGTTGAATAGCCGTAGGGCATGAAATAGAATAAAATGCTAAGTAACTCAGAGCTAAGCGATCTGCGAACTATTTTGTCCTTTGTACGTGGTTTTGAGCTCGGATCTTTAACATTTTCATCGCCGTTTCCCGCTGCGAGTGGACTAACTCTCTGATGTTTCGAGCATGCTCTTTGTTTCTTCCTTTTCCTGTTATGTCACACAACTGTAGGATCTGTCCAACATGCAAAGCTCAGTCTGACGGTAATACAGTTCTCTTCCCTCCTTATAGCTACCTTAAAACCCATTATTGATGCAGTCATTTCGAGTTAATTTAGGGGCGCTGACTTCAGCTCAGCAACTTTGTTTTAGCAAAGGGTACTTTGTTTCGCCACCGGCCGTGCAGCTCCACTCAGATACAGTATACCTCTACTCTTCCGGCAAATTCCAAGCTGCCTTGCGCGACCTGATGGTGTTCAGCTCTCAACCGGGCTTCTCGAAAATGTCCTTCTTTGAGATACTTCAAAAGCCTCCGGGCAACATCTGCATTTCTTAATAGGTGGTTTGACGGTGGTCGCCTGGGTAGAGCGACTTTGTGTTGCCTTTCATGACGTTTCTCCTCTGACCTCACCATCGAAAGCACAGACTGATCTTTTTTGAGTGAACTTCACTTTCCCGAGATGGGTCGTTGGATTCGATGCAGAAAGGTTTGTTGTGTTCTACATAGACGCTTCTCTTAGCAGCTCCTCTGCAATTTACTGATGCCAACTCTTGACCTTCGTTCGTCAAGGGTCTGAGAAGTGTCCAGCCAAGTATCGTTCGCGTAGCAAATGGTTCCCTTCGATGGCCTTTGCCTTGTTCAAGCACCCAGTGAGCCTCTGGTACATTGCATCCAGTTAGTATATCAACCCTGGGGGCCGGACACTTCTTCGAACTCTGTGTCCTTGAGATGAGACCATCTCTTGGCGATCGATATAATAGAGTCGACTGGTCCAATTTGCAAGCTGTCTATTGCAAAGGCTTCCGGAATTTCTACGGTCCCCTCATCGGACGAGAACGTTAGCTGCAGGGTCACCCTCTTAGAATTGTTAACATGACCGCCTGCAAACGTGCTGATAGTGGGCGAGGTAGGCTTGCCGACTAGTTCACAGCTTTCTACAAGCTCACGAGTAATCAGTGAAGTATCCAACCCCGTGCCCAAAAATGCATGGACCCTCCTCAACCTTCTGGGTGTCACGATGCCGTTGGTACGGTGCCTAATCTTGCCGGTCCAAAATCATCATGCCCCGCTGAGCAGACAGCCATGGGTTCATCCGGATGAATAAGCCTATTGCTGAGAGGACCTTGTAGCAACGGGTGACGATTACCCGTGCATCCATCCTGGTCACATTTCACCCTCAAGCTGCATTCAGACTCTCGATGAGAGTTGACCAAACCAACAAAGCACGAGCTCATCTTTTTTACTGGACACCACCGATCGGGTTCACTTATCCCATGAAAGGTCGGGCAATCTGGTCACCGATGCAGGGAGTTGCATAGCTTGCATTCAATTGACCTCTCGGGTTTTCGAATTATCATGTGCATGTTAGCCAAAGACTGGATTCGGTTACAGTCCTTCCCTACAATTTGAGCAGATGCTGGTTCCGTTCGTGCCAGCCTGCAACTCTCGCGTACGAGTTGTCCAAGTCGGCTGTTGGTAATGCGGGAAAGACGACCTATGAACTCCATCAAACGGCTGAACGTAGATTCTCGCCCAGGCATGTCTATTTTCACAGCTTTCCCTGCCCATCGGCTCTGTAAATCAATAAGTAGACATCAAACAATGCATTCCTGTGTGTGCAACGCATTCAGATAAGAGTGGTATTTTAAATGCCCCGGTGCTATACTGTAATTCTGCATTTTTATCACCAAATTAGACAGTAATTCAGCCTTGCTCTCAGCCCTTTTTGCCTCCAATAAAACACCATCGATCAGGTTTCTAGCCAACTTGAATGGTTGTCCAAATAAATCTTTCAGGATTCTGCGTGCCCCAATTTATCCACTTGGTGGATCGAGCATCGGACAGCCTTCGGTAGCACTTATGGCCCTCCCACGACAGTAATCTAATAAATATAAAAATCTTTGCCAAGGGTGTGGAACTCTGCACTCAAAAAAATATTTCGGATTGATTCATGAATATGCAATATTGCTGGGGGTCACCGTTGAAAGGGGCTAGACATACTGTCGGCAGGTCAAACGAAGAATTGACGGTAGTTTGAGGCGGGATCAAGCATCTTTTTTAGTCGATTACGTTGCCAATTTGATGTTGGCGTGGCGAATTACATGGATATTTTGCTGGATCGCCGAGACCAGCCCCTCGGTGAAAGAGCTCTTTTTTCTTTTTAGCTAGCCGCAGCTGATTCCCTAATTCCATCACTCGCATTCTATAAGTATCGGTATCAACAAGCTCGTGGCGATTCGAAATGTGTGGCCCGACCCGGACAGAACTAGTCGACTAAGCATTATCCAGAGAACCAATGGCACCCAAACCATCCACAGAGACTTGCCGAGTTATTTCCTGTTGTCTCAAATGTCCTCGCTTCCTCGTCTGGCAATTTCCAGTGAGTTTTCCTGTCCAGGTTCTACTTGAGCACCGTAGGTCATTTCTCGCGAATCGAGCAATGCGTGGTCAATTCAAGCGAATCCGAAAACCAGAACAAGATTGAATCGTAGTTTCTATGGTACTAAATTGACATTCACAAATGGTACAAATATAAACAAACCTCAAATATGCGGCCAAACAGACTCAACAGTGAAACCCGAAGGTTCAAAGCCCGGTGGCCCAGGCACGACAGACAGAAACGGTTCTAGGCCAAATTCGAATGTCTCAAACAAATAAACAAACGTGCAAAAGTGTTGTGTACGGACGAGCTTTTCGCAGTGATGCTAATGCATTTAAATTCACGAAGCAAGCGAAATATTAGAGGGGGATTTCAGTTTTTTCTTTACACAGGGTTTGGTGCTCCTTTCTCCACATAATACATTGGCAAGTAAATCCCTGATGATGTTTCAGCTTTTAATTACCTTTTACAACCACCTTGTTTTCGTGCATCAGCTCCGGAATACCTGTTACACTTATTCCGGCCGTGAGTAACTCGTGGCCCAACTAACGAATACCTAAGTCAGAACGAAGTTGGTTCACCGATTCTGAGGTCCTGAATTAACGAAATACGTGCATATAAATTATGCACAAACCTCAACTGTGCAACCACAACGCGTAACAACGAGAGCCAGAGTTCGGCAAATGTCACAGTCAGGTACGACCGTCACGGTAGCTTGAGTTCAAATTGAAGGGATGCCACGACACACAAGCAAAAGATCAGCGAGTGTCTGAATGTAGTGGCTGATGCGTGCTGTACTTGTTCGGGGATGAAGAAAATAAATAGCGTAGTCTCAACAATATGGGCATATGATAACGGCGGGGGAGGATTTCTACACATCTACTTTACACCGCCTACCAAGTCCTTCCATAAAACTGTCTACATCCAGGGAGTAGATAGGGGTACTGTTTCACTCTAACCTGCCTAGATCCTTAAGTCAGCATACGCAGGTCACCATGGGCCACTTCTATCGTTGGTAAGTTGCAGACACCCCTGCAGAGTTTTTTTGGATTACTCTCCAAACTTCCGTGTCCCGAGGCTTCATCTGAAGATGATGCTTCCTTATCGATAAACTAATAAACTCTTCGAATAATTCGGGATGCATGGTCAACTTAGGAATTATGAAGGATAAAGGGCTCCTCACTAATGGTGAAGTACATGGCCAAACAAAGACCGAGAATTCTGGAACAAGAACCGAAATAGCCACAACGTGCTTGAAACATTAGGGGTTTCAGAGCGTGATGTTATCGCTGTAAGATTACGTTTTGAACAAACCCCGTATCGACTTGAACACGGATTGGATAGCAATACAAATGGGAAGTTTCGAAAGTGGTGAAGTCTCTACAAATGGCCTAGAGGTGTTTGTTCCTAAGTTTCCGCTATTCCACAAAACATTTCCTGTAGTGTGCCAATTTGGAGTCTCAACAAATTAACTCCATTATAAACCATGAAAACTGAACCAAGTTAGATGAAAGCGTACTCTCAAGACTGTGGGCTGGTACCTACGGAAAATAGATGAGAGATAAATGGAGTAAATTCACCTGCAACTCGTATCAGAAGTTTGAGGTCTTATTTCAGTAACCTTCTTTTGAGCTTGGTCGGTCGCATCGAAGCCGCCCTAGCCACCATCTCCTTGAAACAAGTATATTTATGGACGTCCGGCAGCACGTCATCTTTGTTCGTTCCCACTGTCGCTACTTGTTATAGACCGTCGACTTCCGTGCGACAGCCCCTGATCACTTCAGCAGGCCGCCCGGCCTTACGTAAATGGTTCTACAGCAGGATGACGATATCGTCACTTCTAAAGGATCCTTCTCCGGGGATCGACTTTTGACGGAGCCGTAGAGTCGGTAAGTGGCCCTTCGTCCAACGTTTCCAGAACTCCTAGGCCAGGTAGTTCACCTGCCCCCTTCTACGACGTACGTCCCAACTAGAGCTTTCGGTGTGGTCGCCCCCACCTTTTCTGGAGGCTCGCAGGATTTATGCGGACTCAATTCCCGTCCATATAATGGAGACACAGATCGATAGCAACTGGTGTGTTTTACTAATTATATTAGTGATCCTGTATAACTGATAAGAGACGGGGGACTGAACGAGCTTTAGTCCAGAGCCGACGAGCTAGAGTGCGCCTTGCCGTCTGAGTTGCGTGGCGTGAGATGGCGATGCTGCTGAAGTAAATCTTCTAAATGTCGTATAATACTTCTAAAATAGGCCCACATGCTGCGCCAAAGAATATTATTATACCGCACTGGTTGGATATGGTCTGTATATGTGAATGTGCACTGAAACACAATTTTCCTGACTCTAAGCCACTCTGTGACTGAGAAAATTCGAAAAGGAGGATTGTCCATAGCTAGAGGAGGACCAGGCATCGGAATTGGCTGCCCCCACGGAGCTGTTGCCATTCCTGGGTAAACGCAAGGGAAAATACCTATGCATAAACAAGGCTGGCCAAAGCTCCAAGCCTGCAACTGCATTTTGGTGAGTCTGAAGTCCGCGACGCTGCCACAGTTTGGCCGCAATAACGACAGATGACTGGGAGTGAAAGCAGATTGGCCTTTTGGGTCTGGGACGATCGTTAATAAGGGTCTATTGTTCGGCATGCGTTCGACCTCAGTTAGCAGGTTAATCGACATCTCGTTAACGAAGGTTTGCTGGGGATCATGGCAGTGAGTGTTATTCTGGCCAGTTGCATCAGCATTTCCCAAACGCCTCCGTGATGACTGACATAGGATGGGTTAAAGAGCTATTCAATTCCTATTGCCGCGGACTCGTTTCGTATTTTGGCGTGATCCAGGAGGTCCCACCATTTACCCAACTCCCGAAGTGCTCCAAGAAAACTTAAGCCACTGTCTGAGTCTACTTTTAGGAAAATTTTCCTCCTCATGGCAAAACTGTAGAAGGCCATTATGAACGAATCGGATGTAATGTTATGTACCACTTTGAAATGGACTGCTCTAAACTGTAAATGTGTTATCAGGCGGCCATACCCCTTTTGTGGGCTCTTGGGTTTTCGTACGAGTAACGGACTAGAATAATCGACACCCTTCACACAAATGGGCGCCATCACGGTTGAAACCATGCAGCCCCAAAGGGGCTATCATTTGCTGGCCTCCTTCGGCTTTCCAGCGGCGGAAAGTGATGCAACTGCCAACGACTCGATGGAGGGTCGCTGGCCCCTGGTTCACCCAAAATTGTCGACCGGTACTATTCCATGTTCCACCATTGTAATGACAACGTTACGTCGTGACGTTCTTTTACAGTTCCAAATTGTTTGACCTGTCACTATCCGATTCCTCTGGCCCGTCACTACATCTCGCACCTGCATTGATCAAATAATTAGACCCATTCTTACCTGTTTTCCTTGATCCTGTCTTTCATCTTCACTCTTCCATGAACTGCTCCTAACAGTCTTCATCACTTCTGTGCTTTCACATTCTATTTTTCTCTCCGTTGGGCTGCCACGTGCACTTGTCATGAAGTTAATCCACCACGAAATTCCAAAGTTAATCCTACAACCAATTGATCTAACATTACCTACTCCTCCTATTGACTGATAATTTCTTTCTAGGACCCCATTGTTATTGCTCCTGCTTCTCTTAAACCTATACATATATATACAATAAATCTATATATATATATATACAAACTTACGCATATATATCTATGTGCACGCGCTCTGCATCTTGCAGTTCCTCACCTGCCATTTCTCTTTCTATCATCCCAACGACCGTCATCATAGGCATCCATCAACTCTACATCTGTGCCTCACACCTACCGTATCCAATCCTTATAAATCGTTTTTGTCATCTGATCATCCCTCTACGTCTTGCATTGCTCGCTGCCTGTTTTACGGTGAGTTTTGTGTCCTGTCCGCCGACAATTCACTGCAAAGCACCAATGCTTCATTGTCATCTAATCCACTGCAATGCACCTCACCTTTTTCTCCATCGTTCCACGCTACTGCAATTCGTTATACCGATTTCCAGCCTTTCTCATGTTCACCAGTCTGCCTCCATATGTAATTGCCCGGGACCAGCCATTCAGTCCACCTGACCTTGAACTTCAAACTCACCGGGCGTTCATTCAAATCCGCTCTTGAGCTCATTTAAACTCCACACAATCTCTATGGCGTGCATACGTTTATACTATTTTCATCCTACCTTATTCACCCTTCTGAGCCTTTTTACCCAATATTTCCATGAGAGTCTCCATATTTCCATGAATTATATCTGTCCATTCCATCACCAGTATCTACATGATCATGCACATGGCATGCTTCGGGCGCTTCCGAAATAAACCATTATTATTATTATTAGGTGGTGCGAACCTGCGGGTCCCTCTTCTCGACTTTCATGATCTGTCAAACATCTCGAGAGTTGGTGGCTGCCAGGAAGTATTATGGGACTTTCGTTTTGTGATCCAGACCTGAATTCATCGACCGCCCTCCGGATCTCAGCAGCTCGTCGGCTCGCATAGAGTTCAATCTTCGGATGCTACCGTGCAACAGCCTGCTTCTCTTGACGTCATAGTTGATCCGAGGCAGCTCATTGGTCTCGAACGGGGAGGCTTATTGTTTTAGTAGACGTAGGAAATCGACTTTGTTTTGGTTCAGCTAGTCCGGAAGTATCGTTTCCACATTAAACCCGTTCTGTGTTGTTGTGTTTTTCACAATCGCTAACAGTATTTTGTATCTATTCCACCGGACCTCGGCTCTTAACCTTTCATTCCAGTCAAGGTAATGGCACAGTTTGTCTGCTACGCTTAGGCTTTTTGTGGAGCTCGTGGCCATTATTAGTCGTTTCACGTTACTATGGCCATCTTCAGGCTTGGGTGCTGGTAACGTTGTCTATGTTTTGGCGACCAAAACGATCAAGTTCTGGTCTGGATGAGGCCTGACCGAAGATTCAATGCCCCATTCACCGACTAATAAGCTTCACCCGTTCTGGATAGCACATTGAAGCCTCAAAGCAAAGCGTGGCCCAAATCGATGCAGAACCCAAATCAAGAACAAGATTACTCTGCAAATTCTGCGGTACTATTAGCGAGCAAAAATATAAGCACAAACACGATCATACCTTTGACAGTGAGCCTCAGTCACTATCCAGCCAAAAAGGTAATCAAAAATAGAACAAATTCTGTAAAAAGAGGAACAGTCGGACAAAAAGAGCAAACAATAAATGCCTGTCCTGAAGTCCAAACAAATAGAACAAGTTCCCCACGCTTAATCAGGCCCAAAGAACAATTTCCTGAGCGTGGCAGCCAAAAATCAGTGTAAACGAGCTGAAAGTCTGCGGTCAGTCGACGTGAGCGAGAAAGCGAAACAGAGGAGTAATCAGTCCATCTCACCACCGTACCAACTGTCCGCAAGGCAATCTCAGTAAGGAAGCACGACAGTAAAAGGTAAAAGTAAGTGTACCAAATGTAGAATAATTGTGGACCACAAAACAGTGTCAGCTTGAATAAGGTTGGAGAAAGTTGTCCAAATTTGTCGTAAAATGTATGAATGTAGGCAAAAGAGGAATTCTTCAATCAACGCGGGTGGTACACACGTCCCCTTAGATGCAGCCACGAAGTTTGGCCCCATGTTCCACATCCGCAGCCTTTCTAGTGCTCACAGGCCTCTCGAGCACAAGTCGGCAGGGTCACTGGTGGATTTTAACCAGTGCAGCTGATACACCTTAGTCGGTTCATGAACCGCTGTGGGTAGGTTGGCCAAGAAGGTGTCAAAACAAGCATTAGTGTTTTTGGGTAAAGTAGTACTGTGTCTGAGTCTGTCCAAAGGTTTGAATCCCGGTCCGTCTTATGAGAACACTTTCTAATCAACATCGCTGCTTTAGCTACCAATACTGCTGTGGTCTTTTCTGGCCTCTTAATGGATACAGTCTTCAATGGAACTACTCTTGTAATAGCGAATACTATCTGATTGTACTGCCCTCCTTTTCGTCTACCAAGCTGCCATAAGCCACTACCCGCAGCCAACTTCCGATGCACCTGTAAACAAGCGGAGTTGGGCATGGCGTGTACACTTGGTTCCTGTTAAGCGTCTTGGTATCTTGATCTCGTCAAGCTGACCCAGGCAGTGCGACAAGGCATGCCGTTGCATGTCTTTGTTGTCCTACAGAGGTTCTTCCCGACCAGCCTGTCCTTGGCATGGAGCCTCCTGCAAGAACCTTCCCGTTAGCAGCCGTGGTGAAACGAAACCTGAAGGAACATAGAGGCTTGAGATCTGTGATAGGATACCTCTCCATGTGGCTGGTCTTTTGAGTACATCCAGATTGAATATATATTCCTCAGCGTTGGAATTCCCGTGAACTTAAAGAGCAAGCTTCTGTTGTAAAGAGAGTCTCAAAAGCCCTCTCGCGCGATCGATTTTTCAGACCTCGGAATAACATAGAAAACTTGACGGCTGTTTGAAGTCCATTTTGTAAGGTTCAACCCTCTTGCTGTTGGAGTGGTGGTCACTTCGGTCATATATGGACTAGCAGCCTATGGGTCGTCACGGGAACCTAGAAAATTTAGCTCAGAAAGAGGACTACAGCATTCTTAAGGGGGGTTCGTCAGCCTGTACTCGTCCAGTGTACGGCCAGCGTCGTTTTCAGGTCACCAGAGAAGGCGAAAGACTCCCCTGACTTTAACGGGCACTTTTATTTGTAGAAACGTTTCACGTTTGTCCGCAGACAAGCCGATTTTCCCAGCCAAAAACGGCATAAAACCCGGGCTAGTGGTGTGGCCCAGTCTGGGCCCTTTCGTGTATGGTCACTGAGTGGCACATTCTGATACTTCGCGGCACAGTCAAAGACCTTCCTGAAATAACCCGGTTTCTTAGGGTTCATGACCGGATGATGGGAAAGAACAGCTTCAATTTCGCCCTAATTGCTATTGTCTTCTTTTTCTACATAACCCAAGTCCAGGTTACGCTGCATGGCTAGCATATATTTTATCCCTAATTGCGGTTCTTGAATCAGACCGTTTTTTAGGAAGTATTATCTTTTCAAGGCCACTGCTCGACTGTTCTGCATTGCTTTCAAGTTGGGTCTCCACCGCACAGGGGCCTCAGAGCGATTTATCACACACTTAATGCTCTCGGCCACCTTCTCAAGAGATGACCTATCTTCACAGGATGGGGCACTTCTAGCAATGGCCAAGTCAGCAAACTCGATGTTACACTGCCTTTGGAATTCCCCTTAAACGTTCGCCGTTTCCACCGAAGTGCAGTTGATTTGCGTCTGTTAGCGGTACCACCGTATAAGGTCCAACCCAGTATAGTATATAGGGCTTGAGGTGCTTTACGGCTTCCTACACTTCGATCCAGGACCTAGTGGGCTTCCGTACATCCAAAACGATCAACCAATCCGTCTACTTATCCCGCCACTCCTCGACAGTGACCTTGATGAGAGGCGACCACTGACTCAAAATCGATCGCACTGACATGGGCGCTCTCGTCGGCAGATCTTTAATGGTAAGTGCTTCCAGGCTCTCTGTTGCATTGCTGTTGACCAAGTTGACGAGTAGTAGGTACGGTCTGGTTGATTCGACGACCTGGGTACCGCCTGAAGTGCTCACAGCCAATGAATGTCGATCCTCTCTGATCTCATATCTCTCCGCAACCTCCTTCATCATCAAGGTGGTATCCGAGCCAACATATATGAGGGCCAACGTCCTTAACACCCCGCCTTGAGTTTCTAAACCGACTGCCATTACCCCCAAACAAAGGGGCCTAATAAAAGTTCGAGACAATGAAAAAACTAAATTTGGCTTCATGGTTTCTTCAGCACTCAATCCCTTTGTTTTGCGTTGTAGGTGATGGCGTTTCCAGTAGCATCTACCTTGACCACAACCTGTTTTCATTCGACACATGGCAGCTCAAAGTGAATCGCTGGGACAATTAAGGTAAGCGATCAGGCTCCTAGCCACTTCCCATCGTCCGCCAACTTTTACTTTGCGGAAGCTAGGACACTGATGGGGGTTGTAGCACACTACGCACCTTACATACCGGTAAATTTTCCCCTACGCGGGATGAAGCACGTGTGTTTGCCGAACTTTAGCCTCTCTTAGGATCCCTGGTCTAGTTTGGCTAGGTTATCGCTGGCGTAGGTAGCTTGCCCGTTTCACGCACGAGCCGACTGAGGCGACCACTTGCTGTTCGGACATGAAGGTACATAAATTGCTTCAGGTCCTCAAAAGTACCTTCTCGTCCAAGTCTACTGATCCTTTCATCATCCTGGGCCCATATAATCTGTACTTCTGTGGAACCGCTGCGTACTATGGCCTCCGGTGTGTGTGGAGCATTCAGATCCGGTAGATAATCTAGGTAATTCAGAAAGATGCCATAGTTTTGGATTTTTATCACCAGATTGATTAAGGAAACAGACTCGCATTTGGAACATCTTGCCTCTGATAGTACTCCATCGACGTAGTACCGAGAAGCCATAAATGGTTGTCCAAACAGGTCCTCCGAGGATTTTGGTGGGCGGTGTAACGACCGGTCGTGGGAAATCCCCCTAAAACCTCTGCAGTCCCATGTTTTACTTAACATCACTCACTGCTTACACTATTGACGTGCCGTTACGCACGGGTTGTTTTTATGGACCAATTGTTGTTTGTTCGCTCCCAGGGAGCCACTTTGTCCTATCCTTGTCCAGGACCTGCGTGACGCACGTGATCCTTGCTCGCACGCCGCAGTTCGGTTTCTCGTTTGTTGAGTCCTTGTGATCTCACTATTGAGGTTTGTATCTTTTTGGTGTCATTGTTCATTCAATAATCTAGTATCGTAGAATATCACGGATAATCGCCTTTTGTTTTCGGGATCCGTTGTGAATTTGGCTATGCATTGTTCAAACGTGTGTTACACCGGGCATCCGTTGTGAGACATCGTTGGGCAAATTTAGCCAAATTCGCAAGGGACCCCGAAATCAAAAAGCGGTTATCCGTGAAATTCTACGATATCAGATTATCAAATGAACAATGACACAAAAACAGGTGCGAACCTCAATTATGCGACCACAAGGACTCAGAAAACGAGAACCGAATTGCGGTGCGCGAGAAAGGAACACGCGCGTCAAGCAGGTCCAGGACAAATATATGACAGGGCAGCGCACTGGACGCGAACAAACAAACGTTGGTTCGTAAAAACATACAGTGCATAAAAAAGAGGCAATAGTTAAATGGGTTAATGATATTAGGAAAACATGGAGCTGCAGTGACTTGGGAGATTTTCCACGACCGATTGTTACACCCGTTGATTACTTCTCTGGCTCTTCCAAGACGCTAATGCAGTAGATAGAAGAATCTCTGCACCTGATCGGATACTCTCCTTTCTACAAAAGTTTCTTATTGCTTGAAGGCTTTGCAGTAATATTCTTCGCTTCCTTCGACTGGGCAAGTAAAATGGCTGTGTTTTGCTGGCACACAACTTTTTCGATCGCCCCGCGGAAGAGTAGGGCTGAATGATCTCGTGCTCCGCGGTTTCCAGGATCACCTTTCATTCCAGTTTTTGAGGTTGTTCTTTCCCGGCTGACTCAGCTTTTTCCTTGGCTAGCCCAGGCTGATTTTCTAGTTCTACTTTTCTCAATCTATAAGTGTCATCGAGCCAAAATTCCACGTCACTGGCTGAAATACATGAAGTGGCACTGACAGGGCTAGTGGACCTAGGGATATCTAAAGAACCAATATCACCCAAAATTACCCCAGGGACATGCCGGGGTTCTTACTGTGCCGCTTCGGTCTGCTTTTTCCTCCTCTTGGCACTTCTGATTTGCTTTCACGTGAAGATTCCCGGGTCAGTACGCTAAAGCTTGTTCCGGTCGTGAGTAGCTCGTGGCCCAACTAACGAATACCTAAGTCAGAACGAAATTGGTTCACCGATTCTGAGGTCCTGAATTAACGAAATACGTGCATATAAATTATGCACAAACCTCAACTGTGCAACCACAACGCGTAACAACGAGAGCCAGAGTTCGGCAAATGTCACAGTCAGGTACGACCGTCACGGTAGCTTGAGTTCAAATTGAAGGGATGCCACGACACACAAGCAAAAGATCAGCGAGTGTCTGAATGTAGTGGCTGATGCGTGCTGTACTTGTTCGGGGATGAAGAAAATAAATAGCGTAGTCTCAACAATACGGGCATATGATAACGGCGGGGGAGGATTTCCACACGCGTAGGTTACAATGTTTGCTTTTTCGCTCCTGTGCTGCTCTTGAGGTATCCATGCAGGCGCTTTGGCGCTCGCATAGCCTCAACGGCAAGAACCTCCTCAGACGCCTTCTGCTCTGTCTGCTTTTGCTCAGCACTCTGGTTGCGAATCCTGCCACTGAGGTAAAAACACTCGGCTGCATATTGGAATAGCTACCGGGCCAAATTTCTTCTTTTGGGTAATCATTTGAGCTACTGGTTAAACCAAGGCGGGCACTTCACCCGGGGTCCGCGTTGACCGAGGTGAGATGAGGTACTCATAAGGTACAAGATGCCATCACGAATGAGGTCCCAAGCTTCGTTCGCGCCGTAGTCGACCTCTAAATCCATAGAAACCCAGAGAAGTTTTAAAGCCGCTATCTGGATATCCTCGAAAGATGTGCGCTAAGCTTCACGTCCGATGTTATCCGGGGACTTGACAGAGACCACCAAGCCAGAGAATTTCCAGCGCCATGTGGTCAAGGCATCCAGCTAGAAGGAGGTGCTTGACCCTGATGACGTCAGAGCTCCTGGGAGAAATCACCGTATCTAGGAGGCAGCCCTGTCTGGGTTGATTCGTGAACATCTGCGCTACACCACGGCGAGGTTTTTGCAGATTTCGCTAACTTTTCATAACAGTTATTCTAGGAATATTTTACCAGCAACCTACATTGAGAGTTTCACTATTTCCATGTTTAAGAAATCCGCCCCTTACCCAAACTACTAGTCCCTCATAACTCGTGTGAGCGACCAGGGTCAGCTTTAAAATAAACAGCATTAGCCATACTTACCCGCCCTTGGGTTGTCTATCCGTTAGTTATCATCATAGATCGTATGGCCTGCCACCAATATTCTATAAAAAGAAATGGCCAGGTCAACGAGCAAGCGGTCTCAACCGGCGGCTTCTCTCTCTACAGCAAATCAGAAACCCAAACAACCTGAACACAAAGATACCCCCAATATTATAGAAATATTTGGGGAAGCCAGTAGAAGGGTCGGTGCCATTGAAAGTAACTTGGAAAGTAAGTCTACCCAGATCGCGTTGGTTGATAAAGTATCAAAACTAACACCATAAACCTACCTTCTTTGGCCCTCGGCACTGCCTGGTTCCCAGAACCTAATAGCAGCTAGTCATTTTCTCGACTCAGGGGCATCAGAAATCATGCGACGGCTGCAAAATGCAAAACATGCAGTTTTCTCCAACATCCCTGATTGGCTGGACATCACAGTGGTTAAATCTAGTATCCTTCAAGCCGCGGGCATGGCCCACTTTCCATGTCACTGCAGAAGACTAAGAAAAAGGTCACAGAAGCACTCTTGTCTCCTTCCATTCCAATTTCCCGGTGAAAAAATCGCTAGATAATTCATCACTAAACAGCGTATAGTCGCAACTTCTTCACAGTTTACATCAGCCAAGATGCAAGCTGACAGAGCGCCACTGCAAAGAGAAGTGATGAGAAGCGCAACTAAAAATTCCAATCACATTGGCATTAAGATCCAGAATTCACCCTCTCCCCCAAGCACTTTACCAAGGATCAAAGTAACCTCTCACTCTTCTACCCCTAGAAGATCCACAGGGTTAGTTGACCTAGAAGAATATTTCCCCACCTCCACATAGCTACCCCAGCCAAAACGACAACATATCGACAGCACCTACGGGTTCATCCCAGGAGGGTCCTCATATTATGCCTCCAGCTCCGGACGACCGTTCCACGGGACTTCAGGTTCTCAATGAAATAAAACCTACAGCACTAATATCTGTCCCCATAGGCCCCCGTTTAAAAACTGATGAAAAGCCCATGCTGACCACTCGTATGCCAAGCTAGTCGCTGGCAATAAATAACCGTCCAGAAGAGGGGGTCAGCTAGAGGCTAGTTTCCAAAGCTAAGTCTCTGTGCGGGTAAGCGATACGGGGATGCGTGAACAATGACAGTGATCGTTCTTTCTCTATAACAAATTCGGCACGGACCCACTTCCCTCATTTGGGATGCCCTCGCTTCTCTCGGCATATGAAACAAAATAGCACTTCCAAGATGATGGCAACAACAACGGGACCATACTCGTAATAAAAATAGAAGGTGTGATGGGCGAACTGCGTTCATACCTAACTCCGGACTAATGGAACTGTCCCATCAGCCTGATCTCCCATTATTTCCATCTTTCCTACCTCCCCCTCCGTTAAACTATCCGGGTGCAATGCACATCCTCCCATCTACCAGCAAGTACCCCATATCTCGCCAAATTGCCTATTTTTTCCATACGTGCCGTGGGCTCAACATGGCCCCATAGCATAGATATGCCTCATATGAACCATTCTAATCAGCCGTATAATAGTGTAATACCTAATACCCCGCCATTTAATATTCCACATTCAGACCCAAGTCCTCCCTTTGCGAATGGCAACTCAAGCAGGCTTGCATTCTGAGCTGATGATTCTTTTCAGGCTAAATGCTACGGTCAAAGAAGGGTAAGTACAAATATCAAAGATGACTTCAGAAGCACTGGAATTTCCACACTGCTGTTGGTCAGTGCACGTTCTATCAGGAACAAGATCCAATACATACGATCAGCTGCACTAACAAACGACTATAACTTTATTTTAGCGACGGAATCTTGGTTATCGGACTCCTATCTAGTAGAGGACATTGAGGTATTCGGCTACAAATCCTTCAGCAAAGGCAGAACATATCAACGTGGTGGAGGCTGTCTAACGTAGGTAAAGGAAACTCTCAGGGCGACAAGCTTTTAGCATCCTATCCCAGACGGCACTGTCGACTCTGCATGGCTGAACCTTGGAGTCGAACGTCAAGAACTTCCACAAGGTTGCGTATACCGTCCGCCTAGATCTAGTTCTGACGGCTTCCTGAAAATTATCGAGGCACTCAACTTAATTAGTGATCTTAAAGTAGGCCCAAAATTGATAGCTGGTGACTTTAATGCACCAGAAATATGTCGGACATCACTCACAGCACCACGCCATTTACTACAGCTTTTGAATGCAATTCACCTAGGAGGATGGATGCAGCGAGTCACTTCCCCAACCGGAAGCGACCACACTCTTGACTTAATCTTTTGACTAGGATTAACCCAGGTTGTAACAAAAGTTCAGAATAACCTACCCGGGAGTGATCGCGCAACTGTCCACTGCTGCTTCACAGTGCCCATAAGGGATAAACAGCCGACACCGCCGCATAAACCATATCAAAGGCTAACTGGAATATACTGCCTTCTCTGATTGGCAGCCAAAACTGGGACACCTTTTTAAGTGCAGATCATCAGCTGGTGGCAGATCAATTTTACTCTATCTTCGAACGATGCCCCAACCGAATAACCCCGTCGCAAGGGTCGTCAATCCTCCCTAAAGACAATAAATTGTCTCGTGTCAACTTGAAGTTAAGTAGACTCCAAAGCTTTTATCTTAAAACGAGGGACTTTTCACTGTTTATACAGTTAAGTCGTTTGGCTGAAACGACAAAACTGTACTCCGAGAGTGAACTAATACAACAGGAACACAGGGCTTTAGGCCATTCCAAGAAAGACGAGATTCTTGCAAAACTGATGAAGTCGAGAAACCCCAAAACAACTTCATCTATCTCTTCTGTCTCTCTCAGTAACACGTGCCTCGACAAACCACCGGACATAGCAGAGGAGCTTAACACGTTTTTGCTTCTTCCTTGATTAGTGACACAGCACCATTATACGAGCCACTTTCTTCTGTAACATTCCCGCTTTCCGAAATCGAGCATTTAATTTCAAATATCAAAATGTCCTTCCACCCCGGATCGGACTTGGTACCATCGGACGCCTTTAAATGTGGCGGCCAGATATCCCAATTCTTTAATCCAATTTATTCAATTTGTCTATGCGCTTTAGATGGTATCTTGTACAGTGGAAAACTTCGGTTATTATTCCAATTCATAAGAAGGGAACTCGGGAGTACCCGGCCAACTACCGGCCTGTGAATCATACCCCATTAGTACCGAGGATTATAGAAAGATTAATAAAAGTTAAACTAACAGACCACGTCCCTAAAAACCACCTTATGAGTAAAGGTCAGCACGGTTTCCTAAAACATCGATCCTGCGCAACTTGTATGACTGACTTTCTGCACCTTATTACGATAGCTGTCAAAGATGGTAAGGCAGTGATAGTCTTTTTAGACATGTCTAATGACTTCGACCGGGTGTCTCACATTTGTTTGTTGTCAAAGGCTAAGACATACGGTATTGTTGACCCACTATATGTCTGGCTAGAATCGTTATTGTCCTCGCGCAGCCTAGTGGTAAAAGTTGATGGCACAATTTCTCCACCAAGCTCTGTAACCAGCGATGTGATCCACAGTAGTGTGCTGGGCCCACTGTAGTTTTTCATGTACACAAATGATATATTTACCGTGGTTCGCCGTGGAACTCCGTTTTTATTTGCTGACGATGTAAAATTGTTGTGAACCTTCGGCCATAAATCATTGGGTAATACTATAGCGAAAGTGTCGGAGGACTTACAGATGCTCAATTCGTGGTGTACCGATTGGGTAATGAAGTTCTCGGCGGACAGAAGCTACATTCTTACATAAAAGTTTCATTTCCCCCCCCCCCCCGAAGCGCTTAGTATACGTGGTCTTTTGATCCCCAACAAATCATCAGTACGCGACCTGGGCATAAACTGCTCCTGTTCGTTCAACCTCTCGGAGCAAACAGACACTCAAATTGCTAGGTCCCACAGGTTGATAGGACTCGTCCACAAAACATTCCTTTTGAGTGAAAGTAAACTCAGTGTCTACTAAACACACGTTAGATCATCGCTAGAGTGTAGTTCAATAGTTGGCTCCAACAGGCGCCAGCTTGGTAGGATCGCCATCGAAAATGTTCAGCGCACCTTTACTAAACAAATAGTTGGCTATTCGTCTAGTCTCAACTATAAACAGCGCTGTGACCTGCTACACCTGGAACCACTTTGGCTCCGACGGATAAATAACAACTTGTCTTTTTTCCACTCACTGTTAAAATATGGATCCTGCAAAGCCTCCCCTATGGCACGAGACCCATTAAGCTTAAGGTATTCGTCACGACACAGCAGTCATCTGGCCACTGTGCCGCCCTCAAGAACCAGCCCACCGTCCAACTTCTTTATTGTTAAATATTCACAAATGTGGAATAAACTTCCACCAAATGTCCGCGCAACAGGCCACTTGCCGAGATTTAAATAGGAATTAAACAAACGGCTTGATGTCCTGACACTCGTATCAAACAATTGTCCATATATGTCGGAGGAGCGAGCGTACAAAGTTGGTTTGGGCTGCTGACACGCGGGTCTGAGTCAGGGGCCAGGAAACCTACGTATCACACAGGTTGTTCTATAAATCACTCAAGTTTGAATAATATTTCGTGTACAACCTTGTGTTTTGCAAAGTCGAGCCATCCACCAAGTAGTTCCAACTTTCAGACACCAGAGGTTTCTCTTTACCACTGACCGTCGATCCCCAGCTGAGAGCATCCCAGACTGCTTTTTTCCATTTTTACCTTTCCTGACAACAACTGATGTGTGCCATTCCTTCGATGGCTCGGCATAATACCTGGCCCACATTTCCCGCTGAAAATGCTATGCCTGCCCATCATTTCGTCATTACCACATTGGCCCTGCTCTGCAGGACCCCTTGAAACCCCGTCGAAAGCTCCTGGACTATTGGATCTCTATGTGACAGCGTTAATATCACTCAAGCGTAGCCCAGCGGTGCGTGGCGCGGTCAGATCCACCGCTTTGGCCGGTGCACATGGGGCACGCAGGATGTCTGCAACGATGTACGGGCGCAGCTAGGATGGCGGATTGCACCCCCTGTCACCAAAAATAGTTTTCAGGTTGGGTGTCCAGCGCACGATCAACCCCACCCACCAGCACCGGTTGCGGCAAAAAAAACATTTATACCCCCGAAGTGCTGCAAATATGGAACTATCTCCCCCAGTTATCGCCTATTTTTCATCGTACTCGTCTCCGTCTTCGCCACTTCAAATTACGGCTTCTTACGCCCCGTAAAATATACTTTCCTTGGCACAAAACTTTCGTGGGGTTAAAAGAACTTTTCCGTACTCGGCTTACCGTTCTTGATCCTTCTTCCCGAGGATTCGTGCCAAACCACCCGCTTGTCCCATTCGCAAAATTAACCAGTCCTCGAGATAAAACTCGCCCTTTTTATCACAGTTAACGATATGTTTGCAAAAAGCCACATTTAATGTTGCCATACACTTCCGTCCCACGAGGTCCAAACAGTATATTTCCCTGAGGAATATTTGTCTCCAGAGCCTCCTAACAGTCGGCGATATTGTGATAGTTCGCTCTCTCAATCAGTCCTTCTGTTCGCCCACAGAGCTGTAGCATTTCAATATCATCACCTTGCAAAGATTCATGCAATCCCCATATATTGACATCTGAGAGACATCTGTATAGCAGCTTTTTGATCTTTCTCCATCACATGATCCACCTTTTGCGAAGAATACCAACAGATAGTATTTGACCTGTCAACTACTTCACCGCCCAACTTCGCAAACGTATTCATCGGTAGTTGGTGCTTTCCCATATCCGGTATTCTATCTTGGTAAATCCTCCCAGACAATTTTGATTCTTGTACCTCTCTGGTCATCATTTTCGGCTCTTAGATAACGATTATCAAACGTAAAGACTTACTTGTCATTTAAATACTCATCTTTGCAAACCAGGTATCTGCGACTATCATGGCTACGCATCACAACCTAATTTGTCGCCCGGTTCCCATTTCCATTTTCGTGCGTCACACTCCACCTTTCTGAAAGTAAACAACTTGCGCAACAATTACATGTTTATGTCCGGCCACTTCTTTCGCCATCACCTAGGCAATCTCTCTCTACAAAATGGGTCCTTCACTGGGTATTTCACTGACTCAGCCGGTATTTGGTCGCTGTACGTTACAAGGGTAATCTTCGAAAGGTTCTGCCTGTTCTTCGTCTGCACTTTCATTCGACTCATCGTCTGATTTCCAATCCAAAGCCATGCCATACTCCGCGAAGCGCTATAGCTGGTTCACTTCTCCCATTGAAAACGTCTTTTTCCCCAAGGTGAACAAAACTTTCGTCAATTCTGTTTGATTCTCTCGTTGCACAGTCCCTGTTTTTGTAATACTTCAGTAAGAGCCTACTACCTCCGACCAGCTCCAATCTGACTCGGCCGCGTTTGCCACCCGACCTTGAGTTCAAATTTGCCAGGCGCCGCCTTAAAGAGTAACTTAAATACTTTCTACTGTACAATATCGAGTGCACATACCTGAATCATCCTCTTGGAATTCGGACTCTACGTCCAAATGTACAGTTTGATCTTGCGTTACAGCATGCCTCGGGGTTATCCGAAATAAACCATTATCGTTATTATTATAAGGCCAGCCCTTGGACCATTGTCAATAACTTCCAGAGGAAGGATCTGCCCCGGCAGCCGTCCAGCCTGAAGTTCGATCAATATGCGAGGCACTGAAGTCACCCAGGATGAGGCATGCCCATCTCCGCAATAAATTCATTATATCTGGAGGGGCGATCGCTGGAGTCCAATAGATAACTCCAACAGTTCTCAAGCCTCCGGCTGTAAGCTTCGGGCGGTCGTAGGTGGCCTCTCCGAATCCTTGTAGGTCAGCGCACGCCTCTAACTGTGTGGTTAGAATTTCTGATGGAAAGAATAATACCACGCCTTCACCCGACCGGATAGAGTTCCTATGGGCTCGGACTAGGGTGTAGCCAGGGAGAGACGCCTCACAGTCCAGAAAATTGTCACTCGGCTATGTCTCTGTCACCTCTACCATTGTAGGCGAGTTTGGCTGCAGCAAATTTTCCAAGTAATCTCTCTTGCTCAACGGACCCTTGGGATTAGACAAGAGGATGACGGCTTTGTCTCAGCTTAATACCACCTCCGTTTGTTGACGACGTCCTAGCTTGGAGGTGGGGGAGGTGCTAGCAAAGATGCTAGCGTCAGCGTTCTCCCCCAGAAGCGGGGGCACTTTTTCCGCATCAGAAAGTCCTGCATAGCCAAGTCCGTTTCTCCCTGTTCAACGCATTTACACCTGTCATTCAATATTTTTCTGTATTTCTCACGATCTGCTAGTTCCAGATCTCGGAACAGCAGCATTTGCTAGCCCCTCAGCCGGCAAGATCGTCGTAGCACATAAGCAGCGACTTCCTCAAATCCTAGCACCACCTTCAGCAGAGGGCAGCATCTATCGTCACTGGCTTTGCCTTTCCGGGAGTCTGAATCTCCCGTTAAATTTTCTACGATCTCCTCCTCCTAGGGGAAAAAGAGCTTTGTCGGCTTACTTCGGAGAATCGCGATACCTTTGTCCACAGGATCCTGAGCCGCCCTCTTCGCTTACTTCTTTGAGATCACGCAGGAGTTGATAGATGAGTATTCTTGACTCACAGCAATTTAAGCAATTTCACACGGCATTCGTCCAGGGCTTCGTAAAGATCATCGTTTATTTCGAAGCATACAAAGTGGAACTGACCATCTAGCCCATCACACCGAAGGGATTTGTCACGCGGGCGAATAGCTCCATGGTTAACTTATAGTCCACACAGAACTGCAGGACCATGCGCGGAGCGCGGTCCAAAAAACCGCTGTGAGACTTTCCGACGGAGTTCCCAAGTCGGGATCCTTTGCCCTACTTGAGCTAAACGGAGAACCGTCTTCCGCTGTCCAGTGGTCTATCCTCCAGCTCGCCGGCAAAACCAGATGCAAGATATTTTCAAGCTTTGTATTTTAAACCCTCTCTTTCCCATTGCTCATTTATCAGGTGAAGTAGCTTCCAGCTCACCGACGGCGTTCAGATAGCAAGCTAACCACAGGATATGGGAACCTTTGTGCTTCATACTCTTACCCATGTACTATTTCAAGACTTCAAGACTTCACGAAACAACCACATGAAATCCTTTCCAAGTATCGTCCTGAAAGACTTGCTTGTGTAGTTGTGCTGGGATTCAGAGTGCGTCGACCTGATTTGATTTCGTCTTCCACTTTTCAGAACGTGCGATGTGTGAACAATCTCCTAAAAGATATATTACGGTTACCAGACCCGTCATTACAGCTTAAGCTGACGTCGCACCCATAAGCAAGCCTACTCCCAAAGCCGCGACCACTGGCAGCTGCCAAGCTGGACTGCCAACAGTGAACTTGCCGGCTAAAAAACGAAGCGGGTGGGGGAGTAGGTAAAAAAGTACTCACGGGGGCATAAAGCAAGTAGAAATTCAGCTACTGCTTACCATCGTGAGAGGGGGCGTGACCGGGATGGAAGTGGGATTGGCGGCAAAGCCAATCCAGGTCAAACGGAACGTCACTAATACGGATGGAAGCTGGGCAACAGCCGTTGCACAAACGCCCACACCGTTGAGCAGGAGTAGGCCTCCGAAGCTCTCGAGAGGCAATCGAAAACCAAGTAATGAGACAAATGAAGCCTCGAGAGTTTCCTTCGGCAGCAATTCAATTGCTATGCACAGTATGACCTTGAAGGTTCAGGAGAATACGGGCCTAGCCACCGGTAATGCAAAAAACGAGGTGTCCCTTCGGGTATTGAGCCCGAGCGAGCGGCGGCCCAAAAGGGAATAACCAAAGCAGATGACATGGCAGAAGGCGCTCCCATAAGGCACACACGTTTTCGTCCCAGGAGGTAATAATTGGAAACTAATGACTAGGAAGAACGGATGAGTGTTTATAGCTGCCACGGAGACAAGGCTGAAAAAGGGCCACAGTGCCATGTAACTTCGTGGCTACACCACCCACAGACAAGGCAGAATAAACGGTAGGCTGGGTGGAGAGGTTCTACTTCTCGTGGGGGCTGATTACATCAGAGGGAGGTCCCGTTTACACTGGTAACGCCCGACATACAAGCCACTGGGCCGATGGCCGTTAGGGATAGCCCGTGTCTATAGAGCCCCGCAAGCAGGTGGGGAAAAAGAATCTGGATTATTCCAACCTCTACAGATGGTGTTGAGTAGGTCACAGCTCTTCATCGTGTTGGGAGACGTGAACTTCCCGGACATAATTTGGGATGATGAACGTGTCCCTAGAATAACCACCGGAAAAGCTTTCGTGACGTGGCTTCACAATCAAGCCCTCACACCACATATCAGAGAGGCGACACACTTCCGCGAAGGACAACTTTCCTCCACGCTGCATCTGCAGGTAACCAGGTATCGACCTGAAGTCTCCTCTTTGGTGATGGAGGAGCCATTGGGGAAGAGAAATCCTAGTGTCCTGCGTACGATGTTTACTGTAGGGCACAAAAAACCAGCATCTAGGTTGGTCCGGAACTACGTCAGAGTGGATGAGGATCACCTGAGGGTGGGGGTGTAAAACACGTTTGAGGAATGCATAGCCAAATTCACAACGGATCCCGAAATCAAAAGGCGATTATCCGTGATATTCTACGATACTAGATTATTGAATGAACAATGACACCAAAAAGATACAAACCTCAATAGTGAGATCACAAGGACTCAACAAACGAGAAACCGAACTGCGGCGTGCGAGCAAGGATCACGTGCGTCACGCAGGTCCTGGACAAGGATAGGACAAAGTGGCTCCCTGGGAGCGAACAAACAACAATTGGTCCATAAAAACAACCCGTGCGTAGCGACACGTCAATAGTGTAAGCAAGTGAGTGATGTTAAGAAAAACACGGGACTGCAGAGGTTTTAGGGGGATTTCCCACGACCGGTCGTTACACCGCCCACCAAAATCCTACCGAATCCTTACCAGAGTCAAAGGTTTGTTATAAAGATACTGATTCTTCCTACCTACCTGGGCCCTGCTGTCAGTGCGCGTGTCTAGTGCTTGTCGTCAACGTTCTACTCATGGTCGCACCTAATCCGTTGGCCACATAGAAGCGGGGCCATTCTGCCTCTTCCACGAGAACAACTGGCCGATGGCGGGCGTGAAGGGGAAACATAGATGCTGTCCTTGGAAGGGCCGCCCTGCCCTGGCTGTATATGCTTGCGTGAGTGTGTGTGTGTGTATGATGTGATCGCAGCCACTTCCACATTTGTAAAAGGCATTTCAGTAACTTCAATTAAAACAAATTGCGAACACCGTCACATGTTTGATAGGGGTTACGAGACATAGCGTGCATCGGGTATGTGCGTATGTGTCTGGATGTACAATGGAATCGCATGTACCACCACATATCGGAAAAAACCTTCTGTGACGCCAACGAAAGACTGTCGGCACTGTAACGCGTTTGACGGGGACCATGTGGTACAAACAAGTTTAATGTAGGTGTGCGTGTGCTTCGGGGTGTATGATGGTTCGATACGTCAGTGTGTCGTGAATGCTCCCATTTATGGGGGTTTCTTTGCCTACCTCGAAGACGAATGCAAAATAGTCTACTAGGCCTCAGTGTTATCAGCTTCTCCGCCTTCACTCTCGAGTAGACTAATACTGCGTATGCCGCGAATTAGCGCTCCGTTAGCTGTCTTCACCTTCACCGTTCTTATCATTCCGTCAGTGCTTTCGATGGTTTCCATAACCACTCCCAAGGACCAGATGCTGAAATGTGCGCGTTCGTCTGCGATCATCACCACATCCCCAACCTTGAATGGTCTTGTTTTGACCAGCCACTTCTGTCGAGTCTGCAGAGTCGGTAGGTACTCCCGCAGCCAGCGCCTCCAGAAAACCTTGGCAGGATAATTCGCCTGCTTCCATCCGTGTAGGTAGCTCTCACGAAGGTCTACCGGCCCTTCGAAACCCTCGTTCGACCTTAACGTCAATAAGTCGTTCGGGGTGAGCGCCAGATTGGTGGGTCGTCGTTCATTACTGGGACCAGGAGGCGGTTGTCCAGAATTTTCTCTGCCTCAGTCATGACGGTGTTCAGCGTCTCGTCGTCGGGCGGCTGGTGCTGCATGATCGACGGCAATATCCGTCTGGCGGACCGGATCATGCGTTCCCATACGCCGCCGCGGTGACCGGCCTGCGGGAGGTTGAGATGCCATCGTATGCCGCAGGCCACGGTTCGATCCTGCAATTCGTCCCTGTTTATGTTCCTGTGCCAACGCTGCAATTCCCGATGGGCGCCCACAAATTCAACCCATTATCTGAGTATATATCAGCCGGTACGCCTTTTTGGTTGATAAATCTCTGCAAGGCCTGTAGGAACGAATCGGCCATCATCGAATGTGCGACTTCTAGGTGCACCGCGCGTGACTTCATGCACGGCATGATACAGCCATATCGCTTTTCTAATCTCTTCCCGCACTTTGTCCACAAGGGCCCGAAATAATCTAACCCAATGTCGCTGAACGGCCGCCAGCCTGCAGTCACCCTGCATTCTGATGGCGGGACCATGTTTTGTTTGCCCGCTGTGACAATGCATCTCCTACATTGCACACAACCTCGGCTTACGCGTTTTACAGTCGCTGTTCCTCTCAGCAACCAAAGACGCTCTCGAATGACGCTCGTCACGTGACTTTCCTCGGCATGTCCCTCCACGGCGTGGACGTGTTGGACCATTGGCTCTACCACAGGTTGTCTAGCCGGCAGCAGTATGGGGTACTTTGTGTTGAAGCTCAGGTGGGCGTTGGCCAGCCTACCATCCACTCGCAGCAGTCCATCAATGAGTTTGGGGTTTAAACGCTTCAATTCACCTCTTGGAGATGATATTTCTTTGTTGATTGGTCCCACTTCTTCTACCCTGCCGAGTTCTAGGGCGAAAGTCTCGTGTTGTATCATTCTGAAAATATCGTATTCTGCAGCTTATCGCTCATCGAGGCTTATCGGGCCGACTCGTATCCGGCCTGAAGGGTGGAGCCCTTTCATGACTAGTAAGTTTCTCTTGAACCTGGCTAACCAAAACTAACGCACGAAGTGTCTGCATCCAGGAAGAAAACCTGACCAATCGCGATAGGATAGATGTCTCTTCGACGACGTTGGCCTCTATCACTACGCCCTTGACCTCCAGTTCTACTTCCGTAGGGGGTTTTGATTCGTACACGGGCCAGCCCTGTTCAGGCACTTTCGGGAAGTTTGATCCCCTCGTCCATGTGTCTAGTTGCCTGCAGTTGGTCGCACCTCGGGAGCACGGATCCGCTGGATTATCGCCAGACCTGACATGCTTCCACTGTTTCATGGCTGATTCATCGTGGATAATCGTGAGTCGGTTAGCAACGATAGTACCAAACCGGCTCCGAACGTTGTTAATGTAATGAAGCACTATCGTTGAGTTCGTTTAAAGGCTATCCGACCAAATGTAGAAGTCGAAACATCTCTTTACCGCTTGTATCGCCCTGACTGCTAACACATCTGCGCTGAGTTCAAGGCGTGGGATCGAGACCGACCTCATTGGAGCAACGCGGGCTTTAGCTAACAGGATCCTCGTAGTACATTGTCCATCTCCTGTGCACCATCGTCCGTACACCACAACTCCGTAACCGACTTCGGACACATCGGAAAAGCATGTAGTTCTCCCGTCTGTGTTGTATGGCCAGGAGTCAAACATCGTGGAATCCTCATGTCCCCTAATTTCTTCAAGGTATTCAAAACTTCTTCCTGGTCCAGCCGGTCTTCCCGGTCCAGTGACTGGTCCCAATCGACTTTCCCACGGCCCAGCCACTGCGACAAGATCTTTCCTGGTAACAGCCAGGGTGAGACGAAACCGAGCGGGTCGAACAGACTAGAGACAGCGGATATTATGCCTCGGCGGGTTACTGGCAACTCGAGAACGTTTGGCTCGAAAACAAAGTCGTCCTTTTCCGCGTCCCATCGTATTCTTAAAGTGCTGTCGGTAGGGAGTAGAGAGCCTTCCAAATCTCTAACCCTTTCGGCCTTCTCATGGTACGGAATGACCTCGAGCACTTCCGGAGCGTTCGGCATCCATTTTGTTAGATGGAAGCCGCCCACTTCTAGCAATCTTGTCAGGCCTTTAAACTGCGCTAGAGCTGATTCTATATCATCGAATGACCCAAGGTAGTCGTCGACGTAGAAACTTCTGCTGACGCTATCTATCACCGACCGGTGGATCAAAGCTCCATGTTCGTTCGCAGATTCCCAAAGGGTGTAGTTCGCACGGAACGGTGAAGATATGGCTCCAAAGAGGTGGATAGTCATCCTATAATTTACCACTGCGTTGTCCCGATCGTTCTCTTCCCCCCACAGGAAACGCAACGCATTTCGTTCCCCCACCGGTATGTTCACCTGGTGAAACTTTTCCCTGATGCTGGCGGACAAGGCCACCCTACCCACTCTGAAACGGCACAAAACGTCGATTAGTGGTGTGGTCCAGTCAGGTCCTTGTAGTAGGCGATCGTTTAACGACTTTCCCTGGAACTAAGCCACACGGTCGAAAACCACCCGCAGTTTTTCGGGTTTCTTGGGGTTGATAACCGGGTGGTGAGGTGGATACCAGATACCCTTTCAGCCGTCGGTGTTGGCAGGCACCTTTTCAACATAGCCGAGAGCCTCGTCTCGCTCCATTAATTCTGCGTATCGTTCCCACAGATCCTGGTCTCGAACGAAGCGTTCCTTCAGTCGTAGTATTCGTTGGAGAACATAGTTTCTGTTATCAGTCCACGAGTCGGCAGATGTGCGCCATGGGAGGGGAGCCTTGAACTGTTTTTAAGGCTTTTAGTGCGTTGTTGCATCGTTTGTAAAGCGAAGTGATCTTCTTGAGACAACGATGGTCTTTCGTCTCCGACGTCATGAAACTCCTTCTCATGCAGCCGCTGCAGTTGATACTCTATGCGGCCCGTTTCGGCGGATAAATGATTCACGGAACCACGTCCCCCTACTGGACCGTATAACATCCATCCCAGAGCCGAGCGTACAGCATAAGATGCTCGGCGGTCGCCCACTCTCTGGTCAAGTACCCAATGAGCCTTTGGCATGTCGCGGCCAATTAGGAGATCCACTTCGTCGTCTTCCCAGTCTACAACGGTTACGTCCTGCAGGTGGGGCCACCTAGTCAGGATTGCGTTGACCGACCTTGGTGCTCGCATGGGGAGATCAGCTAATGTGAATGCTTCCGTTGGTTTGATTTGCTCGTTAGTGCCTAAAGAGATGAGTTGCAACCTCAACCGGCCGGCAGTCATTACTTGTGTTCCGCCCACCGTGCTCATTGCTAACGACGTCACACATTTAGCGAGCCGGTGTTTGTCGGCAAACCGCTCTTTCACTGAGGTAGTGCCAGATCCACTGCAAAGGAGTTCGGAAAACCCCGTTCCATGCATTGGCGTCCATATTACAAACGACATTTATCATTCGTATGAATATCTTTTCTGGAATTCCGATTGTTTGTTTTATTTCTCTAAATCTTTGTCACAAACCGGACTCCTGCCATTGCCTCGAGCGAGAGTCGCTCAGCTTGAATTTCGTTGTGACTGTATTTGGTAATCTCATCTTCTGTATCTAACCTTTTGCTGTAACCCAGCTGCAGTTGGTAATTTGTTGTCCAATTTGGAGCAAAAGAGCCCAGAAGGAACACTATTGAGGTTTGATTATTGTAAAAGTAGTTAATTTGTTGTATATAGTACCGTAGCTATTTGGAATCGACTTTGTTTTGAAGTGAGTCGAAATTGGTTGCTTCGCGTCGCTCTAACGTTCCGGTGGCCGGACTATACAGTACTCAATATCCCTGGCAATTGCTGAGACATCAAATTACGCAGCAAATCGGCAAACCGTTCCGAATCAAAGGACTGTACCCTGCAGTTGAACCAAACCCCTTTGCCCGTAGGTGTTGGTCATGTTTCTTGCTCAGGCTCTAGTATATCAGGTTGTTCTAGGGTTGGCTCGGTTTCCCATAGAGCTAGAGCTGACCTGTTGTTAGCTGAGTTAAAGGAGAGGCAAGTTGCAGAACAATTAGAGTTAGATAAGCAAAGTAAGCTGCTCCAGGTTATGAATGAGACGGAAATGGCGAAACTGCGTTTGGCACTCGCTGAGGCAGAAGAAGATCTAGTCAACAGAGATGAAGTCATGGGTGGAGTAATGGTCAGTGAACATCTTTCTCATTACCTAGGTGAATGCCACGTGCAGAACGATGCACCATGAACAACAAGCTTGGTTCCAGTGGCGGAACCTGCAGTGAATTATCGTTTGCACTTACCCAGGGTGGAACTAGAGTCATTTGCGGGCTGCTCCTCAACGTACTGGAGGCTTGTGAAACAGTTCGAATATTACTTCGAAGGTAGAGTTCGAGACAATGGCCAGCGCCCACTTTATTTGATGCATTACTGCAAGGGACAAGCAAGGGATGCGATTGCCGAATGTGTTATGTTGCCTCCAACACTGGCATACAGTAGGGGTAGGGAAATCTTAAAGGATCTGTATGGACAAGATCATATAGTGGCTCGTTCACTGACTGACGGCTTACTGCAGGGTTTGAAGCCTCTGGTGGAAGATTCGGATGCCCTGACCAAATTGTCGTTAAAAATGCTGAACTGTGAAGTTGCCCTCTCGCAGATGAATTGCATGTCGGACCCCCACTCACTGCAGACTGTGGAACGCATCACTCGAGTGCTACCAACGCGTCTCCAGGTTTTGTGCGCTAGGACCGTTGATGATATTTTGGGAAGAGGAGACGAACCGAGTTTCCAAGATCTGTAGCACCCAGTGTCCCGTGAGGCACGGATTGCTCGAAGTAGGTTTGGCAAACTGGCTGCCAATAGCGAGGGTCAGGTGTATTCGCGGTCATCCAGTTGGAGGAATTATGCACAAAACCCGCACCCAGAATCGACACGGTTCACGCCAAATCAGGGTGGTACTTTGTTGGTCGCAGCTAATAGGTGTTCGGTATGTAATGGAATACACGCACTTGTGGAATATCAGCGATTTCTGTCCCGTGATATACCCGGTCGTTGGGCATTGATCAAAGAAATCAAGGCCTGTTTTTCGTGTCTCATGTGTGGACATCTGTCTAGCAACTGTTCTGTTTCCAAACCATGTTCAACATCAGGTTGTCCTAAACGACACCACCCTCTACTGCATGTTGCACAGAAGCAATGTATCGATCGAGTCACGCAAGATACAACACAAGGGCTGCAGCTGGATAAGCTGGGTACGGACAGTGCAAAAAGGCCTGGGCAGTGGACCAATAATTGTGCGCCTACTCTTAGGCCAGAATGTCGGGTCAGTTTAGGTGTACTACCAGTGCGAGTAGACGGACCGGGGGGCTCTATGGAGACCTACGCTCTGCTGGGTCTGATGTGACTCTAATACAAAAAGACATTATGGAGCTGGTGGGCCTGAAGGCATCCCCGACCTCACTTTCGATTTCCACCGTAAATGGGACTACCACTTGGAATTCGGGAATATCGAAGCTGCGACTGAACTCATTGTCAGAGAGTGATTTTGTGAATGTAGAGAGAGCCTTTTGTGTTGATAGGCTACTAATCCAAGCAGTCCAGTACTGCACAGATGCGGACATTTTATCCTGGCCTCACCTACGTTGAGTCCATAGACAGAATCTGTAAGATTCGGGAGTGCGAATCCTGATAGGTGCCAATGTCCCAGAAGCGCATTGGGCATTAGAGCAAAGATGCGGCAAAAGAAAACAACCCTATGCTATGCGGACGATTTTAGGATGGATTGCTCTTGGTCCGATAATCCAGGATTCACGCTTTGTGAGGACAGTAAACCACATTGAGAGGGGAATGGACCCCTTAGCAGAACAGATCGACCGACTATACAACGCCGATTTCTGCGATGGGTGTACATCGGAGAACTCTCCTTCATTAGAAGACAAATAGGCCGTTGATATGGTTTCCGATGCCATAGCCTGGTTGAACGAACACCATGAAGTTGCACTTCCGTAGAGGAATCCTGAAGTGAGACTTCCAAATAACTATATTGTGGCCAAAGATAGATTGAACGGCTTGAAGAAAAGGTTTGCGCGTGACCTTGAATTCTTTGAAAAATACCCTACAATAATAGGGGGTCGTGTGCGCAAGGGTCGCGCCCAGTTAGTGCCCGATGTACAGCTAAAAATGGATTTTGAGCCATAGTGGTACTTACCACATCACGCAGTTGCAAGCCCTAAAAAGCCTAGCAAGTTGAGGGTGGTGTTTGACTGTGCGGCTGCATTCCAGGGACGCTCCTTGAATGATTACTTGCTACAGGGACCGGATACGACAGCAAGCTTAGTTGGAGTGTTGCTTCGTTTTCGAAAGGAATCTTTCGCGTTGGCTGCGGATATTGAAGAAATGTTCATGCAGGTTCGAGTGCCGACGAGAGACAAAGGAGCACTGAGGTTCCTCTGGTGGGAAAAAGGTTAACTAGGTGGTAATCTTGTTGAATATCAGATGAATGCCCACCTGTTTAGTGCCACTTTCTCCCTATTTTGTGCAAATTTCGCGTTACGTCGCACGGCAGACGATTGGGGAGGACAGTATGAGGATTACGTCTCCAGGGCTGTGTATAACAACTTCCATGTGGACGACTGTCTTGATTCTTTGCCCACACCGAAGAATGCAACAGGTTTTGCTGTCCAGATGAGTGAGTTACTATCACGAGGTGGATTCCGGCTTCATAAGTGGTTGTGTAATTGTAAGGAGGTGCTGGATATTTTACCAAAATCTGAGCTTGCCCATCCCACTTTGGAAATAGATGATTGCGCGCCTGTGCCGGAGAGGACTTTGGGGTTAAAATGGAAAGCAATAGAAGACACGTTCCAGTTTCAATTCGCAACACGCGAAAAACCTCAAACAAGGCGTGGCTTGTTGTCTATAGTATCATCCGTGTTCAACCCATTAGGGTTGGTTTCACCTTTCATTCTGCCAGGCAGGGTGTTATTGCAATCACTGTGTCGTTTGAAGCTTCGTTGGGACGACCCAATTGGAGAAGAACCCCTAAGATGCTGGAATGAGTGGTTAAGAAGTGTGGAACAACTTTGCGCATTCAAAATTCAGCGTTCCATTATTAGAGGTGACTCACTAAACGAAGGTGCGCAGCTTCATGTGTTTTGTGACGCTTCTGAAGTTGGCTATGGGGTGGTGGCGTATTCCAGAATGGTTTCAAGGGATATAGCCCCCTACTGTGCTCTACTGTTCTCTAAGTCAAGGGTAGCTCCTCCGAAGACCGTAACGATCCCTCGATTGGAGTTAGCCGCAGCAAGACTGGCCGTTAGATTTTCTCGAATTCTTATGGAAGAAACTGGAGTCACGTTTGGTAAGACCTACTACTGGACAGACTCTGCTATAGTTTTACACTACATAAACAACACTAAAACGAGATTCAGTACGTACGTTGCCAACCGTTTGGCTGAAATCCATCAGTGGTCGGAACCCTGGCAGTGGCGTCATGTCAGATCGGAGGCTAACCCTTCAGACTTGGCATCAAGAGGCACAACATCACCGAGTGATATCAGCTGCTGGTCCGAAAGTCCTAAATTCTTGATGAGCGATGAGACTTAATGGCCGACCAGTCCTGCGGTAGCTGCAGCACCACCAAACCTTGAGTTGGAGCAGCCTTCGAGTACAGTTCTCACAGTGTTGCAGGAAGCATGGACGGACGCATTTCTAGCTAGGCACTCCAGTTGGTTTCACTTGCTGAAGTCGGTAGCATGGTTAACCCGTTTTAAAATGCACGTTTCAGTCATGAGAGGCGGGCCAACGGATTTGGGATTGACAACTGGGCCCTTGAAGTTAAACGACATTGCTAAAGCGGAGGAAAGTGTTATTCTGATTGTACAAGCTAAGATCTATGGCGAAGAGCTAAAATGGCTACGAGACAAGAGCAATAACCTATGCACTAACAAATCTCCGATGAACAGGACTTTATCAAAACTTGATCCAATTTTATTAAATGGAATTATTTATGTTGGAGGACGACTGAACTACTCCCATCAGCTTCAGGGTGTGAAACATCCGGTGATACTACCCAAGACTCACCCGATTACAGACTAGATAATCCGATGGTATCACGCGATGGAAGGGCACACAGGACCTTCTCAGTTACTCGCGGAACTTCACAAAATATTTTGGATTGTACAGGGGCGAGCTGCCGTCAAGCGAGTACTTGAAGGATGTTGGAAATGCCGGAAGCACTTGGCGGTCGTAGGCAAACAGATGATAGCCCCTCTACCAGCCATTAGAGTCCAACAAGGTTGGTTTCCGTTCAAATACGTCGGAATAGATTATTTTGGCCCATTTGCGGTTAAGCATGGGCGCAGCATGGAGAAACGATATGGATGCATCCTCACCTGCCTACTGATGCGTGCGGTACACATTGAAGTTTCTTATTCTCTAAGCACGGATTCATTCATTATGACATTGCTGCGTTTCATGTCGAGGAGAGGGGCACCCTGCGAGATTTTTAGTGATAACGGTACAAACTTTGTTGGGGCTCAAAGGGAATTGAAGAACCTAATGGGAAACTGGTCTAGCGATAAGATTTCGGATAGATTGTTGCAACGGGGCGTGCAGTAGCATTTCAATCCCCCACATGCTAGTCATGGTGGTGGCATATGGGAGGTCATGGTGCACTCGGTTAGAAGAGTACTTCTTTCAATTTGTGACGAGCAGCCAATGACTGACGAAATATTGCTGACATTCCTCACGGAAAGTGAGCGGATAGTAAACGGACGACCGCTAGTGCCTTTGACCTAGGACTGTCGTGATCTGCCAGTACTCACGCCTAATGACCTGCTTATCCTGAGGGCGAACCCACGAGATATTCCGACGGATTCGTTGCGCGATAGACTGGTTCGTCAGGGGAGGCAGGCAAACTACCCCACATCTGTGTTTTATAAGAGATGGATCAGGGAATATCTCCCACTAATACAACAGCGACAGAAGTGGATAACTCGAGAACACAACTTTAGATCGGGCGATGTAGTGCTACTAGTTTCGGAGGCTTTGCCGCGTGGCCGGTGGCCGATAGGGGTCATCGAAAGCATCTCAGTCTCGGACGATGGTTTGGTGCGAACGGCAATAGTGCGAACTAATGAAGGATTAGTGCTCCGTGACATTAGAAAGATTTGACTTATGGAGGGAAAACCGGACACCGGTGATGTAAGTTCAGAGGCCAACTCTTCTCAAGTGGGAGGCGGGTCTTCGCATCCGCCGAATCGGGAGGGACCACTGAGAGTTGATCCACTTGTCAAACTGGGAGCTGCTACTGACGGTGATAAGCTTTAGGTATTGGGGAACCGTAGGGTGAGCCGATGAATGAGGCCGACCACAACTAGCGGTGCACGGGAAAAATCCGGGTCGGATTTTGAGGGCCGGTGCAAAGGAGTTCGGTAAACCCCGTTCCATGCATTGGCGTCCATATTACAAACGACATTTATCATTCGTATGAATATCTTTTCTGGAATTCCGATTGTTTGTTTTATTTCTCTAAATCTTTGTCACAAACCGGACTCCTGCCATTGCCTCGAGCGAGAGTCGCTCAGCTTGAATTTCGTTGTGACTGTATTTGGTAATCTCATCTTCTGTATCTAACCTTTTGCTGTAACCCAGCTGCAGTTGGTAATTTGTTGTCCAATTTGGAGCAAAAGAGCCCAGAAGGAACACTATTGAGGTTTGATTATTGTAAAAGTAGTTAATTTGTTGTATATAGTACCGTAGCTATTTGGAATCGACTTTGTTTTGAAGTGAGTCGAAATTGGTTGCTTCGCGTCGCTCTAACGTTCCGGTGGCTGGACTATACATCCACTGTCGACGAAAGCCAACGCTTTGACCAATCCTGTTGGGGTCACTACTCCCAAGGCAACTGCTTCGAAACGTACTGGTTTACTGGCAGACCGCGACGTTGAACAAATCATACTGGGCTTGGTGCTTGCCTCGGGTATTTCTTCTCTCGCCTGGTGCAACGATCGATGGTGTCTGCCCGTGCAGCCCTCGTACCCACATCTGGTCCTTTTTGTACAAGCTGTCGCCCGGTGCGCGGTGTTGAGACATATAAAGCACTCTCCTGCCATCCTCGCCTTTCCCCATCGTTCGTCTATTGTGGCGTTGACGAACTCGGGGCATTCTAGTAGCCCATGGCTAGCATAACGGGACCTGCAATTTGGTTGCACCGTGGCATGGCGTGAAATGGCGTGTGCTTTGGTCCAAGGCTGATATTTCAGCTCTACCGGGCAGTGGTTTGAGCTTGGCTTGTACCAGACTTCTTTTTTCGGTTGCTGTCCCGGATAAGTCGGCCAAACCTGCTTCGGCTATCTTGGTTTGCCTGTCCAAGTATTCGGTCAGGTCTTCAAAGTTAGCCTCCCGGTCGCTTCGGCTTACCCGTCCTGCTTCTTCCGCCCACCGACCCTGTGGTTCAGGAGAAAGGTGACGGACTATGCCTTCCAAAGTGTGCATTGCATCTAGGTCAGCCCTGTAACCTAACTGATCGAGGACTATTTAGAAGTTCTGCATCTTGATCACCGAGTCGGCCATTGTGTAGACATCGCCCTTGGTTCTTTTGCCTCTACCATCACGCCCTCTATTAGGTTACAGGCTACTTTGAAAGGTTGGCCAGACAGGTCCCTCAGAATCTTCCTTGCTCAGGTGTAGCCTTGTTCTGGGTCGAGCATGGTACACCCATCGATAGCTTCCCTTGCTCGGCCTCGAGAGTAATGAGTCAGATAGAGAAGCCTTTGCCCGGGGTCGGTTATCTTATTTTCGACGAACGTTTCGAACTGCTTGACGAACTTGCAGTAGTGTTCAGATCGCCCGTCGAAAACCGTCAATTCTACTCTTTGCAAATCGATCGTTGGTGTTTTATGGTCGGCGACCGGCGTGGAGTTTCCTATTTTATTGTGCCCTGATCTATCTGAAACGTCATATTCTTTGGTCTCATGCTCACGCTCTTTCTGTATACACTTCTGTTTTGCTTCCTGGGCCTGTTGCCTGGCCGATAACAGTTGTTGTTCTAGGTCCAATATCCTCAGCCTATATAGATCGACATCTTTACAATCCATGCTGCACTCAGTAACACATGAACTAGCACTGACAGGACTGGGCAATCTAACATTAACTAAAGAATCAAAGGTACCCGAAACTTCCCCAGTGACTCGCCGTATTACTTCCTGTCTAGATTCCAATGTCATCGATCCTTTTCTTGGCATTTTGCGTGTTTTCCCGTTTTAAGTTGATCTATTGAGTATTGTAACACACGTTTGAGCAATGCATAGCCAAATTCACAACGGATCCCGAAATCAAAAGGCGATTATCCGTGATATTCTACGATACTAGATTATTGAATGAACAATGACACCAAAAAGATACAAACCTCAATAGTGAGATCACAAGGACTCAACAAACGAGAAACCGAACTGCGGCGTGCGAGCAAGGAGCACGTGCGTCACGCAGGTCCTGAACAAGGATGTCCCAAAGTAGCGCTCTGGGCACGAAAAAACAACAATTGGTCCAGAAAAACAACCAGTTCGTAAAGACAAGTCAATAGTGTATGGAAATGAGTGATGTTGGGAAAAACACCGAATCGCGAGGGAAAAAGGGGGATTTTCCACGACCGGCTGTTACACCGCTTACACGACGGCTGGAATTAAGGCGCAAGCCCTACAACGAGAAGCAAAGTACGAGTATGAAAAGAAATTAGCCAACAGAGTGAAGGCTGATCCACAGAAACTCTTCGCTAAAATGCAGTCTAATAAAACGACGAGTGAGAGCGTAGGTACCCCGTAGATGCCCGATGGAAACATAGCTGTCGATGATAAAAACAAGGCCGAAGCTTTACTTGCTTTCTTTAAGTGCGTGTATCGTCAGGACCAGACGGTTAGTGCGGAGGGATCAGATATAGGGGTTACGGAATTGTCTCAGAGCTTACTGAAAGTGAGGATGAGGTGCTCCACGAACTCAAGTATTTGTGCAGGATCAGAGCAGCCGTACCGGATACAATCCATCAGCGGACTGTTCATCCTCCTTCCGATATATTGTCAGGGGCTGTTACCAAGCTGTGGGTTATCCCCTGCTGGACTATAAATAGCAGACCTTTGAGATAAGCGGGAAAGCAAGAGATTGAACGGCGCACTTTCTCAGGAATCGTGGCCTCCGTGTCAATGTGGGTGGTTATCCATCGAGGCCGGCGAGGGTTACTAGTGGTGCTTCGCTGGGTTCAGTACTGGGGCCTTCGATCTTCCTCTTGTGTATAAATGACCTGACGGAAGAATAAAACAACCCGTGTTTCACCTTTGCAGAAGACGTGAAGATAGCTGGCAGCCACTTAGCACAAAATATAAGTGCGGTGCTCAGATGGGCAGGACGATGGGATTTACCGATGAATCTCGCCAAATGCGAAGTCCTGACCGCTAACATAGAAGAAACGAGCTGAATTCCGTTTAAAAGCACGTCGGGGGTAAAAGACCTGGGTGTGATGGCCACACAGGACTTCAAGCCTTCAAAGCAGTGCCACGGAGCTGCAAATATGGCCAGAGGGGTACTAGCTGGAATATGCAATACCATCACATGGGAAAAACCGGAAGTGTTCATCCCGTTTTACAAAGTTTTGGTGCGGTCTCTTCTGGAGTATTGTGTGCAGGCATGGGCTCCGTATTATAGCAAGGACAAGCAGTGCTTGGAGGGGGGGGGGCAGCGACCTGAAACTAGAATGATCACCGGTCAGGGGAGAAAACTTTAAACCCAGCTTCTAGGGGATCTTAATCTCTTCTCTTCAGGACGGCATAGAAGGCGAGGTGACTCAGTAGAAAATTTCAACATCTTAGAGGATCTGTCGAGTACGGATATGGGCGATTTGTTCGTTTCTGCCCCTGAGCGCGGCACCAGAGGACACAGATTTCAGCTACAGAGGGCATACTCAAGGCTGGACATACGGGATAAATGTTTTACAAATAGGGTTGCACCTGAGTGGAATAGACTGTCACAGGAGACTGCGAGAAGCAACAATGTGCCAACTTTTAAGAAGACCCTAGATTCACGCTGGAACACAGCGTTCCCAAAAGCTAGTTCTGTGAACCAAGGGTGAGGTAATGGGCCCCCTGTGTTTTTGTCAATGAACTTGCCCACGAAAGTGGTACTGCCCCGCAAATTCTGCCTTTCTGATCAATTATTCAACACGCAGCTCTGAGAGCCAAGAAAACTAGCCGGCAACACAGCGATCTGGACGCTCCATTGGTCTCAGCCTCTTTCGTCCTGCGGAAACTGAGCTAAGGCTGAAGTTTCCCCCTTGAAAATTTTTGCCGTTCTAACCGGTATCTGCTAGCCTTCGAGCTTCCCTTAACCTGCCTACCTTTCTGTGCTCTACCCCTTCCCCCTCAGACAAATATATATATATATATAGATTTAAGAAAATGAGAATAAAAATAAACGACGAAAAAAATTGCTGCTACATTTTCATTTGCTTTGTTGCATAGATGTTGCGCCTTCGTTGTGCTTTTTATCGTATGCTTTCATGCTTGCTTCTGAGCGCAATATCCTTGTCGCCTTACTGGTCACTCTAGACCTCCATCTGTGCTACGGCCTGTCGCGTATGCCCCTGATCGTTCTCCCCTGTTGTCCTACTCTCTTAATTTCAGAGGAATGAATACTGCAGACGAGGAGATACTTCAAGAACCGGGAATATTTGGGCTCCAGCCTCGAACCCGTGCAGTACTTTATTTTGCGGATGATGTGAAGATTGTTGGATCTAAGGGTAGGGCGGACTTGGGCAGGGAAATAGGTACCGTACTGAAATGGGCATACAAAGGGGACTTACCTCTAAATGCTCAAAAAAGCCATTCGTTGTCAAGGGCAACAGAGAGCCCAACTGTCGCTCATGATCAAGGGCTGTTCACCGTAGAGGCAGCCAGTAGGGTTAAAGACCTGGGGATCATCATGAAAAGTGAGTTCAAATGGTCGGAGCAGTGCAACGCTGCCGCGTATAAGGCTCGTGGGGAGCTCTTAGACTGCGATCAGCTTTGTCTTGCCGGAAGCCGGAGGTATTCGTACCTATTTACATGGCTATAGTACGACCTCACTTAGAAGGTAGCGTGCAGGCTTTGTCACCCTTCTACAAAAAGGACGCCGCCTGCCTCGAGAAAGTCCAACGTCTCGTCACGCGAATGGTTGAAGGGCAGAGGGGTAAGACTTACAAGCAGAGACTCTGTGACCTGAATCTTTTCTGGTTGGAAAGGAGGAGACGTCGAGGGGATCTCATAGAAACGTTGAAGGTAATGAAGGGCTTTTCTGGCCTTAGACCAGATAGTCTATTCCAAGTGGCTGTAGACTCCAGAACAAGGTGACATGAAAAGAAGTTGATAGAAGCCCGATCTAGGTTGATGGCTAGATCGCACTTCTTCAGCAACAGGGTTGTGAACAGTTGGAACGGTCTGCCTGGTGAAATGGTAGATCTGCAGACAGTCCAATCCTTCAAATGTGCCCTAGATCGCAAGTGGTACGAGATCTTTCCTTGTAGTGAGCCTTGGGTATATCAACTAGATGGATGACGGGTAGCACTGTGGTTCTTCTGGAGTATGTTTTAGCAGACTTTTTCCCTCATTGCATATTGTCTCAGTGAACGCTCACGACGCATAATGTCTCTCGCAGTTGATGTGCGATGAGGTTTTCCGTTTCCCCCTCATTTTTAGTGGGGATTCGAAGAAATAAGCTCGGCAGTGGTGGGTGCATAACTGGTGTGCATACCATGGAAGGAATTCTGGACGCTCGATTAGTCGTGGCCATTACCTGTCCTGTGCAGACTGAACTGAACTGAACTGAACTGAACTGAACTGAAGTTCAAGAACTCCCGCGACCTTCAGTGGCACAAGGTCACTCTGTCTGTCGTTTGTCGGGCGTGTGGTCTGCTGGCGTAATGTTCTCGGTAAGGTCTATACGTGAAAGAGAGTTTATTTTTGATACAGAGGCCAAGAGTCATCGGACAGGTGAAAAAAGGCACTTCAGTGCTCTTATCATCGGTTGTTGATCCCACTTTGCGTTACCCCATAAAGTCAGGTGCTGTGTTATGTGCTGGACCGTTTATGCTTCCTCGGAGAGGCTTAGATACTAACAAATTCCAGACTAGTGGACTGCGAAGTTCATTCATAATAGATACTCGAAAGTCGCCTTTAAAAGATATTAAAAAGAAGGAGTTGCGCCAAACGGAACTAAAGGAATTACTGAAGGACCATCCGCCTTCTGTACAACTTCAACTGGTGGAAGCATACAGAAAAGGATTTCAATCTTCAACCGAAAGCGACAAGAAGTCCAGAATGTTCGAAACGCTTACGAACAACTTCGGGAAGATAATTATTTTTGGCGTCGTGTTTTATTATCTATTCCGTTCGTCAGACAAGATTATAGGCGGGGGTGAATATAATTGACACATTGTTCCGTTAACTGATTTTCCCTAGGTGCGTTCCCAAAAATATTGGACCCAAGTGTTGGTTCTTTTGCCGAGAACGCAGATGTTAATTTCGGTGACGTCCAAGGGGTATTTTTCTCCATTTATCCTAATAGCTTTCTAGTGTGACGAGGTGAAAAAAGAGTTACAGGACGTGGTTGAATTTCTAAGAAATCCGGAGAAATTCAATCGAATTGGTGCAAAGCTGCCGAAGGGAGTGCTTCTAATTGGTCCACCGGGTGTCGGCAAAACGCTGCTTGCCAAAGCAGTTTCGGGAGAGGCACAGGTCAGTCAGTTTCCATCAGTCCTTCATTCGCATTTGGTAGAGATTAATGTCTGTCATATGTGTTCGTGCAGCATATATATATATATGCTGGTTTGATAAGCCTCATTTACGTGCGTCTGTTTCATCCCGGTAAGATCTAAATGGATAACTTCACTCACCGTAGGTTTAGGTTTTATTTTACTAGTGCAACAGTAACTGTTTCTTTCAGTTTCACACCCCCTTCAAATGATTCAATCCAATGGAGAGGTGGGTTTCCGTTCTCACTAGTATTTTGGTTGGCCTCGTATACGGAGTTTTCTAAGGCAAAAGTGAATGTCGTTAGACATCGGTTATCCATTCGTTCTTAGTTCACTCACACTGAAAGTTAATGACGAGCATATTTATTGCACGCTTGCTGATAAGTCCATCGTAATGGGTATACTCCGTAGCCTGGGAAGCTCACTACATTATTAAAGCTGGCCAACAAATCGACCCTGAGAATTCAAGTGGAGAACCACACGAGCTCTCAGCCAGCCAGAATAGGTAACGATCTAAGTCACTGAGTTGCTTTCTACGGCAAAGTGGTCGATGTTGACGAGATTCAAACCTCCGGCCTCCGAAGTGATGGGCAAACGCTCTAAAGTAATCGGCTAACATCTACAAGCAATTCAAAACAACTGAGCCGATATAATTCAGCCAACAAAGAATATAATCTCTGGTTCTCTGTAAAAGGCCCTCATCGATTGTGCTGCATTATTTCGAATACTGGATAATTACTTGTTGGTCTTGTTACCTTGAATACAAAGGGAAGCCTCTCTAAGTAGGTGTTCATGACACCGAAAAACTTGAAGAATTTCAACGAAGGATGGTGAAATATACAGACGACGTCGATCCTAACGTAGGTAATAATTTCCTGTGACCGTAGCAATAAAATTCTAAACATCGGTATGTGGTATTGCCTTTACTCGGCTCACCACTACGTCTGACTTCGGAGCCCGAAAAGGTTCACTTCAAGCTTCAGGTGTCAAAGTCACCTGAACACAAAATCCGAGTGGTTGACAGACGGAGGAAAGAGGCCTGAAATTTAGGCTTTATTCGACATACAACTTAATGGTAGAAGCTGAAAACAATGAAGTGGGAAATTCAGGAAAACAGTGGTAGTAAAACTAAGGTAGAAAGAAAGTAGCAAAAAAACATGACATTCATCCCCGCGAACTGTTCTGATCTAAGACGTTTGTGTCCGAAATGTTTCAAGTTTCTCTGTTATAGGGGTGGACTCGCCGTTGTGATTTTGCTAAAAGGTGTGTGTTGGATTCGATAAAATATGACTGATGTTGGTATGTGAGAGGAGGGGTTGCATGTGTATTCTTGTGCATCAAGGGGATTACATACGGTGTGGGGTGAAAGCTAAGAGTTACCATTTAGAATTGGAGATCGATTTTTAGCAAATTCCACGGCTTTTGGGAGTTCTGAGGCGCCAAATGATGTAAAGAGACCGTATCTTCTCGTCCATCGAGGAAACGAATATAGACGTACTTCGGGTTGCATTCGGTCGGTTCAATTTCGTCGAGTAGGGGATCGTATTCTGTTGCTCTCACCGGATGGTGCATCTAGACCGATCCTGAAATACTCAGCCAGGTAGGTATTGATACCCCCGATGTTGATTTATGATGATAAGTGAGTAGTTGTTCACGTGGCGTTTAATTTGTTGTAGTGCATGACAGTGACCTGATGGAGTGGAGTGCGTCGGGAAGAACATCCTCACACTGGATGCATGATAGTCCCCTTGATTGGGCTGCAAGAACAATGGTTCTCAAGAAGGTTTCATTGGGTCTTTCGACCTATCCGTTCGATTGAGCGTTGTAGGCTGTTATTCTGCTAGTTAAAATACCTTTACGATCTAGGTAGTTCTTCATTTCTTCAGACATGAAAAAACTATCCGAATGGATGTAAAATGGCATGCCGAAAATCAAAAACAATTAGTAAAGACAACGTATGATTGTAGCGGTCAACAGGT
Organism: Fasciola hepatica; assembly: GCA_948099385.1. Taxonomy (NCBI): domain Eukaryota; kingdom Metazoa; phylum Platyhelminthes; class Trematoda; order Plagiorchiida; family Fasciolidae; genus Fasciola; species Fasciola hepatica. Next base: position 647,040 of record CANUEZ040000027.1, read on the forward strand.
CTGAGCAAGCATAAGCAAACGGGAACTTGTGGTACTCGTCAGTGATAGCCTGTAGGCACCGATTTTCGGATATTGGGGGAAGTGATCCCTTAAGATCTATGTTTAGTCTTTGAAACGGCAAAGTGGCTGTGGTCGGACTTCCGGTAGGTCATTTGCAAAACTGTGGTTTCCATTTGGCACGAGGTGTACAACCACCAGTAACAGATTTCACATCGTCGACTGTGTATGGGAGATTCTTCGTTCTGAGTAAGTGAAGCGTACGGACAACACCCGTGCGACAGAATGAATTGTATGATTCTCTGAGTGGTGCAAGTGACGTAGGCGCGAAGCAGAAGCTTCAAGACTGTGTCGGCCGCGACATTCTGATGACCGGGGTGGCAAATGACGTCAGAACTGTAGCACAGTAATTCGATTCGCCATCTCTGAATCTTATCCTTTTTTGATCTTTCCGTGGTGCCGGGAGTCGAACATAAAAGCGACCAATTTTTGATCCGTGATAAGTCGATAATGTTTACCCAGCAAATAATGCTTCCACTTCCAGATAGCCTCCACAATAGCGTTGGCCTCTTTTTCTACGAAAGAATAATGCTTTTCGCTTTGAGACAGAGTCTGGGGAGAGAATGCGACCGGTCTGTAATATTGAGAGAGTGTGGTTGAGATAGCTATATCCGAGGCATCTGTTTCAACGACCAGTGTTATCTCGGGGTCGACAGTAGTAACAGCGGTACGTCCGAGCTAAGGGAAGTACGTGGTTATAGGCCAATGGATGAATCCTGTTCGAGAAGTAGGGTATCCGTCAAGAATAGAATGAAAATAAACCAATAGTTCGTCATTGAAATTTCATATCTGCTAGAGGAGAGAATTCCTGGAGGGATCGTAATCTTTCGGGGTCGGGCTTTATCAGACCATGTGGAACTTCATAACCCAGCAGTTTAAGTTCTTTGGTACCAATAAGACTTCTCTCTTCGTTCAGACTAAGTCCGTATTTTCTCACAAGATTAAGAAATTTAATAAAACCCTTATCGTTATCATCTTTGTTTATGCCACACACGGTTGTATTATCGATGTAGGCGAAGGTTTCTTTTAAATTTTCCACACGAATGATTTTGTCGATAGCACGCTGAAAACAAGCAACACCATCCGTCACTCCTAACGGTATCCGGCAGAATTGATATAAATCACCACAGGCTTCAAAAGCAATGTATGGCCTATCTTGTTTTCCTATGGAGACCTGGTGATATGCGCTTCACAGATCCAATGCACCGAAAACAGAGTATCGAGATGTTGTAGATACCATGTCATCGATTCTGGGCAGTGGATAAACGTCCAATAACGTGTATCGATTGGTAGTTTGGTTGTAGTTAACTACCATGCGTCCTTCGTGTCTTTCATTTACCGTTACAAGGACTTGAGGGCATCAGGGTGTATCAGATATGCTTTTGTTTTGCCACATCAATGGCGTTTCCTGATTAGTTCGGAAGAGACTTTTGTTTCGCACATTATAAACCGAGCAGTCCGATTGGCGTAAGAGGCTTCATAAACCACCGAAGAATTAGCAGTGATTGAGATTTCCTTGCTACGTGCTGTAACAATATACTGATTGCTTTTCCCAAAGAACTGACTTTGGACATGGTTGCAGCGGAAACTGCTGTGAAAATGTTGATATCGGAGACAAGACCGCACAGTTGCCTGCAGACCCAATCATCGGCGCATTTGGTGATGAAAGACACGGGTCGATTGGCCGACAGCTGGAGGCTTTGACGGACGCGGTATGAAGATTTTCGGACACTGTCGGCTGTTGAGCACGAATCAAAGGCTATTGACTTTGGGCTATTTCGTCACACCATTGGACCGGCGGCGCTTTGCGTTATCACTGGTTTTTCACATGACTTCCATGAGGACAGTAGTGACTGAACGACGGCTATGCTTAAACTCGAACAATGTTGTCTTAGTGAGTGCAAGGAAGCCTGCAAGCGTTTTTGTTTTTAGCCAAAGAACACAGAACCCTGTTGAATCATTTGGCTCTCTTGTGTTGTCGTAAAAAAACACTGGCACGATCATGCAATTTTCGCACCTCCCTATAAGAGAGTCTCGTACGGGACCAGATTGTGATTGGATTGTGCGGCCCAAAGTTGATGAAAAAGTTATTGAAGACTCCGAAATTATCACTCCAACAGTGCGTTGACATCTGCTGAGGTAAGGAAGCAGCCGAAAAACGCGTGGAGACGTTAAATGCATCAGAATCGCGTGGTCTGTTCAAAATAACATTAGACGCCTACGGTGTCAAAGACGGATTGTTAGTTTTGTGGAAGACTACACTTCGCAACTGTCCGGCCCGGGGAAAAACTTGTACTAACTGCAAGAAGCGCAACCATTTCGCGTCAAAATGTTTCCTCCAGAAAATGGTAGACAGAGCAAAATCATCACAACACAGATCGAGTGAATTGGGTGCAAATACCGACAAGGTGAAAGGGCATTTTTTGCCAGAATGTTGGTGAACAGACAAAGGGTGGATTTCCAGTTAGATACGGGAACATCGGTGAACATCATGCCTACAAATGTTCTGTGTGGCATTGCGTCGAAACCAGTTTCGGTTTATTCAATCCATAACCTCGCACTTCTGTGCTCTGGTTTCGGTTGCTACCCTCCCGCATCGTCTAGTAGTAGTACTAACCCATGTTTTCAGCTGCCCTCCAAGGTGACAGCGCCATCCTGGACATGGAACAGGAGTGAGGCACTGTTTTGAGATCTCTGTCCGGACGTCGTAGGACATGTCCAGATCACTGCAATTGTCGGCGTTGGAGAAACACAGAGCTTTCCGATGTCAAAGCACCGTTGTCTTATTGCCTCGTTTGAAAGCTTTTCGTGCCACACCACTTTTAGTATCCGTCGCAGACACCAATGGTCAAACACTTCCAGCTTCCTGATGTCCTCGAGGCGTAGTGGCCACGCCTCGCAGCCGTGAGTCAGAACTGGATGGATAGCGCCCGGAAGACGTGGACTTTAGTCCGGAGGCTGATTTCGATTCGCGCCCAGAGTACATTGCAAAGCTGAAGAAACGTGGACCTGGTCTTATCAGTATGCAACTTGGCTTGGCCGTTTGGGAGAATCGTAGAGCCCAGATATTTGAACGCTGGGACGTGTTCAATTTGTTCGCCGTTCAAGTATACCGGGAGAGTAGACTGTGTGGTGCATGTCGAAAGGATCTTGGTCTTCGACGTATTGGTCTCTAGTCCCATGGATTTCGCAAAAGATTCTACGCGACTGAGAACCGGCTGTAACGCAGTTGGGCTATTTCCAAGGATGACGATATCGTCTGCGAATTCTAGAGCGGCGAAGAAAGCGTCGGGGCCCAGCTGAATACCAAGATAATCGGTGAGCACCTGACGCATTATTATTCTCGCGCGCATATTTGCGTAGTACGATCTCATGAGACTTAGAGGCTTCTGGGGCATTCCGTCCGCTTGTAGTGTATTCCATAATGATTCTATGTCAACTAAGTCAAAGGCAGCCCAAAAATCGATAAAACAAACTGCAGTGGGTTGCTGAAACTTGTACCGACATCGTAATGCTCCGCGTAAGGTGAATTTTGGTCCACGCACCCTCTGCCACGGCGGAAGCCTCCTTGATTGGGGCGCGTGCGCACGTCCCGCACCGCCGAGAAGCGGTTCAACAAAGGTACGGAGAATATTTTGGCGATCACATCGATTAAGCTGATGCCACGGTAGTTTGCGCACGCGGCCCTGTCGCCTTTCTTTGAAAGAGGAAGTAGAACTGAGGTCCCCCAGTCTGCTGGGAATCGTTCTTTTTTCCAGATTGAACAAGACAGGGCGTACAGTGGCTCGAGTTGTGTCGAAAAACATGATTTATATATCTCCGGCGCTATGCCATCTTCTCCAAGGGCTTTCCGGTTCTTCAGCTTGTGTATTACATCGGCGATTTTATCTCGGCTTGGTGGTTTGTTATTAACGTCATAGCCTTCGCTCTGAATTTCTGGGATTCAGTAAACAGAGCTTGCCGCGAGACGATTCAGTAGACAATCGAAGCGTTCAGTCCATCGCTGCATCTTTTTGGTCTGTTCAAGGGCGAGCGGCCCGGTAGCATCGCGAAAGAGGGGTTTTGTCGACTGTCGCCTACGGGATGCAGTGTGGATTAGACGGGAGAGCTTTGAGAAGGCTCTACAGTTGGCTCCAGTCTCCATGGTTTCCATGATTTTGGTCCACTAATTATTGCGGTCGCTTTTGGCCGCACGGGTAGCTTTTTGCTGGAGATCACGGAAGTCTGAGTGACCATTTAGGTGGGTATCCCTAGCCTTTTCGGTTAATTAGAGAGTCCCCCCTAGGATCCAGTCTTTCTGTCGTCGTCGCGTAAACCCCAATCATCTAAAGTGGATTGTTGGATCGATGCCTTAGGTAAAGTCCACTGATTTTCCACGTGTACTTCCTCTCCACCTACGAATGTGGTGGCTAGATGAGGGGCAATATCGTCTGAGACCGGTTGGCGCTTTCTCAATGATCCTAACGCTGCTGTGTTAATCCGCTTCGGGACGCAGTTTTTGCGGCGATTGGCTAGGTGAATCTTGAAGCGTGCACGGACGAGGGTGTGGTCGGTGCCATTCCTGTTGCCAGTCTCCGCGCCTTGGTAGAACCGGCAATCTTCAATCAAAGATGACCAGCGTGGTTGTATGAGAATGTAGTCAATCTGATGCTCTGTGTGGCCGTTGTTAGAGTACCACGTTAGCAAGTGCTTCTTGGGTTGTTGGAAGCGGGTATTGGTGACGTTTAGGCTGTTTAAATCTGCAGAGTTGACGAAACGTTCACCATTGTTGCACTGCTGTCCGAGGCCATATTTCCCCACAATTTGTCTAGTTGCTTGGATGGAGGGACCAGTGCAGGCGTCCCAGTCCCTCGCAACTAAGCGAATGCCGCGTTCCGGGACGCTGTTTATCACCTCTTGTAGCCCGTCATAGAACTCGTCCCTTGCCGCTTCTTCGACTGCAACTGTCCGGGCATAGACCGCAACAGCCGATACTTTCAAGGATGAGGCGTGAAAAAGAGCAAAGGCTATCCGAGGGGACATCGGGTTCCATGAAAGCAGTGTTTTGTTAGCCTTGTTGCTGACAGCTATCGCGACGCCGTGGAGACCAGAACTTTTCGTGGGTCCACTATGATAAAGGTGGCAACTGTCGTGTACTTCGAGAACCTTTATACACCGGATGCCGGAATTCGGCAGCCGAACTTCGGAGAGACGTAATTTCGATGCGATAGTCATGTAGCTTTCGTGCAGTGATGGTTTGGCTTCCGATGTCCAAGAGTGTTCTCAGCTCAGCAGGCGATTTGGATCTGATTGCGCTTCTTGAGGCCCCAAGCTAGCATGCTTGTCACACAAGGCGCGTCACTTACCAAGAACGCCAAAGCATGAGTGATGTGTGAGGAAACTTTTCATGAAGAATCTTGGGAATTCGGTACAAAGTGGCGTCCCCAGCGTCTTTCGGCTTTTTGTTCGAGGTAGCAACTCTGGCCCAGGCACACTCAAGTGCTACCTGTCGGATAACAGGAAGTTTTTGTGTTGGGAACCGGCGACCGAACGAGCGGTTCGTACGCCTTTTGGATGGTGGTCCACCAATCCGGGATGCCCAACGTGTCCTAGTGGTCTTGGTGCATGGTTGCCGGTGGCTCTCTAGGAGCTCGTTCGCCATTCGGCAGAGGTCACCTAGACCCAGGGTCTATGCAACCTTGTTGATTGGACGGATTTCCTTGGTAGCCTTTGGATCCAACAGATCTCATCCGCCTATGTAGGAGTACCCATCTTCGCATGCTGGGCGCCGTCTTACCGAGGTTTTTAGGCCTCGGTTACCCTCAACCTGGTTTGGCCCGCGTGTCAAGCGGTTTGCTGGGGTGTGGCCGCTGACGCATGCCTCAGCTTCGTTGAGCCATAGTTGAGAGTTGGGAAGGTGATGGAGGCCAAAGAGATGGAAGATACCCCAAGGGGCACGACAGTTTACCAACTCAGAGGTGCTACTCCTCTCAAATGCCCCATACATCCCGATCAGTTGATTGGGTGAGTGTTGACACTGAGGCCGTATGCGATATCGCTGGTGTCTGGAAGGCATAGATTACGGTTGGGCCATTTCGAGCAATCCTCCTAATTCCAAAACAGTTTGTCCGTCCAAAGATATATTTTCAAGAAGTTGCTGCGGGACAATTTTCGACTGCATCCCGCTTATGAAGACGTCATAAATAGCATCGTTTTGATTTTGTTCGGTTGTCACGGTCTGGAAATTACAATCCTTATCTATGGATTTCAGATTTTGGACGATTTCGTGGAAATGCTGCCCCGTTTCCTGCTTGGATTTTTCTAGTAGATAGCGTGCGAAGATTTCATTGGACGGCTTGATGAACAATTTATCAAGGGTTTGAATAGCGTCGTTGCATGAGGTACATTCGGCCACATGGTCGTATAAGGTGGGAGAGATATAGTTGTGTAGGAAATGAAGCTCAGAATCGTCTACACCAACTTTGGTGAAAAGTCTATCAAGCGTGCAGAACCGGTGACGTCAAGTTCTCGAAGAAGTAGTCGAGTTTGAGTTTGCGTCGTATCGTCCAGGACGTAGATAGCGTTCAATTTTGAGACGGTTTATACTTCGAATGAATTGGTACGTATATGATTACAAAATCCAATTGATTGAGACGGGCTGAAGACAGAGGCCTAGGATTTAGGCTTTATCCGACATACAACTGAACGGTGGGAGCTGAAAACAATGAAGGGGGGAATTCAGGAAGATAATAGTAATAGTCTGAATAGTCCCACAGTCATGGTCACATTAAGAACAAGAGGCTGGGGAGGTAGATAGAAATAACAAATAAACACGACAGGTTATTTATACAATCGGGTAATGAGAATTATGAATGTATTGGACATCCTAAATCAAATTTATTCATCAATGGATTCCCGCTGGTTTGGTTGTACTCTCAGAAAGATGGGTCCGGTAGCACATACCGATAAAAACAGGATTATCGATATTAGGCTGATGGTTCAATAATTCAGGGAGTACACTCACTTTCGGTGATCAAATCGTTAACTTGATAGCCTGCCCTCTCACAATACATAGGGCCTGTTCTTTTTTGCTTCGATCAGTAGCGCGGGTCTTGGATGTTTCTGTACAGCTACCCGCCGCATGTTTCCTCTGAGAACGCTAGCCAATACCTCAGGCCCACAGTCAGTGAAATTTGGATCTCAAATCTTTTGTCTGCACGATTACCATGTATTAGTTTCCCTTCTGTCGACTTACCCCTCCCACTTTTATTAGTTCCGCTCTCTACTAGACGTTACCATGAGGTTACAACCAAAACCAGAGCACAACAATGTAAAATTAATAGTTAAAGAAACAGCCAATACCTCTGACTCAAAAGTCTTAAAGACATAGAATCGAGAATACAAATATGTGGGGTTGTTTCAGGGATCCTAGCATGAGCCTTCTGACTCCAGCACAATCCACAAATCAGTGAAGTGTTAACATTGTCTGGAAATGTTTCCGGATCATCCGTCTGACGATTTCTGTCACGATATTTGGAACCCCGATGTTCATGTTCCACAGTGTTCTAACTGCCCATCCGCTCTTCGGATTCCGTCCTAAAATTCGTACACCCTGTAGAACACGCGAAACATAGTCGAGGTAGAATCCTTTGGGCTTGGATCCAGCCAGCTGTAGTATACCGTAACTGCCAAATAGAGTTCGGCGAATTCTTCCATTGTCAAGAGAAACCTGAGGTACCTTATTTCCATACGCATCTGTCTGAAATTTTTCACCGGCAAGCTTTTCTGCATTTATTCACTAGTGTCATTTTCGATGGCCCAGTTGTTGACCGTAAATTGCCGAATGTTACTCATCAGCTCTCTGATTATTCAACTAATAACCGTACTGTATGCTCTATGTTGCCACCTGGCGTCCTCAAGTTGAGGGTGAGGTGAATTGAAGTATAGAGTGTAAAAGAGCCAAAATCTAAGTAATACGACAAAGCCCGGATGGAACTGCGCCACTGGCCGCGACATCTCGCCGTATCACTTAATGTTTCCAACTATCTGAGTGGTAGATCTCTTGGACCCTAATCCGGAAGTTTGACACATTCTTCTTGATGAAGTTCACTGGTCAAGTCATTCATACCTTTTTGCCACGCCACAGACTGACCACTTTGACTTACCTTCCAGCCATTACTCGCCTTGTAGAACAGCGTACGCTGAGGAAGTCTGTCGGTGGGCGTACGTAACGTGTTCCGGATAACGCAACCTATTTAGTTCAGTGCTTTTTCCAGTGATTGATCACTGGTTCACAACACCCTACGCCTTACCTCAGCATTGCTGATATCTTGTTCCCAACACATTGGAGTAGTACTGTGGAGACACCGATGCTCGAACACCGGCAGTTTTCGGTTATTTACCTTTGACGGCCATGTTTCCGAACCGTATAAAAGAACGGGTCCAACTGCTGCAGTTTACGTGTTACTCATCAACCGGTTCTGAGTCTGGATTTTGGGTGCGTTGTGCCTTGTCAAACATAATTGCATCTCTCCACACCAAGACTACATATATTAAAAGTCACGTCGAAGCAGAGTTCGATGCTAGCTGTTCGATGACAGCAGATATCGTAGGCCCTTTTCCTCATTTATTTTTGAGCGTAAAGACCGCGGAGGTGCCATTCTTAAGACGACCAAGCGTACGATTCATGCCGTTTCGAACCAACCATTGCCGATTTATGCACAAAATGCGGTGCCTAGTTCTATGATGTACTTCGTCAATTCAGTTCAAAGAACCAGTAACGATGAACTGAGTGCGGTGGCTTTTGTTGCTATCTCTCAGAAGTAGCCTCAATCGGAAATAATAAAAAAGTAAAAGAGAAGGAGAAGCAGAATAAATAGTATCAAGTCGCCAATAAAACAAAAAAACTAGAAGCCAAGCTTGGGTCTGGGGAGCGAAGGGTTGACACTGAATTTGGGTCTTGTATACGTGTTTCGGAGACATAACACATCTATTTTAAGGGTTTCAAGAGTTTTATTTAGCGCAGCCTGTTCCTTTGTTCGGCGAAGAATGCGGACCTTGAAAGCAGCTAATTAAGGAGAATGTATGGGCCTGGGAATCAATTCTCCGTTTTCCCCTGGCTTCAAGTTATTACCCTTACGAAGAGTTGCAAGTTCTCGGTCGCAACTCATTATGGCTTCTTGTGTCCATCTAGAGCTGGGATATCAAGGATAAAGAGCAGAGAGATAAGAAATTTTCCCTGAGGAATCGCTGGAGATTTTGAGCAGCTCATAGTTCACAGCTGCCACCCCCACCGCAAAAGGGGTTTTTCTTTGAGAACCAAAACATGAACCTTAGATTTAAAAGTCGGACTCATGGGGCAGTGGGACGTTAACCCGGCGCGGGAACGTGACCAAAGCAACCGTGAAGGAACTTTTTCTGGTCTGTCACGTGAAACCTGCTTGTTACATGCATTCCGTCTTGTCTTCGCTGGTGCTTTGTTATCGACTCGCTTTTTGGATTCGGTCCTTAGCCCCATGCACCCAATGAAGCAAACGGAACATGAGCAGGGCAGCATCATTTAGGCTGGGAGCTGTCCAGCTGTGGCGGACGATAGCTGCCCAATGAAGTGCGATGATTTCCACCATCGAGGGAAACCCCAGATACCCCACTCCTACGTTCATCTGGCTGAGGTTATTTGGCTGTTAAGGTGCTTCTCTCCGTGTTTATTCGCTGGAGTGTTTTCTCCAGGGGCGTAAAGGGTAAAACCAGATATTGCCCATCAACTGGTTTAGTAGTTGGACTTCGTCCGGCCCCTACCCATTGACCTGTCAGCCACGGTTGCATCTCCCGCTTGAGAAAGCCATTCTGCACGGCTCTAGGTCGTGCAGGCACACGAGCCAGCACACCACGTCAGGGTGTAGTCTCATAGTGATGGTTGTACTTTATAAACTACGGCGTCCCATATCACACGAGAGGTTTCATTTGGGAACCCAAACAAATAAATACCCGTAAGCTTCATTGGGAAGGTAGGTAATGCGTAAATTCAGGTCGAAGTTTTTTTATCTTACGGTCTCGAATAAAAGGTAGTGAGATGTAGATCCATTACGATATTGCTTCATTTTTTAATCGATCTTAAGGCAAGTTTGGCGCTGACACCGAAAATGTCACGTTTTTGATACGAGCTGGACCAATTCAGCGTAGGAGAATAAATGCCGGGACTTCATCCAGCCTTTCTGTTCTAGCATGCACGTCTGCATTTGGTGCAATCAAGTGAATACTAAAATACAGTAGGATTCTGATATTGTTACGCTTGGGCTTCTCAGATTGTCTGTGTGTGTTCTTACAAAACGTTTGTTACGCCTTCCGAAGACACTCGCACTGACGCTCTCACACCGTACACACACGTTGATTTTTCTAGTCCCACACCTCACTCTCGCACACACACATTTTCATATTCTTCGGGAACTGCAGTCACCCGTACTTGAGATGGTGTCTCTGAGGGAAGTCCTGTTCCTGTTCACTCGCGTCCTCCTTTGCCCAATGTCCAAGTCTCACCGAATCCGCTTTTGCCAGCTGATGTTGTTCTTCGCCCCAGGCATCCTTTTAAACTGGCCACATTTGATGTGCGAACGCTGATGCGTATAGGACAACAGGCGTGCTTGGCTCGTATGCTAGAGACCCTTGCCATCGACGTGTGTTGTGTTCAAGAGACTCTCATTCAAGACTCCAGCTCAGTCGTTCAACTGATGCCCCCGTCCAATCACTCTGCAAAGTTTCACTTGCGTTTGTCTGAGGACCCTGAGGTTGCGACTGCTGGACTTGTTGCCGTAGGCGTAGCTCTTAGTGAGAGGACTGAGGCTGCGCTACTTGACTGGATTTAAGTTGACATTCGGCTGTGCTCAGTGAGACAAAGGTTCGTGCAAAATAAGCGAATGCCGTTTCGATAGACGCAATTTGTTTATCGTCTCTGCTTTGCCCCAACAGATTGCAGCCCAGATGCAATCAAAGATGTCTTCTCTTCAAAGTTACACGGCCTCCTATGTAAAGAATAATGGGCTGATATCCTGATTTTAAGCTGGAGACATGAGTGCTGGAGTCGATCGGCTACCTTCGGACGAGGTGCATTTGGGAGGCCCTTTTGACCTTGGTTCCTGTCGTTCAGAAAACGGGGAACGTTTGTTGGCTCTGTGTTCACATCACCGCCTGTTTTTCGCTAGTATGAACTTCATGTTCCAATCGCCGGAATGCCACGTGGCGTCTGCCCAGCATTGGACCCAGGTAGACCACGTCGCAATTAGCTACAAATGGCTGAGCTGTATACAAACTGACGGTGGTTCTGGAGCACTCCCCTTGACTCCAGCTACTCGTCAGTCTGCAGTAAGCTGTCCATGTGTTTCGATGGGCGTGCCAAACATGATACAGCAGCGGTTAGACTGCAGTATGCTCTCTGATCCGTCCTGCCTCTCAACTTTCCCGAACGCTCCAGCTGAAAGACTAGGATCAACGCCACCAGATAATGCGAACCAGCACTAGTCGCTTATTAAAAATGCTTCGTATTCTGCTGGCAAAGTGAGTTGTGGCCTGACCCGTCGTGTCGTTACACCGGGGATTCCTGCTGAGCCTCTGCGCCTTCTTGATGCACGTCAGTCGATCCCGGTTGGTAATGAAACACGGCTCACAACAAAATGTGAACTCAACGCAAGTCTGCGTGGGGATTGGGAAATCTGGTGGTCTCAGAAAGCATCAGAGGTGGAACTTGCTTCCGCTGTGGGAAATTCCCACAAACTGTTCCATCTCATCCGGAGGTGAATACAATTGTAGATTCCCTGCAAACAGTGTATAAGTCATCCTCCGGGTCGTAGGGTTCCAACGTATGAGATTGTCCGTTTTCGTTCGTATGCTTTCCCATGAAACTGTTTAGTCATAGATTTTTGGTTCTCCTAAAACCAAAAATTCTCCGCTTCGTTTTGCTTTACAAAACTCTTGTTTTTACTTCTCAAGCCACTTTTGATGGGGACAAAGCTAAGAATTCGTTCTGTTAATTTCTTTGGTTCAACAAATCTGCTGGCAAGACCGAGAGTGTCACTGAAGCCTGCAGCCTTTCATTTCCGTACTCTGCCGAGGATGGACGAGCAGTCGACTTATACGCACACCACCTGAACTAGCCAGAAGTTTGTGTTGCTTTCTTAGAATTCGTGTGTTGAGCTAGTGAGGATTTTTCTCACTAAGTCGAAGGTCTGTTGCAAACCGAATACGTCTACTGTTATGCGACTATCTCCTAAGCGAGGATGAGCTGTCTTCATAGATGTCACTGACTGTGCCTGTCTACGAACGGCGGTTAGGGGCGAGATCGGAACACAGGGAGATCCAATTCTGGTCCCAGAGATGAGCATCATAAAGGGGTCGGAGTCTCAATCGCTCGACCTCCGACTTGACAGTGCTAATCCATGTTTTCAGTTGTCCTCCAAGGCGGCCGCGCCAATCTTGGAATGGAACAGGTGACAGACACTGTTTTGAGATCTTGGTGTTTGGGTGTCATAAGATGTACAAACGTCGTCGTTGAACAAAGAGTAACAACTTTTCAATGTCAGAGCAGCGTTCTTTTATCGTCTCGTTTGATATCTTATCGCGCCAAGTCACTTTGAGTATCATTCACAGGAATCAGTGGTCAGATGCTTCTAGCTTTCTGATGTCCTTGACGCCTAATGGCCGAAATTCGGATGGTGGCTCGAAGGACGCAGGTTTCGTTTGGAAACTGATCTCGTTTCGTGCCCAAATTGACTTACTTAGCTGGGAAAACGTCCTGGTGTTATCGATTCGCACTTTGACTTCTCCATTCGGGATGATCGTGAAACCCAGGTATTTGAACGCCTTCATATGCTCAACTAGATCGCCGTTGACGTACATTGGTTGTACAGACTGCAGCACAAGTCGAAAAGATCTGTCTTTGATGTATTGACCTCCAGTCCGATGGTTTTTGTGAAGAAAACTGCATGATTCAGAATTGGTTGTATATTAGTCGGACTGTCCCCTAGGTTAGCATCGTCCGCGAATTCCAAATCAGCTAAGAAAACATCCGAGCTGAGCTGTACACCAAGGTACTTGGCGAGCGCTTACCGCATTGTCCAGTCGATATCGTAGTTGAATAGGACTGACGACAACGGGCAACCTTGTCGGACACCGGATTCAAGGGAGAATTCGCCGGGTTCTTCTCTGTAAGCCCAAATTCGTGCCGCGTAGTTGCAAACGAATAGACTTGCGTCAACTCAAGACTAGCCCGAACTCAATATCGAAACTAACTGGTCTCTCAACAACGCGCGTTTTGGCGTGTCACACCATAGACAATATATTAATAACAGATTTGTGAGAACAACATGTATATTTGTTGTGTGTTTGACAATTACTGGCATATTTCTACCCGGTGCGAGTCATCGTCGTCATCATTGTACGGCGAGATACGGTGAACACTGCTTCGATCCCCATTGGCATTAAAAATGGATGACGTTTTTAAGTGATGGGGTTAGTTTTTAATTTTTTCACGCTCTCGCATGAGCGCAGGGGAAAGGGTATACCCCATAGCCATAGGCCTTCTGCACTATCAGAGATAACCGACGATCAGACCGTGAGACTTGAAGTAGATGACCACATAGGGTCCCAATAACAGGTGTAGTAACGAACCGGATGACTGGGGATTACTGTCTACCACCAGAATGCTGAAGAGACAACGAACGACCTCCAGTCTGGTTGCCACATAGGGTTGGTGATCTAACGATGAGTTTATTTTAATATAAAATAATAACGAGAACGACACTGTTCGCCGTTCGATGGCATATTTCTCAGTATGTCCAACAAGCTGGTGATGGGACCTCTTAGACTGTAATCTGGAAGACGAGGTACTCGCCATCCTCGATCCTCCTGTGCTCTTTCATGTATCTTCTCCAGCCATTCTTTTGACTACCTGTTCTCCTCATCGGGATGCAGTGATTTTGAATAATGTTTGGTGCCGATGGTTTTAAAGCATGCATCGTGGTCAAGTGGTTTAGAGCGTTTGATTACCACCTCGGAGATTGGAAGTTCGAATTCCCACCATCACCGGCTACTTTAGTGATAGACGGTAATCCCCTGTCATCCGGTTCGTTACCACACGACGGCTTTTAGTTGCAAAGCTCCATTACTTTTCAACGCGTAATTCAGTTTTTCAAACGTGTCTGTTGTGTAGGTACCGTTTCTCTACGTTTCTGGTAGCAGCTTCGAGGAGGTTTTCGTTGGTATGGGTGCTTCAAGAGTGCGTCAGCTGTTCGCTGCCGCCAAACAGAATTCGCCTTGCCTAATCTTCATCGACGAAATCGATTCCGTTGGTCGTAATCGAACATCCTCTCCACATCATCCGTATGCAAATCAAACCATCAACCAGTTGTTAGCTGAAATGGATGGTTTCCAGTCAACAGAGGGCATTATTGTGCTTGGTGCCACGAATCAGGCCGAGGACCTAGATAAGGCGTTACTTCGACCTGGCCGTTTTGACGTTCAAATCCACGTTTCTCCACCAACCTTCGAGGTAAGTCGTCCCTTACGCCAGTAGTTTTTATCGTGATCTTCCTGGTAATATCCATTATGGTGTGAAATGAGTGCTTGATTTCATTAACCTGGAGCTGATTATCCGAGTTCGCGTTGTATTATTTTTATTACATATTTGCGCAATAGTGCAGTGGATAGGTATATCTCATCGTCTGGATGGCCCACTCCATCATTAGGCATAGCTCGCAGCCATACCTTGAGAACTGGAGTGATGGAGAGCTGCACAAGGTCTCTGTAGATTGACGATTTCTTACCCCCAGAACTTTTAAATTCGATCCACCGGATTATCGCGAGTGGGTTAGCAGTTCCCTAATAAAAATTGCACTTCAGTTGTCATCGCTGACTTAGCCCACAGCGTCGACTTGAAATTCATTCACAGTTTGTTAAGTTTCTATAATCTTTTCCCTCCACTCTTGCTCGGAGAAACCAATCAAGTCTATGGCATCAATGCATGGACTGACAGGTTGCGTTAGTCAACCTTTTGAAGCGTACTGTCGCCAACCTTTTTCATCCACCTCAACTTTCATCCAAATGATCTAAGAATATCCTGTATTTTGGAAATGTAATTTCCGTGCTCGATGCGAGCCATTTTTTTATCCGCAGTTTTCTGTTGCGTGTTTAAATTGATCGTTTTAATCATCCGCCTGTTACCAACTGCCTTAAGTTAGGTCAGGGAAGTTTCTTATGCACTCCGGTACACACTAGCTCCCCTCCACATGTTGGTTTATTACACGTTGTCTCATGTGTGTAGTGGAAGGAGTATACGTTATAAACTCGAAATTCCATGACACTATTGGGGATACCTGGCAACTAGAACCTGAGACTTGGAGTACGGTCACATTTAAAAGCAACCCATTTTATATTTATGCCTAATGTCCACGCGGATGACTATGCGAAAGTATTTCCCCTCGCACCGTTTATCTCTTGTCTCGTTTGTTCATGTATAGGCCGTCGTTTCCTGCAGTGGGCTAGGTTTCGAAAAAATCGTCGTGATTTTGATTTGGATATGCTGTCGAATAACTTGATACGGTTGGTAATGTGTCCACGTAGTTCTAACAACGACGTATTTTCACTCGTACTTTGCTTTCGTTTTACCGGTACTCATTGTGATTGAATTTACTTCGCATAAGAAACGGTATAGACCGACGCGGCGTCCTTCTACTTCTCCACAACGTTGGACTCAGATTGACCATATTGTCATTGGTCACCACTAGCGTGAATAAACTAAAGATTGTCGTTCATTTTGGTCTGCGTCTGTAGAATCAAATCACGCCTTGTTGCGTGCATCCTTCTGTTTACGTCTCACCCGTGGCCGCATCAACAATAAAGCCACGCGTCCCGCGCAGTTCCTTCTAGATCATAATCGACGATCTGCTTTTCAGCTAGTACTGTTTACACGGTTATCGATGCCCCCGGATGTCCAGGACCCAGATAAACGTTGGCAACAGATCAAGGAAACCTTGTATGCTGCTTCCAGTGCCACACAAGACTAGTTCAAGTAGACGTCACAAATTATGAATATCTTCGACATCAGCTGCTTCAAAATGCCTCAGTAGGTCGGGGTGGGTGTCTCAGCCTCCGAGTTGGCTGCTCGCCCTAAACGCCTCTGGAAATGCTCCCAAGTGACCGTGCGTCCCAAACAACTTCCGCTGAGGAAGTCAAGCATACCACATTCTCGCAGCGGAGATTTTTTTACGAAGTGATCAACAGGATCACATAGATTAACCAAGATAGATAGGTTCACTATCCGAATAATTTGGTAGAAGCCGTTCCTTCGGTCAATACATTTTTGATGGTTATGCTTATATTATAAAGTTAAGAGAAATTATCCCATTATTTGGCGATCTCACGATGTGTATGATTTAAAAGTGCTTTTTAACGGTGATTACCAAACCTAGTGAAAAAAGAAATTCTAGTTCGCATCAGCATGAGCGTTGTCTTCAAGGTCATCTGAGCGCACTTCGTTCATCGCTTACATTGTTATCGCGATAGCGACGGAAAGATCCACTGAAACTGAATCCTATCGGCACCTCCTTCAAAAGGATCAGATTTGAATTTTACAGGCCTATAATTTTTAATCCTTTTTGCCGTATCTTGCTCAGTGTTTTAACGTGAATAAAAGCATCGGTTATCGGACAAAATCACCCCAAGTACACGTTTCAGAGGTAAAAGACCTAGAAAATCGAATGGATGAGACGATCTTATGTGCATTACGATAAAAAACAGTTAGGGAAATTCCTGTCCTTAACGGAGCATGAGAATGTTCCCAGGCTCTCACTCCCTGTTAAACATAAGGTGGTGACAGTTTTCACTGCGGTTAGTATCACGTGATACGAAGGTTGCGCTGCAAGCCCAACAAATGAGGGACGTATTGGTTTCATCAGAGTATTCAAATCACAAGGCCTGTCATTTTGGCGACGGTATTTGGTGATCCGTGGAAGGCTTAGAAAAATGTCATTTGGTGTATGAGTGCCCCCCCCCCCACCCCCGAAAAGTTATCCCTCCGAAAGCCGATATATTATACCAACTACCGTTATTGATTTGGATTGGAATAAAACACGTTTAGCTTTGTAGATGGACTTCAATTTGAGACTCCTCGAATGTTGGGGAGATCTGCGCCTTCATGTCTGAAAACGTCCCGGAATTCATTGGAAGAAAGTTTCCTGGGTAGGTAGTTTTTCTAGGTAACGGCTCATGCTTTGCTTCACGAAAGGTTTGTAAATAAAATCATGCGGAGCGATTTGTCTGTTAATTATTCACTGTGAGACTTGCAAATGTATGTGCAACTTCAAGGTCCAGTTTATGCAATTATACTCTTATAGCGAAGATTCAAACGAAGTCGTAAGAATTAATCTGTTCTAAAGTGAGTAGTCAAAGGGCTACCTACACACTGGCCACTGGAGTCAAAAGTGCAACACGTGATGGTGCATGAGATAAAGAATTATTTCATGACCTTCATGGTGGGCTCTATGTCAATAAGGCTGTGAAAAACCCTGAAGAATCGAGGTGGATCAAAGGCTTATTACCGTGTATGAATTTTGTGTTCTGAATAACCTTTGGGTTAGTTTAATTTAAAATAAAGTTGTTCCATTTTCCCTTGGAGGATCACATTCTGTCATAGCTGTGGCCCACTCTTAGTAGCCTGAATTTTGCGGATAGCTGTTTACCGCATGCAAGCAGATCACAAGGGCAGTTGTCATAAAACGTCACCGCTGCTTGCTAGTTGTGGTACGCATGGAATTATATGGCTCCGTATTAAAGGTGTCGCGCACAAACACAAATTGTGCTTATCGGACACTCCTATGCATCGAAATCGTCACTACCCGTACATTGGTTGATCATCGGTTTTCTCACTTCTGAGTGAATTTCAAAATCCCGTAACGTAATGAAAATAATGACCATACTAACTGCATTTGGGTTTGAGTAGATTTTCTACGCAATAAGTCCCTTTTTAGTTCTACGATGCACATGGTGGGCAGACTTTGATTTCAGTTTTCATCTTTCTGCAGGGTCGAATTGCGTTACTGCAACTCTACCTCCGCAGAGTCAAAACTGCCGCGGATTTGGATGTGGAAAAGTTGGCACATGGTACTGTGGGTTACACTGGTGCAGATATTCAGAATTTAGTCAACCAGGTAAATCCTCCTGTTTTTCTGTTGCTCTTGCTGTCGTTGAAGTTGTTTTTTTCGGAAGTTCGGATCCTCAGTGACTTTGTTGTGTTTTCCACAACAATCTCCGAAGGTTGCAACCTTTAAATGAATCAGTCAGATATTAGACGCTCAAGCGTCATCTAGGCACGTACCGGTATAAAGACTTTTCGTTGGATCACAAGATATGATCGGCAATAGAAGCGCAGTGGTCGAAACTAGACCACCCACTAGTGTAGGGAAAACACTGGTTACTGTGCCGACTGACAGAAGTTTATTAGTTCACTGGGCACCCATATCGTGTGGCTCGGGAAGCACTGAACTCAGCTGCTTATATGGGTTCTGCTAGGATCGAGCAGGCTGACCTTCGGAGTCGACGGGTGGCTATAGTAACCAATCAGTCGGAGAGAAGCAACATGGACGTTACCAATATATCATAACCTAATAAGATACAAATTCAAATTAATTAATAAACAAGTAACTAGTATAACTTGAAAAGAAAGATATTTTCTGGGGAGATAATATCACTATTGTAATCTGCGTCTCAATATTGGGGAAACTGTACTGTCTCCCCAACAGTTTTCTAACTTGACGTTGCTCCTGCTTCACTTATTGCTCTATCCGTTTTTGCAGATAAATTTCAGTATTAAATGAAGCTTCGAAATGCTGTTGCATTATAAAACAGTGTCTCGCTTGCTTATCTATCTATCTATCCTCGCAAAAGGATATTTAATGCATACCCCTCAGGTTCGTGCTAATCACCTTTCATCCTCTCACTGGTATATCCGAAATGCACTTTATACACCAAACGCTGACGGAATTCCTGTAAAATGTCTGTTCGGTGACTCGTTCCAGATGGACATGCGGGGGGTGTCCAGGATCGTTGAAATGTAGTTTTGTTCAGTGGATCAGTCGTTAGTTTTCAGATTTCAGCATTGTTTGGTCAGCCTAGTTAGCTGCGTACCTTGCATTCTGTTCCTTTTCTCGCCATAATTCAGCCGCTGCTTTTTATAGTAGAATTTAAGCCGTAGTAACCTGATTAGTGAAACTGCTTCCTACATCAGTCAAAACGGGATAAAATATCCAATCAAGCATCGGAAAAGATTGGTGCAAAATGCAGCTAGTCAGTCGCTTACTTAGTTGACTGAGAAGGCTTACAACCACCGAACCGAAAACAGCATAATAAGTTTGTATACAAACGTATAAATAATCTTTTTTTCGTCGTTTCCCTTTTGTTCAATGTAAACTGAACTTTGTTTGATAACCCCTGCTCTTTATTGTAGGCAGCTATTACCGCTGGTTTGCGCAACGAATTGGTGGTAGGAATGACACATCTGTGGGAGGCGCGGGACAAATTGTTGATGGGACCCGCCAAACGCAAACCTTTAGATGAACAGACAAATCGTGTTTCGGCTTATCATGAAGCGGGACATGCACTCATGGCTCTTCTGACCCCGGAAAGCACACCGTTACACAAAGTAAGTACCGTGGTTGGTGCGGTTTAGCCGATTTCGGTTTACTTGCGTTTATCTGGGTAGGTATATTTATTGTATGTATACCCATCTCGGAGTAAAGCGCGGTTCCAACAATGCAACAAAAATAAAAAGGAGAGAAAGATGAAATTTGATGAATGGGTTTGTACATATTTCCTCTTTGTTTTCCCTACAAACATTTTGATTTCTTCCGCAGTTTGGGCGTTTCCCAGTGTACGAGGGCCCTGAGTTTGCTAAAACGCCGTACGACACTCGCACCACCGGCTTCGATTCTAAGCAGTATCCCTTAGTACCCCACTGACAAATGTCTTCATTCCTGGGCCCCGTCTGAAAGCAATAGCTAGAATCAATTTCAAAGCAGTATTTTTCATGCTCTTCAGTTAGGTTAGTTTCACTTTTTCCAACCACTCACAGAACGCAAAAATAGCGCAAGGTAAGGTGTACCCTGAGGTAGTACATGCAAAACACCTGAGACGGTGGAGTAGTTGTTATTTTGTCTTCATTTATTTCATTTTTATTACGTAACAGTAACTAGCGAGGATCGCTCAAGTCGTTTCTTGCTGAGAGATGTTGCATTCAGGAAGGGAGATAGGCAAGATGAAGTAGTCACGTAAGTGGTATCATTTTTAACGCAAAGTTAGTTAAAGATACGCATTTTGCGTTCTCCAACCATTCTACAGAGTGAATATAACCACAAGGACCATTTGATATTCTTATGTTATAATAGGGAAATGGTTCCTTACAATCGAAGTAATATTTGCGCCCTAACTAATTCGCAGGAGTGTTAAGTAGCACTCTGGAACATTTTAGTTTCCTAATCTTGCGCAAATGTGTAGATAGTAATTTCTGCAAAGATGCGTCGTCTCTTAAGTCGGACATTTTATATGTTCACGTACAGATTAAATTTTACAAAACCATGTACCCGTAAAACGGTTGGAATGGGAACTGACAATAAACGTTGAAGATAGGATTCAAGCTCCACTGATTTCAACCCATGACCGCTTGTTTAGACCCGGACGAAGGGTGAATTTCCACTTATAAAACCGCCATCGTTTAACACACTAAATTCATAAAAGACAACAGACAGAAATTTATTCCAAATCACTGAAGCACGCATCAGTACATTTGAAAAACTGTTTTATTGGAGTTTTTGGACTTATCCATTCGTTGAATTAGCGGCAGTGAATATTGAAACTCTGTTACTTGACTTGACATGCTGGGATGTCTAGATTTCATAGCAAGCTGTTTAGATTTCTCACTCCAGTCAAATACGTGGGCTGTTGTGTAGGCTATTTGCGTATCTTCAGGTCGCCGTCTACATCCAGTGCGGGGTTTACGATTTTACATGAATAAAAACACCAGTGAACTAAGCGTATCTCTGCGTACTCCTTGAATGTCAGTCCAACTGGCCTAATGCACGAGAACTCATCGTTTGCTTTTTTATTCATCAGAAATTCTCGCGGATATAGCAGCTTAAATTCCGCAATGCCTAAAAATCGAGTCGATTGTCGTTTCGCGGACTCTCCCATGTACTCCGAAGCCAAATCTCAAATTATCATGTACGTTAGCATTATCAGTGTACCCATTTGAAGAGGGTGAAACATCATAGTGGCGCCACATTTGTCTCAAGTTTAACACCTACTTTCTTCAGTTATCACAAGGCAATGCGCACTTTTTCTTGAAGGAGGGTGCCGGATGCCGAAGTGATTAGCGGTGGTGGGAACTGAACCCGAAACATCACGGTCCAAAATCCACAATGTTGATCGTTTGACCACCACCTGTCAGCAATGGAAGCCGTTTTACTTCTCACCATCAGTAGTGATTCCTTATACAATGTCACCAGTTGTGAAATAACTTCAAAGATTCTTAAATCTGCCAAATGTTTCTGACTCATCACAACGGTGGATTGCAATCAGAGGCTTCAGGTTTCGAGGATCCACTTTTTATTTGGGCGGATAAAAGTGCGCACCATACTTCAATCTCCAAGCGATCGAAGCGTGCCTGTTGTCTGCACGTTATCACTCAGGAAGACTTCGTCATCGGCGTATTCTAAGTAAAACACTGCCCTTTATTCAAACCGGATAACACGGTTCGTGACACATCCTCTGCAAAAGGTTGAAGGGCAACTCACATACAGAGCAGTCTCTTTGTAGATTATTGGAGCCTAAAAACGACAATGGAAGAACCAAAATTCTTAACATGACAATTAGTGAATAGTACTGGTTTGTGCTCTTTCGGTCAGTGTTTTAAAAGACGGTTAGACGAATTCGTTGGATAAATTGCGTTAGTCAAACCAGTGATTGATCCCCTGAAAAACCGAATAAATTAGTGTACGGTAAAGCGTGGTCGAAGTCAAGATGGGTGCTCCAGTCCAATTGGAATTTTTCGGTTCGACACCATCATCATTAGTTTGTTA
This sequence comes from Fasciola hepatica, assembly GCA_948099385.1. Classification (NCBI taxonomy): domain Eukaryota; kingdom Metazoa; phylum Platyhelminthes; class Trematoda; order Plagiorchiida; family Fasciolidae; genus Fasciola; species Fasciola hepatica. The sequence goes on from CANUEZ040000027.1 coordinate 669,191, forward strand.
CGGCATTGTCAGCCCTGAAACAAGGATGACTACAGGTGATGAGTCGGCTGTTGACATGTTTGGAGTTCATACTAGCTATGAACAAGCCGCGGTCAAAAATTAGTACCTACCACCGTTTTCTGAATGGCTATTTCAGCTCAAACTGGCCTAGTTGGACCTCGTTCGATGACCATCTCCGTGGAAATCACGGTCTGTTATCCTGCATGCATCGGCAACAAATTAGGATATCGGTGGATCCTGATAGACTAATTAGTTTTTGTTGTAAAGTCTGTCAGAATGTTTATCCGACGGATTATCGTTGTTGCTAGCGGTCGCCCCCAAAGAATGTGTAAGAAAACGAGGGTGCATAAATAATTGTCGTTTTTGATTTGAGAGTGCCTGTAAATCAGGGGTTCCATAGTTCGTCTTTGTCCATTGTGGTTGATCGTTGCCGCTTGGAATGTTAGTCTCCAGGGTTAGAGCAGGTGACCGAATAGTTGAACCTCACCGTCATTTCTGTTTTAGAATGCACTGCTGTGCTTTGCACAATCAAGTAGGGTCTGTGGGACGTGAGAAATCCACGGAGTTTGATAGCGCTTTGATATTCCGAATCGAAGTCATCTAGATTCGAAAAACAGCTACCATCTTTACGGTTCCGTTCTTCTTTCGTGCGGCTTGCCGGGGTGTCAACGCTGACTCACGGAGCAGCTTTTTTGAACTACTTTTGATAGAGGACTGTCGGCTGGACACCAAGGGCTGCAAGGACGCCTCGGTGTTCGACCTCTACCGGAAACCCCTTTGTCAAAGTACTCGACTCAGTTGTCGTCGTTTCGATTAGTCTGGCTGCGAACCGCGAACAGTGGAGATCGTGTTGTCACTTTCTATCGAATCAGAATGTTTGATCGGTGTACGTTTGTACAGTTAGACTGTGTATTCCGTGTGTTGGCTACTAGGGCATTCTTTTCTTTTCCCACCCATGTAGGTCCACTCCCTGTCCATCTTGTATATTCATACTTTTTAATTCAACGTGCAACATGGTGAGAAAGGCAGTGGTCAGTGGGGCTTGCCCTACTGTTTAACGCTGTACGATGATGATGATGATGTCTGTCTCAGTTAACTTCAGTTTGACACCAGACTCTGTCATTCTTCGGTTCGATAATAGAATACAGTAGATATCGACTTATCTGCCCCCGCGGATCAATCCCCCCCCCCCACCAGTTTGTTTAACCCTGTGAGTTTTACCAGCTATCGCTTGCTTTTACCGTGAACGAGGCTCTTGTGAATGGTCATTGCAATCACGTCACCAGTGTTCCTCATCAACAAAGTGCTTTTGAATCCTGACTATCACACATCTAATCCGATTCCACATATCCCCTTTTATTTGCTTGATGGCCTTACTAGTCTGGTTTATGGGATCTCTGTCACTTGCCCTCTATAGTTTACTATGCATTTCTAAGCGAATTGTGAATTCTTGTTGGATCATTATTGGAATCTCCAATGAGGATTTCTTATCGACTGTTTTGCATGACACTCACACCAATAAACCTTTTGCTCTTCTGCGTTCCACACTCAAGGTCACCATCATCCCCCGTGGTGATGCTGGAGGTCACACCAGCTTCTTGCAAGACAAGGATTTGAGTTTCTACACTCGTGCACAACTTTTGGCACAGCTTGACGTGCTCATGGCAGGTCGTGTTGGTGAGGAGTTAGCTTTCGGCTCCGAAAAAGTTACTACCGGAGCCGGTGATGACTTCCGAGTAAGTTCTGATGATGGTAATAACTGATGATTATCACAAGCGAAGACATTTTTGCTGAACGAAAAAGGTATCAGTCTCTATTATGTTGTTTTTTCTACATTGATAATAACTTAATTGAAGTTTTTCATTGCATTTCTCAAATTCAGAAAGCCACAGCGCTCGCGCAAAACATGGTGGTACGTTTTGGACTATCCTCTAAATTGGGCCCGCGCGTTGTAGTCGATCTTCGGGACAATAATCTAAGCCAGAGCACACGAGACATAATCGATAAGGAGGTGGACCAGTTGCTCAGTGAATCTCTTGCCCGTACGCGCAGCGTCCTCTCTAGTCACTCAAAGCAACACAAAACTTTGGCGGAAGCTCTACTGCATTTCGAAACCCTCACCAAGGACGAGGTGAACGCAGTCTTGGCCGGAAAGATGAAGCCACCCAAATATCCACCATCGCCTCCCGCATCCGCAGCACCCTCGGTCCCTTCCTTGCCAAGTGTAAATGCGTAGAACTTTGAGCTCCAACGCGTGTATTTTTTTTTGTGTATGTATAGATGACTCTACACGACCTGACAGAGTGTTCAACCATCTGTTCATTCACCTGTCCCAATACTGTGTTCCTAATGGGTGACGAGGAATACAGTTTAATTTTTAGCCTTCGGTATCCTTTTTTCCACTGACCGCCACCAACACAATGACGAAAATGACAACACAGTCAGTCGAGAGCACGTCGTATTTGTTGTCTCATTTACTATGGCTTGATTTTTTTGCGTTCCATTGTCAAATAAAGTGATATTTTCCCCCTTCTTAACGCCAAGCTTCATGACTTGAGACTAACTCTGTAAATTATTGACGGTCACCGTCCGAGGAATTAGCGCTGTTAACTAGTATTTAGCCAAGTATTGCTGTTGGGTAGTTCTTTGTTCGTCTAAGTTGTTGGCTGATAAATGGATTTTCTCGGTTATTCTATCTTATTTACTAATTATTAGGGTGTTCGGAAATTAATTACGTTTTCATACCACTATGAACTTCCAGTCAACCAACTGTTGTATCTCCTAATGACCATTATGTTTCATCATTGATCATCACGTTACTGAATGTCATTGTCACCTCAAGTGCGTTTCCAGTTGAGTCACGCTCCCGAACCTTCGGACAAGACGCAGTTACTTCCCGAATACTCTAATAATTCTTCTAGTGGCCAGTTTTGTAAAGGACAGTTCTGCGTTCGCCAATGGAATAGCTTATCATTGACGGAACGGTGAACACCAGAACCTCACTTGGTCACCAAGATCATTGGCTCCTGGTCAAGTCAATTACATACTGTTTTCTGCAATTATAAATTCGACTGTTTTGTGCATCTTCTAGGCGATTTTTGTGCACGAGTATAGTGGATATGACACAGCCCGTAATCACAACAGTTCACTGGACTGTGTTCGAGACAACCGGCAGACACCGCCCTAAACTAGGATTGAAAGACCACATTAGGCCACAACCGAACGTTATGTTCCACTAAGTTCATAAAATGTTTACGGTAAAAAAAACTAAAGGAAAACTTGCCTTCACTTGTTCGAGACTTTATGGAGATTCCAATTTCCCTACTGTTAGTAGTTAGTTGCATTACTATATGACAGGAAAAACGAATCTTGGTTGTTTAGATCACACACGAACATTCGTTTTTGGCATTAATTAGGCGTTAGATCTTTCACTTTCATGATGCGAATACATGCGTGATTGAGCTGCTCCTAGTACCATGGTAATTCGCGTTCAGGGGAGTAGGAATGAAAAGACGCGCTGCTTCAGTAAAATTCACTAAATGATTATGCCATGGAATGAACCCGAGAAGTCTCGTCCCAGAAAGTGTTTGTAAATTTTTTTAGGAAGAGGGGATGAAGATAAAGATGAGATAGTGAGCTGAGGGGAGGAAGGATGTTGTAAAGATGAGGGGAAAAGAGTGGACATGAGAACATCATGGTTATGCGAAAAATCTGGGAGGGAAGTTAGCTGGGTGTTTTTAGTCATCAAAGAGACTACCTCGGCGTCTTGCCCACGGAAGATTGCATAGTACGGTGACCATTCCCTGTTATGGTCGCTGAATTTTCTGAGGTTGGTGATTTAGCAGTTAGTATCAACTGCAAGCACATTCTCGACACAATGAAAACAGTGACTATTTAGCGATCATCATTGTAAGGAGAGTGGTGTTCAGTACTAAAAATCATGTTTGAAAGAGGGTGGCCACGGTATTGGCTACATAAACTGGTGTTTATCGCATAGGAAAGGAATCGAGGTTCGCGAAGTAGTATCTGAATGATAGACGAATTCGCATACACTAGCTTTGAGTGGTGAAACGGTGGCGAGAGTAGCTGGACTATTGAAGGCGTATTGTCTCTTCATTACAAGATGCAGCAAAAGAACTAAATTACTTCAGTAAGCTTCATGTGCCATGGAGCTAGGGGTTAATAATAGTAAGGTCAGTTTATTGATTCTGTGCTTGAACATGACTATATGGAGTCGAACTTTGTTGTCTTCGCCTAACTCTCAGCTGTCGCTTCAGAAGTTGTTTCTCCAGACGGCGGCCATAATCCAGTTAACCGCTCTCAGACGAGCATGACCACACAGATTGTAGTTGGAACCTCCGATTCTTGACTAGTTAAGGTAAAAATGGGAGCTAGTTCAGGTATACGTTCACTCAGTATCGTTTGTAGAATGCCATTCGGATCAGGAAGTTTGATGAAAGTAGTTCCAGGCAAGCATGCCTTAATTTTGTAGTTTGGCATAAGAGATGTTGGGGTTGAAGATTACCAGGAGATGAAGAGGGATGTACAGTTCGTAATTCTGTAAATTTTGTAATGAGTTGGTGCCAGGGTAAAAAGAGGAGTTAATGCAAAAAAACAGTTACAGGACTTCAAAGTAAGTGGCTGGCAGATGAGCAGTGGGCTATATAGTTATTTGTCTCAACGCCCTGCGGAGTCATTCTCCACTTTCGCAATGACTGCCTAACTTCTGTTTCGCTTTTACAGTTATCAGTGATGCGAGACAAGAGTTGGTAATCACCATCTTTGGACTGTTGTTATTTTAAGGCCACCACTGTAAAAAAAGCACAAAATCCATTCTGAAGAATGATTTTTCCCCGGGTCTTGAAACGGGAAATAAACATAGACGTACATTGGTAGGCAACCTTGGATGCTGAAGTAGACTTGTCAAACGAGAAGGACAAGTCACACCAGTGAATTATGAAGATCACATCACTCAGAGGACTTCTGCCGGCAGAACCTAAGACAGAAAGGCGAGGGTAAGATCACTAAAGGAACGTAGCAAGAGAAAATGGTATTACTGAATTCTCACGCTCTGAGAAGATGAAGGTAGGTTGGTACAACCGGACCTCATCGTCTGTTCCAGAGGCCCTAAAAGTCAGATCACACATGAATACAGTCAGTCATATGAATCCCCTCATTCGCTAATTATGTGTGAATCAGTCGACTGTGACCATCCATTAGCAATGGCACATGTGGACTTAAATAAACTTTTGGTCCTAATTGGATTAAGGGACCCAAATAACAGCGTCCATTACGTTTATCAGTGTCCAGCTTCCGCCGCACTTTGCAGATATAAATATATCAGCCACTGTGTGAAGAGCGAATTAGTACGGTCGGCTATCCGGTTTTCTGATTCGAGGTTGGATAACCAACTTCTTGTTGAGTGCCATCAAACAGGTTTTTCTGGGGCAGTGGTGTGGTACAGAAGAGATCAGCACGTACTAAGTCTCATTGATATCCCCGGGCGGATTTATTGGAGAATCGGATTCGTCTTCCTACTCTACATTGTTATACAAGCGTGCACGCAACGGGAAGAATCTAAACGATACGTAACATGTGAAGTCCACAGAGTGGATTCAACAGCCAGTCAACCAGCAGGGCACAGACAGAGTTGGCGCAGAAGACAGTGTCTGCATACTTCTGTCGTTCTTTTTCACCTAGGCAGTCAAGTCAAGCAACCCCTTTGGATAATTGTGGGTCGGCGAAAATCGGGACTATTTTCAACACATTTTGAGATGAAACATTACGTAGTATCTGGATTTTCTTAATAGAGGGCTCTAAAAGTGTAGTGATTGAGTGGACCACTCATTGGGAGTTACTCCGAAAAGAACTGCGACAATCCATACCGAATGCACCAATGTACCACGTAGTGCAAATGGAAATGAAAATTCACTTTGCTAAGCCCTGACACCCGTCAAACCCTTCAGGTAAAAACGTGGGACTACGCGGTCGACTTGAACCGTGGTGTCATTGCCGTTTGACGATCACGGTTGCCGGTTTCTTTTTCACATTATGAATCATGGCATTACAGAATCAAACACGCACTCGCTCGTTGTGCTCACTCGCAAACCAATTACGAACTCATCACTCTCACTAAAATCCGCGGACTGAACCATCATATTGATTCTATACACCAGTTTCTTCAATCTCCTTTTTTATTTGATCGAAAATAGAACCTCCTCTTCATCAGACACCACCCACTCCAATTCCTGAGCTATACCTCCGTTTTTTCACGCAAAGGTGGTGTCTGTGCCTTTGTCCACCAGTCAGTCACCACGTCCAGACTACAAAATCTTGACTTCTCCAGTCGTGAATTCCAGCTGATGTGGATGAGTCTCCAACTTCCTTTTTTTACTCACTACCTTTGCTATTTACCGCTCACCCAACAGTAACGACTCATCTATCTTCGAACATTGGGCACTTGTTTGAGACAGATCCCAACTGCCCCACCACCATTTTAGTTTTTATTGTTCGTAATCAAGATAGGTTGATTCACTCATCGGGCGCGAAAACGAACATTCCGCCGTGGTCAACAACTTGGGCCAACGAGTTGATCTCCGTACACGTATCCCCGATCGCGCTGGCGACTGTGCCCATACCCTTGATCTTATTCTCACCTCTGTTCTTTCTCTCTTCTCGGGCATCTCCGCCCTTTTTTCACTTGGCCCATCTGAGCACTGTATTATTTTCTGTTAGACCAGTTTTACTCACCCCGATCCTCCACCCACCTCGAAACATATTCTGGCACTACAATTCAGTCAACTGGGGCGACTTTCGCGATTTCCTAGCTTTCTTTCCTTGAAACGACTGTTGCTTTACTTCGGGCGTTTTCACTTCTAACTTCATTGACATTGTTCATCAAGGTACGGATCTTCTTATTCTACTTTCCCAAACCCGAATCCTCCAAGGGGACCAACCACACGTATGAACATGCTGTACGCCTGAAGCGTGCAACATTTCGCCACTGGTGCCGTTCTCCAACCACCACTTTGTGCAAGCTAGGAACAGATGATCGTCAACCACACAGGCAATCAGAGAACGCTTCGTCCACTTTAAAGCTTAAAACCTTCTCTCATCTGCCACCTGTAGCCAAACATTTTGGTCTCTTGCCGAAGCAGTCTCCCGCAACTTTTGCCCCCCCCCCCCAATTTCCCTCCTATTTGTAATCTTTCTGGTTATCTTGTTTGTGAATCACACGAGGAATCTGAGGTTTTTGCTTCCCGGTTTGTCTTTAACTATACTCCGCCCTCTTGTCTTACTCCGGTTTCTTCTTTTTCATCTGACATCCACCTTCTGCCTCATATTAGCACTGAGAAGATCCGTCAAGCGCTGCGTTCCTTGGACGTGTGTAAACCAACCGGTCTGGACGGTACACCACCCTTCGACCTAAAAATGTGTGGCCCTAAATTAGCCCCTCTCTCACACCGTCTTTCTCTCCACCTTTCTACTTTTCCGATACCCTGGGAACACTAGTTTTTTCTATTCCCAAACGCAGTGATCCTTCTAGCGCGAATAACTCGTCAGATTTCCCTCACCTATTATTTCGAAACCGTCATCGACCAACTGCTTACGCTTCTCAAACGCGGATTGCTGAGCGATAGTCAATACGGATTCCGACCTCGTCGTCCCGCCGGTGATCTCCTGGCTCTCGTCTCACACTCGACAACCACGGGGAAACACATGGTCCCGCTCAATATCTCCAAAGCCTCCCACCGAGTTTGGCCAGGTCTTCTGGCGAAACATCTCCGTCGGAGTTGATGAGATACTTTTCAAGTCATTTCTAGTGAAGGCTGATGTTCTTCAAGGTTCAGCTCTTGCGTTCATCCTTTCTTTTATTTATTAATGATCCTCTCTCCATCCTTCCGACCCAATCCATTCCTTTGCCGATGACGCCACCCTTCATTCTTTCCTTTCTTACCACACTCCCCAACATGCCAACACCAACATCGATCGTGACCGCAGTGTATCATGAGACTGCGACCTCAAACACATTCCCCGGGGCTCACACAATCATGCTGTGGTTAAAGCCTCCGAAATCTCGATTTCTTTGAAACATCATTCATTCTCCCTAGAGTTATCCTTTAATTCAGGTATACAGCATTCCACAGACTCTATCTCTTGTTGGTTGATCGACATCCTCTTTATGCTGATCTCCTTTCATATCTCATCTCTCTTTTCGTGCTGCGCTCGAAGTTGCTTTTTATATTTCGCGCCAGACACTTTTTCACATCAGTTTATCTGCTGTACAAAGCCCAAATCCGCCCCATATTTGAATACTGCAGTCACGTTCGGAGTGACACTTCGCCTACCTCACGTCCTCTTTTTGACCGGGTTCAACGGAAGGCCATCCATGAGATCGACAACTCTTCTTTGATCTTCAGTCTACAGCCACTGGCCCATCGCCGGGTGACTGCTTCATTGTCGTTCTTCTACCGGTACAATTTCGGATTTTGTTCTTCTGAGCTCGCTTCGGCAGTTCCTCTTTCAAAACTCCCCACCCCCCGATCATCACGTACTCAGGCAATTAGTCATTGTCATCAACTTTCTGTCATACTTCTACATTCCAGCCTTCTTTTGTCCCTCAAACAGTCAGACGATGGAACACTCTCCCTCATTCCCTTCTCACCCACCTACAACCTCTCTCTTTAAAAGCCGGAACAATAAACTAACTTTTACGCGGATGTTCCACCATAACCGACTTTCAGCGTCTTCCGATGGTGGGTTTACCCCTTTCCGTGTAATAAAAAAAATGATTCGTTAAACGCTGAGGTCAAGAGCATTAGATTGCACAATACACTCCGGAGCATTTCGCTGCATATTAACTAATACGCGCTGTTGTCAAGTTGATCGGATTTAGTCCTTCAGATGTGTCCTTGGCAGTCAACGCGCACCGTACGCACTGTAATGCGGATATTTCCTTCTACGGCACAAGTGATGGGTGTTAACGGAAAAAAGTCGATTGAATGACCATTGCTCTGTGACCGCCCACCAACTCTAGTGAGACTTTTCTGCTTCCGAGCAATGTCGTTTTAATAGCGGAAAACAGGCAGTTTAAACAGAATGTAAGTGATTGTCACTCATCGTCGCACCACAGTGGTGGGCCAACCTGGCATTGGGTAATGCTTCTTCTGACTGGCCAACTGATGTTACGGACAGCCACCACCTAACGGGAATCCTTTTTTGTCTTGTCGCTTGTTCAAACCTCGGCCTGAATTTCGGACAGGCCCCGACTGCAAGCGACGATGAATGAGCCCATATCCTCACAAATACATTAGCGCTAAGGATGAAATGAGATCAAACTCAGTCAGTACCTTTGGCGGCAAGCCGTTTGGACCGCTTTGTCACATTTGATTTTGATTAGCTTCCCCCATATTGTTCGAAGAGATATATCACTTATGGGCATATGTCACTGTGCGGTCTTCGTTTAACGTTAGTGCGGAGTACAGTGACCTCGATCTAGGTGACAGATCGGTTGAGTTCGCTAACTGGCTTCACTATCATCTAATTTTCACCATCACTATTCTGTCTAACTTAATTATATTACTTCGTGGTATTTACATCACTTGGCCTACCAAAAAGTATCAGAGTAGCAAGTTGCGAATTTCGACTGTCCACGGTGGATACTGTATTTTTGATCACACCGTACAACCCAAGTGGAACGGTCTCTCAGTCTTGCACTTAAAACCCAGAGCAGTGTTGACCACTTGGACAATTTGATAAGAAACTTAATGGCGGAGGACGTAGTCACATGCGGATGTGAATGACGAGTAAACGGTTAAATGAGCTAGTTCACATGAAACAACTTAGTTACAGCAATGGTCATGAGAAGCAGAAGGATATACATTTATAACGTGCAAGGTGTGAGTAAACAGGGACGAGAACTCATACGTACACGATTTAAAAAGAGGTATTTACAATGAATAAAATGGAGTGAAATTTAAGTGGAGATGAGGAATTGGGTCCCATGGGTGATAAAGTCGAAGAACAGCGGCTGTATTAGCTGTTGGAATAAAACGGTCGGCGTATGAAAGGAACCAAGGCGGTCAATCAGTCCACGTCAGTAAAAGCACATAAGTAAATAAAGAGAACAACGGGGGAAAAAACATTTCAAAGAAAGTAAAAGTCAAATGCATTGTGTCCCATTTGGATTGTGACAGGAGAGGGTGTATGAAAAAAGAGAAGAACGAAAACCTAGTGAATAGACGGAAATTCACTTGCTGGAATGGGCTCTGGTAAAAAGACTGATGACAAACTCGGACTCACTTTACACGGTCAGTAAGAAACAAACACATGCTAATGAGAGGAAAAACGTCAGAATGAGATTGGGTCGATGGTTAAAATAGAATTAGAGAACAAAAATGCTGACACTATAGGAGATCATGAAAAGGATCCCATCGCGTCACGTATGCGAAGCTCCTGAGGCCACAACCATCTTAAGTAATCTCGAATGTATGATCAGAAAAGAACGTGTAGGTCAGAATGAACGAATGAAAAAAATTAGCATTATACATTGCGATGATCGGAGTGAAAAATAACATTTGTACAATAAGATAATATGCGTCGTTGGTTCCAATTAAATACACGTGATTCTTCAGGGTCTGGATGGATAAAGGACATGTACATGAATGCTCAGTTAGACGAGCAAAGAGGTGTAAATTCGTGGTCAAGAATCGGGATCAAAGAGCTGTATACACAAGTTTCTCGTCACCGGAGCCAACAGCGTTTTGTCCGATGGCTGAGGTCATTAGGTCTTCTCCACCAGCAGCCGTTTGAACTAACGGTATGGTTCCCGAGGACACAGTAGTTCCGGCGAAAAATGCTGTGTTCGAGATAGGTGTTCGACCGTTTGTTTGTTGCTGTTGTTGCTGCTGCTGCGGCGTGGCAACGCGACGCTGTGACGTCATGGCGACTGTTGTCGGTTGTGCAGTTTGAAGAGTTTGCGGCTGCTGGTTGAAAGCCATTCCGACAGCAGCTGTGGGCATGAACTGTTGTAGCCCAGTGGTTTGAATCAACTGTCCGTTTGGACCAACGGCCATCACTTTGAGTGGAGCCCCCGGAGCTAAGGTTATAAATTGAGGAGTGGATCCAGTCACTGAGGCCGCAGCAGTCGGTTGACCATTCACTGTCATATCAGCCGCCAGCATTGTGGCTGTTTGCCCTTGGGATTGAATGTAGGCCTGCGGCTGTTGTTGAAATTGTTGGGGCTGTGAATGAACCTGAGCTTGTTGTTGCTGGTGGTGTTGATGAAACTGAGCGGCTTGCGGTTGCTGTTGTTGTTGAGATTGTTGCGCTGCCTGCATTTGTATTGTCTGTTGTGTACGTTGCAACTGAGCTGCCGCATTTGTACACTGGGCAAGTTGCGCCTGTTGTTGTTGATCAGAAAGCAACAGACTAGTGAAGTTCGAGGTAGGGCATCCGACAGGGAGGAGATGATAAGACGTACCACCAGAGTTTTGAACGCCTGGAACAGATGCACAGGAAATTATGGGTGCAGGGGAAATCTAGGAGTCCTCAAGATTCACATGCGTTCAAAACAGACATGATACACAGATCCCAAATACATTATTATATCGTGTATTCGGAATTCGCAGGACAAAATATTCTGCATTTGCAAATTTTTTCACAAACCTCCGAAACCCTCGGAAATAAAACAGAAGTTTTTAGTTAATTTTCTGTTATGCAAACCAAACACTCAAGGTTCCTTCTGATGTGGTTTTTGGAACCTAACCTCAAGTATGATCGAGGTACTACCATACCTCACTGACGAATAAATGGCAAACCCCTTAGTTCAGTATAAACCTTGTGACTCAATCTTTCGAAAACAAATGAATACATATATTGTTTTACATCATATGATTCATCATGCAGTATGAGCTTCCAACTTACCACGGAAAAGCATGAAAACTCTGTGCAGATGTTTCATCATGCAGTGCAAATCCACCGAGTCCCCACTGGGATTTGAGTCCGGCGGTGAACGACTGTTACGAACAACTAATCACCAGTCTATCAGGGCTAGTTGTGAACGGTTTATAAAACTTATACACTACATGATATAACATAGATTATTTAACGGAATGCCTCCATCGTATTTAGGCCTCTACAGAGAAGTTGCCCAGCGTAGAAACCGATATATATATATATATATATATATATATATATATATATATATATATATATATATATATATATATATATGAATGCTGTGTTGGCATGATGAGCCTGAATCTTATGTAGTGGAAAACCCATTTTCATTTTTCACACCGAAAAGTTGGACGCCACGAGCCGGAATTGAACCGGCGACTCCCCGTATACCAGGCAGATTCTGTACCAGATGAGCTATCGCGGTCCGGACAGTCGGGTGTGAATAATGCCAGTGAATAATCGTTGATGTGCGAACCACTATTCCAATGATAACAGCAACTGCCATTGGTCTACCCTCGTCGATCACTTCCCAATGGGACGAACAGCACACGGAATAGTGGAATATATGTAAACTAGTGGCCACAATGGAGCTCGAAGAACTTATCGCTTCAAATATCAGTTCTTGAAGCACCTCAGTCTGGTTTGAACTCCATTGTAATCAACTTACGAGTTTTATTATACACCTATAATGAACTAAAGATTAGTCTTATCGTCTGTATCCCTGCAAGGAGGCGATGAATTTGATTCCGTTCTTCCTTCGGCCGACGTATAAACGTGCATACGCGAGCGATTCATCACACAAACATTATATCCCAATGTGGTACTCGCATACACCATTTGACTACTGACAACTAATCCAGTAGGTAAACTTACTGATTTCATTACCATAATTAGCATGGCACTCAGTCTAACTAAACGTGTTCCTTCCATCATGCTCCGGATGCATTTCCGAACAAACACGACGAGTTATTCAACGCTCAAATTCCTGAATTATGTGGACCCATCAACGCAGATTACAAGATAGGGCTTGTCAGAAGTCAGAGCGGTAAAATGGAAAAAATCGAGATCTGTTACCTCTTGTCAGGAAAAAGTCACACATGTGAGCACACTGATAAGTATGAGCACTTCATGAGACCAGACCCTAGCAATTAAGCCGAGAATGAAATTACCTGCCGGAGCCTGGGCAAAGTAGAACTGTTGCGGATAGGCTGTCGCTTGTGTTGCACCAGCTGCTTGTAAACCGACTGCATGCTGCGGAGCGAACAACATGGGCTGGTGTTGCTGGTGATGTTGAGTCATTTGGACAGCAGTACCAGGTTGATGAGTGAGGATCTGTGTTTGCTGTGCGGAAGCTGCTGTTCCGGCAGGTTGTAAAGCTGCACCAACAGTTTGCTGCTGTTGATGCGGTGGCTGTTGGTGTTGTTGTTGTGAATGTTGCTGTGGTTGTTGGGTCTGCGGCTGTTGTGCCTGCTGAGGGGTGTACAATGCACCACCCATAGTAGACATTGCTTGCCATGCAGCAGCGACCGGGGTAGTTTGTTGTGCAGATTGTGTCTGAAAGTGCAGGGCTCCCGGAGTGGCTGGAGCAGCCGCAGACCACTGGAGAAATGTCTGACCACCAGTGGCACCAGCGGTTTGAGGACTAAGGAAAAATTGTTGCGTTCCACCGCCTGGTGCTCCAGAAAACTGAAACTGTGGGGTAGCATAACAACCAGCGGTCATGGCTGCCGGTGCACCTGTAGATACCGAGACGGAAAATAAAATCAAGTTGGCGATAATATTAAACAAACTGAACGTTTATTTCTAGTGAATAATTCAACAATAGTAGCAGACATGCTTAAGTGCTAATAAACACCCTAATCTGATATAAACAGCAGAGACTCACGACTATCATGGTCATGAAGATAAATAGGAAGTCAGATGGGGAACATCATTGATAGATGGTGGGCATCACGGCGACAGTGTGCTGCCGACCACTTCTGATATGCTTCCACTAGTGCGAACATCCATGAATCAATCATATCAGAGCACTGCGCATGGATCTCCCGAGGTCACATTAGGTCTACTTGAAAGGCCTACCAAATTGACACAATAATAGATGTACAATACAAGTCGTCAACCGACCTCGCCCTTCGAGTCTCCGCTGGCGAATGAGACCAGAAGAGGGTGAAAGACACCCTTACAACTGTGGAGAAAAGTATTCTCTTCGAGAAACCACAAGCACGATTTGGACGACGGTGAAACCTCAACGACGGACGACAATTACACGAAACAAAACATCCGCCTTACCCTCACCCTACATCATACCGGCGACTGATTGTCAAAGTGCATCATCGACCGTCCAAAGGCCAATTAGGCCATCAACCACTCCACACTTTCATGAGACCAAGCATTGAGTCATCGCAGGTCAGGCGTTCAAAGTGATCTACACCACCACAAATACCAAACTATTAGGATATACGGAGACCTTGTCGATCCGTACAGATCACCCTGGACGGCGTAAAGAACACAAGCTGGTGACTAACTTATCATTGAAGTGGTAGTGAAGTGTGATGACTGTTGTGCGTTTATCCGATAGACACGTATGTATGTGTGCGTCAGATGATTTTGCCTTTATTTCTGAACATTCTGTTCATCCATTCTGCTATAAACTGATTGAGGGAATTGCCTAGTACATTACCCATATAGACAACCTAGTTTGTTTAGATAGCACGATGGTTTGCCGAGCAGCCAGTACGTCTTCATCTGCCCTGAATCGAAGACAGGATTAGAGCGAATGAAGCAGACCGAAGGATCAATCAAATGCCAACTGACGTCTGAACCGAATCAACCAATGCGGTTTGTTACCATGGTAACCACTGACAACGGGTTTCTGTGGACAGCAGATGAACCAATGAGTGCGCGTGCCCGGATTTGGATATGACCATTGTGTACCGTATATAAACTATCGTTTTTGTATTAATAAGTTGAGATGGTTTGAAGCCAGAAGACTCTTCTCATTAGAGTTAGACCAGCTAAGCTCAGACAACCACTAACCATTCACTGGATGTGGTGGCTTTGGTTGCTTTCTCCTTGAGGCAACCTCAAAAGGAAATAATGAAGAAGAACAGTATAAAAGGAGTAAGAGGAGAACAACGAATATTCGTATCAAGTCAATGCAGAAAGTTTGTCGATAGAAGAACAATGTTGGTTGTCAGGATCCACATGACACTGTAGTAACAAGACGCAACCTGACTGTGAAACAATTGAAGTTTATAAAGTATCAGTACTAGCGGTTATACTTTTGGATGGTCAATCGTGCATGAAGCTGAACCTTGGTTTCTTTTAATACTCTAGCGGCGCCAATTGCAATTCCAAAAGCGATACTCTAAGAACATGGAGAAAGTGTGACAAACGTAATGCTGAAGTTAATGGCCCAGTATTCGATCCCATTTCTACAATTGAATCAATGGTACAGACAAAGAAAGAGCCCTAATGCAACTCTGCCACTGACCGCGACACCTAGCTATGTCACTTGATGTATCTAATCATCGAGTAGGCGGGTTTCATGCACCCCAAACCGGAAGTCTCACACGTCCTACTTGGCCAAGCTCAATGATCAAGGTTTCCAAATCGTTTTGCCATGTCATGGACTGACCACCTCGACTTCGACCTACCTTCCATTTACTACCCTCCTCCGAAGTCCTAGTCACCTTAATCTGCTAAGATTTAGTACCTGTTCCAGTGAGTGCCCTCAAGTTCCCAACGCCCTACACCTTACCTCAGCAACCAGGCCCTGAGACTTAGAGTGGAGAACTGCACAAGGTCTCAGACGACAGTGGATTACTGTCTACTTCCAAAGTGACGCGCCGCTGCGGGATTTGAACCTCCAACCTTCGGGGTGGTAAGCAAACGCTGTGAGCCACTCGACCGCAAACGATCGGAAGAAACAATTGGAACACTAGTTGAATACTGCGATCAGATTGGAAATAGAATGCTATACAGTGTACTTCAACTAATAGTTACACTAGAGTGCGGTGGATCCGACCGGTATTTGGCAGAATGCGGTCGGGAAGTTACAAGATAAGTGAGCAAGCGTTAACACAAGTGAACACATTAAGGAACCGAACAGACTGAGAAAATACCAGCGACGGTGTGATACTGCCTTTTCTTCGAATGCCTTTAACCACTAAGCAAACGTGTGATGTGGATTAGCTTAATCCCGATAGTCGCCAAAGTATTAGCTTCGATTTTGCTGCACCGTCTTACACCGGCTCGCGAGAGGAATGTCCGCGAACAGCAAGCAGGATTCCGCCCAGGTCGAGGATGCATCGACCAGATTTTTACTCTTCGCCGACTACTTGAAACGCGTCACACGCACCGCCGACCAACAATAATGCTTTTCTTAGACCTGAAAGGCGCCTTCGATTCAGTTGATCGAACATCGCTTTTCAGTACTCTTCATCGAAAAGGTATGCCCCAGAAGTTCGTGAACCTAATGAGATCATTGTATTCTCATACTTCTGGCCGCGTAAGGGTTTACGGTGAACTATCCGGTCGGTTCGAAACGACCAGTGGTGTTCGGCAGGGATGCCCTTTGTCTCCATTCCTTTTTAACTTCCTCATGGACGAAATAATGGAGAGTGCTTTGCAAAATCTTCAGGATGTAGGCGTCGAACTAGGAGATAGTGAAAAGCTTTGTGACCTAGATTACGCAGACGACGTTGTCTGCTTGTTCGAATCCACGGGACATGCTCAGCGTGCACTAGATAATCTCGCAAGAGCTGTAGCTCCATTCGGCATGCGCTTTGCACCTTCAAAGTGCAAGGTGATGTTACAAGACTGGACGTCAACGATTCCGAGCTTGATGCTCGATGGGGAGGTGCTGGCAGTTGTCGATCACTTCACCTACCTCGGTAGCTGCGTTACGACGGATGGGAGCACAGTAGTAGAGGTGAGTACGCGGATATCCAAAGCTCGAGCGGCGTACGCTGGACTGAAGCACTTGTGGCGCCGATCCGATATTTCACTGAAGTTGAAAGGTCGTGTATACTGTGCCACTGTGCGTTCAGTTTTGTTGTATGGTTGCGAAACTTGGAGTCTGCGTGCTGAAGATATTCGTCGTCTCGAGGTTTTTCGACCATCGATGTTTACGTAGTATCGCTAGGATTGGGTGGAATAGCCGAGTGAGCAACGATGAGGTAAGAAAGCGAGTATTGGGTACTAATTCAGAGAACGTTCTGTCACAGCGTATCCAACTTAGTAGACTTCGTTGGTTGGGACACGTGTTACGTATGGCAAACACACGTCTACCGTACCGTGTCCTATTCTCCGCCCCTCCTAGGGAGTGGAAGAGACCACGTGGAGGTCAACAGATGACGTGGCAGCGAGGAATGAGAAAATGTACAGCAGACTTGGGAAAAGTAGGTGCTTCACGTCTTCGTGGTTGGGGTCCAAAAGATCCGTCTACCAGTTGGCTGGAGACACTGAAGGATATGGCTGCGAACCGCGAACAGTGGAGATCGTGTTGTCACTTTCTATCGAATCAGAATGTTTGATCGGTGTACGTTTGTACAGTTAGACTGTGTATTCCGTGTGTTGGCTACTAGGGCATTCTTTTCTTTTCCCACCCATATAGGTCCACTCCCTGTCCATCTTGTATATTCATACTTTTTAATTCAACGTGCAACATGGTGAGAAAGGCAGTGGTCAGTGGGGCTTGCTCTACTGTTTAACGCTGTACGATGATGATGATGATGATGATGTGGATAGTAACATGACAGCCTGGCACGTCCTCTATTAGTTGTGCAGTTTTCTCCTACGCCAACAGTTGCGGTCTTCCTATAACTGTCCACCTTAGCAAATAGTACATGCTGATGAAATCTGCTAAAGGATATGCGCAATACGTGCTAATCAATGTGACCTGGTCAAACTGCAGGCTAGACGCAAGCCCAATAGTACAAGGCATGATGGTGATCAGAATAAAGACGATATCAGATGGGATAACCAAGCATAATGTTAGGGCTAAGTGAAACCATACGTGAATGTTTTCGATAAACTGACAGAGAAAATCCGGCGACGTTTAATAGGCTTTTGAGACGGTCGTGTGATGCTAGATCGGAAAAAACCGAATTAGATCACAAACGATAGTAACTTGACGCAACAGATACCAGCTTACTGTGGACGCAACAATTAGTTCAAGGCACCGGGTCGTTAAGAATCCGTAGGACCTCAGAAGCCATACGAACCAAAAATACATGAATAACGAATGAAATAATATTCAACACTGGATTTTTCTTTGCGCAATACAATTCACTAGGTTCAAAAAATCTTTTGGTCAAGTAACAAATGGAGTAAAAGACTGTTCGTTCAAACTTTTGGGGAAATAATGTGCGGCAGACGATATGGTCAGTGGTATACCTGGATGAACGGGAATCGCAGTCCCAGCTGGTCCGGCAGTCATGGCTAGAGTAACCATCGGTGCCGCGGACATAATTTGGCCACCACTGACGATTACCTGCTGTTGCTGTGGTTGCTGAAGTGAAGCATGTTGTTGGTTAATCGGTTGCGCAAACTGCTGCAGCTGCTGTTGTTGCTGTTGATGATGGAAGAAGAAAGCCTGTTGCTGTTGTTGTTGCTGCTGTTGTTGTTGTTGTTGCAATTGCTGTAACTGCTGTTGCTGAAGCTGCATGTCGGATGTGAAGGTTATGCTGGGCATAGATTGGATGGAAACACCCTGCTGAGATTGACCCAGCACATTGGTTGCTTCCGAAGCACGTTTCTTTTTGGCCGCTAAGGATGCAAAAGTTAGGATAATTCAGAAATGGTGCGCCTGTGCATCGATTCATTTGACGTTAAATTTTATCTACTACTATAATAGCCAGTAGCAAGAATCGGAATTCTCATATCGGCGTAAAACGGACGACTCAGAAGAAACAGCGTACAACGAGAAAATTGCTGACGCACTGTTTCTCACGCAAACGCACACACACTACACACTTATCAGAGTTATTCAAGCAAAAATACGACACACGCGGATATTATTGGGTTTCATATATCAACAAAAGCACAACTTAAAAAGGAGCTTAGCATTTCGCATCCCTGACAAGATAAAATTTCGACCGAAATGTGCAAGATATATCCAAGTCACACCAAACCAAGCCGATCAAATGCACCCCGAGGTGAGCATTCAGCTGTTACATGATCACATAACTTCAGAAAAACGTCAAGGAAGCATAGCTTTTACCTCAGAAGTAATCTGCTAGGTTGCCTAGGGAATTTCGTAAAAATATTTGTATACCACCGTGTGCACGAATGAATTCATGTAACTTGAACAGATACACAGATGCAGCAACGCATTTGCATTCACCGCAGTGAAGTGAATCTGACCAGCTCATCAAAATGTTTGGAGACTGTTTGAGGCCTGAGTAGGAACGCCGAGATAAAGGCATCGTGAGAAAGATGTTCGCGTGAGATAAGCTGCTGTATCTGGGAGTTTGAAATAGAGATCTGAAGATAACTTATAAATCCATTACAAGCAAACCGGGAATGATAACAGGGGGACCATAAGGCCAATGTGGCAGGATGCATGTGTGTGTGTGTGTGTGTGTGTACGAAACATCTGACTAAATAAAGCAGGACAATAAACTGATTGATGCGTAATGCACGAAAGATGACCATCCTAGCACTTGCAAAAAATGGCGACAACATAGCCAGAGCATATCAAGATTACACCAAGGTACTTTACAGACGTAGTTTGATGCATGCCCCTTAATTTTTATGTACGCAGAGAGTAAACTCTAAAATGTTCGTACGTTAGAAGAGATTTTCATTCTGGAAATAATAATTATTGCAACTTCTTCACCTTACAGTCAGTTTACATTTTAGGATGTTTTCACCACAATGTACTACTAAATTACAATAACTGTCACTTGTCGATGGCACATTTGGTACACGGCGAGACAGGACAACGCTTGAAACGAATTCCGTTGCATAGGCGAGAGCAACCATGGGTATTCTGAGTAAAGATACCAACCCTGTGTCTTCGGGTTTTAACGGGTGGCAGCCAAAGAACAGGTGAGGTCATGGCTTCAAGTTCTCCTTGGTAATCACTTTGTGGTACGCCCATTCCGTTTCAACCATACATAAACCAAGTACGAAAAACATTCCAATTTGACTGTTTTTGTTCGATTATAGCGACACTTTGGTTCTCGAAAAGAAAACGAAAATAGATCACGGAGTTTTAGAAAGCACGCATTCGTCTAAGTACGGCTACTCAATCGTGAAAAGAAGATCAAAGTTGGCTTTATATTCATCTAAGACTGGTGGATCGCCAATCAAGTTCTCAGTTTTTCTACAACCGCAAGTACCGAATTACCTCATCCCCGACTTCTACCCAAAGTGCACAAGAATTTGTCAACCACGGATTGACAAGATCTGATTGCGTGCGAGTGCGTTTAAATAAAGGAACAAATAGATGGATGAATGGACGGACGGATAAGTTACGGGGTCCAGCAAACCCGAATGGGTGCGCGAGAGCTGAGATGAGAGAAACCGGGGAGAGCCAGCGAGAGCAAGTGAGAGAAAGCTTGGCTCCGTCAGTCCAACAAACTTCGCCTACACGCGACAAGGGCAGAGTCAGGAGGCACGCAAGTGTAGAGCGAACCACCGGCAGACCATAAGCCAGAGGGACAGAGCGAGAAGGAGCAAGTCAATGAGAGCTAGAGAACGAACTAGCCAGGCTTATCGATCCACAAACGGCGGACCAGTGGACTAGCGAGCGAGCGTGTGTGCGGGCAAGCCGATTAACACAGACAAACGTTAGTACGCGCATGTGCACGTCCAAGGACGCATCAGACGACAATGCACGCGCGCACACACAAACACACCGATAATGTATGATTGAGGACACATGCACAGAATCGTCATACAAAGGCAGGCCACAATGACCACGAGGACGACGTGTGGAAAGACAGACATGTTAGCATGCAAACAAATACGCACGGATGTCTGCGCTTTCAGAGAGAGAAAGGCTAACATTGCAGTGGTAAGAAAACTTGTGGGCTGACAATCTAATCTACCTCTCCATAGATGTTCGCCATCAAGGACAGGCGGAGACAAGGCCATCATCTTGTTTATTGGGCCAATGGTTGGTTGTGTTGGTCGATTCGGTGTGTTTTAGGGTGAGACAGAGACAGTGGAGATAGAATAGCATAGAGCTAGGCTATAGGGTGACAGGATTAGACAGGACTGGCTGGTTGATATGGTCTGGGCTGGCAGTGTTAGAGGCATAGATCGTTGTTTGTCCATGCGCCAGCTTACGGGACAGGTCCAGAAAGCGAGAGAAACCTGGGCGTGTCCATGCACTAGGACGAACCGAACCTATCTCAGCTGTCCTGGTGGATGAAAACAATGCGGTGGTACACGAAGAAGAATCCGACGATGCATCAGGAAGTGCGTACATAGCGGTGGGGAATTGGGCAGAGATCGAACTAAGCACGTCTTCGGTGCGATAGTAAATCGTCAGCCCCGGTCGTGGTGACGATGGCTACATAGATGGGGGGAAGAGGTAAAAATTGCAACAAAGCACGAGGGAACGTACTTACACAATGCAGATCAGAGTAACGTGAGAGTGATGTGCTACAGCATAGAGACCCACGATGAACATAACATGGGTTAGTACTGAAGCCTCAGATTTCGCGCAACCAATGAGGGAGAGTGGGGTGAGAATATATAGGGGCACGAGGCAAAAGTTACGGCTGAGGTTAGAAGAGTACAGAACTTCGAAGACGGGGTAGGTAGTTTGCTGATCTGCGTGTTTGAATTCCATGAATTTTCACACCCACCCACGCTCCTAAATGGTAAAACTAAGAAAAACCGTATGAAACTGCAGTGAAATCCGGCGCGGAGTTTTTTACCTGATCAGAAACGACGGCGAGTGGAAACATCCACAACAGGTCATGTCAACAAGTACCAGGGCGGATGAATGCAGCGTACAGCTTGGACAAACGGTGTAGTACCACGAACCGAACGAGGGGGTGCGCGAGCCGATTGACAGAAAACGTTCAGATAGGTACTACAGCAAGCCGTGACCATATGCGAACATGTGCCCGGCGATGAGACTCAGCCCAGGGTCTCAACGACACAGTACGCGTAAAGATGCTCTGAGAACGTCAAAAGCAATTTTTTGTTACATGTCTGCGCATGAATGCAGTGGAAGGGGTATATCCCATAGCCTCGAAGGTCCACTGCACTACTGGGCATAACCGGTTACCAGACCCTAAGCCTTGGAGTGGAGAACCACATAAGGTCCCAATAGGTCAGGCGTGGTGACGAATCGGGCAACAGCGGATAACCGTCTACCACTGTCTCAGAATCCCAGTGGAAGCAGCACTACACGTGAGTTATTCACATAACTTGCGTTAATCAGTTAGGCAACAACCAAACATTCCCAGTTTTTCCCCAATCATTCACCAGAGACGAATGCAAGTTGGGAAACTGCCGAGAGAATGAACGGATAAAAACGCAGAAATGCAAGTGCTAGTCTTCCTAGACCGAAGAAGAGCTTTTGAAGAATAAAGTTAAGGACAATCTCAATTTCACCAAATGACCCGTGATTAATCTTCAGAGCACACTTTTAATAAAATGACCCGACTCATTCGTTCAAAAAGGTAGCATGTACCAATGAACGTAGCTCACAAAAAGGTACTAAATTCTGAAGCGTGGTGCACGTGTCCCTAAAACTGAATTTCCACCACATTTTGTACGCTTCGGCGCCCAGGACAATTTCGGACTTCGTGCCATAAGGCGTACGAAGTTACGAAGCATTGCTAGGAAGATGTGTGTGTGTATGTAAAGGAAATTGGTTGGACGTAAGAGTTCTCAAGACAGGTACTGAAAAAGGTTACCCACGGTAACCAGAACGTCGACGGACTACCAACATTTCCGATAACGCTGCGTTACCGAACACTCAACTCTTACGTATAACACCACATGGCGCATCGTCTTTTCCATAAACTCCGAACTGATTTCGGGTCCGATACATTAGAAATTGGTTGGCACACGTAATGCCTGCTAGCCCGGGCATTTTATGTTCTTCAGTAGTTACAAGACTAACCTTGTTGTGAAAGGTGACAGTTTTCCCTTGGCTCACGCTTACTCCATGAATCTTTAGTGGAACACCACCGAACATTACTCATCCTTACTGGTGCAGGTCAGAATCTCACTGAGTAGTCACTTCAGAAAAGGAAGACCTATTGTTAGATATCATCAACCTTCTGGTAAAAGTTCAGATTTTTCGCAGAGTACTCCAACCTATTTCAATATAAACTTTTGTTGTATGATGCTACCGAGAATCCCAAAGTCAAGAACAGAAAACTTTCGCAGTTTCCTTGTGGCTTTGGGCGTCCCGGTTATAGAAATGACAAACCTTTTCAGTGATTTTACGGTTTTTTACCATTAAGCACAAATGGTTTTGCAAATGGATATCAGAAACAGGATCGAAAACGACACAGAAAAGCTTGAAAAAATCACAGAAGCTGCACTCATCTCCGGTGTGACCGGGAATAAGCAGCACGTGAGAACATACATTTTGCCCGGTTCCTGTTCTTGGAATCAGCAACGACCGTCCCGTTGGTCGAAACAGTCGACACGGATAAGGTAGAAGAAGAGATCGTGGTCGACGATGTTCCATCGGGTAGCAGCGTCTGGGTGCCAATAAGGCCATTGATTAGGGTTGCTCCATCTGTGGTCGAAACACCACTAGCCAATGCGGCGGCCATGGCGGCTGCAGCTGCAGCCTCAGCTTTGCGCTTCCGACGTCGTTCAGCTTTGCGTAAACTTTTTGGATCGGGTTGAGTGACACGAAATTCCGTGTAGTCGGCAAACACTACTTCAGAATCAGGTAAGTCAGCTAGTTCACCACGTACGAAATCACGCAGTTTGCGCAATGCAACGAAAAATGGAAGTTTATCTTCCGCACGTGGCAACTGTGCGCACCGAGCACTGGACGAGGGCATCACAAAGACTATCTGAATTAGGAAAGTGTATATCAAGATGGAGGGAGGAACGGAAACTTGATCACGATGAATAGGAACATTGTGCTCGCACTAAACGATGACGCGTATACACGACTCAATATCTAATTAGAACAATGAAGATGACCGTGAAAAAGAAAAGACAGTACGCAAAAAATTCCTTTTTTCTGCATTCATGACAAACTACATTGGTCCGAGTAAGTAGGATAGCAGTGCAAAGTTAACAAAGCCTGGCGCTTGAATAAACCACTCACGTCTGATATGGAAAGCTTTTTTGCCAAAATTGGTGTAAAGGATCAGCAGAGCCTACGAGAAAAGAAGCGCAGTATTGGATAAGGGACAAATGGGTGGCAGACTCACTTAACTGGACTGGGAATGGGCTGAGGAGAAAGTGCAGTAAGATAGAAGTGACAAGAGGCTGTATACGATGCGCAGCTAACAGTGAATGACCTGAATGGTCCATAAAATGGACGTGCACATCGTCCAAGATCAGTTCAGTTGCGTTTTTAGTCAGCATCCAACGAGGTGTGTTGTGAAAACCACCGCGCTCTTAAAGCAAGCAACAGGAGACCTGGAGATACGACATAATCTCAATCGTAATAAAAATGTAATATTTAACTTCTAGAAACTATCACACATCGCATGGTCTAACTACCATCCAAATCACGGGATAAGAACCGAGTTGCTCAAAATATTGAGAGCAGTTGAGTATCTTAGTCGCGGTTTAGTTTCCACTACACACCATCAGTCATATTTTCTGGGCACTAATAAGCATTGATGCAAGATGAAAATCTGATCACGTTAGTGTGGTTGGCGCAGGGAAAACAGAAGCGGCTCCGACGGTCTGATAAAACCAGATTTATCGGATGCAGATCGCAATACAACAAGCGGTATTTTTGTATCAATTTGCCTTGTTGTAGTGAACATTTAGTGTGCTCATCTACCAGGCCGATAGACTAGAGGCTTCGAAGAGTTCAGTGAAAAATTACTCAAAAGGATAATTAGCCAGAGGACCGAATAGAACCTCAAGTTAAAGTGACAACGTTCAGGGTTTCACCAAGTACAGTGTCTGCTACACGGAAGTCACTGTCGTCCGCCATTCACGGACAACCATAAACTGCCACCTCTGACAAACCGAATCCTCTTTCAGATAACCGCACAAAGACAAAGTGCTACTGCATAACTTGTGAAACGGTTAGCGTGTGAAATCTGCTCATAATTACAACCATGATAAGCAGGACAGAATATCAAACTAGACGACCAAACGACTGTTTAAGTTTGGTGGTAAAAACAGAATGGTTAGTGATAAAAGTCAAATGGCATACCGTATTTGTGCCATCCAGTGGGGCCGGTTGCCTCCCCATACTGAAATTTTTGTGACCAACATACGCTTCGTAGATTCCTGAAGAAGAAGAAAGATCCTTCAAACACTCTTATACAAACAATTAAGCGTCTCCCTACAAATGATATCCGAAAAGTAGTTCGAAATTTGATTTCGTTCAGTGCAAGCGGGTTTGGAGCAAGTAGACAAGTGAGTATAGAAAATGTATGATTCTTAATATCGTTGGAGGATATCGAAACTGAGGTAGACAACTTCCGTTCGCGACTGTAAAGGCATAGCGAAAATACGATCAAAATAATTACTTAGTAAACAAAACGGAACTGCAAGCGGAAGTTATTTTTTTCTTTCACAAATACTTATCACCATGAGAACAGAATGTTATGGTCCTCATTCCGACGCTTCTCATCACCTTCGGGATAACTCTTAGACCGACGTTTTTTCCATTAGTATTTTCTTTCTATTATAACGTTTTTATTCTGTTTGCACAGGAGTAGAGTAGGAGGAATATTCTTCTTGGAACCAGCAAACATGATCCCGAGACTTCAAGTGGAGAGTCACTTAGGTCCCAACACATCTGGCGTAATAAAGTGGCCATTTTTCATTACATGCTTGCGCTTAAGAGCGGTGGAAGAGGTATATACCCTATAGCCAAGAGGGCCCAGTGCACTATTGGGGATAACCGGTAACCGAACCCTGAGAATTGGAGTGGTGAAAAACCACATAAGGTCCCAATAGGTCAGGTGTGGTAACGGTCCGGACGACAGTAGATTACTGTCCACTACCAAAGTAACCGGTGATGGCGGGGACTCGAACCTCGGACCTCCAAGGTGGTAAGCAAACGACCTAAACCACTAGATCACCACCGGTCAGAGGATGGCTGTCTCTCGTCAATGTGATCAACGGTGGTGGGTTTCGAACCCCTTGTCTTAGGTTGTGAAGATTTCTCAGTTTAGTTCAATTCAAACAGCCATTAACCATGCACTGGGTGCCGCGGCTTTGATTGCTATTTTTTGCGGAAGTTTCAATCGGAAAAAATCAAAGGAACGTGAACAATAAAGAAGTAGGAAGAAAACTACAAGTGATGCAATCAAGTCAATAAAAAGTCAGTAGACACAAGTACGCCGCTGAACGCAACACCGAGTCATGTCCTCTGAAGTATCTAACCACGGAGTGGGGGATCTCTTAGAGCCCACCCGCGGAGTCTTGCGCGCCCTAGATGGCCAGATTAACCGGTTAGGTTTTTTTATACCTTTCTCCTATGTTGTGGACTGATCACTCTTACCATCCAATCATCACCCGTCTCACTGAACAATGTGTAACACATGTCCCAACCACCTTAGCCCAGTGATCTTCAGTGTTTCGTCTAGTGATTTTGTTCGTGTGTCTAATACTCTGCGCTGATCCTATCAGATTCTAGCAGTGCTAAGAAAACACCACTGATCGAATGCCCACAATCTTTGTATATTCTTTACCCGTAATGGTCAGGTTTCTAAACCAAACGGAACTGGCCTAACTGCTGCACCGTACACTAGGTCCTTGATAGATAACTGAAATTCAGGTCGACGACACAGATGGCCGGGGTTGACAAAATTCAAACGCGCTTTCTGTGCACATGAAGATGGCTTATTCAATATCCGACCTCCAGATGAAATTCAGTTATCTAGATAACAGAACTTACCAAGTTTATAGTCTCACAGACACCAAAAGGTTCGGTGTTGGACCGATCCAGTCCTGCAACAGCATT
Organism: Fasciola hepatica; assembly: GCA_948099385.1. NCBI lineage: Eukaryota > Metazoa > Platyhelminthes > Trematoda > Plagiorchiida > Fasciolidae > Fasciola > Fasciola hepatica. The sequence continues at coordinate 696,252 of CANUEZ040000027.1, forward strand.
TTGCACTGTGAGGGTACAAAACGCCTACCGAACATTACTGCACAGTTGTTAAAGTTGTTCACAAAAGCTGGGAACTTACTTGGGTCTTCGCCCAGGAGAACGATGTTGTCGATGTAAACAAAGTTCGACACCTTGCCACCTGCGTAAATTTCAATACCACTATCCTCACATGACAAAAGGGCAGTCTCTAGGACTATATCAATCACAAAAATAAAAAGCAACGGAGAGCGGAGATAACCCTGACGTACACATCTTGTGATAAACTCAGCTGAAAGGTCATCGTAATCTGAAACTCGGCTTCACTGTTCATGCACAACGACTTCCTAATGACCTTTGACCGAGAGGAAGCGCCAGAGAACTGAGTCAAATGCCGCTTTCAGATCGGGGAAAAAAGATTGTAGGCCGACAAAATGTGTGCCTGCTTTCCAAGACTTGTCAAAGAGCGAATATGTGATCAACACAACGTGGACCAAGACTAAATCACGCTTCATTCTCGCGCCAATTTTAGATAAGCGGTGAAGAACAATACAAGCGAGCAGTTTATATGCGATGCTAACTAGATTAACTCTCCTGTGGTCCTTACAGGAAGACCTGTCACCTTTCTTATGAATCAATACGATCATCGATTCACACCAACTTTTGGGAATTCGTACCTCTTTCCAAATCAAATCAAAAAACTTTGTCAACTTCGATGACAATGCTGAGGCATCACTTTCGAAAAAAGACGGAGACGACCCATCCGGTTCAGCAGTCTTATTCCTTTAAGATAGCTTTTGACAGAGGATTGGTATCTACACCCAGAACTGTAACTATTGTGCTACTTAGCACATCTGTTGTGGATAAACGTCAGTTAGAGTGATTCTCGAAATGCTGCGCCCAACGATCTAGACGACACCTCTGAGTCTGAATCAGTGAGCCGTTCGTTTCTTTGGTCAATTCGCCAACGTCTTGCTTCCGTGAGCTGGTATTTGATTAGACGGAGAAGGTTGCGGATGATGCTGTTCGTCGCAGCTTGTTCCTTCTCCGTACACTTCGCAATTCACCACTGCTCACGGTCTTTTCTCAGGCTTCGAATAAGTTGGAGTTCAAAGCATATCCGTGCTTCATATCCTGAATCCGGAGGGATCGATCTGCGATCATCAAAGAGTTCGACCGAAGATGTAGATATTAATCGTGTACCCTGTACCTCCGGCAAAATTACTACTAAACTATGACCGAACTGTTCGCTAACTTGTGCTAACTACACCTGGACGTGTGTAAAAATTCGCCTGCAAAATCCTTTCCGACTCCACTCACCCTTTATACAGAGATCTATCCAAGTGTAATCATCTTGCCTCTACACGTTTCCTTTTTTGATTCACACCCTCTCACATTATCTACAGAAAAGCTACTGTTCCTCATCTGGCCCGAATCCTCACAACCCAGGCGCGAGATTCAGCTGAATTTTTCAGCAATCTTTAATGTAATCGTTCTTTTGTTACTCCCTCAATTCGACGAGCTGCTAAGTGCATAAGTCTGACCAAATACAAGTTAACAGCCCCATATAGGGCCACTTTCATCTCCGCTTATCACTCAACTGGATCCTGGGCATTTGAATGCAGCGATAACCTGGTGGATAATTCCGTATGGAAAATAGAGCGAAGGAGACTATCACCACTGGACAGCCACCGGCTTGAGTTGATAGTACGGAGATAATGACCATTATGATTTCAGACAAACAGGAATCGAATAAAATAAAAAAACTATCAAAAGGTATATGGATTAACTTCGGTCTGGGAATGTTCCACGGTGTAGCACACATGTTACACAGTGATCGTTTATAAATTTAGAAACCGAATTATTTTTGAGTCCCCTTCTATCAGGTTAACTAAACAATGGCAAATTCATCACCTCACGCGCACGTTCGAATTGTAACAGAAAAATGAGCTTCTACTGACAGCGTCGATAAACTATTTCGGTATCTGTCAACACATCAAAATTGGAAAGTCCCAATTGGAATTACTTTGGGGACCAGTGTAGTGTTCCATGTTTGTCTTGACAGTCAGGGGAACACATTAAGACATTCGGCGAGATGGTTCCCTATTTATGTAGGAGACTCCATTTCAATGTAGCTTCAGTGGTTGATGATCGAATAAACGCATCACGAGAAAAACATGTAATCCGATTCGGTTAGCGACTCACTTAGAACTAACAAATTTCAAATACCCATTGCAGTCATATACCCCGAGGATGCGAAAACCACACAAAAGTGATCTGCAAAAATATTTTTGACCAAACTTTTCCGTATTTTTTTTACTGCGAGATTACCAAGCACGCTGCACAGCTTTTCCGCAACATGACATTCTATTAAATAACTATGGCGCTGCGCAAAGTGAAAAACAGGTTTTCTCAACCGAAACATGTCAACAGTTATTCCGATTTGAATTGTTAGTTAGGATGCAAGTGGAACAGGAAACGAAACCACGTTCATTTTTTAAAATGAGAACAATATTCCTCAACGTTTGCCAGTTCGGAAGTGTGCACAGATCTAAGCACTGTCCACGACCGAAATATCAAAACAAATCATTTTTCATAACGTTTGCTTGGTGAGCGGTACCACTTGCTCAAATTGCTAGGACAGGAATAACGTCAGACTAGAGGTTGGGTGAGTAAACTGTACGAGGAACCAAGGTTATGTAAGCCCCAAACAATCAAATGTAAACCTTTTATATATTTGCAACCAAATCAGTCGACATTTCGAAGTGAGGACCAGGGACACTAACAAGAATTGAAGCTGGCACTGATGTAATCGATATCACTCACCTTTTCCGTTAAAAACAGCTATTTTGGGCCTGTACTTCCGCATCTTCTCCAACATAATAGCAGCCCCAGCCTTCATTTCCTTCCGAGTTAACTCGGCGGCACCTTTAGTGGGTCGGGTACAAACGTTTGTAAATCCGATCCCGTAATCCAGCATTTTCATATCGTCATAACAATTGACCGACATCGGAACTAAACCAGACTGAAACAAGCATGTCCAGAAATGGTTTCCCTGACCGGCGTAATGATGTCCAATGTGGGCAGAAGCCAAACTAGGATTTATACCAACCTGGAAAAACTTCAGACTATTCATTAAGGACGTACGATAACAATATCCAGATTTTCTTTCAAATGATCCGGCAGGGTCTTGTCCTTTACATCCTCCTCTTTAAGACCATTGAATCTTTCCACTTCTTTTGGTGTGGGAGAAGCAAGGAAACCATCGTGTGATGGCGTATTGACACTGCCGTTACTGAAAAACGATATGCAAAGGCGATTATTAGGTGCCTAATATGCAAGAAACCCGTCATAAAAACGAGCAGCGTGAGACATTCTAGTTTATTCAGATGATGACAACTCAACGTAATACATTGCAATATACAGTAAGAAGCGGGTTATTCAGAGCAAGCGATAAAAATATTCGAAAATCTCTCACGAAACAAGGTAGATGGATTACCTTACCATGATAATAAAAGCAAAACCAAGCACTGATCACGGCAGAATGGTGACGGAAGGGATATAGAAAATGAATGGGTTACGCATAGCTACGAACAAAAGCAGTGACTGGAACAAGCCAGACGTCCCTGCTAAGCTGCTTTATTATTCACTACTAGGTTTTTACTTGTAATATGTTTTGGTTTCTCGTGAAACCCGCGCACTCAATCTCAGCTTGCAATTCCCGATCGCCCCAGCCCGCTACGAAAAATCAGAAGGCAAAACCCGACTCGCCAAAAATGTGTCATTAACAGAAATTACCGTGCTGTATATAAAGCGAAAATCGAATAATCCCAAACTCGTGCGTCCAGTTAGATTCAAGCCCTGTGGGGCCGATTAGGTTGATAACAATATTTTGCCGAATTGACCATTGATCCGTTGGTCCAATTTGCATCGGACTGCAGATGAATGCTCGATTAGCAAGAAGGGTTACGTCATAAGTCGTCCGATAATTTATTGATTAGTGACTGTTAAACTCGGCCTGACACGCTCGAGTTCGTAATTGGTTTGTCTAAAAAATAAAATTTTCTTCCCGTTTTAACATCCTGGTACCCCACTTTTTTGATGGTTATCTGTAACCTGGGCCCTGTGGGTTCACCTGAAACTGTCGGGTTTATCTTGGACGATCTGACCATCGCCTTGGTAGCAAGTCTGTATCTGGGGTTGTCATTGGTGGCTCTGGTGTGGGTAGTTTGAAGGTGTCCAGTAGGATTTATTCTGGTGTGTCCTCCCCCCGCGATTTGAGCAGTCCTCTCTTAAAAGTGTCCATGAACCGTTCAGCCAGGCCATTGGACTGTGGGTGGTACGGCGACGAGAACGTGTGTTCAATGATGTTTTGTTGACAATAGTTGTGTAACATGGTGGATAGCAATCGGGTTCTAACGCCGCATTGAGGCCTGTTAAAAAATCGGCACAGAGTCTGATAGTACCACTGGGCTTCTTCATAATCATAATGGGCGTAGCCCGTTCGGAGAATGACACGGGAGTTAGGATCCCCAGGTCTTCGAGCCGTTTAAGCTCTTGATCGACGAGCGGTAAAGCAGCATACGGTACGGGGCGTTTCGGTCTGAATACCGGTCGGCTGTCTTTTTTTCAGTTGTAGTGTGGTTTGAGTTTGGGTGCAGCAGCCAAGTTTCTCCTCGAAAACTGAGGGAAAGCGTTTGGTGAGTGGGCTCGCAAGTGATGAATTTTCGGACTGTGTTTGCACACGGTGACAGAATGCACCGATGGGTACATCGATGAGGCACAATTCATAAAGCCAATCACATCCAAAAAGGTTCATGTCAACTGGAGTGATGTGACATGTCGTGCTGATTGATTTTCCCATTAGGGTGACGGAACAGTGAAGCTGATCAGAGAGTTTAAATGTGCCACCACAAGAACTAGTTGCAGTCACTGAGGTTGGTTGGATGTCTGGGCGTCCGATAGCGTTCTAAGTCTTCTCAGAAATAATGGAAATGTCTGACACTGTCTAACTGTAGACGGACTGGATGGGGGTTGATGCAGACGTCTACTAATTGCCGTCATTCAGCAACGTTTATTTGGAAGGTTGCAGTCAGTCCGTACGAGTGGACGGATGAGTGATCGTTATTGATTTTGGGTTTGAACATACGTACCGGTTTCTACCAGGTGGAGTGTCTTGGTTGACAGTATCCATTTTTGTGACCGAAAGAGTGACAACGCGTACAACGGTGGTATTCAAATGGACAGAAACGATGAAAGTGCCACGCACCACAATGACGGCACCGTGAAGGCGGCTCGTTGGGACTCGGTTTATGGAAATTTTTCGGATTTCTCTTGGCTGGAACTTGTCTGCGCGTCGTGAGTTTGTTGACTGTTTCAAATGGGTGATTGGACTGTTGAATCATAGCGGCGTCATGTTTCAGACTGATTAAGCGTTCACATTCGTCAACCAATTGTTGTAGAGTTGCATTGGGCTCCTGATCAATTTTTGTCAGCAATCTGATGCGTAGGCCTGATTGAGTGAGTGATTGTAACCCGCAAATGAAAATCAAACACCGAAACTGGTCTTCAGTCAATGAACCCAATTAGAAACGGTTACACTCACGGTTCATGATGTCAGCATATGTCACGAGATCGTCGGCGTCCCGCTTCACTAATCTGAGGCATTGATAACGTACGTTGAACAATGATGAAGTCTCCCCGAAAATTTTTGTGAGGATGTTAATTGTATCATGAAATGAATGGTCGCGGGGGACTCCAGGTGGAATACAATTAGTGTAGCGGGCGTGTTCTGCGGGTCCCTACTTCTGCAGCAAGAGTCGGATTTTTTTCGTCATCCTTGTTGGGGAGTCCCACGGAGATGTCTTTGTAGCGCCTGAACCAGGAATCAAAGGTGACACCAGACCGGGAGTCATGAATAAACTATGTCATGCTCCTAAGAATCATGTCCGGATCACGATCTGTTGTGGTTGGAGTTGAGCAGTCAAAGTCTCCGTCAGGTTGAGTTGAGATTGTAGCATCTTCTTTGAATTTGGATCAGTGGACGCCATTGGTACACAAGACCCGTCGCTAGTTCTTACGTTTTGGTCTCTCGTGAAACCCGCGCACTCAATCTCAGCTTGCAATTCCCGATCGCCCCAGCCCGCTACGAAAAATCAGAAGGCAAAACCCGACTCGCCAAAAATGTGTCATTAACAGAAATTACCGTGCTGTATATAAAGCGAAAATCGAATAATCCCAAACTCGTGCGTCCAGTTAGATTCAAGCCCTGTGGGGCCGATTAGGTTGATAACAATATTTTGCCGAATTGACCATTGATCCGTTGGTCCAATTTGCATCGGACTGCAGATGAATGCTCGATTAGCAAGAAGGGTTACGTCATAAGTCGTCCGATAATTTATTGATTAGTGACTGTTAAACTCGGCCTGACACGCTCGAGTTGATAACTGGCTTGTCTAAAAAACGTCCCCCACCCCCGTTTTAACATTCCAACAACTTGCTAACAAATATTCGAACGAGTCCGTTTTACACGCACGTAATAACGTAAGACTAGGCATAGGCAATTTTGTATACCAAACTTTACAGCTGTGAGAGTTGGGACTTAATACAGCGTAACTGCATCAACTATACCAGATGAGCAACGAAGTCATACCAGCAACTTCTAATATTCGATGTAAACAGTTCCCAACTCAGCTCATATATATATATATATATATATATATATATATATATATATATATGTCAGCTGAGTTGGGGGTGCAAACGGTTAATGGTACCGCAATCCACAAGCCTACGTGGGTTCCATCCACTAAGTAACCCATGGGTACGAAAAATGTTGGCTTCCTGATCAAATGGTTGCTTCAGAAAAATTTCCCACGCGCAGGTCACTGCATCCTCAGGAAGAGTCGCGAAAATGAAATAATCTCTTGATTGGAAATTCGCTCAGGTTGATTCCACCGCGAAGTGGATCAAAGACATCTAACTAAGAGTTATTTTCCAATTAATTTGGTTGCATACCAAGTCGGTGGTGTTTGTGAGATCCGATAATGTGTGCAAACGAAGCTAACGGCGAACGTGACGGACCCTCGAGCTCCGCGCAACGCCGACGGACGTCAATCTCAGTCGAATTGTTTGCAGTCCTCGGACTATGGTTTCGGAAGGGATTCTCGGTACTCGGCTGGTCAAAAAGTAAAAGCAATTTCTTCACTTTTAATTACCTTCCCAATCTTGTACTTGTTGTTGTTGCGTTGGCCCTACACTTGATCTGAAGCCGGAGCAATATGCATATATATATATATATATATATATATATATATATATATATATATATATATATATTCGTGTGTGTATATATAGAGGGTGTTACGACAGATGTATTACAAGGGTGTATTTTCATCAACCCCTATGACGTTTGTGCGTACACCGTCATAATTCGTGACAGATCTCAACCCGAAATGTCAAACCTTGAACGAGGAATTTATTACGCTGAATCCGTGGTCTAACCCTTACTTTGCAGTGTGCATCGTTTGACTGCAAATTCACAAAGGCCAACCACTTAGATGCAACCGCGTGTGGTTCTCCGAAGGCTTAGGGTACGGGTACCAGTAATTCGCGAGTGCAGCGCAACACTCATGCGCATGGTTGTATTAAAAAAATTATGTAATTTTCCCTGTTGTAATAAGAGCCTACCTTACCGTATTTCTTGCAATTAACTGACCCAACCTCCGGTCTGACGTTATTCCTATCCAACGGTGGGACCACTCAGTCAGATGACCATTTCAGAAATTACTTGTTTATATATAGCGACCACGGGCAGTGGTTATTACTGCACCAAACTTCAGACTGGGGAAGATTGGTCTCATTCAAAAAGAGACACGCAAAACCACGTAAATTAGCAGCTCATAAAAATTTCCATGTACTAATTCGTTAAAAAGCTTTATGAAACATAGAAACATTAGCGATTAATCCGTCATTTATCCCAACGTATTATTACTTCGCAATTACAAAGTAGTTTTCTGCGGTCTATCTTCCTGCACAAACTTCCCCATAGCCTGGACGTTTGTTTTTCCAATCTGATCGGGCTTTCGGAGTAAGCGATAGCCAGGTTTTTCCGCTAATCTTGTTTGAGACTTTATATGCACGTGATCTATTCAACGTGAATAACCATTCAAACAGAAGATCAGTGAAACAAAATCACGAACATTCTCATAGAGACTCGCAGGCTTGTTTTGCGCGCCGGCTTTATAGTAGTCCCGCTGATATTCTGTCTACTTAAATAGGCGTGCATACATCGAGACATTTTCACTCTTAATATCAAGTGGTCTTTGCATTTCGAAGTGGTCTTTAATCCTAACTGACATATTTGGGAAGTCGGATTGTTAACGTTACTTTTTACCCAGCGCAACTGTACACGTTTGGGGCACAGTGCAATCTAGTTCAGCTGACATGCAATGTTAGTAAGGGCATTTGGCAGATTATCAATGCACTCGCCCCAGCGAATATAAATAGCCATTACGAGTACTATTCCCTATTTGCCCCGAAAGGCTCATTGACCGAACAACAAAACTTTATAAGGCACCGATCCCACACATAAACTTCGTGTGAAAACGACACAGTACAACTGAAACTGTCTTACCAACTGTCAATACTTAGGTATTGACATTTGATTTGACGATAGGTGTACATAATTACTACACTAGAACACACAACTGCATATTGATACGATCCTCACAAACATGTGGTTAAATTACCTTGTATCCGCATGTTGCAGGATTGATGTTTCGGTGGTTTGCATCACCCCACCAATTTGACTAGAGCAGTGTTTAACAAAAAACACCGAAATTACTTGGTATCACCCGAACACATTTGGAAGCCGCTATCTTTTCGAGGATCATTTGGGTATTCATATTGCTCCTTCTTCAGGGAATCGCTCGTAAGCATGAAGGACTCTGTCCACTCCATTGCACAGCTGCAACCGCGAACGTCTACAGGCACCCCGCACGCGAACCAAACAACGCGCACAATAACAAGGTCAGGCTAGGTCAGCTCAGTTCAGTTCAGTTCAGTTCAGTTTGCACAGGACTTGGTGTGGCTAGAGCCAACCGTGTGTCCAGATAGTTGTGTTGTCGGCGCGTTTCCGTAGCTCCCAACACTGCGTGATTTTCTTTTTCTGAAAGGCAGAAATTTTGTGCAGTATCAGCCCTGGCAGAGTAAGGTGGAAACAATAAGTAAATTGCATCTGACCCTAAAAGCTGCTTAACATAACTCGGGGTATACTGCCACCCAACATAGGTCTAGTGCTTTCTTAAAGGCCTTCACTGTTGTGGTATTTATGACCTTTTCCGGGAGCTTATTCCAATAGGGTACCACTCTATTTGAGAAGTACTTCGCCCTAATTTGGAGCCTCGAATGTTTCCTTTGTAATCTAAGGCTATGCCCCCTTGTGCCTCTCTCGGAGATCAGCGAAAAAAGGTCTTCTCGACTTATTCCTGACAGTCCTTTCATTACCTTGAAGGTTTCTATCAAATCCCCGCGAATGCGCCGTCTTTCCATCGAGAATAGGTCTAGGGCACGGAGACGCTCTGTGTAGTTAAACCCCCTTTGCCCAGCCACCATTCTAGTGGCTAGCCCTTGCACTTTCTCCAGACAGTCTATATCTTTCTGGTAGTACGGTGCCCAGGCCTGCACGCAGTACTCCATATGCGGCCTAACTATGGCCTGATATATCGGAACGAATATCTCCGGATCTCTACACGACATAATGGATCTAACTCGAAAGAGTTCCCTCCTGGCCGTATTGGCTGCTGAGGTGCACTGCTTTGACGGCTTAAAGCTGTTGTCCATTATAACGCCCAATTCTTTGACCTGCGAGACCACTTGCAACGAACCCACACTATTCTCACTAGCCCCTGTATTTGTGGTCAAGCATTGACACTTGGTGAGGTTTAGTGGAAGGTCCCATTTGCGTGCCCAGTTTTGTACTGCTAACACGTCAAGTTCTATATCTACTCCAGCTATCTTGACGTCATCGGCAAACATAAAGGTGGGGTTTGTAAGCCCACGTGCTAGGTCGTTGATGAAGATGAGGAAGAGCAGAGGGCCGAGCACCGAGCCCTGTGGCACCCCACTTGTTACACCTTCCGGTTTTGAAACATGGCTCCCCACCTTAACACTAAAGGTTCGCCCTGCTCAGAAACTACTTATCCATTGTCTTGCCTTTCCAACAATTCCCATGGACTGCAGTTTGACGTCCAGAAATCGGTGGTTCACGGAATCAAATGCCTTGCTGAAGTCTAAGTAACAGACCGTAATCGATTGCCCTTCGTCCAGACGCTTGGTTACCTCATCGAGAAACAGCAGAAGATTCGTCAGACAGGATCGCCCTGCCACAAACCCATGCTGAGCATTTGATATGAGGTTGTGTTGAACCAAATGCCTAGAGATCTGCTTCCTGACTATTCGCTCCAGGCACTTACACAGTACCGAAGTCAAGCTAACCGGCCGGTAATTTTCCGCCTTTTGCCGGGGCCCACTCTTGTAAATGCCTACCACTGTTGCTCTCCTCCAGTCTCCCGGCACAGTTCCCTCTCTAAGTGACGTTTCATACAGCTTCGTCACCGGAGCCTTCAGGACCTCGGCCAGAGGCTGAACGATTGCTGGATGAATCCCGTCTGGACCTGTTGCTTTGTTTCTATTCAAAGTTTGCAACTCCGCGTACACTTCTTCTTCTCCTACAGTAAGTTCGGGTATTGGAGGCGCCTGTCGGCCCTCCATTCTTTCCTCCAAACTATTTTCTGGTCGATATATGGTCTTAAAGAATTCCAAGAGCGTGTCAGCCTTGTCTTCGTCGTTTAGAGCTAGTCGTCACTGTGCTCCTTCCAAAGTTGCTACGCTCTCTCTCATACGTTTGTGAGATTGCACGTAGGCGTAGAATCGCTTTGGGTTTGTGCGGATCGACGCCGCTAACCGACGCTCGAAAGCATATTTCTCCACTCTTTGGATCTCTTGAGCCCTGTTCCTAGCCATCTTATAGCTATTCCATGCCCCCTGAGTTCTGTACAGCTTGTACGCCGCCCATCGTTGCCTACGAATAACTATGGCCTTGCGGACCTTCAACTTCCACCATGGGGGTAGATTTCTACTGCTTGCCACCGTCAGGGGTGCGAACTCATCTGTAAGTTCGAGTAGCCCCATCTTGATGGTCTCCCAACGTTCCTCTACGGAGGCATTTGTGTGTCTCGGTGTCCACTGAATTTCCTCCGCCGCCTTCTTCAGTTCACCTAAGTTGATTCTCCCATAGCGCCGACGTAACGCGATCTCCTTCGGCGCCTTGCTTAGTCTTAGTGTGACCCTTAGGACTACATGATCACTTTTTCCAAGTGGCTCTTCCCACTTAATTTCCTTAACGTCCTGATGGTGCCGCGTTATGATTAAGTCAAGGAGAGACGGGTGCTGTCCACCTCTGTGTCTAGTGGCTTGTGTCACATGCTGCGTAAGTGCATGTAACTGGACCCACTGCAGAAATTTGTCGCCCGTTGATCCCCTTGGTGCGATCCCGTTTTCCCAGTTATTTTCGGGTAGATTGAGATCCCCTAATAAGATGAACTCCTTTGTCTGTGCCAGCACCACATCCAGCATTTGGAAAAGCTCAACATCTTCCTCATCTGTGGCTAGCGGTGCCCTGTAGATACAGATAATGCATACTGTACGCCCCTCGATCCTAATAAAGCAGGATCTGACCTGTACATTACCGGAGACTAAGTTGAACGGAGCCTCCCAATGGCTTATGTCGGTCCGTATTAGAAGTGCCACTCCGCCCCCTGCCTTCCATCTGTTCTATCCTGTCTGTAGGCAGCGTATCCCTGGAAGCGCATGTCAGTATACGGCTTTATCCAAGTTTCCGTCAACGCAACGACATCAGACTCTGCGATCCTAGTCGTCAACTCCCCTCTTTTTCCCGGGAGACTGCAGGTGTTGGTGTACCATATTGACGGTTCCCTGGTCCTCGTTACTGACTTCATTGCTAATTCTAGGGCTAGGGTATCCTCGGGCGCAATCTCCGAGGTGATGCCCCGTTTTTTGCCTCTAAGGGTGTCGGCGGTGCAGCATCTTGCATATCGAGTGAGACTCTGAGTGTCGTGGCTTTTTCTTTTCCACCCGTCGCCCCAGTGTCAGGCTCGACATGCACAAAGGACGTTACCCCCTTTTGAGTCGCCGTACCGATGGGCCGGGATGGTCTTGCGACCACCTTAGCCCAACTGGTTTCCTCGGCTTTTCCCTCTGATACCTCCAACTTCGCTGGGTGCACCAGAGAGGACTTCTTGGGGGTATCCTTTAGAATCGGGCTGGCTGGCTGCACGTTCTCAACACCAACCGGACTAAATGCCCTGTGAGTCCCCTTCTTTTTGGTCTTTCGAACTTTCTGATCTTTGGCTTTTTGTATACCGGAGCCTGAAGCCACCTTTGGTATCTGGATTATTCCTTGGGCCTTAGGTGTTGACTTCCCAAGAGGAGTCATCTCCAGTTTCGCTATATGAAGCTTCGGCCTCTTAAGATCAGGTGTGCCCGTTCTCAGCGAGACTATGGCATTAGCCGGTTTCACAAATGCTGGGCTGACAGGTGTTACCCTAACCATTCCCTGCGTGTTGCCCTCAACTGCTCCCGCCCTGGACAGCAGCATATCCCTCCAGTAGACGCTGTGGAATACAACTACCAGGGGTCGTGGCGGCGTTGGTTGTGCTCCACGCCATAGTCCTATTCGATGGCACTTGACTATTGGTGTCGTGGGAGGTAGGCCATCCATCCTAAGAACCTCAGTCACATGCCGGCGGTTTTCCTCCTTCCTGATTCTACCGTCTTTTACAATGTTCTCCCTAAGGTTATGAAGTAGCAGTCTTCTACTTCTGTCTGCCATGACCTCAGTGTCACGCTTCATGCGCTGCACCTCAGCATCTAGGCGTTTGACCTGCTCCTTGAGGGCTTCCACTTCCGTCAGGAGGCTTTTCCCCACGTTGGTGAATCCTGCTACCTCTTTTCCTTCTCTGCCCTTTGGCTTGGGTTGCCTTTTTTATTTTTGCGCTCTGGCACCCGGTTTTCCTTTCCCTCTAGGCTATGGATCGAAACGGCTCTCTCTAGTCTTGGTTCCATCTCCAAGTTCGTGCCCCCTTTCCCCAGCTCGCCTCGAATTATACGCGAGCACTCCCTTGCAAACGCAAAGCAATGGGCGCATATCCACTTGAGCGATGGGTACTTGATGTGCAGCTCGAAGTCTTTCTCTTCCAGCTTGGAGCACTTTTGATGAAACCAAATGCAACACTGGTCGCATTGAATCCCCTCATCTTGCACCAGGTCCGTGCATTCCTTGTTCCCACAGCTTACTGCCTGACAAATGGGATCAACCTCTGTCCCATTCATTTCGTCTCGAACACCCGTGGGACAATAACACAACTTTTGAACAGACACAAACGGTACACTAAGGCAGGTGCAGTAATCCCGCACACTAAAAAGTTCCACAAAAACAGTACACTAGAAAAAGCGCCACAAAAAGATGTTAGCCGGTATCAGTTGCACTGACACCAACAAAAAACACCAAAAAGGACACCAAAAGGTATACTCAGTTTTTGAAGGGAATAAACTCTTCTGAAGAGAGTGAACTCTTCAGAAAGTGCGCGTACCGAAATACTAATTACGATACGTTAGTTTGGCGAAATAACGTGTGTTATTCCACCAATCAATGCAAAAATGCTTAACGCTGAGAGCAATTCGAAAATTCAAACCACGCGGCAACTCACACAACTCAGTTCAGTTCAGTTTTCACAGGACTTGGTGTGGCTAGAGCCAACCGTGTGTCCAGATAGTTGTGTTGTCGGCGCGTTTCCGTAGCTCCCAACACTGCGTGATTTTCTTTTTCTGAAAGGCAGAAATTTTGTGCAGTATCAGCCCTGGCAGAGTAAGGTGGAAACAATAAGTAAATTGCATCTGACCCTAAAAGCTGCTTAACATAACTCGGGGTATACTGCCACCCAACATAGGTCTAGTGCTTTCTTAAAGGCCTTCACTGTTGTGGTATTTATGACCTTTTCCGGGAGCTTATTCCAATAGGGTACCACTCTATTTGAGAAGTACTTCGCCCTAATTTGGAGCCTCGAATGTTTCCTTTGTAATCTAAGGCTATGCCCCCTTGTGCCTCTCTCGGAGATCAGCGAAAAAAGGTCTTCTCGACTTATTCCTGACAGTCCTTTCATTACCTTGAAGGTTTCTATCAAATCCCCGCGAATGCGCCGTCTTTCCATCGAGAATAGGTCTAGGGCACGGAGACGCTCTGTGTAGTTAAACCCCCTTTGCCCAGCCACCATTCTAGTGGCTAGCCCTTGCACTTTCTCCAGACAGTCTATATCTTTCTGGTAGTACGGTGCCCAGGCCTGCACGCAGTACTCCATATGCGGCCTAACTATGGCCTGATATATCGGAACGAATATCTCCGGATCTCTACACGACATAATGGATCTAACTCGAAAGAGTTCCCTCCTGGCCGTATTGGCTGCTGAGGTGCACTGCTTTGACGGCTTAAAGCTGTTGTCCATTATAACGCCCAATTCTTTGACCTGCGAGACCACTTGCAACGAACCCACACTATTCTCACTAGCCCCTGTATTTGTGGTCAAGCATTGACACTTGGTGAGGTTTAGTGGAAGGTCCCATTTGCGTGCCCAGTTTTGTACTGCTAACACGTCAAGTTCTATATCTACTCCAGCTATCTTGACGTCATCGGCAAACATAAAGGTGGGGTTTGTAAGCCCACGTGCTAGGTCGTTGATGAAGATGAGGAAGAGCAGAGGGCCGAGCACCGAGCCCTGTGGCACCCCACTTGTTACACCTTCCGGTTTTGAAACATGGCTCCCCACCTTAACACTAAAGGTTCGCCCTGCTCAGAAACTACTTATCCATTGTCTTGCCTTTCCAACAATTCCCATGGACTGCAGTTTGACGTCCAGAAATCGGTGGTTCACGGAATCAAATGCCTTGCTGAAGTCTAAGTAACAGACCGCAATCGATTGCCCTTCGTCCAGACGCTTGGTTACCTCATCGAGAAACAGCAGGAGATTCGTCAGACAGGATCGCCCTGCCACAAACCCATGCTGAGCATTTGATATGAGGTTGTGTTGAACCAAATGCCTAGAGATCTGCTTCCTGACTATTCGCTCCAGGCACTTACACAGTACCGAAGTCAAGCTAACCGGCCGGTAATTTTCCGCCTTTTGCCGGGGCCCACTCTTGTAAATGCCTACCACTGTTGCTCTCCTCCAGTCTCCCGGCACAGTTCCCTCTCTAAGTGACGTTTCATACAGCTTCGTCACCGGAGCCTTCAGGACCTCGGCCAGAGGCTGAACGATTGCTGGATGAATCCCGTCTGGACCTGTTGCTTTGTTTCTATTCAAAGTTTGCAACTCCGCGTACACTTCTTCTTCTCCTACAGTAAGTTCGGGTATTGGAGACGCCTGTCGGCCCTCCATTCTTTCCTCCAAACTATTTTCTGGTCGATATATGGTCTTAAAGAATTCCAAGAGCGTGTCAGCCCTGTCTTCGTCGTTTAGAGCTAGTCGTCACTGTGCTCCTTCCAAAGTTGCTACGCTCTCTCTCATACGTTTGTGAGATTGCACGTAGGCGTAGAATCGCTTTGGGTTTGTGCGGATCGACGCCGCTAACCGACGCTCGAAAGCATATTTCTCCACTCTTTGGATCTCTTGAGCCCTGTTCCTAGCCATCTTATAGCTATTCCATGCCCCCTGAGTTCTGTACAGCTTGTACGCCGCCCATCGTTGCCTACGAATAACTATGGCCTTGCGGACCTTCAACTTCCACCATGGGGGTAGATTTCTACTGCTTGCCACCGTCAGGGGTGCGAACTCATCTGTAAGTTCGAGTAGCCCCATCTTGATGGTCTCCCAACGTTCCTCTACGGAGGCATTTGTGTGTCTCGGTGTCCACTGAATTTCCTCCGCCGCCCTCTTTAGTTCACCTACGTTGATTCTCCCATGGCGCCGACGTAACACGATTTCCTTCGGCGCCTTGCTTAGTCTTAGTGTGACCCTTAGGACTACATGATCACTTTTTCCAAGTGGCTCTTTCCACTTAATTTCCTTAACGTCCTGATGGTGCCGCGTTATGATTAAGTCAAGGAGAGACGGGTGCTGTCCACCTCTGTGTCTAGTGGCTTGTGTCACATGCTGCGTAAGTGCATGTAACTGGACCCACTGCAGAAATTTGTCGCCCGTTGATCCCCTTGGTGCGATCCCGTTTTCCCAGTTATTTTCGGGTAGATTGAGATCCCCTAATAAGATGAACTCCTTTGTCTGTGCCAGCACCACATCCAGCATTTGGAAGAGCTCAACATCTTCCTCATCTGTGGCTAGCGTTGTCCTGTAGATACAGATAATGCATACTGTACGCCCCTCGATCCTAATAAAGCAGGATCTGACCTGTACATTACCGGAGACTAAGTTGAACGGAGCCTCCCAATGGCCTATGTCGGTCCGTATTAGAAGTGCCACTCCGCCCCCTGCCTTCCATCTGTTCTGTCCTGTCTGTAGGCAGCGTATCCCTGGAAGCGCATGTCAGTATACGGCTTTATCCAAGTTTCCGTCAATGCAACGACATCAGACTCTGCGATCCTAGTCGTCAACTCCCCTCTTTTTCCCGGGAGACTGCAGGTGTTGGTGTACCATATTGACGGTTCCCTGGTCCTCGTTACTGACTTCATTGCTAATTCTAGGGCTAGGGTATCCTCGGGCGCAATCTCCGAGGTGATGCCCCGTTTTTTGCCTCTAAGGGTGTCGGCGGTGCAGCATCTTGCATATCGAGTGAGACTCTGAGTGTCGTGGCTTTTTCTTTTCCACCCGTCGCCCCAGTGTCAGGCTCGACATGCACAAAGGACGTTACCCCCTTTTGAGTCGCCGTACCGATGGGCCGGGATGGTCTTGCGACCACCTTAGCCCAACTGGTTTCCTCGGCTTTTCCCTCTGATACCTCCAACTTCGCTGGGTGCACCAGAGAGGACTTCTTGGGGGTATCCTTTAGAATCGGGCTGGCTGGCTGCACGTTCT
Organism: Fasciola hepatica; assembly: GCA_948099385.1. Lineage (NCBI taxonomy): Eukaryota > Metazoa > Platyhelminthes > Trematoda > Plagiorchiida > Fasciolidae > Fasciola > Fasciola hepatica. Next base: position 713,330 of record CANUEZ040000027.1, read on the forward strand.
CAACACCAACCGGACTAAATGCCCTGTGAGTCCCCTTCTTTTTGGTCTTTCGAACTTTCTGATCTTTGGCTTTTTGTATACCGGAGCCTGAAGCCACCTTTGGTATCTGGATTATTCCTTGGGCCTTAGGTGTTGACTTCCCAAGAGGAGTCATCTCCAGTTTCGCTATATGAAGCTTCGGCCTCTTAAGATCAGGTGTGCCCGTTCTCAGCGAGACTATGGCATTAGCCGGTTTCACAAATGCTGGGCTGACAGGTGTTACCCTAACCATTCCCTGCGTGTTGCCCTCAACTGCTCTCGCCCTGGACAGCAGCATATCCCTCCAGTAGACGCTGTGGAATACAACTACCAGGGGTCGTGGCGGCGCTGGTTGTGCTCCACGCCATAGTCCTATTCGATGGCACTTGACTATTGGTGTCGTGGGAGGTAGGCCATCCATCCTAAGAACCTCAGTCACATGCCGGCGGTTTTCCTCCTTCCTGATTCTACCGTCTTTTACAATGTTCTCCCTAAGGTTATGAAGTAGCAGTCTTCTACTTCTGTCTGCCATGACCTCAGTGTCACGCTTCATGCGCTGCACCTCAGCATCTAGGCGTTTGACCTGCTCCTTGAGGGCTTCCACTTCCGTCAGGAGGCTTTTCCCCACGTTGGTGAATCCTGCTACCTCTTTTCCTTCTCTGCCCTTTGGCTTGGGTTGTCTTTTTTATTTTTGTGCTCTGGCACCCGGTTTTCCTTTCCCTCTAGGCTATGGATCGAAACGGCTCTCTCTAGTCTTGGTTCCATCTCCAAGTTCGTGCCCCCTTTCCCCAGCTCGCCTCGAATTATACGCGAGCACTCCCTTGCAAACGCAAAGCAATGGGCGCATATCCACTTGAGCGATGGGTACTTGATGTGCAGCTCGAAGTCTTTCTCTTCCAGCTTGGAGCACTTTTGATGAAACCAAATGCAACACTGGTCGCATTGAATCCCCTCATCTTGCACCAGGTCCGTGCATTCCTTGTTCCCACAGCTTACTGCCTGACAAATGGGATCAACCTCTGTCCCATTCATTTCGTCTCGAACACCCGTGGGACAATAACAAAACTTTTGAACAGACACAAACGGTACACTAAGGCAGGTGCAGTAAACCCGCACACTAAAATGTTTCACAAAAACGGTACACTAGAAAAAGCGCCACAAAAAGATGTTAGCCGGTATCAAATGCACTGACACCAACAAAAAACACCAAAAAGGACACCAAAAGGTATACTCAGTTTTTGAAGGGAATAAACTCTTCTGAAGAGAGTGAACTCTTCAGAAAGTACGCGTACCGAAATACTAATTACGATACGTTAGTTTGGCGAAATAACGTGTGTTATTCCACCAATCAATGCAAAAATGCTTAACGCTGAGAGCAATTCGAAAATTCAAACCACGCGGCAACTCACAAGCTCAGTTCAGCCCAGTCCAGTTTGAAATGTTCAGTTCAGTTCAGTCTGCACAGGACAGGTAATGGCCACGACCAATCGGGCTTCCAGAATTCCTTCGATGGTATGCACACCAGTTATGCACCCACCACTGCCGAGCTTATTTCTTCGAATCCCCACTAAAAATGAGAGGGAAACGGAAAACCTCATCGGACATCAACTGCGAGAGATATTATGTCTCGTGAGCGTTCACTGAGACTGTATGCAATGAGCGAAAAAGTCTATTAAAACATACTCCAGAAAGACCACAGTGCTACCTGTCGCCCATCTAGTTGACATAATCAAAGCTCACTACGGGGAAATATCTCGTACCACTAGCAATCTATGGCAACTCTGAAGGACTGGACGGTCTGCAGATCTACCATTCCGCCAGGCAGACCGTTCCAACTGTTCACAACCCTGTTTCTGAAGAAGTGCGATCTAGCCGTCAGCCTAGCTCGGACTTTCGTCAACTTCTTCTTGCGTCCCCTTGTTCTGGTATCTAAGGCCACTTGGAATAGGCTATCCAGTGTAAGGCCAGAAAAGCCCTTCATTGCCTAAACGTTTCTATGAGATCCCCTCGACTTCTCCTCCTTTCCAACGTGAAAAGGTTTAGATCACATTGTCTCTGCTCGTATGTCTTACCCCTCCACCCTTTAACCGTTGGCTTGGCGAGACGTTGAACTTCCTCTAGGCAGGCGGCGTCCTTTTTGTAGAAGTCATGAAGTATTTCGCGGGCACAAGGCTTTAGCCCAGATTTTCACGATTTTTTATTCGTCTTTTTTCAGTTTAAACACGGAAATAAAGAAAACTGGACAACATGCGATGGCACTTCTTGGCCACAGCCAACTGAGCTTCCAGTTCAGTTCAGTTCGGCTCAGTTCAGAACCAGATAGGAGTGAATTATAAGAGACACCTGAGTGGCGGAGCGAACGCGGTGGTGTTGTGTACTGACGCGTGTAGTATTATAAACGAATGGATGGAACTCGCCAAAACCGCTGGGGAGCCCAGTGCGGAAACGTGGCTTTCTAAATAGGACCATGTGCCAGGACTAATAAATAACGGTTTAGCAGTCCATAGGCAGGATCGAGAACAGGATCGCCTTGGTGGTGGAGTATCCACCCTCGTTAAGTCAGGTACACACCACCTTGAGTCTCAGACCAAGATGCGCACTCGCAATATCCAGTTATGCGCCGTTACTATCATCCTTCCAGGCAGAAGGGTTAACGTTGCCTGTGTCTACAGGGCACCAAGCGCAAACCACGAAGCGGACGTTTATTTACTGCGGACTTTGACTGAACCAGTTAAGGACGCACAAAAGACCCTCATTGTGGGTGAATTCGATCTTCCGCACATCGACCGGACGGCTGAGGTCTGCCTGCCGGGATCGGGGGAGCAAACCTACTTGGAATGGCTGAATGCCAAGGCGTTGCACCAGCATACTAGGGAAGATACCAGGTGTAGGAACGAATGCTTTCTATCCTTGCTGGATCTAGCAACAACAAACCTCCCCACCGATGCTTCTGGACGACATTGCAGTGCACCGCTGGGCAACAGCAACCACGTGTGCGTCGAAATCGCTCTATACATGCGGCAACCCAAGGTACCCTCAAGGCTAATTAGACATTTCGGCAGTATGGATATAGATAGGCTACGTACCAGGGCGATTGGTTTGACCCGGGACGAAATAGGGGGCTACTGTCGAGGAGTGCTGGCAGGTCATAAAGGGATCCCTGATTGCTCTACAAGAAGAGTTCGCACCCTTGAAACAAAGAAGTGGGGAGGGCAAACCCGTGTGGTGGAAGGCTGCAATACCCAAGGCCATCAAACGTAGAAATCGCAGCTGGAACCAGTACGAAGTTTTCGACAGTCAGCTAGCCTGGAACCGCTATACAAAGCTTAGAAACGAGATTGTGAGGCTTCTGCAAACTTCCAAGGGAGAATTTGAGCTCAGGTTGGACCAGCGCGTAAGACAACTGCCGAAAAAGTTCAACGGCTATGTGCAGTCGAAGGGCTCAACAAAGAATGCCGCATGTCCAGTATCCACCAGGTGCCACGGTGTTGTCAGTGGTGACCAGGGCAAAGCAGATGCCATGGGGGAATACTTTGGCAGTGTACATAGGATAGATAGTGGAGGAAGAGTCGATCTGGCTCTGGTGCATCCTGCCCCGCAGGTAAACGAGCTAAATCTCTCAGAGGAAAGCGTGCGTAAGTATCTACTCTAATTAAGCAACCACCAGTTAGGGGGTCCAGAGGGCATCCACCGAGCTATCATCAAGTCATAGGCGGATGTCATAGCTCCATCAGTATGCAGACTGTACAGATCCACGCTGGATCGGAGTCAGCTGCCTCATGACTGGAAAGTCGCGGCCGCCTCCGCTGTCCACAAGAGTGGACCTAAGTCGGCTATGCATAACCACAGGCCAGTGAGCCTAACTAGCACCATGTAAAGCCCCTGAGAGGATCATTCACACCCACATCTGTCAGCATCTCCTGGAGCCCTCCGTGTTAAGTCCGGCCCAGAAAGGATTTATGAAAAATGGATCTTGACTGACCAATCTCCTGTGCTTCTTGGATGAAGTAACTCGACGACTGGACGAAGGTAAGGAAGTTGACGCATGCCACCTGGACGTTAGCAAGGCGTTCGACTCCGTTAATCGTCTTCTTTTGCTTTGCAGGGTGGAGACTTTCGGTACAGGTGGGCCAGTATATAGGTGGCTGGCGGACTTCCTCTCCCACAGGACGTTTTACGCTAAAGTGGGGGGCAGGTGCTCCAGTTGGGCGAATGTCACCAGCGGTGTACCTCAGGGATCCGTCCTATGCCCGATGCCATTCTTGTTGTTTATTAACGACCTAGCATCCGCCCTTCAATCGCCTAGCTTCATTTTTGCGGATGATGTGATGATTGTTCGATCTGGCGGTAGGGTGGACTTAGACAGGGATATAGGCACGGTCCCGGACTGGGTACACGAATGGGACTTACCCCTGGAAGCCGAAAAAATCCACTTGTTTTCAAGGGCAACCGAAATCCTAACAGTTGCTCTCGACCAAGGGCTGTTCATCATAGAAGCAGTCAGTAAGGTTAAAGACCTTGGGGTCGTCATGAACAGTGACTTCAAAAGGTCGGAGCAGCGCAAAGCTGCTGCGTAAAAGGCTCATGGGGAGCTCTTTAGACTGCGATCAAATTTGTCTTTCCGGCAGCTGGAAATATTCGTGCCTATTTCCATGGCTATAGTACGACCTCACTCAGAAGGTAGCGTGCAGGCTTGGTCCCACTTCTACAAATAGGACGCCGCCTGCCTAGAGGAAGTTCAACGTCTCGCCAAGCCAACGGTTAAAGGGTGGAGGGGTAAGACATACGAGCAGAGACAATGTGATCTAAACCTTTTCACGTTGGAAAGGAGGAGAAGTCGAGGGGATCTCATAGAAACGTTTAGGCAATGAAGGGCTTTTCTGGCCTTACACTGGATAGCCTATTCCAAGTGGCCTTAGATACCAGAACAAGGGGACGCAAGAAGAAGTTGACGAAAGTCCGAGCTAGGCTGACGGCTAGATCGCACTTCTTCAGAAACAGGGTTGTGAACAGTTGGAACGGTCTGCCTGGCGGAATGGTAGATCTGCAGACCGTCCAGTCCTTCAGAGTTGCCATAGATTGCTAGTGGTACGAGATATTTCCCCGTAGTGAGCTTTGATTATGTCAACTAGATGGGCGACAGGTAGCACTGTGGTCTTTCTGGAGTATGTTTTAATAGACTTTTTCGCTCATTGCATACAGTCTCAGTGAACGCTCACGAGACATAATATCTCTCGCAGTTGATGTCCGATGAGGTTTTCCGTTTCCCTCTCATTTTTAGTGGGGATTCGAAGAAATAAGCTCGGCAGTGGTGGGTGCATAACTGGTGTGCATACCATCGAAGGAATTCTGGAAGCCCGATTGGTCGTGGCCATTACCTGTCCTGTGCAAACTGGACTGAACCGAACTGAAACACTGGGCAGACCTCCAACACGCAGGTCCCTTGCAGTACACAACATGGAGGAACACAGACCACGGCAGACAGCTAACACTGTGAAAAAATGGAAAGCCTTCCTGAGCGCCGGGATCCCCAGGGACAACCGTAACATTACAGGTAGGAAATGGTTGTTTGTAGTCCAGTCCCCAATGGGAGGTTCACGTGGAGTGGACTGGCCGGCATGTAGGTTTGAAAGGTAATTAAACGGAAACAGCATATAGGCCAAACAAAGACAGTGACAACGTCATATCCACGTATTGGCCCAAGGACAACTAACACCACCATATCCTTCTCTCCCTGAGTAAAAAGCGGTTGGCCCCAACACCTGCGTGACTTCCAGTGCGGACTTCAATTTGGCCAGCCATATCTGACACTGAGATACCTTTATCTCGCCGTGACTGTTCTTGGAGTCTCTCTGCTCTTGTTGCTGGCCTTAACCGACCAAAATCCATAGTCGTGTGTCTAGCATCCACGTGATTTGCTGGTGCAATGCTGAATGTGGCATCACTGAAAACTTCAACCGCAGTGCAGGGTCCATTCCTCTCCCTTTATAACCTTGCCGTTCTTCCAGAGACTGAAGCCGGAATGTGCAGAGATACTTGCTCTCCAGGATGTAACTGTCTTCCTGATACCAATCGGTCGCAATATTATTTATGATGTCGGGGTATGCTTCTCATTTTCTCTTCAGCCAACAGATGAGCCAAATCGAGATCTTGCTTCAGTTTCCATGCGAACCCTGTTGCGATGGAAGGGCCCGGCGAAGTCATCGGAATGGCCAAATCTGTGGGTAACCGCATTTCGCCTCCTTCCCCCACAAAAAAACCATGGAGAAAGGAGTATGACCTGGTGAGTAATATACCGTCGCCCGATACGCCAATAATCGGCGAGAAATCGCCTTTTCCTGATGGCGAGTAGGGCAAACATTTACAAACATCTTAAGAAACAATAAAGATCGGCTGCAAGAAATCCTTCGAAGACACTATAATCTCGTGTTTTCGTGATACCACTGGGCCGGGTACACTATTTGCTTTTCTCCATACATTTTGTTTTTATGGACCAGACTTCGTTCATTCGAGTCCAACGCTCTATCTCGTCACATCCCATCTTTGACCTGCGCTACGCATGTGTTTGTCTCTCGAGTGCCGTAAACTTGGTTCTTGTTTTCTGAGTCTGAGTGATCGCATAAATGAGGTCAGTATATTTTTTATGTCACTGTTCATTTACTAACCCGGTATCGTAGAATTTACGGATCAGTTGTCTTGGTTTTGGAATGGGTTCGGATTCGGTTACGTAATGCCGAAAAGCCTGTTACAGTGTCCAATGCATGTTTCAGCTAACTGCCGTGCCAGTAACCAAGCTCATACTCTCTCTAGACCAGTGGAGGAAATCTTCCAAAAATACTTTGTGGCACAACTCTTTAAATTCAACCTCATTAGTACCCAAGAGCACGGCCCCCTTCGTTCGATGTCCTGCACTGTATGCAAACTTACTTTCATGAATCACCTCAGTGAGACAGCGGACAATGTGCTGGCTTTTATTGTACCTCACCTAGACGACAAAAGTAGTTAACCGAGTCAAGCACCCCTATCTTTTGATCAAAATCTGATTTATTGGCATCACTGACCCCTTACAGTCCTGGATAACCTTTTACTCATCCATTGGCCGTCAGATTCTTTCGATAAATGGGCTCCATTGTGAGTTTAATCCGGTTATCTGCAGGGTCATGCAGGACAACGCCCTTGGTCCTCTGTTTTCCTCAAATTCATAAAAGACATATCCGTCTTGGCGAGTCATGGAACTACATTTCTTGTTGGCGAAATTGAGAAAGTCTATTCATTAAAGCCTAACTGCCTCACCTCCGCCATCGCAAGCTTTTATGGAGTCTATTCTTTAAGCGACAGATGGTGCTCAAATTGGCGGAGGACGTTATTGGCTGGCAAGTGTGGGGTACTTACATGCAAATGAAACCTGCGTCCGAGGGTTTTAGCCATCTGTAGTTCATCCATTATCAGCAGAAATTAGTTCTATTCCTTGGCCTAAACTATTCTCGCAAAGGTAATTTCTCCGAATATTCGGCTCTCCGAGTCTCGAAGGTCAGCACGTGCTTAGGCTTGATGTTCTGTTCCTTTCAAGTTAGAGACTACATTCTTTCCCTCCATGAATCTCATGGTAGGCCTCCATTAGAAAACCACTTTGTAGTCTTTTCTAACAAGCGCAAATCAGACAGAACTGGTACAGAATCTGTTCGACGAAAATTTACCGAGAGAATGCTCGGATAGAAATCACCCCAAGTTATGAGAAACAAATCTCGTTTATTAAACCAGACGCATTCTGGCTTAGCCGGTTGAAGCTGAACCCCATCCTTCTGTATAACATACTTCATGAAGTGTCAGACACTTCTGGTCGATTACGATTCGCTCCTGTTTCTACCTATCTACAACGTTGCTGGGCTCTCCCGTCTTCAACTTCTTTACCACGGCTTACTTTATTTTGTGGGATAAACCATCCTTTGATATGCACGGTTCCACTTTCAGTCACCGGTTTAGAAATGTGCTTGACAAGCTCCTTAAGGTCACCCGAAATTTATTGTTCATCGTTGCAACCAAACCCGACTCCTATGCCTACGATAGCTGTCCAAACGTTTTTATTTTGAAGGCGCCGGTGGTCTATGACAGACGAAACTGCAGAAGTTCGTAATCTATATTTGCCTCCCTCTCTCAAAGAAATACTCCCGAGAATTCTTTGACCAGAAACATGATTTTTATATCTGTTAAAGCTGACTCTCAGCTGACAGCATCCCAGACTACCTTCTGCTTTTTCTCTGCTTCCAGCCCATTACTTGCAAGCGCCTTCTCATTGATTAATTGTATTAACCTGGATACTTTACCGGTTATTTATCTGGCCTACGAGTCCCTCTGAAGATATGCTATTCATGTTTTACACAAGCAATGCCCCTTTGGTTATGCTGTGGGATCCTCCGATGTCCGGTCGCCTGATTTTGGACTACCTAAACGTACGGCCACCTTTCGTCACCAAAAGCTCCTAACGACCCAGAGGTGAAGGGTGCTGGCAGACACATTGCTTGGGCTGGTGCATTTCGGGCGCGCAGGTCGTCTGCGACGATGTGCTGGAGTAACTATGCTGGCCCGTCTTGCCTCTTGTCTCCCAGGAGGGGCTTTCAGGATGGGTGTCCAGTTACCGTCAGCCTCGCCCACCAACACCAGAGAAAGACTGAAATGCACTCTGGCAACTCGTTTTTCTGTTTTGCGTTGTCTTCTCTAACTTTCCGCGATTTTTGATCACACCATCAGCTCCACCTATAAGCGCCCACATTGTTTCAGCCTGCACAGAACCTACAATACACCCAGCGGCTTTCTAAACAGACGCATACACATTGCGAAGTCCAGCCACAGGAACGTTCGAGTGACGCGTAGCAACCAATTTCGACACACTTCAAAACAAAGTCGATTCGAAATAGCTACGTTACTATATACAACAAATTAATGAATTTTACAATAATCAAACCTCAATAGTATTCCTTCTGGGCTCTTTCGATCCAAATTGGACAAGAAATCAACAACTGCAGCTGGGGTGCAGCAAAAGGTTAGATGCGGAAGATGAGATTACCAAATACAATCACAACGAAATTCAAGGTGAGCGACTCTCGCTCGGGGCAACGGCAGGAGTCCGGTTTGTGACAAAGATTTAGAGAAATAAAACAAACAATCGGAATTCCAGAAAAGATATTCATACGAATGATAAATGTCGTTTGTAATACGGACGCTAATGCATGGAACGGGGTTTTCCGAACTCCTTTGCACCGGCCCCCAAAATCCGACCCGGATTTTTCCCGTGCACCGCTAGGTGTGGTCGGCCTCATGCATCGGCTCGCTCTACGGTTCCCCAATACCTAAAACGTATCGCCGTCGGTAGCAGCTCCAAGTCGGACAAGTGGATCAACTCTCAGTGGCCCCCCCCCCCCCGGTTTGGCGGTTCCAAAGACCCGCCTCCCACTTGAGGAGAGTTGGCCTTTGAACTTACAGCACCATTGTCCGGTTCGCCTTCTATCAGACAAATCTGTCTAACGTCACGGGGCACTAATCCTTCATTAGTTCGCACTATTGCCGTTCGTACTGAGCCATCGTCCGAAACTGAGATGCTTTCGTTGAATCCTATCGGCCACCGGCCACGCGGCAAAACCTCCGAAACTGGCAGCACTACATTACCCGGTCTAAAGTTGCTTTCTCGAGTTATCCAATTCCGCCGCTGTTGTAATAGTGGTAGATATTCCCTGATCCATCTCTTCCAAAACACAGATGTTAGGTAGTTTTCCTATCTCCATATGACACTGAAATCACCTGCACAATGGTCTGTTTTGTTATCACCTTTGACCCATTTGCATTTATTTCACATGCTTTCTCCACAATAAGTTTCCCATTGCTGGATTAGTGTTCTATATTTCGCTGGTATCTCTGACTGCATGTTGATAACCCCACGCGTACTTCACTTTTAGTATTGTTCTTTGGCATCTCTTCCGCCCGATTACTCGTTAGTGACCGTCCAATTATAGCTTATGCCAGCAATCTCACGTTCGATAAGATATCCACACAGCCCTCACCGAAATATAAACCGATTTGCAATTCCCGCTCCAACCATTACCGCTCTAGTTCACTCAAACACCACATTACTTTACTGATGTATTTCGGCTGCTGTTTGACTCATAAATTTAGAAGTTGTGAATACTTCACATTGACATGTACTGCTGTATTCTCGGATCTTGCCTTGTGCATACGTATTGACCATGGTCAATAAATACAATTCAATTCAATTCAATTCGACCATTCTATCGCGCAACGAATCCGCCGGAATATCTCGTGGGTTCGCCCTCAGGAAAAGCAGGTCATTGGGCGTGAGTACTGGCAGATCACGACAGCCGAGGTCAAAGGCACTAGCAGTCGTCCGTTTACTATCCGCTCACTTTCCGTGAGGAATGTCAACAATATTTCGTCGGTCATCGGCTGCTCGTCACAAATTGAAAGAAGTACTCTTCTAACCGAGTGCACCATGACCTCCCATATGCCACCACCATGACTAGCATGTGGGGGATTGAAATGCTACTGCACGCCCCGTTGCAACAATCTATCCGAAATCTTATCGCTAGACCAGTTTCCCATTAGGTTCTTCAATTCCCTTTGAGCCCCAACAAAGTTTGTACCGTTATCACTAAGAATCTCGCTGGGTGCCTCTCTCCTCGACATGAAACGCAGTAATGTCATAATGAATGAATCCGTGCTTAGAGAATAAGAAACTTCAAAATGTACCGCAAATATCTGGAGGCAGGTGAAGATGCATCCATATCGTTTCTCCATGCTGCGCCCATGTTTAACCGCAAATGGGCCAAAGTAATCTATTCCGACGTATTTGAACGGAAACCAATCTTGTTGGACTCTAATGGCTGGTAGAGGGGCTATCATCTGTTTGCCCACGACCGCCAAATGTTCCCGGCATTTCCAACATCCTCCAAGTACTCGCTTGACGGCAGCTCCCCCCTGTACAATCCAAAATATTTTGCGAAGTTCCGCGAGTAACTGAGAAGGTCCTGTGTGCCCTTCCATTGCGTGATACCATCGGGTTATCTAGTCTGTAATCGGGTGAGTCTTGGGTAGTATCACCGGATTTTTCACACCCTGAAGCTGATGGGAGTAGTTCAGTCGTCCTCCAACATAAATAATTCCATTTAATAAAATTGGATCGAGTTTTGATAAAGTCCTGTTCATCGGAGATTTGTTAGTGCATAGGTTATTGCTCTTGTCTCGTAGCCATTTTAGCTCTTCGTCATAGACCTTAGCTTGTACAATCAGAATAACACTTTCCTCCGCTTTAGCAATGTCGTTTAACTTCAAGGGCCCAGTTGTCAATCCCAAATCCGTTGGCCCGCCTCTCATGACTGAAACGTGCATTTTAAAACGGGTTAACCATGCTACCGACTTCAGCAAGTGAAACCAACTGGAGTGCCTAGCTAGGAGAGCGTCCGTCCATGCATCCTGCGACACTGTGAGAACTGTACTCGAAGGCTGCTCCAACTCAACGTTTGGTGGTGCTGCAGCTACCGTAGGACTGGTCGGCCATGAAGTTTCATCGCTCATCAAAAATTCAGGACCTTCAAGCCAGAAGCGGATATCACTCGGTGATGCTGTGCCTCTTGATGCCAAGTCTGCAGGGTTAGCCTCCGATCTGACATGACGCCACTGCCAGGGTTCCAACCACTGATGGATTTCAGCCAAAAGGTTCGCAACGTACGTACTTAATCTCGTTTTAGTGTTGTTTATGTGGTGCAAAACTATAGCAGAGTCTGTCCAGTAGTAGGTCTTACCAAACTTGATTCCAGTTTCTTCCATAAGAATCCGAGAAACTCTAACGGCCAGTCTTGCTGCGGCTAACTCCAATCGAGGGATCGTTACGGTCTTCAGAGGAGCTACCCTTGACTTAGAGAACAGCAAGGCACAGTAGGGGGCTATATCCCTTGAAACCATTCTGGAATACGCCACCACCCCATAGCCAACTTCAGAAGCGTCACAAAATACATGAAGCTGCACACCTTTGTTTAGTGAGTCACCTCTAACAATAGAACGCCGAATTTTGAATGCGCAAAGTTGTTCCATACATCTTAAGCACTCATTCCAGCATCGAAGGGGTTCTTCTCCAATCGGGTCGTCCCAACGAAGCTTCAAGCGACACAGTGATTGCAATAACACCTTGCCTGGCAGAACGAAAGTTGAAACCAACCCTAGTGGGTCGAACACGGATGATACTATAGACAACAAGCCACGCCTTGTTTGAGGCTTTTCACGTGTTGCGAATGAAAACTTGAACGTGTCTTCTATTGCGTTCCATTCTAACCCCAACGTCCTCTCCGGCACAGGCGCGCAATCATCTATTTCCAAAGTGGGATGGGCCAGCCCAGATTTTGGTAAAATATCCAGCACCTCCTTACGATTACACAACCACTTATGAAGCCGGAATCCACCTCGTGATAGCAACTCACTCATCTGGGTGGCAAAACCTCTTGCATTCTCCGGTGCGGGCAAAGAAACAAGACAGTCGTCTACATGGAAGTTGTTATACACAGCCCTGGAGACGTTATCCTCATACTGTCCTCCCCAATCGTCCGCCGTGCAACGTAACGCGAAATTTGCACAAAATAGGGAGGAAGTGGCACTAAAAGGGTGGGCATTTATCTGATATTCAACAAGATTACCACCTAGTTAACATTTTTTCCACCGGAGGAACCTCAGTGCTCCTTTGTCTCTAGTCGGCACTCGAACCTGCAGGAACATTTCTTAAATATCCGCAGCCAACGCGACAGATTCCTTTCGAAAACGAAGCAACACTCCAACTAAGCTTGCTGTCGTATCCGGTCCCTGTAGCAAGTTATCATCCAAGGAGCGTCCCTGGAATGCAGCCGCGCAGTCAAACACCACCCTCAACTTGCTAGGCTTTTTAGGGCTTGCAACTGCGTGATGTGGTAAGTACCACTATGGCTCAAAATCCATTTTTAGCTGTACATCGGGCACTAACTGGGCGCGACCCTTGCGCACACGACCCCCTATTATTGTAGGGTATTTTTCAAAGAATTCAAGGTCACGCGCAAACCTTTTCTTCAAGCCGTTCAATCTATCTTTGGCCACAATATGGTTATTTGGAAGTCTCACTTCAGGATTCCTCCACGGAAGTGCAACTTCATGGTGTTCGTTCAACCAGGCTATGGCATCGGAAACCATATCAACGGCCTGTTTGTCTCTTAATGAAGGAGAGTTCTCCGATGTACACCCATCGCAGAAATCGGCGTTGTATAGTCGATCGATCTGTTCTGCTAAGTGGTCGATTCCCCTCTCAATGTGGTTTACTGTCCTCACAAAGCGTGAATCCTGGATTATCGGACCAAGAGCAATCCATCCTAAAATCGTCCGCACAGCATAGGGTTGTTTTCTTTTGCCGCATCTTTGCTCTAATGCCCAATGTGCTTCTGGGACATTGGCACCTATCAGGATTCGCACTCCCGAATCTTCAAGATTCTGTCTATGGACTCAATGTAGGTGAGGCCAGGATAAAATGTCCGCATCTGTGCAGTACTGGACTGCTTGGATTAGTGGCCTATCAACACAAAAGGCTCTCTCTCTACATTCACAAAATCACTCTCTGACAATGAGTTCAATCGCAGCTTCGATATTCCTGAATTCCAAGTGGTAGTCCCATTTACGGTGGAAATCGAAAGTGAGGTCGGGGATGCCTTCAGGCCCACCAGCTCCATAATGTCTTTTTGTATTAGAGTCACATCAGACCCGCTGTCCAGCAGAGCGTAGGTCTCCATAGAGCCCCCCGGTCCGTCTACTCGCACTGGTAGTACACCTAAACTGACCCGACATTCTGGCCTAAGAGTAGCCGCACAATTATTGGTCCACTGCCCAGGCCTTTTTGCACTGTCCGTACCCAGCTTATCCAGCTGCAGCCCTTGTGTTGTATCTTGCGTGACTCGATCGATACATTGCTTCTGTGCAACATGCAGTAGAGGGTGGTGCCGTTTCGGACAACCTGATGTTGAACATGGTTTAGAAACAGAACAGTTGCTAGACAGATGTCCACACATGAGACACGAAAAACAGGCCTTGATTTCTTTGATCAATGCCCAACGACCGGGTATATCACGGGACAGAAATCGCTGATATTCCACAAGTGCGTGTATTCCATTACATACCGAACACCCATTAGCTGCGACCAACAAAGTACTACCCTGATTTGGCACGAACCGGGTCGCTTCTGGGTGCGGGTTTTGTGCATAATTCCTCCAACTGGATGGCCGCAAATACCCCTGGACCTTGCTATTAACAGCCAGTTTGCCAAACCTACTTCGAGCAATCCGTGCCTCACGGGACACTAAGTGCTGCAGATCATGGAACCTCGGTTCGTCTCCTCTTCCCAAAAATATCGTCAACGGTCCTACCCCACAAATCCTGGAGACGCGTTGGTAGCACTCGAGTGATACGTTCCATAGTCTGCGATGAGTTGAGGTCTGACATGCAATTCGTCTGCGTGAGGGCAACTTCACAGTTCAGCATTTTTAACGACAATTTGGTCAGGGCATCCGAATCTTCCACCAGAGGTTTTAAACCCTGCAGTAAGCCGTCAATCAGTGAACGAGCCACTAAATGATATTGTCCATGCAGATCCCTTAAGATTTCCCTACCCCTACTGTATGCCAGTGCTGGAGGCAACATAACACATTCGGCAATCGCATCCCTTGCTTGTCCCTTGCAGTATTGCATCAAATAAAGTAGGCGCTGGCCATCGTCTCGAACTCTACCTTCGACGTAATATTCGAACTGTTTCACAAGCCTCCAGTACGTTGACGAGCAGCCCGCAAATGACTCCGGTTCCACCCTGGGTAAGTCCAAACGATAATTCACTGCAGGTTCCGCCACTGGAACCAAACTTGTTGTTTGTGGTGCATCGTTCTGCACGTGGCAATCACCCAGGTAACGAGAAAGATGTTCACTGACCATTGCTCCACCCTTGACTTCATCTCTGTTGACCAGCCCTTCTTCTTCCTCAGGGAGTGCCAAACGCAGTTTCGCCATTTCCTTCTCATTCCTCACCTCGAGAAGCTTACTTTGCTTGTCTGACCCTAATTGTTCTGCAACTTGCTTCTCCTTCAACTCAGCTAACAACAGATCAGCTCGAGCTCTATGGGAAACCGAGCCAACCCTAGAACAACCTGATCTACTAGAGCCTGAGCAAGAAACATGACCAACACCTACGGGCAAAGGGGTTTAGTTCAACTGCAGGGTATTGTCCTTTGATTCGGAACGGTTTGCCGATTTGCTGCGTAATTTCATGTCTCAGCAATTGCCAAAGATATTGAGTACTGTATAATCTGGCCACCGGAACGTTCGAGTGACGCGTAGCAACCAATTTCGACACACTTCAAAACAAAGTCGATTCGAAATAGCTACGTTACTATATACAACAAATTAATGAATTTTACAATAATCAAACCTCAATAGTATTCCTTCTGGGCTCTTTCGATCCAAATTGGACAAGAAATCAACAACTGCAGCTGGGGTGCAGCAAAAGGTTAGATGCGGAAGATGAGATTACCAAATACAATCACAACGAAATTCAAGGTGAGCGACTCTCGCTCGGGGCAACGGCAGGAGTCCGGTTTGTGACAAAGATTTAGAGAAATAAAACAAACAATCGGAATTCCAGAAAAGATATTCATACGAATGATAAATGTCGTTTGTAATACGGACGCTAATGCATGGAACGGGGTTTTCCGAACTCCTTTACACACGCATTCCAGCTGTGCTTAAAAATCGCTATTGTCTGCTTTTATCGATTTTCATCCCCATCAATCCTCTTGTTATAGATCAGGTTTTATCGCAATAATGCATACATTCCACCCGTCGGGTCACCAGGTTCAGCACCCTGGAACACAAAAACGCCTCATTCTTAGATATTTTCACTGTGAAAATAACTTATCCTGATAAATGCTCGATGAGATCATTTATCCATTGCTGAGCTCGTGTGTTACCACTAGCTTAACCTGGAAAAAATCACCAGTTAAAATCATTCCCCTCGCCCGCCAACAATATTACAAACCATGAAGTGGTCCCACCTCCAGAGCTGCACTTGCGGGGCACCAGCCCCCCGTTGTATAGCATCGTGTCGATTCTTCCCACGCCTACTCAGTCATTCAGTGCTTTGCATTTCGTGAAGGTGACAATGGTATCCGGTTATCTACTTCCTAGCCTATCCATCGCCTGACAGTATCCTTAACGTCCCATGTCCGACTTTCTTCAGGACATCCAGTCACGCAGTGACCAACCATCAGGCTTACCTCTACAGTTTCACTCATGTAGTACTCTTACATGATTCTGCAGATCACCATATAATCAATTCTCATGCCTTCCACATTATCAAATTGCGGCGCTTAGAGGTTGCTCGCCGATAAACCCTAAGAGATCCTGCATTTGAATTCCATCTCCCCCACCGATCAGCTTTCGCCACTCTGTCTTCAAATTTTTATGAGCGAGCATTTGAGCCTCTATCCAGTGTGGGCTTTTTCACATCTTTAGCTGGAAATTAAATGACCATAATCCAGGTTACTGATAATCTGACCGTTCCCTCAATGCCTCAGGTTGCACCCTCCTCACTACTCTCAGTCACTCAACAATCTGCTTTGCTAACGGTTTCTGTGGTGCATTGCTTCTGCGCGATTCAACCGGGTATCCAAAATATTTACCCATATTGTGCCCACGTCGTTGTAGATATGGTTTCCTCATGTGAGTTTCGTATTTTCCTTAGCTAGACCAAAGTGTAACTATCAGTTCACGTACCTTCTAACCACTGTCATTTTTCCCCATCAAATTTCCATGACTGGACATCAATTCTGAATACCACTTTGAAGGTAATTTCTTTAACTTTGACGGAAATAGATTGTACACATTCCAGGTTATCGATCGTCCAATTTTTCTCCTAACGTCCTACGCCGGACGTCCATCAGCTGATCCAGCTACGCAGTTATCAGCACATCCTGTAAGTTCCCTTATGTACTACCCTTGTGTGGTTCCCTTAGGTCACCGTATTTCAACTTCCACGGCAATCTCGTTATAAACTGGCGTTTCTCTCTTTCCAGTCACTCTCTAACCTCAGAAGTCTACCGTTTGTATATTTTTCACTCACTCGCTGTCGTTCGCCACTCTTTTACACCAAATTTCCATCGTCGGGGATTTACTCCACACCCCACTGTGGGTACCTTTTCCACCATCTTTCGCTGGAACTAAAGTGCGCTTATTCTAGGCAACTGAACTTCTCGCATCAATTGCGTACTTCCCCTCATGAAATATCTCGTAACTCCTTCGAGGTAGTATTTCCTCCTACCTTCGGGTTATTAGAACTATGGATTCAGATACGCATCCATCATCACCATCACTTTTTCAAATTTTTCGTCAGTTCTCTTTTCGAAGGCCTTTCCATCAAGACACCCTTTTTTCTAACTTAATTTAATACTTTCCGAATTTCTGGGTAGGTCTTCCGATCTATGCTCTGTGTTTAGATTGTTTGACGGCCCAGCCAACTGCTCACAACCTAGGGCAACATGAGCATCTGACCTAGATGTTAACTTTTGCCGGACATTGATTTATGTGACAGCAGAAACCCCTCTGCCTCTGTTTCTCGCACCTATCTAATTAATTATCCGAGGAACCTCAGCATGATTCCGGCCCTAACATATCATCGTCCAATGGAATATGCTTCGGGGGTCCCCGAGATAAACCAATATCCTATCTCAAATGTATACTCACAAAGGATAACAGAGGAGAACGGAGTTCACTGCCAAGCACGATATTCACGGCAGTCAGATTTCAAGTCACAAAGGAGCCGCTGCAAACATGAACAAGGTGCAGATGAGAGTTCAGATATATTGGTTGATATATGCTGTGAGAAGTGCGAACGGCTATAAAATAAATTCGTGTAATCTATTCAGCGGGAGTTTGTAAAAGAAATCGAGGATTACTGAAAACTTACATGGGAAGAGGAATAAATGGGGCCAGTAAATCGCCTGAGGATGGCGACGAGAAGCTCCCCGTTGTACCTCAAGCGAAGGTCCCGAACCTAATCCTGTGACACATGGTTAGTCAGAGAGCCACGGAGGGTACCCAACGCAGGTAGTCCTGACCCAGCCACACAGATGGCCCGACCTTCTCCAAGAAGTCATCAAATTCTGCATCAAGTATGCCGCCAGACAGGATTAGAGGACGACGAATATCAGCATGGGCACCACTGCAACCACGGCGGAGTAGG
Source organism: Fasciola hepatica (assembly GCA_948099385.1). Lineage (NCBI taxonomy): Eukaryota > Metazoa > Platyhelminthes > Trematoda > Plagiorchiida > Fasciolidae > Fasciola > Fasciola hepatica. The sequence goes on from CANUEZ040000027.1 coordinate 731,646, forward strand.
GACAGATGAAACTGGGCCTTTGCCTGCCACTGATAGAGGCAACTGATGCACTCAGGTGGTGATAGACTATCCCACCTATAGGTGAAAAGCCGTGGTAGTGCCAGAAAAATAACCACAACTCTCGCTAACATTTGGATCTCCCAACACAGAGCTCATGACAAAACTCGCCCCAATCAAGGCGTGGCATCTGAACTCCATCTGCTGAGGGAAATACGCCAAGTACCGGAGAACCGCAAGAAGAAAACCGCGGCAACCTTCACGAGGAAGCTGGTTAATGGAAAGAAAATTCTAGCGCGCAATGTGCTTCGTCATTGTTCGTCGGGAAACCAAACGCTTACAAGATAGCACTGGTTGAATTGGGGCCTTCACTGGACGAATACTATTATCCATTTGTAAGCAGTTCGAGCAATGGCGGACGACAGCCTCATTGGTAGAAAAGATTGTGGGCCATCAAAAAGGTTGCAAATTCAGGCGATTGAACATTGGAGTGACGCACAGCGACCCATTCCGACACAATTCAAGGCAAAGCCGATTCCATATATAGCTGCGGTACTGTGTAAAACAAGCTAGGAAAGCTTGCAAAACCAAACCTCAATAGAATCTCTCCTGAGCTTTTACGCTCTTACCTAGACAACAAATCAACAACAACAGCCAAGTTACAACAAAAGGTCAAAAACAGAAGACGGGATTACTGACTACAGTCGTAGCTAAGTTCAAGCTGAGCGACTCATACTCGTGACAGAGGTGAGGGTCCGATTTGTGACAGAGACTGAGTGCAATATTACAAACAATCGCATTTCCGGTAAAGGTAGTCCGCACAAACGGAATGATGTTCTTTGTAGTATGAATGATGGTGAATGGAACGGGATTTTCCGGAATGCCTTCGACGACGCCGACTGGTCACCGGCTATTAGTGCTACAGCGCCTAAACCGAGGTGGCATTCCTGAGTTACCCATTTATGTCGCTGTTGCAACAATGGGAGATATTCCCAGGTCCACCTCTTCCAAAACGCGGGAGTAAAGCGGTTTGCCTGATTCCACTGACGAACCATTCTATCTAGCGACGAATTTGGAATATTTCGTCAACTTTCCCTCAGGATAAGTAGGTCATTGGGCTCGAGCACCGGTAGACCATGACAGTCCGGTCGTACAGGTGATAGAGGTCATCCGTTTACTATGCGTTCACCCTTTGCAAAAAAAGCCAATAGGTCGTCGGTCACCGGCTGTTCGTCGCATACTAAATGAAGCACCCTTCCAAATGAACGCCTCTTCATCCCTCATTTCACCACGGTGACTAGTATTAGGGGGGTTCCAAGAGCCACTGCACATGCCGTCGCAGCAATCTATCAGCAGTCTTATCGACAGACCAGTTTCCCACTTAGTTCTTTGATTCCGTTTGAGCCCCAAAAAAAGTTGTACGTTTGTCTCCAAAGGTCTCGGACAGCGCACCTGTCCTCGATATGAAAAGCAGTGGTGTCATAATGAACAAATCCGTGCTCAAGGAATAGGAAACAGCAATGCCACCCAGCAGCCTCTCACTGCACCATTAACTACAATGCGGCTGGAAGCCATCACGTCTGAAACTCCACTAACCTCAACATTCGTATGTTCCCCTTTGACTCTGATCTCCTCTCATTCCAATCGCGATAGCTTGTCTTCTTCTATCGTGAACGCCCCCCATGTGTCTATACCACCTCCCGCAAATGGCATATCTTTAGCCTTCTTCATCTCTCTTTCTTTTCCTGGTAAGCCGCTGCATGTAAGAGAATATATCTTTAGACATGATGAAGACATTTTCTTGATAAAGGAATACTGGCTGTCTGAGGTCAAGTCCCAAGGGTCAAATATCTTTGGCAGGGTACATTCTTCTAAGGACCAACAAGCTGAACCAGCGTGGTGGTGAATGTAATGACCGGTTGTTGAAAATCCCCTTAAAACCTGCAACTTTATGTTGCCTTGACATCAACCATTCATTTACACTACTCCCTAGTTTTTATGCACTGTATGCTTTCTTGAACCAAAGTTTGTTTGTTCGCGTCCAGTGCGCTGCTCTGTCATATCCTTGCTCTGGACCTGCGTGACGCACGCGCTTTTTCCCAGCGCTCCACTATTCGAGTCTCGTTTTCTGAGTCCTTGTGATCGCACAACTGAGGTTCGTATCTATTTCGTGTCATTGTTTATTTGGCAGTCTATTACCATAGATTTTCACTGATAATCGCTTTCTGATTTCGGGGTCCGTTGCGAATTTGGCTAAGTATTGCTCAAAGGTTACCGACAATACTCAAGCCGATCAATATGGAACGAGAAAACAAGTAGCATGCCAAGAAAGGGATCGAAGCAATTGGAATCTGGACAGAAGGTAATACGGCAAGTCACTGGGGAGGTCTTGGGTACTTTCGATTCTTTAGGTAATGCTGGGTCTTCTGGTCCTATCAGTGCTAGCTCATGTGTTACTGAGGGTAATGTGGGTTGCAAGAATGTAGATTTATTTAAGCTAAAGATATTAGACCTAGAACTACAGCTGTTGATGGCTAGGCAACAGGCCCAGGAGGCAGAACAGAAGTGTATACAGAAAGAGCCTGAGCAGAAAACCAACGGCTACTACCTATCCGATAGATCAGGACAAATTAAAATAGAAAACTCTGCACCGGTAGTCGAATACAAAACATCAACGCCACCAACGATCGGTCTGCTAAAAGTAGAACTGACAGCTTTCTACGGTCAGTCTGAAAATTACTGAAAGTTCACCAGGCAGCTCAAAACTCTCGTCAAAAGCAAGATAACCGACCCCGGGGCAAGGGCTCCTCTATCTGACTCATTACTCTCGAGGTTGAGCAAGAGACGCCATCGGTGGATGTACCATGCTGGACCCGGAACAAGGCTACACACGGGCAAGGATGATTTTTAAGGACCTGTTCGGTCAGTTATTCAAGGTAGCCAGTAATCTAATAGGGGGCGTGATGGCAAAGGTCAGAAGAACCAAGGGCGACGCCAATACAATGGACGGCCCAGTGATCAGAATCCAGAACTGCTCAATATCCCTCGATCATTTAGGTTACAAGGCTGAACTCGATGCAGTGCACACCTTGGAGGGCATAGGCCGTTACCTCTCGCCCGAACTACAGGTTCAGTGGGTGGAAGAGGCGGGACGTATAAGCCGAGGCTACCCTGAGGCTAACTTTGAAGTCTTGGACGAATACCTTGAGAGGCCAACTAAGATAACTGACAGTAGATTTGGCCGACTCATCCGGGACAGTAACCGAGTAAATAAATCTAGTGCTAGCCAGGCTCAAGCCACTGCTCGGGAACACCCGAAACAACAGGAGTGGACCAATGCACACGCCATTTCACGCGAGGCCATAGAGCATTTAAGTTGCAGGTACTGTGACGCTAGCCACGGGCTACTAGAACACCCCAAGTTCATCAACGTCACAACGGACGAATGTGGGGGAATGGCGGGGACGACAGGAGCTTGCTTTGTATGCCTCAATACCACGCACAAGGCGTATTTTGTCGAACAAGAGCCACACGTGGTCCCGAGGATTGCGCGGGCAGACGCCATTGATTGTTAAACCGGGCGAGAGAAACTACACCAGAGACGAACACTTCGCCCAGTGTGATTTGTCCAACATCGCGGTCTGCCGGCAAGCCGGTAGGTTTAGGAGCAGTTGCCGTGGGGTGGTGACCCCAACTAAGGTGGTCAAAGCGTTGGCTTTCGTTGAGAGTGGATCGGATACTACCCCAGTGAAAGAGTGGTTTGTCGACAAACGCCGGCTCGCTAAAAGTATGACGTCGTTAGCAGTGAGCACGATGGGCGGAACACAAGTAATGACTGCCGGCCGGTTGATGTTACTGCTATTCTCCTTGAATACTAGCTAGCGAATCAAATCAACGGAGGCATTCACATTAGCTGACCTTCCCGTGCGAGCACCAAGGTTGGTGAGCGCAATCTGGACTAGTTGGCCTCACCTGCAGGGTGTAACCGTTGTGGACTGGGAGGACGACGAAGTGGACCAGCTCATCCGCTCCGACGTGCCAGAGGCGCGCTGGGTACTGGACCAGAGGGTAGGCAACCGCCAGGCACCTTATGCCGTACGCACAGCACTAAGATGGATATTATATGGTCCAGCCGGCTCATGTGGTTCCGTAAATTACGTTTCAGAGGAAGAGGACCTCACAGAGTATCAACTACAGCGGCTGTATGAAAAGGGGTTTCACGATATTAGAGACGAATGACTATCATTCTCTCAAGAGGAACGCCGTGCTCCGTAGACAGTGCGACAAGGAACCATAAGCCTTAAAAAACGGTTCAAGTTTCCACTTCCACGAAGCACACTAGCTGACCCTTGTGTTGATTACAGAAACTGTGCCCTGCGAAGACTACTACGATTGAAGGAACGCCTCGTTCGAGATCAGGGTCTGTGAGAACGATATGCAGAAATAATGATGCGAAAGGAAGCTCTCGGCTACGTTGAAAGGGTGCCTGCAAACACCGATGGCCGGAGAAGGATCTGGTATCTACCCCACCACCCGCTTCTCCACCCCGGAAGAGACCCGAAAAACTGCTGGTGGTCCTCAACTGTGCAGTCACGTTCCAGGGTAAGTCAGTAAACGATCGCCTGATACAGGGACCCGACTGGACCAAGCGATTGACTGAACTTTTGTGCCGTTTCAGAGGGGGTAGAGTGGCCTTGACGCCGAAATAAGGGAAATGATTCACCAGGTGAAAACACCGATAGAAGCGTGAGACGCCTTGTCAATCCATGGTGGGAAAAGAACAGCACGAGCAAAGCAGTGATGGGTTACACAATGACCGTCCACTGCTTCGCAAAGGCATCATCACCATTTTGTGCGAACTGCGCCCTTGGAAAATCAGCGAACAAACGTGGAGCTTTGGTCCACCGGTCGGTAGTAGGTAGCAAAAACAGAAACGCCTACGTAGGACCGGGCGATCTAACATTAACTAAAGAATCAAGTGTACCCAAAACCTACCCAGTGACTTGCCGTATTACTTCCTGTCCAGATTCCAATGTTTTCGATCCTTTTCTTGGCATTTTGCGTGTTTTTTCCTCGTTCCAAGTTGATCTACTGAGTATTGTAACACACGTTTGAGCAATGCGTAGCCAAGTTTTTAACGGATCCAGAAATCAAAAGGCGATTGTCCGTGATATTCTACGATACTAGATTATTGAATGAACAATGACACCAAAAAGATACAAACCTCAATAATGAGATCACAAGGACTCAACAAACGAGAAACCGAATTGCAGCGTGCGAGCAAGGAGCACGTGCGTCACGCAGGTCCGGAACAAGGATATGACAAAGTGGCGCTCTTGGCGCGAACAAACAACAATTGGTCCATAAAAACAAACGGTTCGTAAAGACACGTCAATAGCGTAAGCTAGTGAGTGATGTTAAGAAAAACACTGAATCGCAAGGGTTTAAGGAGGATTTTCCACGACCGGTCGTTACACCGCCCACCAAAATCCTCCCGAATCCTTATCAGAGTCAAAGGTTTGGTATAAAGGTACTGATTCTTTCTACCTACCTCGGACCTGCTGTCAGTGCGTGTGCCTAATGCTTGTCGTCAACGTTCTACTCGTGGTCGCACCTAATCCGTTGGCCACATAGACGCGAGGCCATTCTGCTTCTTCCACGAGAACAACTGACCGATGGCGGGTGTGGAGGGGAAACATAGATGCTGTACTTGGAAAGGCCGTCTTGTCCTGGCTGTATGTGCTTGCGTGAATGTGCGTATGTATGATGTAATCGCCGCTACCTCCACATATGCAAAAGACATTTCAGTAACGTCAACAAAAACAAATTGCGAACGCCGTCACATGTTTGATAGGGGTTGCGGGACATAGCGTGCATCGGGTATGTGCGTATATGTCTGGATGTATAATGGAATCACAAGTTTCACCACACACCAAAGGGGGACTTTCTGCAATGTCAGCGAGAGGCTGTGAGCACTGCAACGTGTTTGACGGGGACTGCATGGCATAAACGAGTAAAATGTAGGCCTGTGTACGTGATCTAAGCTCCGCTACTTCTACATGCAAAGTCGCGTCGTGTGATAAACTAATGTTTGGACAACTAACTCCATAGTAAGTCGTGAACACCTTATGAAATTAAAAATAAATATACTTCAAAGTCCTTGTGGAGGGTTGAGTCCTACGGGAGAATGCATGAGGAATAAATAAATGAATTATGCTTCATCTGGTATCAGCAGACATGGATATAGCTTGGTCTGTAGCGTCGAACTCTCCCACGTCACTGTCACCTTCAAGCAGACATATCTTACGGATATCTTGCAATACGTCTCCTTTGTCCGTTCTCACCACCACCGTGCGCACGAGGCCATTGATTTCTGTACGGCAGTCCTTGATCACTCCAACCGGCCAATCGTCATTATGCAAGTGCCTCTCCACGAGGATGACCACATCGCCACGTCTGAACGACTCCTCTTTGGAGATCCACTTTTGCCGAAGCTACAGTGTCGGTAAATACTCCCTCGTCCATCGTTTCTAGAAAGCCTGTGCCAGGTGGTTCACTTGTTTCCATCCTATGATATACGTTCCAAGTAGGGTTTTTGGTGTGGTTGCTCCTGCCTTTGACCGAAGTAATAACAGGTCGTTGGGGGTGAGTGCCGGTTCCCCTTTCGGGTCTGGGGCGATCGGCACCAGGGGTCTGTTTTTCGGTATGCATTCTACTTCTGTTAGTAAAGTAGTCAGCGTCTCGTCATCGAGGGTTTGTTATGAGGTCAGGGCTGTGAGTATTTTCGTAGTCAATCGTATCAGCCCTTCCCAAGCGCCACCACGATGACTGGCATAAGGTGGGTTGAATTGCCATACTATCCCCTTTGCTACGGTCTTGTTTTGTATTTTGGCGTGGTCCAGGCGGTTCCACCATTTCTCTGACTCCTTATGAGCCCCAACGAAGTTCGAGCCATTGTCTGAGTATACATTCTTGGGGACGCCCCGCCTCGCGATGAGCCTTTGAAAGGCCATTAGAAATGAATCGGTTGTCATATTATGCACTACTTCAAGATGGACTGCTCCGGATTGTAAACATGTTATCAGGCAGCCATACCTCTTTTGGGTGCTCCTTTGCTGTCGTACAAGTAACGAGCCAAAGCAGTCGAAGCCAATTTCCATCAACAGGCACCATCCCGGTTGAACTCTTACGGCTGGAAGGGGGCCATCATTTGTTGGCCTGCTACCGCTCCCCGGCGACGACAAGTGATGCAGTTGCCTATGATTCGCTTGACCGTCGCTGGTCCCTTTGTCATCCAAAATCGTCGAAGTATATTGTTCAACAAGTGATTCAAACCTGCGTGTCCCTCTTCTCGACGTACCTGGTCTATTAGGCACCTCGTTATGTATTGGTTACTATGGGCTATTATGGGATATTTTGTTCCCTACTCTAGATTTGAATTCGTCAGCCGCCCTCCAACTCTCAGTAGTCCGTTGGTTTGCATGGGTTTTAGTCTTCGGATACTGCTGTGCAACAGCCTGCTTCCTTTGGTGTTATCATCTTTCCTGGCTGGCTCGCTGGCCTCAAACGGGAAAGTGTCTACTTACAGTAGGCGTAGAACGTCGAGTTCAGCTTGATTCAGCTCGCCCGGTAGTATCACCCCCACATTCAATGTGTTTTGTGGTCTTGCGCTCTTAATAATCAATAAGAGTACTTTTTATCGTATCCACCAGACCACGGCTCTCAACAAGTTTGTCCAGTCGGGAAATTGGCTCAGTTTTTCTATTAGGCTTACTCTTCCCGTGAAGTTTGTAGCCAGTATCAGTCTTTTAGTCTCGATATCGCCATCATCAGCCTTAGGTATTAATAGCGTTGGCCATACCTCTTTAGCTGCATTTAGGAAGTCCGGTCCCATTGTCCACATCCGCAACCTTTTTAGTGTTTTCAGGCCTCTTGAGCAGAAGTCCGCCGGGTTACTGGCGGATTGTACATAGTGCCATTGATCGGCTTTATTCGACTCGTGGATTATAGTTAGTCTGTTGGCCACGAAAGTGTTAAAACCAGTGGTAATGTTGTTTATGTAATGAAGTACAGTGGCTGAGTCCGTCCAAAAGTTTGGTTCCCAGTTTATCCGATTGAGGCATCTCCTAACCAGCGTCACGGCTTTCACGGCAAGTACTGCTTCCGTCAGTTCCAGCCTCGGAATGGACACCGTTTTCAGTGGAGCCACTCCAGCCTTTGCGAATAGTATCTGGCTGTGCTCCTCACCATTTGCGTTCACCTAGCGGCCGTAAGCAACTATCCCGCAGCCTGTTTCTGATGCATCAGAAAATAAGACGAGTTAGGCATCGTTTGTGCACTCGATCCCTGTCATGCATCTTTGCATTTTGATCTCACCCAGCTGATCCAGGCTGTGCAGCCAGTCGCGCCATCGCCTATCGTTGTCATCCTGGAGGGGTTCATCCCAACCCGTCCCTTGCTGGCACAGCGATTGCAGCAAGCACTTTTCCGGTAACAACCATGTCGAAACGAACCTAGGGGATCATCGAGACATGAGACTGATTATTGGATTCCTTTCCGTGTGGCTGGTCTTTGGGTAGGTCCAGAGTGAATGTGAATTCGTCACCTTCGGGTTCCCATTGAAGTCCAAGCGTGCGCTCCGGTTGTGAAAAGGATCCCAAAAGTCCTCTCGCACACTCCATTTTCTCGGACTTCGGGAAAACATTGAGCACCTCCTGGCTGTTTGAAGTCCATTTAGTGAGGTCGAATCCTTCGGCACTTGGAGTGGCGATCAGTTCGGTCATATGAAGAATAGCAGTATTTGGGTCGTCGAGGAAACATAGAAAATCGTCCGCGTAGAAGTGGTCCACTGCTCTTCCTAGCAAATTGCTGGTGCCGCCGAAACTCTTGAGGGTTTCCCGGAGGGCAAAATTAGCACAAAAGGGAGATGATACCGTCCCAAAGGGGTGCATGGTCAGCCTGTACTCGTCAGGTGCGCGACTTGCGTCGTTTTCAGGCCACCAGAGATGACGAAAGGCGTCCCTATCTTTAACGGACATCTTTACTCGTAGAAATATTTCACGTATGTCCGCAGAGACGGCTACTTTTCCTAGCCGAAAAAGACATAAAACCTCGAATAGTGGAGTTGTCCAGTCTGGGCCCTGTAGTATATGGCCGTTGATTGACACACCCTGACATTTCGCGGCACAGTCGAAGGCCACCCTGACCTTTCTCGGTTTCTCTGGATTCGCGACCTGGTGATGGGGTAGGCACCACCTCGAATTTGCGCTGATAACCGCTGTATCCACTCTTTCTACATAACCCAAGTCGATGTTATGTTACATGGCTCGAGTGTATTCCATCCTTAATTGACGTTCTTGAAATAGCCTGGTTTTGGGGAAGCATAATCTTTTCAGAGCCATTTCTCGGCTGTTTGGCATAGGTTTCATGTTGGGTCTCCACGAGACAGGAACCTCGGAACGATCTATTACATACTTAGTGTTCTCGGCTACCATCCTCAGAGCCGCCCTATCTTCTTGTGATGGGGCATCTCTATCAGTGGCCACGTTGATAAATTCGGCGTTATACAGCTGTTAGAATGCTTGTTCAATGTTCGCCGTTTCCACCGAAGTGCAGTTGATTTGGATTAGTTTGCCGCATAATCCATCTGTCCTGCCGTATAAAGTCCAGCCGAATATAGTGCGTACTGCATAGGGTGCTTTGCGGCTTCCTATTCTTTGATCTAGGACCCAATGCGCTTCCGGTATATCAGAGCCGATCAGCAGATCAATTTCGTTATTCTGCCACTCCTCGATCGTAACCCCGTCGAGATGCAGCCACTGAGTCAGAATCGACTGCACTGACTGTGGTGCTCTCATTGGCAGACCCCTCGTGATGAAAGCTTCTATCTATCTCTAGCTCTATCTTTGCTGACCAAGGAAACGAGTTGTAGGTGCAGTTTGGCCGACTGGATGACTTCGATTCCACTCACTGCGCTCGCTGCTAATGAAGATTGATGCCATTTGATCCTATATCTCTCTGCGAACTCCTTACTAGCGTGATATACGAGCCACTATCTATGAAGACCAACGCTTTGACCACCCCAGTTGGCGTCCCTTCTCCTGCAGCAACCACTCCTGAACGTACTGGTTTACTGGCAGACCGCGACGTTGAACAAATCACACTGAGCTTGGTACTCGCCTCGGGTAAGGTTACTCTCGCCTGGGGCAGCAAACCATGGTGTCTGTCCGTACAGCCCCCGTAACCACATCGGTTCCTTGTCCTACAAGCTGCCGCCCGGTGCGCGGTGCTGAGACAAATAAAACATGCTCCTGCCATCCTCGCCATTCCCCGCCGTTCGTCCATTGTGGCGTTGATGAACTTGGGGCATTCTGGTAGTCCATGGCTTGCACCACAGGATCTGCAATTTGGTTGCGCCGTGGCACCGCGTAAAATGGCACGTGTATTGGTCCAAGGCTGATATTTCGGCTCTTCCCGAGCAGTGATTTGAGTCTGGCTAGTACTAGAATTGTTTGCTCGGTTGTTGTCCCAGATAAGTCGGCCGAACCTGCTGTCGGCTATCTTGGTTTGCCCGTCCAAGTATTCGGTCATGTCTTCGAAGTTAGCCTCCCTGTCGCTTCGGCTTATCCGTTCCCCTTCCGCCCACCGACCCTGTAGTTCGGGAGAGAGATGACGGACTATGCCTTTCAAAGTGTGCATTGTATCTAGGTCAGCCCTGTAACCTAAATGGTCTAGGGCTATTGAGCAGTTCTGCATCTTGATCACCAGGTCGGCCATTGTGTGGACATCGCCCTTGGTTCTCTTTGTCTCTACCATCACGCCCTCTATTAGGTTACAGGCTACTTTGAAAGGTTGGCCGAACAAGTCCCTTAGGATGTTCCTTGCTCGGGTGTAGCCTTTTTCTCGGTCGAGCATGGTACACCCATCGATGGCTTCCCTTGCTCGGCCTCGACAGTAGTGAGTCAGATAGAGAGGTCTTTGGCCGGGGTCAGTTACCTTATTTTCGACAAATGTCTCAAACTGCTTGAAGAACTTGCAGTAGTGTTCAGATCGCCCCTCACAAACCGTTAGTTCCACTCCTGGAAAATCGATCGATGGTGCTGCGTATTCGGTGACCGGCGTGGGGTTTCCTATCTTATTGCAACCTGATCTATCGGAAGTGTCGTAGTCGCTGGTCTCATGCTCACGCTCTTTCTGTGTACACTTCTTTTCTGCTTCCTGGGCCTGTTGTCTAGCCGATAACAACTGTTGTTCTAGGTCTAGTATACTCAGCATATACAGATCAACATCCTTACGATCCATATTGCCCTCATTAACACATGAACTAGCACTGACAGGACTGGGCGATCTAACATTAACTAAAGAATCAAGTGTACCCAAAACCTACCCAGTGACTTGCCGTATTACTTCCTGTCCAGATTCCAATGTCATCGATCCTTTTCTTGGCATTTTGCGTGTTTTTTCCTCGTTCCAAGTTGATCTACTGAGTATTGTAACACACGTTTGAGCAATGCGTAGCCAAGTTTTTAACGGATCCAGAAATCAAAAGGCGATTGTCCGTGATATTCTACGATACTAGATTATTGAATGAACAATGACACCAAAAAGATACAAACCTCAATAATGAGATCACAAGGACTCAACAAACGAGAAACCGAATTGCAGCGTGCGAGCAAGGAGCACGTGCGTCACGCAGGTCCGGAACAAGGATATGACAAAGTGGCGCTCTTGGCGCGAACAAACAACAATTGGTCCATAAAAACAAACGGTTCGTAAAGACACGTCAATAGCGTAAGCTAGTGAGTGATGTTAAGAAAAACACTGAATCGCAAGGGTTTAAGGAGGATTTTCCACGACCGGTCGTTACACTGTCTGCTGTATCCAGTCTGTTCGATCCTGCTGGTTTTGTCTCTCCATGGTTGTTACTCGGGAAGACCCTGCTGCAGCGACTCTACCGTGAGAATGTCGATTGGGACCAGCCACTGGACCGAGAAGGCCACTCGGACTGGGAGGGACTTCTGAGCGCCCTAGAGAATCTAGGAGACATACGGACTCCACGATGTTTGCCCCCTGGTCACGCAACACAGACCGGAGAACTGCACGCCTTCTGTGACGCATCCGAAGTAAATTACGGAGCCGTTGTATACGGACGATTGTGCACGGGCGATGAACGATATGCCACGAGGATCCTGTTCAACTAAACCCGTGTTGTTCCACTGAAAAGCTATATCAACCGAAGAGGTATACAGGCAGATATATCATCATCTTACAGTGTTAAGCAGTAGGGCAAGCCCCACTGACCACTGCCTCTCTCACCACGTCGCACGTTGAATTAGAAATTATGAATATACAAGATGGACAGGGACTGGACCTGCATGGGTGGGAAAAGGAAAGAATGCCCTAGTAGCCAACACACGGAATACACAGTCCAGTTGTACAAAAGCACATCGATCAGTCATTCTGATTCGATAGAAAATGACAACACGATGGCTACTTTTCGCGGTTCGCAGCCATATCCTTCAGCGCCTCAAGCCAACTGGTAGACGGACCTTTTGGACCCCAACCACGAAGACGTGAAGCATCTGATTTTCCTAAGTCTGCTGTACATTTCCTTATTCCTCGCTGCCACGTCATCTGTTGACCTCCATGTCATCTCTTCCATTCCGTGGGAGGAACGGAGAATAGGACGCTATACGACAGACACGTGTTTGCCAAACGTAACACATGCCTCAACCAACGAAGTCTACTAAGCTGGATACACTGTGACAAAAGTTTCCCCCAATTAGTGCCCAATACTCGACATCTGACCTCAACATTGCTCACGCGGCTAATCCACCCGATCTTAGTGCTACTACCTAGATATCGGTGGTCAAAAACCTCAAGACGACGAATATCTTCAGCACGCAGACTCCACGTTTCGCAACCGTACAACAAAACTGAAAGCACTGCAGCACAGTATACACGACCTTTCAACTTCAGTGAAATACCAGGTCGGCGCCACAAGTGCTTCAGTCCAGCGTACGCTGCTCGAGCCTTGGATATCCACGTGCTCACCTCTACTACAGTGCTCCCATCCGTCGTCACGCTGCTTCCGAGGTAGGTGAATTGGTCGACAATTGACAGCACATCCTCATCGAGCATCAAGCTCGGAATCGCTGACGTCCAGTCTTGTAACACCACCTTGCACTTTGAGGGCAGATATATGCTCCGACATTGGGATGAACTTCGTGGGCGCTCATCGGGAACTGCATCGCTGTTACTAAAACCTGAACAAGGACAAACTGCAGAATCCAACCGTAGCCTACGCTACTCGATGGCACTCCAATTCTTCACAGGAAAGTCAATGCGGTGGCCTATGGGAACGCTTGATCAAGTCTACCAGGCGATCATTGCCGTCGATCATTGGGCAGCAGCTGTGAAAAGACGAAGCGTTGGGCACCGTGCTGACTGAGGTCGGGAGAATTCTGGACAACCGCCCATTGGTTCAAGTAACCAACGGCGACCCCACCCATCTGGCGCCCACGCCGAACGACTTGTTGACGTTAAGGGTGAACGTGGGTTTCCAAGGACCGACGAGCCTTCGTGGGAGCTACCTTCATGAATGGAAGCGGGCAAACTATAATGCCAAGGTTTTTTGAGGGCGACGACTGCGGGAGTACCCACCGGCCCTGCAAGCTCGATAGAAGAGGCTGATCAAAAAAAGACTATTCACGGTTTGGAATATGATGATCATCGCAGACGAACACGCTCATTTTGGCACCTGGCATTTGGGCTTGGTTGTGGAAACCATCAAAAGCTCTGACGAAATTGTTAGAACTGTGAAGATGAAGACCGCCAACGGAAAGCTATTCCACGACGTGCGCAGCAACAGTCTCTCCGGGAGTGAAGACGGAGAAGCGGATACCACAGTACCCCGGTAGACTATTCCTCATTCGTCTTTGAGGTGGTTAAATGCACCCCGCGTTTGTGGGGCATTTATTACATAATGACGTATTCAGCCAGCGTACACCCTGACACATGCACATTTACATGATACACGTTTATATTTCACGACTTCCTTCAAAGACGCTGCAGTGCTCATCTTTCTTCGTTGAAGTTACAGAAGGCCCCTCGCATATCTAGTATTAGCTGTGGTTCTGTGATGCACCCAGACACAAGTCAACCACACTTACACAATACAAGTTTATATTTCATGACGTCCATCAAAACACGACGGAGGGTTGATGGTTCCCCGTGTATCACTGACATTATGAAAGGTATCTCCCGTAAGTGATGGTTGTTACCATTTGCCCGTACACCGGAGTGCTACCTCACCCATGACATCCACATACACACTAACACAGGCAAGCACAGCCGATGCGCGACGGCTCCCCTAGGGACAGCACCAATGTTTCCCCTTCACGCCGCCATCGATCAGCCACCCTCATGGATGACGCAGAGTAGCATCGCGTCGGTGTGGCCACCGGATCAGGTGCGATCGTGAGTAGAATGTGGACGGAAATATATTAGGTACGCGCACTGACAGCAGGGTCTAGGTAGGCAGGGAGAATAAGCACCCTCATTCCAAATGTTTGACTCTGCTAAGATCCGGGAGGATTTTTATGGGCTGTGTAAAGACCGATCGCGCAAAATCCCTTCAAAATCACTTCAGTTCCATGCTTCCTTAGCATCAATCATTCATTTACCATACTCCCTTGTTTTTATGCACTGTATGCCTTCTTCAACCAAAGTTTGTTTGTTCGCGTCCAGTGCGCTGCTCTGTCATATCCTTGTTCTGGACCTGTGTGACGCACGCGCTTTTTCCCCGCGCTCCACTATTCGAGTCTCGTTTTCTGAGTCCTTGTGATCGCACAACTGAGGTTCGTATCTATTTCGTGTCATTGTTCATTTGGCAATCTATTATCATAGAATTTCACTGATAATCGCTTTCTGATTTCGGGGTCCGTTGCGAATTTGGCTAAGTATTGCTCAAAGTCGTCTTACAGTGGTTGCTTAGCCTATGTCAAATAAATCTTCACAACAACCCCCCTCTGACAAGTTGCGCCGGATTCTATTCCCGGTTCTCTGGTCCACCATCAGCCTCCAACGCGCTGTCCTTTACATCGGCTGCATGTATCGCTCGCCAAATTCCTTTAAATGATTTTTTCCACTTCTTATTAGATCTTTCGGATACCCCTCTCTTCTTCCTTCCGGAACCAACATTATTTCGGGCGACTTTTATTCTCCTCAAACCCGTTTGCCTGCTCTCTTGGCCCCTCCCAACCTTGTGGACCTAATTAACTGGTCTTCATCTTGGTGGCTGAAAGCAGCATGTTGTCGAACCTTCCAGAAACAGGAACATACCAGATATGATATTTACTCAGCGTGTCTCAGCTGCGTGTTAGCAACACAAAACGTCCTTGGGAGTGGCCATAAGATGGTTATCTGCCATCTGACCCTTAGTGGCCATCCTAATCCTGCACACAACTCCAACAACAGATTCCTATGCAAAAGTTGGACTTTGTTAGTCAGACTTATTCGCCACAGAGACTGGGGAGATTATTTTCCCACCCACGACCCTCAGGTTGAAACGGATATTTTCTGCTCTTTCTTTTCTGACTGTCTGGATACATTGTCTAGTATTTCCCAGGTTGTAACTAAAAAGAGGTCGCCTGTCCCGCCATTCCAGGGAAAGTATCATGAACTTCTCGAACAACAGCATAATTCCAACGAACTTTCAATTTTTACTCCTTTAAAACCGCCTTTCCGCACTAATTCAAGGGCGAGATAATACGCGACTTCGTGACCAACAGGCTAAGACATTGAGTCATCAGAACAGGCAGCAAATTCTTCCTACACTGCACGAATCTGGAAACTCTGATATAAGGACCGCCTTCCAACTCCTGATTCTGGATAAAAACTCTTCTGTCACCTCCCCGCCCCGCGTAGCCGAAGCCTTCAATTCATTCTTCGCTTCCGATAATGCTCTAGCTGTCCCTCCCCATCTTTGCCTAGTAATGACTCTGTCATTTCTGCGAAATCCTTCGATGCCAGGAGTACTTCTGTGCTACGATCCAACATCAAACCTTCCCCTCGATTAGGCCCCGATGGCCTACGGCCAGTCGCTCTTGCCGATGGAGGACCGGATCTCCCGCTGTTGCTGCTTAACCTTCTCTCTCACTTAACGGTAGCACCGTATCTACTAAACGGAAGCGCTCGGTAACCGTTACCACCCATAAATAGGGGCCTCCACATGGGCTATCCAATTATCGCTCTTTAAACCGAACCCCCTTTTATCCAGAAAAATGGGAAAAATAGTTAAAGGTCATATTATCAGCTACTTATCAAGCCTCAACCTCAATAATGACCACCGGCATGGATTCCTCCGTTCACGGTTCTGTATGACTAGTCAGTATGATTTTCTCAACCGCATTACCAACTCCGCTGAAAGTGGGAAATCTTTTGTTGTTCCTTATCTGGACTTATCCAAGGCATTTGATAGTACCCCCCATCCCTACCTAATAACAAAGTTTCGATCATTTGGCACTATCGATCCGCTACATTCTCGGCCCTTATCCCACTTATCTCACCGCTTACAGGTTGTTTTGATTAACGGGCCCACCTCTGGCTTTAGACCTGTTACTATCATAGCCATTCAGGGCAGTGATTTAGGCCCCTTTCTTTTTCTGCTATATATAAATGATGTTTTTGACAATACCTAATGGCAAATCTTTCTTGTTCGCTGACGACATTAAGGTAGTTTTCACTTCTTCGCCTGGCAACCCCAATATTACAGTGCCTAAATCTGCGCCGAATAAGTCAATATTGATGAATGTTGTTCGACCTGAGCGGTGAAATCCTCCGCCGATAAGTGCATTTTTCTTACTTACAAACACCATGTTTCCCCAGGCTCCTCATGCACTGGTGGTTCCCCTGTCCACAGCCAGCCCTTAGTAAGAGACCTTGGCTTAATTTATTCTTGTTCTTTCAACTTCTCCGAACATGCTCTCTCTCAAATGGCGGAGACGAAAAAGCGTCTTGGTCTTCTGTTTGGATCCTTTCAGTTTAGGCAGAGCATTCTTTACGTGTGCGAAGTACGTGTCAGGCTCCTCCCAAAACGGAGCCCCTTATTCTTCTCCAATATGCAAAAATCTGACAGGATTATCATTGAATGTATTCAGTGATGATTCACTTAACATCTTATCGGTTTTTCGTCAAACTTACACTACAGAGAACGACGCTTACCTCTTAAAATCGAACCACTGTGGCTTCGTCGCATCAAGGTGAACCTGGTATCTCCGCATAAACTATTGGCTAAGCAATCGTATTCCTCCAACCAGTCACGCTTCACTCCGTAAAAGACAGTATATTATTACCACACTCTCCGCGAGGACTGTTCTACGCTCCAAGTTCTTCCTCTTCGGGTACTCCCGAATCTGGGATAAACTTGGTTTGTACATCGGATCTTCTCCGTCGCAGCATGCATTCGTGCATGCTATAGATAAATTTCACTCTGTCCCAACCGCTTCGCTTTTATTCAAAGTTCACGTAAACGAAAGATGAGCTTACCAGAAGGGCCTCGACTTTTAAGCCATCACTCAGCCTTCTCTCATTACCTTGACTTCCAAGGCGATTTCACTACTTTTGAATTATAGATGCTCTGTTTGACCTTTCTACCTTAGACATCACTATCGACATATTTAAAACATGTCTGCGTCCACTGATCGTTTTTCCAGAACAACTCATGGAATCCTGCCAATTTCACTTTTAAATCAGTCCCCCTAGATGAGTTCTTATTTTTGGGAAAGCCACCTTAATACTCCTCACAGACTGTCAATATGCCTCATCTGCTCCGCGATTATTTACCCTTCCTTAGCTGTGTTACATCTGCAGCCCCGAAACCAACGTCAAAGAGGCAATAGTAACTGCATCGGTAACTACACCATGGTCAGCTACATATACACATATACCTAAGTATATATTTATATATTACTGTCCGGTAACTGTCAGCTCAGACGTGGTAAGTAACCCAAAGCTCCTCAATATCCTTGCGCTTACGTTGCCTCTTATCCACATCGGGTCCCATCACATATACTTCCCCCTCTACCTTTGTGATTTCGAGGTGAAAATGTCAGTCTCATTTCTCTCTCAACATCCAGTTACGACGTCACCAGTTCTGCCTCCACCCTATCCCCCAACTGTCTATTCCATAATTTCATGCCAAATGTTTTTCTCTTCTGCTGAATGACTACTCCAGATCAAGTGATAACCCTCTCAATGAATCTTTAAGCTCTTACTTATCCGCTTCCTCCTTCAGTCCTCTTTCCCATAGCCCCATTTTTTCTTGGGGATCCGCTGCATCGACCAGCCCGTGCTTCACTTTTGTTCTTCTTTCCGTTAACCGTTGGTCCTCAACTGGGCAATACCCAGACTGCATTCCTGTGTTCCATTTCTCTTTCGTGACCCCCAATACCGGTCAGCCACCTCGGGCACTATACTGAATATCCTCCTGGCTGGTGCACTTGGATAATAATGCTGTATGGCCGTCTACTACCCGCTGTTCCCGTTGGATCAGTTGTCCAGGTTCTCACAACCCCTCTGATTAATCTTGGGGCAAACACCCTTGCCGTAGTTGCTCAGTCCACTGTACGACCAGCAGTGACCGCTCACGCCAGTCCCAACGGCGCGAGGCCCCTTCAGGTTCCCCGCTTTGGCAGGAGCACATCGGTCGCGCGGGCCGTCTGCAACAACATGCGAGCGTAGTTAGGCTGGTTGATCACACCTCCCGTGTTCACTCCCCGAAGTGTTGTACAAGATGGGTGGTCAGCGCACGGCCAGCCTCACCCAGTAGCGCCGGCTGCGGACTGCACGTTCCAACTCTGCTAGCCCCACAGTATCCATCACCGTCCGCCGCTGATCTCATGCTCCTACCGTTCTTCCTCCACCGGGGTTCGCCCATCAATCGTTCTTGTCAGCACCCTTATCGTTTTCCTTCCGTGTTGCTCTATCTTTGTTTGCCCACCTGCCTATTCTGTTTTTCCCTGTGGTTTTTCATCAAGACAGCCCATACTTTATGATGTCACTCTCGACTTATCCGTTTTACTCTGCTCAAGCCCAAAATATTTCCTTCTCCACCCAATTCGCCCTCGTCACCTCCAAATCTCTATTCAGTATGTGCCTTCATCTACTCATAAGGCTCACTGATCGCGTACTTCACTAGCTACCACTTTCCTGTATCCTTTTTTGACCTTCTTATAACTCCCACCATTACGCACCTGACCTTTCCGTACCAATGGCCAGTCAGCATATAAGATTTCGTTGTCCCAACCTCTGCATTTTTTTCCAGCCAAACGTATTATCTTGTCACTACCACCATATTTTCCGTATTCGTCTCCGCAATTCTTCTATGGATCTTGTCTTAGGCAGTGTCCAAATTAGTAACTTCGGGCTCAATCCTTTTTGTGCAATCGGCTGCAAGCACGCAGCTCTCCAGTTCCACTCTCGCAACTCCTGCGCGCACAAATGTCTCGTGTCTTTTGTTCTGTCACAGGTTTCCCTGTCAAGGTACTTTTCTTCTTTTACTTCTTGGTCTTCATCCTGTGTCATCTGCAGAGAAACGATCGGATTGGTCACTTCTCACCTGGTATTTTTCAGTCAGTATTCTCATCCGCTTTGTATATTGCTCGCCACAGGCATCTTCAGTGTACTTTTCAGGCTTCGCTGCTTTTTCGCGCTCCAACTTATGTAAAGTCATCGTTACGTCATTATTTTCACAAGCAGTTTCAAGCCATGGGATCTATCATTACCTGTTTTTTCTGATCTTCCACTTCCATATTTCTCTCGTGTTATTCGATGTTACAACTGCTGCATCTTTGCACCACTGTTCATCTAACCACCAAGTTATCCATCTCCACTGATCTTCTACACTACTCCAACCACTATGTATTTCCATTCGCTCTGCTCTCTCCATCCATTTTCACGGCTATCTTTTTGCTGCATAATATACGCCCATTTAATGAGGCTTCATCCATTTTCGACTGTCACCGCACGTCACACCTGTGTTTAACGGATTTTTAGATTCACTCTTACCTGTTTCCTTTTTTCCTTTCCTTCATATTCCCCACTGATCATCTTCTGCTCACAGCCATCACTTCTGTGCTTCCAAAGTTGCTTTCCTCTCCGTTGATAACCCGCATTCACCTATCATAAAGAAATTCATCAGGATTTATCCAAGTTCATTCTGTGCCACTTGATCCCAACCTACTTGTCACTTCCAAGCAGTGCTACTTCCGTGTTCTATCCCTTCACGGCTATTTTCTTCTTCTCTTATGTATAAACATGTGTACACATGTATATATATATCCAAGTATTTTCCCTGCATCCTCCAGCTTTTTGATCGCCAATTCTCTTGCCAACGCACCCCAGCCCCACATGGAGTGCACCCATTTTGTCTATATCTGTGCCTCACATTTACCGTATCTCGATTCTTCCAAACCAACGTTGCCATTTGACCGGCTCTTTACGCTTTGCTTCGCTCGCTCACTGTTTCCAAATGGAAACCGTTAATTTATTGCAATCAGGCACAATTCATGGCTACCTAATCCCTAGCCATACAACTCAATAATTTGCTCTTCCTTTTTCCCCTTCTTCCTTCTTTTTCCCTCATCGCTTCTCTTTACCATAGTTCCTCATGACGATTTTTAGTCCCCCTCCCCATGTAAAGCCCACAGATCCCGATCTGCTTCGCTTGGCTCAGCCAGCTCCTGCTCTTGGCCCTAACCTTCAAATATGCCGGGCCCATATTTGAATCCATCATTGGGTTCACTCAAACTCCCTCCATTATTCCTTGGTGCGCATACATTCACCTCCCCCCAACCTCCCCTCTCGTCCTACCTACCCTTTAGTTGTTCTGCACATTTCTGAGTTTTTCACGAGTTTTGTCGGTCACTTCTGTTGCTTGTAAAAAATTTGGTCATGCGAAAGGCATGCTTCGGGGGTCTCCCAAAGGAACCATTATGATATTATTATTATTGATATTTTTAAGTACTGCACGCATCTGGAGGCAGATGAGGATGCTCTGACGTTGGCTCTTAAAGCTGCGATCACATATGACCAAAAGCGGACCAAAATAGTTTATCCCGACTAACTTGAACGGAAATCAACCTCGTTGGATTCCGGTGACAGCTAGAGGAGAGATCATCTCTTTGCCTACGATTGCCAACTGCTTTTAATATTTCCAACATCCTCCAAGTACACTCTTGACGGCGTCCTTACTCTGTACAATCTAAAACACTTTGAAGCTCAGCGAGTACCTGAGATGGTCCCTTGTATCTTTCCATCGCGTTATACTATCGGGTAATTCAGCTTGTATTCCGGTGAACCTTGGGTATTACCACACGATGTCTAGCCCGCTAAAGATGATCGGAGTAGCCTTTTCGTCCTCCATGGCAAATCAGTCCACTAAGTAGAATTGGATCGAGTTTCATTGGCGTCTTTTTTATCGCAGGTCTGTCAGCGCAAAGGTTATAACTCCCGTCTGATAACAGTTTCATTTTTTGCCCTGAGCCATGGCTTGCACAGTGAGAGTAAAACTTTCTTCAGTTTTAACGATATCGGGTAGCTTCAATGACCTAGTTTTCAATCATAAATCTGCGCCGTCTCCTTTCATAACCTCATTTTGTATTTTAAAACGAGTCAGCTGCATTACCGGTCTCAACATGGGGAACCAAGTGGGGTACCTAGCTAGAAGTGAGTCCTTTCATGTGTCCTGCAGCATCACAAGAACGGCAATCGAAGGCTGCTTCAACACCAAGCTAGGTGGTGTTGCGTCAACTTTGAGGCTGGCCGGCCATGAGGTTTCATTCTTCGTCAGGAACAGGGGACCGTCGAGCCGAAAGCTGAAATCTCTCGGTGATGTTATACCCCTCGATGTCAAGCCTATAGGATTAGCTTTCGGTCTGACGGGAAGCCACTGCTATGGTTCAGATCATTCGTAGGTTTCAGCGGAAGGAGCCCTAACACAGATGCCAAACCTCGTTTTATTATTGTTTATGTAGAACTACAATAGCGCAAAGCGTGCAGGCCAGCGAGACTTATCAAATTTGATTCCAGTTTCCTCTATATGAGTCCGGGAGATTTCACAGGCTTATTTTGCCGCGGCTAACTCCGATCAGGGAAGCGCTGCGGTCTTCAGAAAGGTTGCCATTGACTTAGGAAACTGAAGGTCAAAACAGAGGCAGTTTTCTCTGAAATATCTCTAAAATACACAACCGCTCCATATATATATACTTGCGCACATATGTGCACGCCCTCTGCATCTTGCAGTTCCACACCGGCCATTTCTCTTGCTATCATCTCAACGACCGTCATCATACGCATCCATCAACTCTACATCTGTGCCTCACACCTACCGTATCCAATCCTCCTAAATCGTTTTTGTCATCTGATCAACCCCCTACGTCTTGTATTGCTGGCTGCCTGTTTTACGATGAGTTTTGTGCCCTGTCCGCCGACAACCCACTGTAAAGTACCAATGCTTCATTGATATCTAATCCACTGCAGTGCACCTCACTTTTCCCTCCATCGTCCCTCACTACTGCAGTTCCTTGTAACGATTTCCAGCCTTTCTTATGTTTATCAGTCGGCCTTCAGATGTACCTACCCAGACCAGTCATTCAGTCCATCTGACCTTGACCTTCAAACTCAACGGGCGTCCATTCAAATCCGCCCTTTGAGTTCACTTAAACTCCACACAATCTCTATGGTTTGCATACATTTATCCTATTTTCATCCTACTTTATTCCCCCTTCTGAACCATTTTATTCTATATTTTCATGAGAGTTTCCACATAATCATGAATTATATCTGTCCATTCCATCACCTGTATTAACAAGATCATGCACATGGCATGCTTCGGGCGTCTCCGAAATAAACCAGTATTATTAATATTAATGGAAAATCCACCCGACTTTTTCGCATCAAAAAGTCTGACACCTCGAGCCGCAATCGAAGGGGCTACCCCCGGCATACCGGGCAGATGCTCTCCCAGCTGAGCTATCGCCGTCCGGACAGTCGGCTGTGAACAATACAAGTGAATTATCGGTGATGCGAGAACCATTTTTTCAAGAACACACAGTAACTATCCTGGTTTTAGTCATCAGGCTAGCCTAGTCGGCCGCTTCTGAAAGGAACAAACAGCACGCAGATGAACGTGACCAACTGGACATTGAAATATATTCACAAGATATATTGTTGGCACGAGGAGCCTGAATCTCATGTGATGGAAAACTCAGTTGCATTTTGATGGGAAAAGTTAAAGTGGATTTTCCATTACGAGGCTCAGGCCCCTAGTGCTAACAATAAATTCTGTGAAGAAAACATAACTGTTGGGACGTCTTATCGCTGGATTCCTCTGTGAAATTGCAACTTCATAGTGTCCGTCTAAGTAGGTCATGGCGTGGGCGACCATATCAACGGACTGTTTGGTTCCTTGCAAGAGAGAGTTTTCCGATGCATCTCCATCGCAGAATTTGGATTTGCATGGTACATTGGTCTTTATCACCGGGGGTCAATTTCCATTCTAGAGTGATTTACCGTCGCCACAAATGTTGATTCCTGGTTCATCGGATCAAGAACAGCCACACTAAAATCGTCCGCACGGCACAGGGTTGCTTTCTTCTACCGCATCTTTGCTCTGATGCCCAATGCGCTTCTGGAAATTCGGAGTCCACCAAGATTCACCCCCTAGGGTCTTCCAGATTCGGCCTTTCGGCTCAGTGTTGGTGAGGCCAGGAGAAAAAGCCGCATCTAAGCAGTATTGAACCATCTAAACAGGTAGCCTATCAACGCAGAAGGCTCTTTCTGTATTCAAGAAATCATTTTCAAACAGTGAGTTTAGTCGAATTTTCCATTCTTCCGAATTCCAAGTGGCAGCCTCATTTGCCGTCGAAATCGAAAGTGAGGTACGGGTTGACTTCAGGGCCACCAACTTCATGAGTTCTTTTTGTATTAAAGTCATATCGTACCCGCTGTCCATCGGAGCGTAGGTCTCCACGGCGCCCCCCAGTCCGTCGACCCATATCGGTAGCACGTCTAGACAGGCGCGACAATCTGGCCTGGGAGTAGCAGCACATTTATTGGTCCGCTAGCCAGGTTTTCTTGCACCTTCCTGGATCAGCTGGTCCAACAGCAGTCCTCCTGTTGAAACTTGCATAATTCGATCAATTGGTAGCATCTGTGCACCATGCAGTGTAGGATGGTGCTGCTTCTGGCAACCTGATTTTGAACATGGTTTGGAAACAGGACAATTGCTAAACCGGCGCTCATATGTGAGGCACTAAAAAGAAGGCTTGATTTCCTTGAGAATTTTCCAGCGACCTGGTGTACCACGAGACAAGAATAGCTGAAACTTCTCAACTGCTCGTATTCCATCACATACCGAGCGTCTATCAGCTGCGACCATCACCGGACTACGCCTTTCTGGAGTGAACAATGTTGCTTCCTGATGAGGTCTTGCATATAATTCCTTCAAATGGGTGACCATGAATAGCCTTGAGCCTTGTTATCGGCAGCCAGCCTACCGAACCCACTTCAAGCAATCCGTGCCTCACGGCAGTAAGTACTGTAGATCTTGGGATCTGGGTCCACCCCTTCTCCTCAGTGTATGATTAACGGCCCTAGCCAACAAATCTTGGGGACGTCTGGGAAGCATTAGAGAAATCCCCTTCACGGTCTGCTTAGAGTTGACGCCTGAGATGCGGTTCAGCTGCTTCAGTGCTGCTTCAAAGTTAGACACTTTCAAGGACAACTTGGTCAGGACATATGAACCTTACACCAGCGGCTTCAAACCTTGCATTAGCCGCCAATCAGTGACAGCCATTACGTGATCCTGTCCACATAAATACTCTAGGGTTCCTCGATCTCTGTTGAATGTTAGTCTTAGAGGCAACATATTCTGAAATGGCACCCCTAGGTTGTCTCTTGCAGTGAAGCATCGGAAAAATAATCGCCGGCCATCATCCCGGTCTCTGCCCCCGAAGGAGTATTTAAACTTTTTCACAAACTCAATAGTTAGACCAACAGCCCGGAAATGGTTACACCGGTTCGGGTAAATACAAACGATAATCCACTGCAGATTTTCCAGCGTAACCATGAAATTTGTTCGCAACGCATCTTCATGTACACTGAAATCTCACAGGTGAGGAAAAAACGTTCGGCCCCGGTTACTTCACCCATGACCTCACCTTGGGTGGCTGTTTTCTTCTTCCTCGTCGAGTGCAAGACGTGTTTTCGCCATTTCCGTTGCAGTCCTTAACTCGAGCAGCTTACCTTGCTTATCCAATTCTAGCTGTTTCGCAAACTGCTTCTCAGTCAATTCAGCCAGTAACAACTCACCCCAGCTCCGCGGGAAATCAAACTAACCATAGAAAACCAGACGTACTGGAGCCTGAGCGAGAAACAAGGTTAACGCCTACGGCCAAAAAGGTTTGGATCACCTGCAGGGCATCGTTCTTCGATTTGGAACGGTTTGCCGAGCTGCTGCCTAATTCCCTTTCTCAGAGGCTTTCAAGGGTACTGAGTAAGTTGACGTCAGGCCAATTAAAACGTTGGGTGACCTTTTGCGGCCCTTTTCGACACAATTTAAAACAAGATCGATTCCGAATGGCTGCGGTACTGTGTAAAACAAGTTAGGAAAGCTTGCAAAACCAAACCTCAATAGAATCTCTCCTGAGCTTTTACGCTCTAACCTGGACAATAAATCAACAACAACATCCAAGTTACAACAAAAGGTCAAAAATAGAAGACGGGATTATTGACTACAGTCGTAGCTAAGTTCAAGCTGAGCGACTCATACTCGAGACAGAGGCGAGGGTCCGATTTGTGACAGAGACTTAGTGCAATATTACAAACGATCGCAACTCCGGTAAAGGTAGTCCGTACAAACGAAATGATGTTCTTTGTAGTATGAATGATGGTGAACGAAACGGGTTTTGAAACTTCATTTACAGCGGTGCTCAACCTCATATTTCATAAGTGAATCCACAAGAGGACCTTCATGTGTACAGGAAATGACCTTGTTATTAGACTTGAATATGACAACATAAAGATCATTGAGCATCAAATAACGACACGGCAAAATGAACGCAACTCACGTCACACCTTGTAATTCGGAGGCCAGCACTCGCTGATATTGGGATTGCGAACCGTTTTGTTTTCCCGTCTGTGGATCCTTCCTGGACAGCACCTGGGCGTAGTTTCTGTGCAGCTCAGATACCATCATTCGACCTCCTGCTCCTGCTTTCAGCTCAGCTACCTTCGATGGTAGGTGTAAAAGACCGTCAGCACTCTCCCTATGACAACCAGGTTGGTACACAATCGGGAAATCGTAATTCAGAAGTCAAGATTCTCGGCCATAATCCTTAGTTGGCAATGGTCCTTCCACTCACTGGCGGGCAGAACCATCAGATCTGAATGGTCCTTAAGCAACATAAAAACGGACCGAACAGGGAAAGATTCCATTGTTTGCAATCCCAGATGCAAGCAACAGCTTGTTTTTTCCGGCAGAAAATTTCAGCTCAGTCGTCGACGGTTTGAGCCACGAAACCATCGCAAGGTTTCCCAACCCCCGCCGCGGTTGTTAAGTTACCGAATATAACCCCACTTATGAAGCTTTGTAATTTGTGTACTAAGGTGAGGGTGAATCAAAATGTCAAAACAGGAGTAGACGGGAATCCACCTTTCAGTGTCACAAGAGCTTGCTGGTATTCGGCCACCCAGGTGAACTTGACCCCAGGGTTTCGAGGTCTTGTAGCTTTTCAGCAATTGAAGGTATTTGAAACACGTGTCGGAGATCATAGGAATATATATGATGAAAGCTCTCTACTTGTTTCGAGCCAGTGGGAGACGGAGAGTTGGTCATGGCCCCGCAGTTATTCTGGCTCGGTCTGACAACTTCTGCAAAAGTGACTTTCCTCAAAAACTGCATGTGAGATGGGTTGGGCGTGTATTTGAGCCCATTAGGTAGGAGATTTGATTCCTAAAGTCCTTCTGGCGTAGCATCTAGTCTGTTATCGTGTAGTCCCTGATCGTCACCAGAGATAGGAATAAGTTGATGTACACGACGACCCCGGTCACGGAAAGGACAGCGTAAATGATAGACCTCTGCCGAGCTACCGGTTCGGAGGGGGGTCCCGTTGAGAGATATTTGCACTGAAATATAATTTCTGTCATCGGAAAGGAGAAGAAAGCTTTCAATCTTATGTTAAATGCGTATGTAGGAGTGCACTACAAAGATGCCATTCTGTGAATATTCGAGTCAGCCATCCCGGGGAAGAGTTCTTCACTGGAGGCCGGCGCCAAATTCACGATCCGAAGTACCTTACAAAGAACCAGCACATCGTTGAAAATACGTAAGTTTTTATCACTGTTAAGCATAGTGGCCATCGAATGGGTGCATTCCGATGAACGGATGAGTTGTTTTATGTCATTCGTAGACCCCTTGCAAGGCCATAGACACAGTACTGTGGTTAGCTAGGAAATCGGACAAGGCTGACTAATTCACAGTGATCTGTACTGTGGTTTCAATGTCACATGGAGTCGTCTGATGCGAACATTTCTAATCGAATGCTCTAAATAGTTTGCACAAGAAGTTTGACATTGAAATATCGAGCGCAGTGATGGCCATTTTCTGTATGCCCGGAACTATTCCCAAGTCCACAGGGCACTTCTACCTAGGAGCGGTCTGCCATTGGTTTTAGACTCCGGAATAGCTGCAGCCGTACGAGATGCCTGGAAGGAAAATTACACACATTTGCAGTCACTGATATCTAGTGTATCCCCGGTGCCGCTCTTAAGTTCAAACGACGAGAGTGAAATGAGTTCCTGGAAAAATGCTGAGTGATACAGTGGTTATGGCGATGCGGAATACTTTTCCTCCGGTACAGAAATGTTGCAATATGGGGAGTGAACAAAAACATTCCGAACATCACAGGGAGAGTTTTAGCGCAATCACTTGAGGCGCTTTCCGTCGGCGAGCACGAATGCGACGCATAAGGTACGATATGCTCCCATGGTCCAGCTAATATTCAGATAGTCAGCCAATCGCCGAGGATGCTTCGCAGAATTCGGATGAGTACTGTAATTACTGCACGCGAGCAACGAGACTAGCCTTGGGAAAATTTATACGTTTCGCCACATTAGCTGAACACCATCGGTAAGCGGCCTTGTGTTAAGAACAACCGCAGCGACAGCAAAGGCATATCATCCTCTTGTTATGTTTCCGGGAGGGATCAGTCTATTCACATTGTGATATTAAAAAGAACCTTGTAGCTTACAGAAGACGTTCGAGAGCGGCTAGGGAAAGTGTCTCCTGTTGGGTCTGGCAGCGGAATACCAACTTTATCCCATCTGTCGGACGAATAGAGAAGACGCAAGTCGGTTTACTGATGCAAGGTGTATTCCACGTGTCATGGCACCGAAACAGTGCCGATACGAGGGATACACCAAAAGGAAAACGAAATATATTGGCTGCGCAGAAAGCAAACCGCTTGAGCGTACGGTCGGCAAACGACCGAAAACGAAAGTGATTCAAAATGAGGTTGACGGAAACCTCGGAAAAGTCAGTTCAGTAAAACGTACGCAACCGGAAACACTATGAGGTGGATGTCAAACGTCGGAAAAGATACTAGAGAAAATAGATCCAAAATAATGTCCAGAAAACTGTCATTTTCTCAGAACAACCGAGGTCATTACAAGCTCGTCCCATCACAAAGAAGTTTTTTCCTTTACGTAGGTCGGCTAAAGAGTATTCTCTACTCTAGCTTTTCAGCATCAACTTTCAAAAACGCTTCTTGTGTACGGATGTAGGCGACTCGAAAATTGCACTGCTAAATGGTCGAGTACGATCACCCGGATGTTAACCTTTACGCCCAATGAGCAACGGATTTTCGCCATCTCCAAGCCCGGAGTTATCGAAATTCGATAAGTAAGAATCACAAAGAAACGGATCGTATATTGTGAATAATACGGTATCTAAATATGGAGCAATGAGAAATCAGAACTTTTCATATTGTACCTGACTATGCTCGTTCTCTAGCTGATCGTAAGAATGGAACAGAATAAAGCGAGGCTGGAATAACGAAACCAGTTGTCCGAACGGTTGGTAAAGCGACAGGAAATTGAGGCGGTTGAACAAAGAGTAAAGGAAGGGAAGAAATAACCGCTTTCAATGAAATAACTGAATTGGGTGAAACTTCACCCGCATGTAATCCGCCAAGAAGCATCAGCGGCATAACAGGGTGTAGACGCGATGAATAACTTTTTTGGAATGCCACAGTATCCTCAACGGCACACTCTTCTTACAAAGAGCAATACGTAATTCTTGAGGGGCTCACCAGTTTGTTGAGTTACGCTTTTTACAGGATCTGGTTTATAGAACGCTCAGCTTAGTGCGAAACGTTTTACAAAAGGCCTCAATGGATGCAGCTGGTGGAAGATTCTTGTATGTATTCAGGTCATAAGCCCGGCTCCATCCTTTGTCCCCGACTAAATGATGGAGGAGCTCCGGCTTGCAACATTCTCCAGATTTAGCTGAAAGGCTGAGAGCGGGGAGAAGATAAGCTTGGCCGGAAAACGAACTTTTCCATCGACCACAGTATCAGACGACGGGCAAATATCGCGGTCTGACCAAAAAAGAGTAGGAGATGTGACTCCAGCGTACGCGATTGAGTGCCCCGACACTAAACGTCATATTCGGGAACAAACTGAGCAGCAAGAGATCTGCACAGCTTTCTAATCCACAAAACACGTAGCTGTGCAGATGCTACTGTAAGTAGGGTTCGAATCACTCAGCACGCAATCAGGTCGGGGTCAAGGCCCCGTCGATTCAATGGCGGATAGAACTGCAAAATGCTTCACTAGCCTCAGCCGAACATACCCAGCAATAGGCCATGTGCGTCTGTATGGCCTTGACAAATACCAGGACGTTCTAAGGCTTCCAGTAACCCATGGAAGAGACCCTGGGTAACTGCCTACAAAACACCAGGATTCACCTTGTCCCTACGCCACTGAAACCGACCAAATTTGGGAATAGCTCTCAGGCTGTGCAACTGGCTAAGGCCAACCAACGAAACAAACCTCATGAATTCGGGTCCGTTGCTTATCTTTCCTAGAAGTGCACCGAATGTCGAAATAGCAGTTAAATTGTCATCGGACTGTGGGCCAGGAGTTGCGTAGCACTCACTAGGCACCGAGGAAGATGCTCTTATTGGAGGGGAGCTGTTTAGTTCAGCCAAGCTAACACGCAGGGTTTGAACTGGTGCACGGTAATTTACATCTTTTGTTATCCTCTTCCAGGACCGGGGCAATCGCCGGACGTGACAAAGCAAACCACGGCAGAACCCCACTTGACCGATGAACCCCTTCTTTATACGATATATGTTTTATCCAACTGAAACATGACCCGTTTTTGACGTAAACCTACCCACACGTGTTATGTGACGTGACTTTTCTCCGTCTCGTACGGTTGGGACTCCCCTTTCCAAGATTCCGCAGTAAAAATTCGCTTAGCACAGAGGGTTTTCTAGCCTGGTCATCGTTGTCTGTGTCGAACTGTTGATACTGATTGTCATCCATCCAATTTCAGATTGATTAGAACGGCTTTACTGTCATTGCTGGAGCCGTGGATCTAAGGTTTATTCACCGGTGCCCAAGACTAACGACTGATCTTGACCACTAGCTTTGCCTGGTAGCCAGATCTCGCCTAGCATTCTTCGTGATAAAAGTTTTATTTGGTATTTCGTAATACGCGGAAAACCTGTGCGTTACTCTAATGCTCTGCTCCAGGTCGGTATTCCCCCCGACCCGTGAGAGCGAGGAGAGGATCGGGCGAGATAGCGATTGGCGCGAACGCGAAACAACGGGCTTCGCCGACTGTTCAAAAGGTCTTCGAAATCCAATCCGACCACCTTGATCAGAGTTCTGGATCAACAGGAGTAAATGCCGGTTTGGGCTTCCTGACCGCCTTGGAAGGTGGAGTCTGCCGGTTTGTGCCCAGCAGAGAGCGTCGTGAGTGATCTATCGAGAAAACGTAAAAGATCGGCGATAAAAGTGATATAACCAGGGGCGGTGCAATCTAAAATCATTCTGGACGAACCGGGGGCCAAAATTTGGGGTACAGAAAAAGCTTTCTGACAAAGCGAACAAAACACGTCAAGAAAACGAAATAATAGGGTACTGGAAAAAGCACTCAGAAGGAACCATGAACTGTGGAAAACGGGGGAACTCAAGCGACTCGGTGATCACGTCAGGCCGCCAAGATTTACCTCGCGGTCTCCCTAATAAACGTGTCCTTCGGCCCTTCG
Source organism: Fasciola hepatica (assembly GCA_948099385.1). Classification (NCBI taxonomy): domain Eukaryota; kingdom Metazoa; phylum Platyhelminthes; class Trematoda; order Plagiorchiida; family Fasciolidae; genus Fasciola; species Fasciola hepatica. Next base: position 762,980 of record CANUEZ040000027.1, read on the forward strand.
TACTACGTGGACTACTTGCACGTTACTCTAACGCCCTGCTCCGTACGGATAATTTAGTCAGAACGGTATTTTGCATGACTCGTCAGAACGAGAGGGCCATTGGGAGAGATAGTGGTTAGAGTATAATTTAGAGCGTGCTTGTGAACTTGAGCAAGAGCAAAAGTCAAAAGGCGACCGAGCTTGACTGTCAGCGTTCACTTAAACAATGAACGTGCTGAAGGCACAAAAGAAGATGGCTGTCACAACAGCTTCTTATCCAAGCTGAGCTGAGCTGGATCCACTGATCTCCCCAAGATTCCTGACACGCGCGCGATATCTCGTATAATGCCAACTGACCTCAAGATTACCCGCGCGGCTTGTGGGTCTCGACGGCTCAACGGCTGGATAGGGTAGCGTTCTGTGGTCCAACAGCGCGTTATTTGAAAATTTGGCGTCGATTTGATTGGGTGCGCGATAACTCAGTTGCTTTTTTGGTCAAGGTACAGCAATTTGGGCCAAGATACAGCTCACGGTAACCGATACCCAAATGTGGGAATTGTACAGTAAAACGGGGAACTATACAGCTAAGTTGATCATAAGAAGTGGCTAACTTAAACAAAAGTCGCCGCAAAAGTAGGAACACCATTCTTATTTTCCGCAAAAATGACTTCATCAGCTCGAACCATTTTCTTCAGTATTCACCAATAACGCCAATTTGGCCATCATTAAGGTTGGACCACAAGACACTATCGGCTGGATAGGGTTAGCGCATTGTTGTTCGTTTAATGTAGGTCTTGGTGCCTATTGATGCGGTTACTGAACCTCGTCGCACGAAGTTTCTCCTCCTTTCGTTCTTTTACAGACCACACGCGTGCAATCCTCGTCGGAGGAGCATTGCCCTTGCGAGTTACATATGTAACCAATATTGGTTCCAATGGGTTTTAGTCTCGTCGTGCTTCTTTTTTTACTGTTGGTATGCGTGCCAGTTTTCTGCTACTATATGGAATGGTTTTAGTTTCAAAGGACGCAATCAACAGTCACAATATTTCTAAAGCTTTATAGGTTATCTGTTGAAGAAAACACTTTTATCTGTGATCCCGGAATAAATCCGTCAGCATGCGATCTGTATCTGAAGATTTGTCTTCGTGGTTCAACAAGGAGGTAATGTTATGTTCTTCCTAGTCTTTTTGTAGTGGATCGTGTGATCTTTATATCCTCACTCCTCGGAATGCATTTCCTAATCAGAATAAAATCATTTTTGGAGAATCCATAGACTATATTGAGAATCCAATATCTGTTCAGTTGGTTAACTTTCCGGTAAGAGGTCCTTAAGCCTAATTTCAGATGCGAGTTTAGGCTTCACCACAGTTAAGGATTGAAGTGTACGATGCAGATTCTACTCTTTTCGACACGGATGATCTACTTACAAGCTTCGAATTAGAGGACTTTATTATTCCAGCGCTTCCAACAGTTCCATCAGAAGATTGGATAAACGTGAATTTCTCCAGTTCTGAAAAGATTCCAATTACGACAGTCTCACATAACGTCGAATCAAAGGCAAACATAAGTGTTCAGTTTTCAATTTGGGCTCGATGCCCTCCATCATTCTACGGTGCCGGTTGCGGGATAGAATGTTCACCCCGTAACTCAGTGGATGACGGGTATTACGGATGCCATTTTCAAAGTGGACAAAGAATATGTATACCAGGTTTGTGAGCATCAGATAACTTGTGAACCGCATCTTGGTCGAATAATTTTTTGTGTATATCTTCATGCTGACAAATTAGTCTGTTAATGAGATCAGATCAGATGAATGGATATGGAGAATTAATCCAAATTGTTATCCCGTTTCTTTCACATGAGGCTCCAGATATTCTGGCATGTGACAACAGAAAAACAAAATGTAGCGTCCGTCCCGGTAGTCATGACATTGCAACGAATTTTTAATTGTCTGACCATCCATTGCCACTCCCCCAAAACTAGAGACCCCTGAAAGTAGCACAAACAACCTCAGAACTCACTGAGCGATGAGATGGGGCAGCACGGCAAACGGTTTGCGCCGAAGGTGAGACCTTGACGCTTACCGTCATTGGTTCTCTCTCTAGGCTGCCGTGGTGGTGCTTGCGTAGATGATATCGGAGGTTTTCTACCGAATTCACAGCTACGACTGGGGGATGCATTGTAGAATTTTAAAGAAAGAAAGGCAGGGGAAAAATAAAGTACAGCAATTTAAAAACTGGACAGAAGTAGCGGCGATGATAGCTTCAGTGAAAGTGAATTCGTGCTAGCTTAAGAAGTCAGATAAAAAGCACTTCATCGTACTAGAACTCCACCTGCAGCGCGACACAAACCAACCGTTCCTACATATTTAGCTTGATTCCAAAATACGTTGAAGACCAGTATGTGTTGGGTGATTGTGGGTAATATGTTGTGGCGTGTATTGTGCGATGCCAGGGGGCATGTCCCTCCATCCCTTTACCCAGAAGCTGACCTTGCTTTTTTCAGTGTCCTTCGATTTTCTGGTGTTGGGCTTCTTCAGTGTCCTACGGGACTTTTAAACCATACATTTTCCCAACAGTCTAGTATCGTGCTCCACCTTGTTTGTCGGCCTCACGATCAGGGCTCGATGGCTCCGTTTATCACATTCCGACTGCAAATAGGTAAATATAGGACTTTCAGGACCTAAACTTACTACCCAGATCTCTAGGCTGTGACATTTAGCGTGCATTAGCATAGCGCTAATTCTAACTGGAATCAACCTTAAGGGTGATTATCCGACCAGCTACCAGAGAAACACTTCGACAATTGTCTTCCTGAGTTACAACTCGCCTATTTGAGAGGTGTCAGTAAAACATCTCAATTTCGATTTTGACTCATTTTATTCCAAGCAGGTAAATATTGCGTAGAACATACTGTTTATATTTTGGACGGAGAGAGTTTATCTTAAGAATTCGTTCCCGATTGGATGCTCGTTCATCTCTGTCCGTTGATGTGCGAGCGGAAATATCGGATACAAGTGTAAAAGAGCCATGCAGATGCTCCGCTCGTTTCACGGACCAAAAGAATAATGGTTCTATTGCTGAAATTTCGAGTCTGAGCCCTGTGTAAATTTCATTCACTTGATGTTTGCTATCTTTGAATATTTGACGATTTGTGCAGTTGAGATGAGGCGATGAAGGTTGTTGGGACCATATCTTTCCTGAGACTTGTGTAACTACGTTGTCTTCAGCTGGGTACGTTTACTGACTCTTATTATCTGTAACGGTTTTATTCAAAGCGAAATTCACATCATGTTTTGCTTTCAGCTTCTAATACTCCGTCATACTCTTCCCCATTTTTGCAATTCTAGTCGCGTTAGCAGTATTGTTTAGTCTCAAACCGGTGTAAACGTATAGTAATATATTATACATGTATTATATGTATTAAACATTACATTATGTACTATATGTATTTGAATGCACTCATTTCATCGAACGATTTCTCATATCATCCTCAACATTTATAGTTGTTTCAAACTCAGGAAAATAGTTCAGTTCAGTCCAGTTTATATAGCCACTAACCTCGCACTTCTGTGCTCTTGTTTCGGTTGTTACCTTCCAGCATCGTCCAGTTAAGGGCAGAAAGAATAGAACCATAAAGTGAAAAAGATCCCAGAAAATCAAAGTAACAAGCGGAAATCACAAAGACAAAGAAAGAGTCCGAATGCAACTACGAAACTGGCCGCAACAACTGACCATATCACTTAATGTGTCCGACCATTTGTTCGGCGGATCACGTGGACCCCAATCCGGAAGTCTAACACGTCCTACGTGGCCAAGTCCACTGGTCGAGGTTTTCATGCCTTTTTGCTATGTCACGGACTGAACACCTCGATCTACCTTCCTGCCACTACCTGCCTCGGAGAACAGCATACGCCGAGGAAGTCTATCGGTGGACATGCGTAACACGTGTCCCAACCACCTTAATCTGTTTAGATTTAGTGCTTGATTCACAAACTGACCTCCAGCTCCCAACACCCTACGTCTAGTCTCAGCATTGCTGATACGGTGTCCCCATCATATTCGGACAATGCTTCGGAGACATCGATGCTCGAATACCGACAGCCTTCGTCTATCTTCTACAATTAACGGTCATGTTTCTGAGCCGTATAGAAGAACGGACCTAACCGCCACATTGTACACTCTACTCTTAACAAACAACCGGATGTCACAACGAAGCTACAAATAGCTGAGCTTGGCAAAAGCCTTCATCCAAAATCTGTCCACCTGGTGGGATGTAACTGCTCAGGTGAAAAAGCTTATCTACTTCAGCCTGAGCTTCCCCTACCAAGAAGAGGTTTGGTACAGCGCCAAACCAGTTCTGCAGCAGTATTTTACACTTTGAAGGTGCGAAACACATCCCAAACATTGCTATGCTGTTCGTTAAGCTATCTTAAAAAGCTTGCAACTCAACTGGATCTTCACTCAAAAGAACAGTATCGTCCGCATACTCCAAGTCAGACAGTTTACTGCCTGGCAAAAATCAGTGCCGCTATTCTCACGCGAGGATGGGACCGTCTCAAGAATCAATTCAGTTGCAGAGTTGAAGAGGAAGGGTGAAAGAAAACAAGTCTAATAATCACCACTTTCCGTGATGAACTCCAGTAAAAGATCGCCTTAAGCACGAACTCGACTTCGGCTGTTTGCATACAAGCATTGGAAAAGTGAAATAAACTTCTCTGGCTCACCCTTCAACGGAAGGTGACACCAGGGAACTGTGCGGTCGACTGAATCTAACGCCGCCTTCAGATCAAGACTGAGATTTTGGGCCTACGGAAGATGTGCCTGTGCTCTAAGGTTTACTGAAAAGCAAAGATGTGGTTGATACAACCTCAACCGGGTCTGAAAACGGCTTCATTCTCACGCGTACCCATTTCGCGGGCGCTGAATAATCGGCGGAGGATAATCCCGCTGAGCAGTTAGAATGCGATACTTACTAAGCTAATTCCTCTATGGTTTTCACAAGAGGATCTGTCACCTTTCTTGTAAATCAGCACAACCACCCGTTCACACCATTCCGTGGTAATCTGCTGAGTATCCCAATTAACCCGGAGGAGTTTTGGTAATACCGAAACTAAAGCTTCTCCCCCATCCTTGAAAATAGGTGGAGACAACCCATCCTGTCGAGCGGCTTTGTACCTTTTCAGGTGCCTGTCTGTCACATAGCCTTTATTTATGACGGGGGAGGGGTGTGGGTGATATCCACCTGCATCGTTTCTGTTGCAGGTATATTTGGAAGGTCCACTGTAGACGTGGACTATCTGAATGGTCCCCAAAGTGCTCCATCCAACGATCAAGACGGTGTATCTGAGTGAATCAGTGAGCCGTCGGACTCCTTGATTGACTTACGTTCACCGAGCTTCCATGGACCGGTATCTGTTGTCAGACGGTAAAGGTTGAGTATTGCCGATAGACACACCCTTCTTCATTTCTCTACATTTCGCAGTCCACCACTGATCACGGTCATTTCTCAGGCTCCTAGTCAGTTAGCTTCTCAGGGATTTACGCACTTCATTGAATGTGGCATCCAGAGGAACGGACTGGCGAGCACCAAACAGGGAAACTGATGTCAAAGATATCCATCGTTTGTGAGGCCTACCTGAACCAGAGTTCTATGTGACATTAGACGCGGCTTCTTTGATCCGTTCCCAGCGTTCATCTGGCTCGTGCACATCCGGCTGCATCAATAACCGTGAGACAACTCCGCCTGAAAAGCGAGTTGTTGGTTATCATCCAAACGCAACTCCACAGGACGGGTGAAATTTGCGTTGGTGCGATCACGGACGAGACGTAAACAGAAGCGAGCACGTACCAAGGCGTGATCTAAACCTACAGGGCAGACCAAAAAGAACGACAATCTTTAGTCGATCCACTTCAGCGGTGACCAGTGACAATGTGGTCAATCTGAGTCCAACGTTATGAAGACGTAGGAGGACGCCATATGAGTTATGTTGCTTCTTATGGCAGAAGTTCGTACTTGCCAGAAACAATCTGTGGTCAGAGCACAGCTCAATGAAACGATCGCCGTTGTCCGTACGATCGGCTGGGATAGTCAATGGGCCTCCGATGTGCCGTTTAAAATCTCTCAGACCGTCAACTTGGCCGAATTGGGCGCTGAAATCCTCAGCAATGACCATCACGTCTTTTAAGCGCGATCTTCGAAGCAGCTGAGATAAATCCTGATAGAATTCGTTCCTGGTTTCAAAGGAACTGCAGGCAGTGGGTGCATACACAGGTACGACGAACATGCGTCGACGATTTAGTTTGTTGCTGTGGACATGCACAAAACCGTTCATCCGAACTGCACACAAACGACTGCTGGCTGGAATCCATTTTGGCAGTGCACCCTCATCTCTCGCGCTCAAGGCAGTCCCAACGCCGGCCTGACCACGAGTAATAAAAGCCGGATCACCCAACAAACGAAGAGTAAAGCGAGAGACTGAGATTTTATCTGGGGTGTGGACAATAACCACAGAAGTGGGGTCTTGTATGCGTATTTTGGAGACAGCATACATCTATTTTATAATTGTCAAGCTTTTCAGCGAGGGTAGCTTGTTGGCCTATCTGGCATAGTGTGCGGACGGTAAAGGCAGCCAAGTGAAGTGAACACTCAGGCTTAATAAGTGCATTCAGTTTATACCCAACCCCTGAGCTACTGCTTTATTCGGTGCCGCAATAACCCGCGGCGTTTTGTATCAATCTTAAATTAAAGGAGAAAAAATTGGCAAGGCCCTTTACAGGAGAGATGCTGGAGGTTTCTGGGCAAATCACACTTTGCGGCTGCCCACGCCAGAGAAGGGGTTTTTCTTTGGGAACCCTAACCGGAGCCTTTGACTCAAATGTCTGACCCACAAGGCAGTGGGGCATTAACCCAGCACGGGAACGTGACCGATGAGCCCGTGAAGGAATTTCTTCGGGTCTGTCACGTGAGACATGATTGTTGCGAGCATGCTGTCTTATCTTCGCTGGTGCTTTGTTGATCCGCCTTTCGGATTCAGTCCTCAGCCTCATGCACCCGGTGGAGCAAGGGGAACGTGGACGGGGCAGCATCCTTTGGACCGGAGACTGCCCAGCTTAGTCGGGCGATAGCTCGCAATGTAGAGCGATGACTTTTCCCGCTGTCGAGATGAACCTTAGGTACTCCACTCCTACGTCCATCTAGTGAAGGTTTTTGGACTGGTAAACTGTTTTTGTGCTTATTCGCTGGAGCGTCCTCTCCAGGGACATAGGGGTTAGAACCAGATGTTGTCCACCAATTGGTTCTGAGACTAGACTTTGTCTGACCTCTACCCATTGACCTGCTGCTGTATATCACTTTTGTAAAAACGTCGCAGGACAATGGAAACCAATTTGCTGAATCGAAATTATTGCCTTTGTTGGATAAACGCCTACCATCGCCGTTTAGTATCGCCCACGTTTTTGGTAGTCAGTCGCCGATTTTCGTCTCCAGTGGTAAGAATGGTATTTTGACTTATCAGGGAATCATTTTGTTATGACGCACGAGTTCCTTTCTACGATCCAAATGAAAAATTTGCGTACTCGATCTCTGCTTGCAACTCAGACGGCTTCAACCTGCAGTGTCAAATCAGGAGACGACAACTCAGCACACCAAAACAGCTGTGTACTTACAGGGATCACAATGTGATATTTAAAGCAAAACCGAGCATTTCGGAACCCGGGCGTCCAATCGGGCTCAATCCCTATTGTCCCGACTAAGTTGTTAAAAACGTCCACCGGATTGAATATTAGTCAGTTAACCCGATTAGCATCGGACTGTAGATGACTGTCCGGTTAGAAAAAGGGGGTTACGTCTTGTGTGATCCGAAAACACATTGATCATTTATTATTCAATCTGGCCTAGCATGCTCGAACTGATTAATGGCCTGCTTGAAAAAGGGTTTTTGTTCTTGACTTCCTAACACATTTAAAAAGAAGACAGAAAAATTGTCAATAAATCCAAATTTCCCTGAATAATTGGTTTTACTTGCCCATAAGGCGTAGTGACATGCTGTGCGATTGAGAGGCATGATTACTATGCGCTAACTTCTCTCATCAGTTTTGTGTATTCGTCGGATGATGCCTAATTAATATCACTCATATTTGATGGTAAAGTCTGTTGAACACAAACGGGATTTATCGCCATCTACTGGTTCTGTATGTTCGCCTTCTCACTGAAATAATCACACCGCGCCCCCTGGAGTTACTCAGACATTGTATTTATGTTTACGCATTTCCTTTGTTATGGGCTATTTAAGCCCTACCGACAATGCCGAAGAAAGCCATGCTCTGCGCAGCTCATTATTTAGAAAAAGTGACGTGGTGAACACAGAAATGTCTTTTCGGTACTTCTCCTCAGGCAAGTACAGTACACATGGAAAGTTTTAGCGTTGCTCAAAGATGTGATCCAGAGTATTAATGTAAAAGTACAAAACTGAATGTTTAATCTGTTTCCGTTGCATGTGTTTAGGCACATTAACCACCAGGTTCACCAGCCCTGTGTGTTTGTCCCACCATCACGTCGACCCTCGGCCGCTGGAGCCGCATTATCTTTGCGGACTGTTTTTGTGAGGACAAGATTGATCTGTGTAACCTGATTGCGACTGCATCGGCCTCAGAGAGGACTCGTTACCTGACGCTTTTAGAACGGTTTGCCGACACGGTAGGCAATGCTAAATGACCTATCCGGCCTTAGTGTGTAACCCCTATCGATCATATGGGTCGGTATTGCGCTGGTTACCGTCTTATTGATCCCTTTGGCTGACTGTGTAGGACAGCGTTCTTGGACTCTTGCTCCTGTAAAGAGAAATACGTCAGAAGAACAACCAGGTGCATGCCCTAGTTTCTTATTTCTGTCTGACGGGTTTAGTTCTTCGTCTTATTTTTGCAGTTTTGCGGTGTCGGTAATAGGCATGTTTTCACGTTTCCGGTAACCAGCGCGCCTCTTCTGTTTGTGACAAGTAAAAATCAATAAATACTAACAATAAACATGCTTTGATCAGATTGTCAGTCCAGTTAAGTTATGTTTACACGGGGCCGGTAGTGACCAGGACCAATCGAGTGTCCAGATTTCCTTCGGTAGTATGAACAAGAATCAGTACCCACCTCTGCATACGTTGTACTTCCCTCATGCCGGTTCAGCTTGGTAAAGCATTCCACTGCTCCAGTTTTGCTAAACAAAAGAGTAGAAACTTCTCATCTTTCAGCTGTAAGAGCCTTCTATCATAGACAGATTAATGCATTTCACATCAGTTCCAGATTTTGGCCCATAGAACACCTAGCACACTTTAAGTTCCAGTGTTTCCCTTCGAATCCGAGCTGCTACATCCGGAAATATCTCACTCCATTCATTGTGTACGATGTTTTTGCAAGGTCCTACATCTTTTAGAATTACTAGCTCTTCGGTCAGCCTGTTCCATATTCCAACTACTTTGCTGCAGAAGAGTGGCTTTCCCGTTTAGCTTAGAGTGCACCTTCTATAGTTTTATTCTTACCAACAGGTTGCTAACACTGCATTGTTATCACTGAAATTTAGACTAATTTCATAACCCAGCTACAAAGAAGTTCATGTTACTAACGCATCAGGGTAACACAGAAACTTGGTATCCTTCTTGTTCTGCAATACTTTTTAGGATAGTTCTCGTTCATCACACACGGAATGGTTGTTACATTACAGCATAATGTGATAGCTGTAGTTCACGGGGATAGGTTTTACTCTTTGAAAAATATTCGTTGGCATAATAAATTACTGCGGACAAAGTAAAATAACATAGTATGTCGCTGTGTCGTTTTGACCTTCTGACAAAAAGTCGACAGTCTTTCTGTTCTGCTTTTAGAAAGCTTTAGATATTTTCAAGTTGTTTCAAAAGATCCGTTTGATAAGTAATATGAAGTTTCAGCTTGTGGTATCCTGTTTGTCTGGGTTAATACGGGCTCTGATTTGGATATGAAAACCAGAATGAGATATACTAAAAATCAGTGAGAAGTAAGAGGAGATTTAACGAATACTGAAAAGCAGTCGTACGGGAAAACAAATTAAACTGGGGTAATTTTAGTCTACGGCGACTGGTATTTCACATGTACCTTACATGCCACTGAGTAAGGTGTAAATAAACTGCAATTCGTTTACATATAATGTTCTGCTAATATTATTACTGTTATTTCTGGTTTCTTGGATTGTGATACTGAGTTCTCCGTTGACATTTTGCATGCATACTCCAGGTTGGTACGGAGTGAGATGTGACAAACGTGATTTATGTGAAGTTGAAAAGCCTTGTGGGACGATGGGAACTTGTGAGAACACTCCTGAAGGTTTCCGTTGCATCTGCAAACCGCCATTTGGAGGTACGTTTGCCGTGGTTTCGTAAAATATGCTACTCCAAAACGATGCGACTGGAGGGTAGACCGAAAAAGTTCAGTTGTGAATCCTCGATAATTTCCACAAAAACTCGGGAAACAAAAACAAAAAACAAATGAGTGCTGAACGTTCTGCCTAGAAAATTCAGTTTCTAGAAGAAAAAATGATGGCAATGGTGGACAAACTTTCTACTCAGTCTTATATTTTATCTAATTGAATAACTTTTCGGATCTTTTATATGCCGTTAAATACTGATCTTTGATCAGGTACGTTTCTGCAGTCAAGACTTGTTCTTCAGTTGTTCACGATCTGTGATAATGAACGTCCAGCGAATCTCACAACCGAGTTTTAGACTGTTGAGTGCAAGCTGAAATCAAATTCAATTGCTATTTCAAGAAGAGAATGAATAAAAACACTAAAGTCTGTTGTTAGAATTTATCGATCTCGCTAACTAGGACTCTTTTGAAATCTCGGAAGGTTTTTATGTATAAGTGCTGGGTTTACTGCAAAATTCCCTACAGCAGTCAGATTTAGCATTTAGTCGCTATATACGCTGAATGAGATTTAAGTAAGGATGCTTCTCTAGTAATAACTCCATCTAGCAAATAAATGGTTGCTTATAAAAACCCAATCTTAGAATTTTATCAATTTTGCGGGATACAAATTACCTTGTGCCCTATTTTACATGAACTGAGAGTGAGGGATGAGAACAACTGTAAAACTTCGATAAATGGTGACAGTGATCCCCCCTTGCCCAGTTTTGGTTTTCGGGACACTAAGAACAACGGTAGCTTTCCGCTGTCATTTATGTCCCTATATTTCGGTTGGGCATAATTTGTTTTCCATCTGCACATTTCAGCTGAATTGAGGCTGTTTTCAGTTTAAAACCAATTTGTCGAATGAGGAACTGTGAATGGTGCACCTACATGCGAGAGTTTTACTTTATACAACCGACCTAAATTTTGCAAAGCTAGCAAAACAGTTATAAACTAGTGCAAATTTTACCCGAATGTTTGCCAGGTTGTTGGAAATAGTTCAATTTTAATACTACACTCTATTCAGCTAATCTTACTGGTGATGAAATGCCGTTTTTTTCTACCTAGGAATTTATTGTGACCAGCTCCCGGATGAGTGTCCAAAAGATGATAATGCACAGTTGAACTTACCCCGCTGTTTAAATGGCGCATTTTGTGTAATTTTGAATCACAAAAATGTGCCGTCGAGCCAGCATTCTGAAGATTCACCGTTGTCACACAGATGCATTTGTCAGCCTGGGTTTACTGGGGTTCGGTGAGTGTAACCTCTTGCTGTCAGTTGAATCTATTAGTTTCCCCCTATTTTCATGTATAAAAGTTTTTGAAATATAATCAACTGTTTCTTAACTCAAATGTGCCATACGCTTCGTTGGCATATGTTTCGCTGCCATGAGTTTAGACACCATTATCTCTAGAGCCATTTATGAAATGTTAACCCGTGATTTTTGTTCTACTTCAACGCTGTTGTCCCAATTGGGGAGTTACAGCTTCAAATAACGTTGAACTTTCACTTAACTATCAGTAAATTTTATGTAACTATCAAGCACAAAACGTCCAGAACTAATTACCTGGTCGCTTTCACAAATTGTTGGATATCTTGGACATAACAATAACATACACTGTCGGCAATTTATCTAAAAACAAACAGTAATCAAGAAAAGCACATAGTACACACCTACTGTCATGGTTTATACATTAAGAACTGTGCTTATCGATTTCGGCCAATCATAACTTTTATAGGTTATATTGATAACCGCGTTTGCCACTCATGTCTTAAAGCCATGCAACTTAGACATGTGTATGCACCGTTTGCGTGCATTTTTTTGATCTGGAAGTACTAGGGCGTGCGTTGATGTGCGTCCGATCATGATGTCCACTAATGATATTCAGATTTGTCAATAATTGTTAGCCGGTAGTAGTGGGGTTTATGTTCTTCATAGTGCTTCGGATGAGCTGCGGCCGGAGTGTCCTAGTTGTTTGACTGCTTTTGACTCTGTTTTCATTTTCTCTAAGTTTTATTTCCTGTTTACGACAAATTCCAGTAATTCTCTGTGTATCAGTCTCTGGGAGGTTTTGGTACCCGTTGAGATAAAATGCGAGTGTTAGGTGAAACAAACGACCGTTTTTGTTTTCAGGTACCATATGGGCGCCATTGTGATATGATAATATTGATATTGAATGATGGATATAGCTCCGGTTGTGAAGAATTCAAATGTAGCTGACTATAACCTATAGTTTATATAAAAACTAGATAGCCTTAACAGCAGCGTAGCAATGTTTGGGATGTGTTTCGCACCTTCAAAGTGTAAAATACTGCTGCAGAACTGGTTTGGCGCTGTACCAAACCTCTTCTTGGTAGGGGAAGCTCAGGCTGAAGTAGATAAGCTTTTTCACCTGAGCAGTTACATCCCACCAGGTGGACAGATTTTGGATGAAGGCTTTTGCCAAGCTCAGCTATTTGTAGCTTCGTTGTGACATCCGGTTGTTTGTTAAGAGTAGAGTGTACAATGTGGCGGTTAGGTCCGTTCTTCTATACGGCTCAGAAACATGGCCGTTAATTGTAGAAGATAGACGAAGGCTGTCGGTATTCGAGCATCGATGTCTCCGAAGCATTGTCCGAATATGATGGGGACACCGTATCAGCAATGCTGAGACTAGACGTAGGGTGTTGGGAGCTGGAGGTCAGTTTGTGAATCAAGCACTAAATCTAAACAGATTAAGGTGGTTGGGACACGTGTTACGCATGTCCACCGATAGACTTCCTCGGCGTATGCTGTTCTCCGAGGCAGGTAGTGGCAGGAAGGTAGATCGAGGTGTTCAGTCCGTGACATAGCAAAAAGGCATGAAAACCTCGACCAGTGGACTTGGCCACGTAGGACGTGTTAGACTTCCGGATTGGGGTCCACGTGATCCGCCGAACAAATGGTCGGACACATTAAGTGATATGGTCAGTTGTTGCGGCCAGTTTCGTAGTTGCATTCGGACTCTTTCTTTGTCTTTGTGATTTCCGCTTGTTACTTTGATTTTCTGGGATCTTTTTCACTTTATGGTTCTATTCTTTCTGCCCTTAACTGGACGATGCTGGAAGGTAACAACCGAAACAAGAGCACAGAAGTGCGAGGCTAGTGGTGTGGATGTGTTAAACTGATAATTGTAAGAACTGGATTCCTAAACGTTTAGATTCGACCAGGTTATGCGTCTTCCAAGACCGCACAGCAATTTCAGCTTTGGAAAACGCACAGGAACACACTGAAGAAAACCACTAAATTGAAAAAATGTCGTATATAAATTTACTCGCTTCTTTCTGCGGTCCATGTGGACCGAAGTGGCTCTGTTGACTAATCATGAACTGCTTGAGATAACCCAACTTGTATGGTAACTAACCACTGGGCTTTTCGACTAAAATGGAAGCATTTGAAGTGGGCCTGAGTGAATATTCGACCACTGATTAAGGCGTTGTGCCCTTAGTATAATCAGGATGATAATACGGACCTTCGGGAAACAAAGAAAACTCGTGGAATAGAAGGTGAACTTGAGGGTTCCGGTGCGAAGCATAAATAATACTTATCATCCGGCATTCTTCTATGGTGGTTGATAGACAACAGTCTTCTCAGTCGACAGTATGGGCTCTTCTCCCCAATTAATAACGATAAGATCAGAATAACTATATCAAATACAGCGACGATGTAGCTTAGTTTGGTTCCCGGACATTTTTCGAGAAATAAATTCCTGGGCATTTTACAGGGGTTCTCTCCTGCCTCGGTAGAACACAATTTAAATTGATGAATTATTCTCCCCGCTTTAACCTCTGATGGATCCAACTTTTATCGCATCTCTATTGCTGTCTGCTTGGATGTATGTGCAAAATACCACTGTGTCGTTCTTGGTGTAGACGTTATAATCGGGTGCATGCAGCTTGCTCATATCACACAATTATCCGTACAGAAAATATAATGTACTTAGCGAATCTAGTAATCCAAACTACCCGTGATATGTTTCTTTCAGCCGTAGCCACAAGTTAGTAAGCGAACGGCGGTTATGGCAGAAAACCGGTGGCAATTTACGTGTCACACCACTAAAGGTTTTGCATGATCACAGTGAAAGAGGTTCATTCGCGTTTCAGCCATCATATTGCGGTAAGTAGGATATTCTGTCCTGACAGTATTTCCTAGTTAACTAATGGAGTACTTCCTGTTCGGATGAGTTACACTATCTGCATGATTTTGTAAAGCACAGCATCACGAATGTCTTAACTGTGACGCCTGAGGATTCTTGATCTGTATCTCTTGTGGTAACATTCGTTGAAGCGCGCTGAACGGTGTTGACATTATCCAGTCGGAATTCCGTAAAACTACCACGGGTTCGAGTATGATGGAAACAGCCTTGGATGAGCCGAACACATTTTATATTCCCCAATTCTTCTGTGGAGAAAACGGCATCGATTTTCTTTAAATATTGAATTGGAAATTTCAAGTTTCAAGCTTCGGGTTTCCCAAGAAATACATGAGCAGATTGCCAAGAAAAATTTTGGTTCCGGAAGAAAACGGTTTTCAAGCATCTTATTTTCAGGCTACTATTGAACATATGGAATCAAAGTCTGATAGAGTCCGTTCGTCTCTACTATCATATGATTATTCCCACAAAGCCCTCTATTCTCTCAGTAATGTCTCACATGAACTATGGTGGCTTGATGGTGCATCATCTGAAAACCACTGTTCTGTTGGACAAGTTGCCTCATCTCAGCGTTTACCAGTTGTGTGAGAGTGGTGAAACGAATTTGGACCCTTTTTACTTTTCGAAAACAGAGGAATAATCCTTGTTTCTATAAAAATTTAAATGCTGGTACCGTTCTTAACATTTAGATGACGTTTCTCCGACAGATAGCTGACAAAAGTACTGGTGACATGTGACTATGTTCAGCCTCGTTAATTCCGTCATGTGCGCTCTCTGCATGATCTCACCAGTTGCAAGCTCGTGATTGGTTTTTATCACTGGTAAAGACGTATTGGCACTTGGTACACATAGAAATACTCCCTCATTCACACTCGCCATCATGTTGCTGGTGTAGAACCATATCAGATCACCAGTTTGGGGTGCTTGTTTATGTTTGAGTTTTTCTGTTTTTAATTATCTGGTACCAATAACATCTGGATGCAATCACAAACAGACAGTAGATGCACTCGGAATACCACTTAGGACAACCATAGGTTTTTAAATTGAGAAACAGCAGTATTCTAATGTCGTGAGCTTTTAAGGAGGCATTGTATTTTTTAGTTTCAGTGAGAAAGTAGAGTGGTTTATCTGGTACCAGATCATCGATTTTCTAATTCGATCAAAAATAGTGTATTTGGCTTCTTCAATGGCGGCTGCTTTACCCCGTTCGATTCGGTTATGTCCATTAGTGCTATACTAACCCACTTGGTAGATACGGGGCGTCAACTCAGTCCCAGCTAAACTTGTTTACCAAGTGCCCCTGATCGTTCGCATCTCACTTTGTTTCGAACACTCACCATTAAAAGACTGTAGAAATCAGACTGACAAACTTCAGTTTGCGTGCACAAAGGCAATTCATGTATGTCATGCACCTATTGTGGCCCAAAAGTTGTGCGTTCTGAATGTGCAGTCCCGCTGGGTTATTGATTACAAAAGTCATTTCCGGATGTGTTCAGTTGCTTTTAGTTAAGTATTGTTATGTTCTGCCAATGTACGTGCCACCGCAACTTCAGATGAACTGGTAGAGAACGTGAGGCATTAATAGCAATATGGCCTTCAGAGTGATTGTCGAATCAGTTCTCTGATGGTCTTCACTACGTGTAACTAAACTGCGATGTTTTGGCTCATACCGGAGCTTAGGTTGGGATGTAAATAGTTAAAAATATGGTCACCTTCAAGAAGGAACAAATAAAATAACTTGATTTCGTCCAGCCGTCAACATGGGCCACCTTTTGCATCTTGGTTTGCTGTGACGCTCAATGAACAAGACGGGAAACTCCCTGTTTGTGCGCGAAAACAGCCAGTGCAAATGGTCTGCATTTTCCATCCCATGAGAATTACTGAATTGTTCGTCATAAACACTTTCCTCTATTTTGCACTGTGTATGAATGTACGGTATGATATAAACTGGCACATATTTACGTGATCGACAGTTGTAGAGAAATTGCTTGCATCTCGTAATATGTCTTATTTCAATTCTTATTAACTGCAGAACGGGACTGTTTCACATG
Source organism: Fasciola hepatica (assembly GCA_948099385.1). Taxonomy (NCBI): domain Eukaryota; kingdom Metazoa; phylum Platyhelminthes; class Trematoda; order Plagiorchiida; family Fasciolidae; genus Fasciola; species Fasciola hepatica. Next base: position 779,610 of record CANUEZ040000027.1, read on the forward strand.
TTTGTTTAACCGAATATCCCGACAGAATCAGTGCATCGGTTGAGACGGACTACCAACCACAAAGATTGCTAAAACTTTGGAGAAGTTAGCTGGATGAGTTCTTGTAATTTTCAGAATGTTCTCTCGTTATGGGGACGGTATTTAACGGAAAACTGTGTGAATAGAGATGAACAGCAAAGATTTTCTATCACGAAACTTCGGAATCTTCGGTGATTTTCGGACAGATCGATTGAGGATCACAGCAAATTTAGCAGTTTAGTCGCATGATTTGAGATGTTTTTTTTTTACCACAAAGAGTATTTATTCATGATAATTGTTCCGATTAACAAAATCCAATTCGTGCTAGTACAGACAAAGCACATATTTGTTTACAAAAATAATTTTGTGTGTGTGTGCACTGCTAAACATCGAAGCATTTATCAACCATTCGGATTGAAATCACACTTTGTCGCCCTGACCGTTTCGTGTGACCCGCACGCGAAACCCGTAATGGTCTCCTCGCCAAATGTTTCAGTCGCTTTGGCTGACTTAAATCTTGTAACCGAAATGCGGATGCTATTTTATAAAACTCAAAATCATTTACTCGAAAGGGTTAAGATACACCAAGCGGAAATACAATCTAGGTTAACATGTGTACAGTAGTTTCTTCAGACAGCAATGACCCTGACTACAGTAACCTCTTTTGATAAGCAAGAACATTTTATCTAAAGAGAACCCCCTGCCATGCAATATCATCGCCAGAACCGAACAAAAAATTCTTTAATTGGAATTTTACTTCCAAGAAAGAAACATCTCTGGGTAAAATATATTTAAAAATTTTTTGGAACGAAATTTGATTGCACACTTTTGTCTGGGGATATGATATCAGGTAAAATCGCTAGGCCACTGGCTTTGGTGAGTTCTGATCATGTTGACCGAGTCTTATCTGGGCCAGTCAACATTAGTGATATACACTTCAAATGACTGGGGTGAGAGGGTTTCTGTCTCATGCTAATACTTTGACATTGTTCAACTGTCAAGATGACTCAGACACTGATGAGGTGAATAATAATCGCGATGATAGTGATCCGTTTTTATATCAGATTTTTCTAAGTTTCGAGATTACGCATCGCAACATTAGAACTCGCTCATCGAATTCGGTATTGATAAAACGGTTTTTTTTGTTTGTTTGGAAGCCCGTCAGACAGAAATCTTGTGAAAGTAGGTGGAAAATTTTCTGACATGGAGAAAGACCGGTTGACAATCATGTTTTGCTGCAAAGCAGTTGGTGAGAAATTAAAACCCCTTTTCATCAGCAAAAGTGCCAATCCGAGGTGTTTCTAAAATCGACCATGAGAACAAACGTAGAGCTTGGATGGCGAGGAACATGTTCGAGGGATAGTTGGTAAGCTTGAACAGTGCACTAGCTGATAAGATCGAAGAATTCTATTGCTGGACAGTTGCTATGCCCATTCGGAGCCACATAACCATTTTCCTTGCGACATCTAATCAGTGTATGAACAAGATGTAGCTCGATTTAGGGGGCGACGCAAGCTGTCAAAGGCTATCATATTCATATCTTTGCAAGAGGAAAACTAAAAGGCTCTAGTATGTTATTCAACCTTTGTGCGAATCAGTTCATTTGATCACATGCGCACGAGTGCAATGGAATGGGTATATACCCTATAGCCTCAAAGGTCCACTGCTTTATTAGGTATAGCTGGCAACCAAACTCTGAGGATTGAAGTAAAGGGCCACATAGGGTTCCAACAGGTCAGGTGTGGGAAAGAGCAAGACGACAGTGGATTACTGCCTACCACCAAAGTGACGGGCGGTGGTGGGGTTCCAGCCTCTAATCACTGAGGTGGTAAAAAACGCTGTAAACCACCCGACCGCCACCGGCGTGAATGTTGTTACTTTGATTCCGCGAAACCGTTTTGATAGTAAAGAACGAGAATGTCGGATAATAAGAGCCGCTGTCGATTAAGTTTTACTTTTCAGACAAATTGAAAGACGAGGAATGCGTATTTTTAGTAAACACCTTAAAAATGACACTACTTACGTGACTACTTTCTAATGGTCACCCCCCCCCCCCTGGATACAATACATCTCATTCTCAAGACTGAGAAATCCAGGCTGATGTTTCTTCATTACCATAGCTCCTGTTTTCTGGATGATAAAGCCGGAATAGTAAATAGATTTTATTTATTCTTTCCATTCAACTGAATCTGTCAAGAAAAATAAATAGAACCGAGTAGTTGGAAACTTTCGCTGTGAAATAATTCTGGGACAGGGAATCGTAAGGGGGAAAAAATAACCGAAAGAAAAAACTCATTACAATTTATGGTTAAAAATGAATTACGAGCAACGACCAAATAACGTTCTGTTTTTAAAATATCTCTTCTCGAAAGCTGTGAGCTTGATGTGGACGAGTGCATTCAAGCATACAATCATAGCGATGTATCTGACATGGACAGTCGGACACGAGAGTACAACTTACCTCATTGCTTAACGGACGATCGTTTGGCCCATCCGTGTTGCGATCCGCAAGCACAGTGTGTAAACACACACGGTAACTACGAATGCATTTGTCAACCCGGTTGGATTGGTCTGCACTGTGAATACCCCCCTACCATATGGCCGACAAGCTATCATCTAGTGGTGAACAAGACGGCAAGATACATTGCAGGCTTCAGAGGAGAGTTAGCCTCATCTAACAATGAGACGGGAGCCGCACATTCGGTCAGTAACGAATTGTTTTTTACCCATTATTTCATTGCAGACAGTTCTGTCACAGCATATTCGTTAGTGATGATCATCTGTTTCCACGCACTCTTCGCCACTTTTCTTCGACTCGCGTTTTTTTCCCGTTCAGAGTACTGGCACTGTGGTGAACACATCAGTTCGTTCGATTACAATTTGTATGAAAGTGCACTTTTTTATTCTGAATCAACATTTACTGCTTTCATGTTGAAAGGTTGATTTAGAAAAAAAACAATAATTGGGCTCTTCTCTTCATTATTTATGTTTACTCTGTGGCATCATTATCTGTGCGAATTATGCGCCGCCACGCTGTTCCATAATGAGTATCCAGTCCATCTCAGTTTCTGATGCGAGCTTCCAGTTGGTGATTGTTTTGTATCTAATGAAGAATGGAGGTAGTGACATTGATTCCAAGAAAACCTAGACCACTTGGTTTTTGTTCCCAGTGCCAACGCCCAATAAAATACCGGTCAATACCAATCAGTTAGTTACCTTCAGAGCGATATATTGTTATTGATCGGGAAGCCTCTTTTAAATGTCATTACGCGAATTGAGTGAATTTTTCAAACAAAGAGACTGGTTTAGTCTTTTTTGATTACGCAGCACAAACATATTTATCTTTTCAAATCCCCATGACGGAAAAACGGTTTTCTCCAGGCTTCGCAGCGATACCTTCTAAAGTGAATCATGGTTATTGGTAATGCATGCTATATGATAGGAAACAAGAACTATCATAATCACATTATGATACCGTTCCATTTGCTACGGGTTACGCGCAACGCCCTTCTTAAATTTATTGCCGAGTTCGTCCGTCATCCTGCACTTTTCAGTATTCATGTAACTTCCGCTTGAACTTGTAATGTCCTCATCGGGATTTGTTAGGCAAAACGTATGACCGCATATTTGTATTACCTAGTCTGCTACGCCGGCCCTCTGGCTCCCAGAGACGTGAAATGAACCGTACTGGTCAACGTTTTTGTATTTGTTGAATATTCTCTGTTTGATTCGATTAATCAGGACGTGTCCTTGAAAACGGCATGGACCGTTAGCTGCATTGATTTACACGGAAACCTTGTCAGTCCGGCCATGCGAATTAACATCGGACCAAAACAAATTGCCTAGACCATTCTCCGTAGATAGCAAAGCATACATAAGCAACAAATCACGTGGCCGATCGCAAAAAGTCATTTGATATGTTCAACAATAGCATGATTTCTCGATTGGTAAAGTTCGTAGAAGTGATAAAAATCAACCGACGGGGACCCACCCTGTATCAACCAAAGATGCTCTGTAACTTTCTTGTTTTGCCTTGTTGAATTAACTTGAATCGCAGCGAGAAGATTCTACAAATAAATTGTGCAGTCTGGTGACTCCTTGTCCTTTCAGACTTATCTTAATGAGAGGATATTTAAAATTACCCAAGCACGGTCCTCGAAGATTGTCTTACCATTGGCATACTTTATGATAATTTATCGAGTGTCTATCGGTCGAGCGACCCGGTATTGAAAACTGTCATTCGCTGAAGATGGTCTCAAGTAATCTGATCAGTTATGCGTAACCTTGGCTGTTCAACAGTTTAGGCGTGTTTTTTTTTACGCAAGCTTGCTTTGAGACATAGTTAGGGTCTGTTTTCTTATTCACTCAGTTTTGTGATTTGCATGATTGGATAAATTGTGCCATCATCACATGAGAGCAGTAGTTTTCAACTTTGACCAAATGCATCAAAAAAAGACACAAAATGTTTTTTGGAATTTCACTGACAAATGGGTCAGTGACCGGAATCACTGAAGAGCTGGATAACCGACCATGTAATGATCTGTATTCACGTCAGTGAATACTCAAATGGATCCGTGGAAGGCGTCTTTCATCAAGATTTGATAAGTCACATCACTGCCTGTTTTTCATGCGTACACCGACACCAGCAGAACCACAAAGTTTTGTGGTATGTGTTGCTGTAACTGTTCGTACTACCCTATTTTCTGTGTTTTGCTACGGACTACTGTTTCAGTAGTCAAGTTTTACACTCGAACTATTCACGTTCCTCAATCCTATTGGTCAGTTTTTCTGACCTCTGTTCTGACCGGTAGATTATCTATAGTTTGGTCAATTTTTCCCTCGGACCACCAGGTCACGGCTGTTCCCGCTTAGGATCTCTGGAAAATCATCTCTAATGTGGGCTTCGTTTCTACTACTCATTCTTCTTGTTAATTACGACGTGCTTCACCGGTATAGTTGTTTTGTTATTACAGAACCACTATTTCACCTAGAACTTACTGTCTTGTAGCATTATATCTGCATCTGTTCAGTCGGTTCAGATTCATCACGCACGACGGAGGTAGTATAGCATTCTTAGGAGAAATTGAATCACCTATATTGATTCCACTTTACACCCTTAATCAGATTCGAGAATACTAGAATCCTACTGGTTTGTAAATTTGTCACTCAAGACAGATTTTGCCTTACTCGTTGGATTTTGTAAGTGTTTGTCAGTGTTTGACTTTTGCCTATTCGTCCCATCCGTGACGTCGGCGTGACATACAAGTCTCCATCATGAGTCAGGTGTACAGTGTGTTCAGGAATAATGGGCACGCCTTAAGGTGAAGATAAATTAAACATGTTCAGTAAAGTTAGGGTAATATCGGTGCCACCAAGCCGATAAAGTGCGGGTGGCAATCTAACAAGGCTAGAGCGAAAAGAGGACCATATACAAGGAAGTTATTCTGATATATCGCACGTGGCAGACCCACAGGTAGACAGCGTTTGATCGGTGACGGAACCGGAGGCTGTGAAGAATTTAGAACAAAGATCATGAAATCAGCCAAGTAAGAAGTAAAAGTCTTCGCAATGGTGGAGGCTGTGTTGCGTGGATGGTTGTAAAAAATAATGGGCAACCGCCAGGAGTTTCGTATTTCTATTTTGACTACTGATAACGATAATAGTGGCCCGTTTACTAGTCCTCCCGCGTTAGCTGGAAATGGCCTTCGGATTGTCTACTCGAAATCGGTAATTATTAATCATTATTTCAGAAGCATAAGTTTTAACGCCGAAGTGAATACACAAACATACTGACTAATTCCAACGGCCCTGTCAGTGGCATCTCTACCAAGGGGTAACAATTGATCACAGTGAATGCGTTGTCCACGGGAACTTCTTCGTTTATCGGTTTCAACCACAAGAATTTGCGGATATTCGGTTTACACCTCTTTTTTCAGAGGACTCATGAAAACCTCCAGCTGTTCTCAAGTTTCCGGTAGACACTAGAAAAATCTTGTCGCATATGCCTATAGTCAGGCGGTTTCATTTACCACGAACAAGGCTGGTTGACAATCGAATCGACAGATGGACTCCGGTGATCCAACTTAGTCACAATAAGCGAGCACATATTCGTAGAAACACTACTGACATGGTCGTTGGAGTGAGTCAGTATATTTTTTTCATCATTTCGACGTTAGAATTTGCACTTTCAAGATAGTGGTTCGTAAAAACCAGGTTCGTTGATCTTTATTTTAAGTATACAATGCGGAGGCATTTTTCTGCTGACGCAGGAAAACTCGAACAAACTGCTGTCACCTTTATGAGTAGTCAAAGTAAGAATACGAAACTCCCGTTGTGTGCCCGTTATTTCTGAACGCACTTTACACTAAGGTAGTTAAACCCGTCCTCACATGCGGCTCAGAAACATGGTTTTTACGGGTACCGTACACACAAAGATTGTCGATGTTTGAACACCAGTGTTTTCACAGTATTGCTCGCGTATTTTGAAAAACCGTGTTAGCAATGCCGAGGTTAAATGCACGGTGCTGGGAATCAGAGGTCAGTCTTTGGAACAAGAGATGAATCCCAGCAGGTTCGGATGAGTGTGGCATGTGTATATATGTCCGCAGATTGATATCCTCAGTAACTAGTGTTATCTGGGACAGTTATGGTGTGGAGGATGGGTAAAGGTGGCCAGTCCACGACATGGATACTAGGTATGAGAACTTTGACCAGTGCAGTTGACGGAGTGGGGTGTGTTGGTGTCTACGAGACCCGTTCATCGGATTGTTGGAAACATTGCGTGGCGTGACTGAGTGCCGCAGTCAGCGGTGCAGTTGCATTCGAACTCTTTCTTCGTATTCATAATTTCCACCCAGGATTTGTTTTCTGATTATTTGTTCCTTATGCTTTCATTCGTTTTGTTCTCAACCTGGCAGTGTTTGGAAGAAGTAAAAAGGACCAAAGCAAAGAATTGAGAGGTTAATGGTCGGAGGAACTGGATTGAGCTGTTTATAAAATATATTTATTGTAAGGCAGTTACTGTTTCCTGTTCTATTATTGCACTGCAGAAATATTTCGCATGAAAGAAATGTAGATGAAAGTTTCATCACCACGGGTATAAAATAGTAGAGACGAATCATTCGGCCCGGCAGCGCCGTCCCAGGACTGCATACTTCGAAAACCTCCAACTTTGATGACGGTTTGTATGTCTGTTCACTTCCTCCTCTCTCCGGTGTTTGTGAGAGAGTCAATGGACGGACAACCTCCTCGATTATTCTGTGCTCATCTATTCCACATAGATCGGTGCTTCTGAAGTGGAAAAGCGTACAGTTCTTGTTTTTAACTTCACCCTTCGTTGTTTCGTCATGCTTAACGATATGTTGCTGCCCTGTGGTTTGTAGTATGCAAGCACCAGTGATCTTCCGCTGAGCGTTGCACATGGTCGATTTGCAAGCAAAAACAGTTAACTCCATGAACTCAAAGCTCATGGAGTTTCACTTAAATCAGTCAAACACCAAATGGCTTCTACAGCCTGGTCACTGACCCCTGACCACTCGACGTCGGAAGTATTTTAATTGTCAGCCACGTGTCCTCTGCTGATGAGGATTAATCTATAACTGGTGACTAATCTTCAGTGTAGTCAAGCTTTTAATTTGTTTGGTGCTGTGCAATGCATATATATATATATATATATATATATATATATATATATATATATATATATATATATATATATATATATATATATATATATATATATATGAGAACAATATAATCCACGTTCTCTTTCACTGTTGCTCAAATGCAATAAACCCGCCGGCTGAATGAAATGAATTTTGTCTCATGGTGCATTATAATTCGCTACCACAGGTCTGATCCAGGTACTTACCTGAGCACAAACATTCGATAGCGAATTGCTTGATGTGCAGGGAACAGGGCTAGAGAATAATACTGATTTTCATAGAGCGCTGTTGCATAAATAAAATGCCGCAACGATTTTCGAAGAGCTTAATCATAATTTCTGGGTTTTCCGATTCAATTTAGGACCAAATTGACCTTGCAAACTAAATTTCTATAGAGCGCTTACCTGTGATAGAATAGTGGCTGTTTCACGCCTTACAGAAGTTTCCAAAAAAACGAGACAAAAGAACCATCTCGCTTTCATAATCTGTGCTACTCAGTGTTATCTTCAACGATTCTTATGCCTAATTGGTTTAAACCTATGACCGTATCGTTAGAACACAGTCAACGCAAAACTACCGACTGATGTGTAAATCTATTTTTTGTTCTTCAGTCACATTTTAGGGCAGTTAACAACCTTTTGGTCAGACTTGAAAGAAATATGGCATCTTCGGTAGCCGACAATAAAAAATAAGCTGTCATGCAGTTTCAGATTTTTTGCGATTGAAAAGCGTCTGAAGTTGTTCTGTATTATTCCTCTAACTCTAGCGAAAAGACTCATTCTCCTTCGAACCATCTCCTTTTATTATACAAAAGCAAGCAGTTTATGCAGAATAGTAGATGACCGCGGTCAAAACCAAGGTACGAAGCGCATTAGTTCAAAACGCTCCACATAACCAGGTCTTCTGTCTGACTCTTTCGGTTACGTCCCCGATTAACTGGTTTTGTCCCGGCCGGTTAAAATGGCTCTTGGCCTCTAATTGATTGTTTTCGGTCCGTTTTGTCGCTGATTGGGCTATCGACCCGCTTTGCTGACCTGGGCTTAGCCACCGATTTTGGACAGACAATGATATGGTGTCAGCTAACGGAACTAGTCTGTCTATTGATGCGTCAGACAGTATCATAGAAGCAGTTTGCAGTTTTTCGATTTCATGAATGAGAAGCAAATCAACGTTGCATAGTTGTAATGAGATTTCCTCTTGGAAACCCACACCGAGTCTATTAGACCCGTAAGTGAAACAGTTCACCGTTAGCCTGATTCCTTGCTTATGACTGAATCTTCCTGGTTTTATTCAACGTATTATTTTGATATAGACCATTACAACTAAATTTCCTATTTCGTTCCACTTTTATATTCATCCAGCTAACGGACCTTGGAGGTAAACCATCCATCTGGACAACTGCATTTCTGATACAGTTGGTGGTTTTTGTTGTCTGTCTGCCCGTTATCGTCATCTACTCGGTCAAATTGAGAAGAAGGAAGAAAACATTGAATCTAATAAGTAAAAAGTAGGTTCCGCTCTTGTCGCATTGAATCAACCAACCATCTTGTCACTCACTAAGCTCCAACCGTAATCGAATGGACGTCTACAGAGCTTTTTACGGTCAAGTCTGCCTATCATGGTTTCTACGTCTCTACGGTAACATTCAAAGCACTAAAACCTGTTTCAGCTGAATCACTTTTCGAATAGCTCACGGAGGATAGTTTTTACTGCTACGATTTTCTTGTACCAACTAAATCAGTATGTGATAGCTGGACACTTGTGCTGTTGGTTTACCTTAAACTTAGGCCTAAAACCAACAACAATGCACAGATTGCCTTGACTGGACTCTTGCAACACTACAGATATTTCATTGAATAGGGGGTGACTGATTTTGGTATACTATTGTAACAAGGACGACAATGCACGGCAGGATACTTGTATTCCCACGATCACACAAGTCAAGTCATGGCACACATACAGTCGCTTATATAGGCTTTTTTCCAGACTGCGCGGCACCAAGATTGCTATTGCTGCTGCTTGAGCGCTTCGGCTGCATTCTGTCCATTTTCCTGTGGCCGATGGCTTGCCTCTCTTGCCCGTCATTTCCCTTCGGTTGGCCCGACTGTTTCAGTTGACGGCTCGATCGGCAGCCCTTCACCTGAGCTATCTTGCTGGTTGCCGGAGATCCCGCTTCTTCCTCTCTGGTCGTCTGCGTGCTTCTTTTTGTCTGCTTCGGGACGCCTCCGACATATTCGCCACCTGTTCTTTTGTCTGTGGCCCTCGTTTGGTTCGTTCGTTCGCCTTGATGTTCACGCCGTTCCCTCGCCCCAGCATTCCCTGTCACACTCACCCTTCCTTTAAAACATTCGGTCCGGACGTGCCAGGGTGCCAAGTCGCACCCGTTAACCCATTTGCCTTGTGGTCCTTGATCGAGTTTGAAACTGGAATTCTTCCTCTCTAGTACGGTGTAGGGTCCACTCCATCGTTTGTGGAACTTGCTAGCCCCCGGACCGGCTACTGCGGGTCTGTTACGATTCCTCACTTTTACCAGCTGTCCGGACATGAACGGATCCCATTTGTGTGTTTGGTTCCGTCTATCGTACCTTGCCTTGTTACGACTCTGAGCAATCCTTGTCTGTTGTACGGCCACTTTCTCTAGATGCCTCCGCTCGCGGGTTGTCAGAGGTTTATCATTCTTCATGTTGAGCCACACATCCAGTCGCGTTCTGGGTTCCTGCCCAAAAACCAGTTCAAACGGTGTCGTCCCCGTTGTTGAATGGTTCGTTGCGCGGTAACTGAGTAATATCTCCGATAGTCCTTCTTGCCAATCGCTTCCGTGGTTATTTAGCCACTCCTTCAGCGTTCTTTTGAATCTTTCCGTCATTCCGTTTGCCTGGGGGTGGTAAGGCGACGTTCGTATTCGCCGGATCCTCCACTGTTCCAACATGTCTCGAAATTTCTTTGATTCGAAGCAGGGACCCTGGTCAGTGATGACCGTTTCTGGTACACCAAATCGCGCCACTACATTATCGACGAACACTCGAGAGACCGTATCGCCTGTTTTATCCGGTATCGGGATTGCTTCCACCCAGCGAGACACGTGGTCAACCATTGTCATGATGTACCGGTTTCCAGTAACACTCACAGGTAAAGGACCAAAAATGTCCAAACCCCAGCTTTGAAAGACTCGCTGTGCTTCTATGGGCTGCATTGGCGGTGCAGCTGTTGCGTGCTCCCGGTTCCGTTGACAATCAGGGCAAGTTCGTATGTAGTCGTCAACGTCGTGCCGCATCGTGGGCCAGAAGACTCTGCGCCGCAATAATTCGAAGACTCGTTGTTGTCTCATATGAGCACTGTCGTGCGCTAGCTGTACTGCCTGCTCACGTACGGCCTCGGGAACAAAAGGCAGTCGTCTGGGTCGCAGACCCTGTCCCACATCAACGTCAACGAACAGCTTGCCATTTTCCGCATGCAATCGCTCCCAAATTTTCAGTAGGTCGCGCAGTGCAGGTGAGCTCCCGTCTGGTCTTGTTTTGGCTTGAAGATGTGAACAAACCGTCCCCACCAGACTGTCATTTCTTTGGTGGCTGAAAACATCATCATTTGACATTAGCCGATTCACTGGGATCGCCTCAGCCGGCAGTTGGTCGTCTGGGATCGGGCGGGATAATGCGTCAGGTATTTCGTTTTCTCGTCCATTAACATGCTCGATTGTAAAGGTGAATTCTTGCAGGCGGTATGCCCACCGTGCCAACCTCCCTCTTGGATCTCTTGTTGTCATCAACCACGCCAATGGCTTGTGATCCGTTTTGATACAGAAGTTAGTAGCAATCAGATATGTTCTCAACTTTTCCAGTGCCCATACGATTGCTAAGCATTCCTTTTCTGTGGTGGAGTATTTCCTCTCGGCACTTGTGAGCAGTCGGCTGGCGTACTCGATCACCCCAGACGGTTGTGATAATACTGCGCCAATTCCGACGTCACTGGCATCCACAGCTACGGTGAATTTCTCATGCGGCTTTGGTATTGTCAAACAGTTTCGAGGGTTTGTTGCACTTTCCTTGGGTTTCCTGAACGCCGCCTCCGTATCTGACGTCCACTCGAACTTCTTATCCTTCCTCAGTAGTTGAAACAGGACACCAGCTTTCTGGGCAAAATTTGGCACAAACTTGGCGTCATAACCGACCAGGCCAAGGAAGGATCTCAGTTGGCGCTTTGATTTTGGCGAGGGGAAGCCCCTAATCGTCTCCGCTTTCTCGGGTAGGGGTTGCAGTTTTCCTCCTCCAACAATATGTCCCAAACAAACGATTTTGTCACGCGCTATCTGGCACTTCTTTGCGCTCAATTTCAAACCCGCCGATTTGATTCTCTCTAGGACTGCGCTTAATCTGGACACATGCCCGTCAATCGTCCTTGAAAATACCACAATATCATCCCCATACACCACAACACCATCCAGGTTCTCCAGTACCTGGAGCAGCAAACGCCTGAAAGTAGCCGGTGCGTTACACAACCCAAAAGGCATCCGCAGGAACTCATACTGCTTCCCGTTAACACAGAACGCTGTTTTCTCTCTGTCGCTCACAAGCACCGGCAGCTGCCAATAGCCCGACCTCAAGTCGATTAACGACAGCACCTTCGCGTCATGAAGCTGCTCAAATATCTCCTCAGTCAGTGGCATCGGGAACGCGTCCTTAATTGTGACACGGTTGAGTTCCCGGAAGTCAACGCAAAATCTATACGTCCCATCCGATTTCCGCGTTAACAAAACTGGTGAGGAATACGGGCTGGTGCTTTCCTGAATTATTCCCTTCGACAGCATGTCCCGAACTTGCTTCTCGACTTCCGGTACGACTTTCCGCGGCAGCCTCCGATACACTGGTTTGCACACCGCACCCGGAACCAAGTTGATCCTGTGTTCTTGCCAATCGCAAAAGCCGTACTCATCCTCTGGTGTCGAAAATAACTCCGCATACCTCTCGAGACACTGTCTGACACATGGGACTGGACAACCTGGAACCGAGGAAGTTTTTACGATACCAACGCGGTTCAGCCGGCCCCAGCGGGATTGCAGCTCGACATCCTTCTCCCCAACCCGCATTCGATGAGCTTCAGAATCAATTTTTGCTCCTACACGTTCCAACAGATCAACCCCAACGATCGTCTCGGCGACCCCTTCAACCAGTAACATCTCATGCGTCACACGAACGTCGCCGATCTGAACCGTTAGCTGCTGCTTTCCCGCTACTCTCAGAGCCTCTCCTCCGACTGCACGCACTCGTATTTCGCATGGCCTCACTACAATTCCCTCAACGCGAGGTGTCACAGATACCCCAGCCTCCGTATCTACGACTGCAATTTTACGTTCGCCCCCAATTCTGATCTCAACCATAGGCACCCCCCTCGACTTGAATGCGGATAAAGCAAGACGAGAAGCGTTTTTCTGGACAAAATCGGGCGGAATGTCCTACCTTGCCACATGCAAAACACCTCCTTCGTGCTCCATACGTCAATGCGTCATTATTGCGTTGTGTTTGTCGATTGAGTTCCAGTTTTAATTGTGCGATTTCCTCGCTCATCTTCTGCAACGTGGACTCCAAATCCGATTGCTCTAATCGGGAAACTGTCACTTCTTCTTGGGCTGCACGAACAATCATAAACAGGCGTTCTGTATCATTCACGCCGCACGCAATCGCCATTCTCAACCTGCCTTGGACATCCGGGGCCATGCTTTGAACGAAACGATCACGAACAAGGCGTGCCCTAGTTACGCCACTTGCCTCGGGCAGCCCGATCGATAGTTGGCGCAACAGGTACTGATAACGAACGACTGGATCTTGTGTACTGTCGTAACGAGCCGTATTGAATCGGTCCATTGCTTTCCGCCGATCACCTTCCTGTGTGAACTTCTTCACCAGCCCCGCACGGACCTCCCGATAAGTGGGGCTTGTTTTTCCCCCCATCTTCAGATCATACACCGCATTGGCACGCCCAGTCAGCAGTGTCCCAAGCGCCGCCAACAAAGGTGTGTCTCCTTTTACTCCGTTGCATGCCGCTATCCTTTCAAAATCCGTGAGCCATTCCTCCACATCCCCATCCGCGAACGCAACAGGCCAGGGAAGCTTCATCACGTGAGCGTGGTCACGGCACCAATGTAACAAGGACGACAATGCACGGCAGGATACTTGTATTCCCACGATCACACAAGTCAAGTCATGGCACACATACAGTCGCTTATATAGGCTTTTTTCCAGACTGCGCGGCACCAAGATTGCTATTGCCGCTGCTTGAGCGCTTCGGCTGCATTCTGTCCATTTTCCTGTGGCCGATGGCTTGCTTCTCTTGCCCGTCATTTCCCTTCGGTTGGCCCGACTGTTTCAGTTGACGGCTCGATCGGCAGCCCTTCACCTGAGCTATCTTGCTGGTTGCCGGAGATCCCGCTTCTTCCTCTCTGGTCGTCTGCGTGCTTCTTTTTGTCTGCTTCGGGACGCCTCCGACATATTCGCCACCTGTTCTTTTGTCTGTGGCCCTCGTTTGGTTCGTTCGTTCGCCTTGATGTTCACGCCGTTCCCTCGCCCCAGCATTCCCTGTTACACTATCACATCTTCAACTGCTCCACTTCTTATCCGATCTGTCGGAACGGGTACTACCAATACGCAGTTGAACAAAATGACCATTTTAGCACAGCGAATGGTCTTGGTCAGACAGCGAATCATCAGTCACCATCAGTGTCTAATTTCTTTCATTCCAGACGTGGACATTCAAGTTTTGATCTAGAAATACCCTCCTAATGACTATTATATCTTGGAGTTTGGAAGCATACCATTTACAGAGATATCGATTAACTTTCCAATACTACAAATTAACAAAACGTTCATTGAAAGTGAAATAGTTGTAGTTCCACGATAGTCGACTTGCCTGACGGGTCTTTGTAATCATCAGCTTTCTCTGGAGAAGACTATTCGTGCTGAAATTCGCCACTCAGTGTAAGTCATATTTTTATTCTCGTTCGAGGAAACGGTAATAAATCTATCTAACTGAACAGGGAAAAACGATCTCTTTGAATTCCAGCTGAGGGTCATGTAACGGAAAAAATATCTTGTTGTAATTTTCAATAAACATTTCTGACGTTCTGTTCAGTGTTATTTTTTATGAAGCTAGTTAGTATTCTGTTTGCCGTTAAACCACTAACTTGATCACACTTGATGGACTTCGCGGAGTATCCAACCTTTTATTCCCACTAAATATCTACTAATGCCTTCATTGTTTTAGTAATAAGTCAGAACATTTGGGCTTGTGTTTTATATATGCTTGTGAATATTTTTGAGCATTCCGCTCAACACTAATTAATCTGCTACACCTTTTTTATCAGCCCACAGTCCACCAGAACCCCCGTCCGATACACAAGGCCTGCGGGATTATCTGGTTTACCTCAAATTCCCACTTCTACGACAGCCGAAATTGTAATTTCTCGGATGAAATCCATTAACCCCAACCTCTACAGCACTTTTACTTCAGTGCATTCACCGCACGTTAGAACTCCATTTCTTGCGGAAGATATGACGGACTATGAGGAATTAACTTACGGCGTGTGTTCGGAGGAGACCAGTTCCATGTACGATCAACTTGAAGAAGACACAAAGCACGGGAACATATCGATGATGGAAAATACGAAAGAGATGAAGCTGATATCTCAGAGAATTCTTCCCACAGTAACTCCTGAAGCACAGCAGATTCCTCATTTGCAGTTCGATGAGACACTGCCTAATGTTCACCTCAACGTTACTTACATGGAACCACAATCACTGCAACCACCGGGTGACTATGAAAACAATGAAAATCCTATGGAATACAGGAGGACTGACGAATTTTTCTGATAATTCATCGTTTATAGTCGTGAAACAGAATAATAGTAATTATTGTTCTTGTGAAACAATATCAAATAGCTTGTCTTATGTATGGTATTCACGTGGTGTTCCCACAGCTCCATATGGTGTTGTTCTCGATTTGACTTCAGGATTTCCTATAGTTATTCAGAACAATCGAATTCAAATTAGATTCCGTGATAACTCCTCTCCACAATCTTCCCAACAGAAATCTTATGACTTTTACATTTTCAAGTGATCAAACGTATCTTTTTTTCTCAACACCGAATAATCATTGGATTGTGATTTTTTAGGCAGAACACTTTGCTAAGTAATTTTCCTGAACCTAACACTATGCCAAATTTCGTATTCTTTCGGCGTGGCTTCTAAGAAAACAAAAAATTGAAAACACCACCGTTCCTTTTACGCGGATATAATAACTTTCAAAGTGAGTGATCATTGGTACTTGGATATTTTAGCATATGTAGGTAACTTCAATTGAAGATAATGAGTACCGGCTCGTCATTCAAATTTATCGGAACTGGTAATGAGACGTGCACTTAAAGCGAGTCTTCGTCGGGACCCCGAAATCTGGTGGTCGCAACGTGCAATAAAGATGGGACTCGCTGCCGTCATTGGAAAATCCTCGTAAACGGTTCTGTATCACTCTAGACACCAGTAGGAAACCACTACGTGTCGACACCTTTCTTGAAAAGTATCAGGTTTCAGAAAATCTTTGATAACCGTTCGATTAGATATATCATTGTAAACAGTCCTCCTTGAACCACCTAGTAACTTAGCCACCAAGCTCTGAATTGCACAAGATCGACTACGCATATCCAACACATTCTCCTCTCTGATGGACCATCGCTCAATCATCATTACGCCAAACGTCACCGAACCACACTCCCGATATCCGTGTTCGTTCATCATGAGCGCTGTCCAGTGAGTGAACAGCATCACGTGCGCCATACGAGATGAGAAATTACTGGCTGAGTGCGACGTTGCATTTCCGATGGTCAATGACCAAGCCGTGCATTGGTAAATGACAGTGAGAAAGTAATAAGAGCGGCGACACACAGTCGAGGGCACATAACGAGTTTGGCTCTTACGTTACATAAATGGTTAGTTTGGGTTCGCTGAAAAGTGGGAAGAGATTAGAAAATGCGATGTTCCAGAGGTGCGACGCATCAAGAGATTGTCTGTACTTGGTTTGGTGGGTAAGCGTTGCTAATTAGTCTCAAGCAAAGTAACCCGATTCATTCATCGGAACGTTCGCTGTATTTTGGTCTTTTTGAAATGATGCTTCAGTGAGTCTTGCAACGTGTTCGCTCCGTTTTCTTTCGAAAAACATTTGCGGCAGTTAAAGTTCTTTCCTTCTCTTTCAGTGACTGGTTTTACAGTTAGCATTTATTCCAGACGAATTTCTGGGTAATTATTTGTGGTAGAAAATTCATGTGTGATACCATTCATCATTCAACATCGGCGCTCATATGTGACAGTGTGCTCCGACGACCACCCTAAGATCAAAGGCTCGGAAAGAGAAGTGCCGCACGGGTCACTGCAGTCCACAGGTGTGTCTCTTAGGTCACCACGGCCTACGGAAGTTCAATCAAACCACCAACCTAAGATATCAGCGCGTGGTACTACGTAAGCGGAACCGATAACCCAAAGTGACCAACTGATCCAGTGCTGACCCGGAGACCTACAGCCTAATAAAGAAGATGTATCTTCCTCCAATGCGGTGATCCGACTAAAATAAACCACATTTTTCATTTTGATTGGGTTTTCGCTATTCTTCTGTGTCTACCTGACTAGGGCCGTGCTATTTGAATGTGTAATAGGAGACTGCGTGCAGGTCGTACGGTACAACAAGAGCACCATTGAAAGCTACTGCATAACTGTTTCGTTCTTGTTGAGAATCACCAGAAGAGTACTTCCACTCAAATATCATTCTTATAAATCGGCTATTACACTTCAAACATTGGTTTTGTGAATTGCTTGAGAATGTTCTTTGATTGCTTAAAACCTGACTGGTTCATTTCGTGTTGAGCCAGAAACGATTGAGTGTTCAAACGCCACTAATTTCAATACAGAGGTAGTGCTGATACCCCATCCCAAGAGTCAACATTGGATAGTGATCCACTCACCATATACACGTATATGCTCGCATGTGTAGCCGGACGTTACTGTGCTACTTCATCATCGTACAGCAGGGCAAGCCCCACTGACCACTGCCCTTCTCACCACGGTACACGTAGACATAGAAAGAATGAATACACAAGGTAGACAGAGAGGGCACCTACAGCGGGGGAAAAAGGAAAGAACACCCTGATAGCTAACAAACGGAATACACAATCTAACTGTGCAAGCACACATTGATTAGTCATTCTGACTTGACAGAAAGTGACAACACGATCGTCACTGTTCATGGTTCGCTGCCATATACTTCAGTGTCTTCAGCCAGCTGATTGAGGGATCTTTTGGACCCCAACCATGAAGAGGTGAGGCACTTACTTTTCCTAAGTTCGCTGTACATTTTATCATTACTTACTGCCACGTCATCTGTTGACTTTCGCGTGGTTTTTACCACTCCCGAGGAAGAACGGAGAACAAGACACGGTACGGCAGGCGTGTGTGTACCATATCTAACACGTGCCCCAAACGAACGAAGTCTACTAAGCTGGATATACTGTGATAGAACATCCCCTGAACTAGTACCCAGTACCCGATTTCTGACCCCTGCATTGCTCAATCTATCATTCCATCTAATCTCAGAGGTACTACGCAAACCTCCATGGTCAAAAACCTCAAGACAACGAATATCTTTTGCACGCAGACCCCAAGTCTCGCGACCATATAGCAGAACTGTGTGCACCGAGGCACAATACACACAACCATCCAGCTTAGCGAAATATCAGGTTATTGCCTAAAGTGCTTCAGTCCAGCGTACGCCGCTCGAATCTTGGATATACGCGTGCTCACGTCTACTACTGTGCTCCCGTCCTTCGACACGCTGCTGCCGAGATAAGTGAAATGGTCGACAATTGCTAGCACCTCCCCATCGAGCATCAAGCTCGAAACCGTTGACATCCAGTCTTGAAATATCACTTCACACCTTGAAGACATAAAGCGCATACCGAATAGAGCTAAAACTTCTGTGAGCCTACCAAGTGCACGTTGCGCACGTTCCGTGCACTCGAACAAGCACTCAAGTTCGTCGGCGTAATCTAGGTCACATCACTCTTCACTACTTGCTAGTCTGACACTCGGATCCTGAAGATTTTGCAAGGCATTCTCCATGATCTCGTCGATGAAGAAGTTAAACAGGAATGGTAGAATCGGACATCCTTGTCGAACACCGCTGATCATTTCGAACGGACTGGAGAGTTTGTTGTAAACCCTTACGCGGCCAGAAGTATGGGAGCACAATGGTCTCAGCGGACTCACGAATTTCTGTGGCATACTTTTTTGGTGAAGAATACTGAATAGTGCTGTTCGATCAGCTGGATTTAAGGCGTCTTTCAAGTTGAGGAGAACTATTATTGTCGGTCGACGGTGTTTGTGACGCGCCGCAAATAATTGTCGAAGAGGGGGGAACCCGGTCGATGCATCCTCGACCTGAGCGGAATCCGGCTTGATGTTCGCGGAAGTTACTCTCGACAGCCGAAGTCAGACGGTGCAGAAAAATCGAGGCTAATACCCTAGTGACAATCGGAATTAAACTAATTCCGCAATGGTTACTACAGTTATCGGGTATTCCCTTCTTGAAGTAGGTACACTCAGTGACTCGTCCTATAATAACGGAATACGTTCCACATTCCAAATGGTACGGGTCAAGGTGATAAGTGGTTATATTAACGCATCACTACTCATTTCGAGAAGAACTGGAGGCAGTTCGTTGGGACCGGCCGCTTTCCCTCGCTTTAGTAATCGGATGCATGACTCCGCTTCCAGTTGTTGACGTCGGAGTAACTACATAAGCTACACTGCTCCTTGAAGTATTCGACCCAACGGTCGAGCCTTTGTTCTTTGCTATGAATATGCTTTACATTTTTATCATATATCGTTCCACCGACCGGGGGTCGCTGTCCACGACCAAGTTTGAACAGTCTTTTACTGTTACCTGGAGCAGATGCTACTTCCATTTCTTCGGATAACAACCCACTAGTTTTCGCTATCATTTTTGACGCCTTTTGTAACTTGCCTCGGTGGATCTATTCGTATCTTATTCACTGCGCTACTTGTGCTGTTCAAAATTTTCTTTATCGATTCACCGATGCACAAATTTACTCAGTGTCGATAATTTCGCCCTGACTTCTTCCTGACTCCTCGGTTCGTTTTGTTCGCTCACCCATGTTTTCCGTTGCTTACGCATGTCTGTTTGATCGTGAATATGAATAATGCGTTCCGGTTCACTGGTCGCCGGGCTTCTTTGATCTGTTCCACTCTACTCTCGACTGTGCTCCATCGGAGTTAGATTACCTCATCAATTCGGTCTAAATGTGTTCATCCTACTGCGCACCGTTATATTGTCAGGTTCACTGATCGCTTACTCGCTGTTCTTACGCTCACTTTTTTCTGTCGTTCACTGTACGCTCGGCTTGCGCCTAACGAAAACGAATCCATTTAAATGTTCCTTTGCCTGTGTGCCAGGAACGATAACTGTTTGCTTGTGATTACAATGACATTGGTAAATTCATCTGATGGCCGTGTAGTTAGTTTGCCGTCTACTTTTGAACCTGCTGTTAAGCGAACCAACGTTTTTCAATCAGTTAACTGTACCCCCTTATTTTAGTTACTATCCTGAAATAGTTGAGAAACGTCTTCGGTTGACTCGCTTCCATTTACTACCCAGTAAATCGTTCTGTGGACTTCCCTTGGAAGTCTTTTGGATTGATTTTGAATCAATCGCAGTGGTGTACAATCGGATTAGAAGCTTGTTTTTTAGATAGGATCGCAAAATTGCGCACACTTTTAGCTTCACGAGAGTTTTGCGAAGTTCGGTAATAATGCAGTTTTTTTAACACGACCCTAGCTTCTCCAAGGCTGTCAAGTGAGCGTTACTGTCTGGATTCGGATATGCGAACAATCGAGCAACATTACTACTGTGCCTCGCATTTCGCTTTCGTCCTCTCCGAAGATCTTTCAGACTTTCCTTGTCTTTTAAACTAATTTTGGTCTTACGCATTTATCCTGTCTACACGTATTTTCATCTTTTTTTCAGTTGACCCTTAAAGTACCAGGCCTATTTCACCAACTTTGTTCACCAATCTGGGGTCCTATGAGAACCCTGTTTTTTTGTAAATTCTCCACTTTTTATGCAGAAATGTATTCGAATTTGTGTTTAGGGTTTCTGAAATTATGATTTATCCAATAAATCATTCTTTCAATAACATGTTCTATGTTCATTTATTTTAAGACAATAAAATCAGTACACCTTTCCGTTCTACTCCGTACTGTGCAGTTCTGCTTGTGACTAATTATATTTTTGTAATATAGGGTGCTTATTTTTGCATTCAATTAAAAACAAAGTAATAGTGCAACACATTATCTCATAAAACTACAGTAATAATACATAGTTGTGTTCCCAACGCTACAACCGTTAGCGCATGGGACAGTTGTGCTCGTCTTCTTGTGTCACTCGCAGATAGAACGATGGTAATTATAGCGGGCTATGTTGACATTTCGGTCGCGGTTTCTGAGGCAAAATTAAAACCTTGTCCTCTTGCGACTCGGATGTTGTCGGTATGTGTTTAATTTCAGTGTTTTATTCTCCGGATACCTCTGAGAACCGAAAGTTGAAAACCATTTGGGTTGGTAGATCTCCACAGAATGTTGGGGTTCAATAATTCCTTCCCTAACTCTAGCAATGGATATCTGTGATTTGGCTTGCTTTTGCTCTAGTCCCTGTTTTTCAGCATCACCATCATGAAAGCAGTTAGAGCTCCACTATCAACTATTCTCATGAAAAGTCTCAGAAGCCATCTTGAGGTATCTCTGGCTCAAGAATATCCTCTTACCAACCTGTCCGCTTTGTCCACACCATCTTGGGTGCGGTTGTACTTAAGGATCATGCCGGGCATCTTGTGATCTTCAGTAGATACTGTTTCATCAAGCAAACGAACTGCAAGTGCGCGAAATCTTTTGTTTTTCTTGCGGATATAGCTGACCACGACTAGACCATCTGAAAATATGAATTCCGCTGAAAAAAGTCTTTAATTTTTACAGCTCCTATAATCGCAGCTATGTGAGGCATTTTGCCCTCAATGTTCCTGCCGTTGTAATATTTTTTGTGTCAAAAACTGTGCTTATCCTCATAAAAATCCTAGTCCTGGATTTCACAATTTTGGTCGAAAAAGATTCCAACTTCTCATGAAAAATGGACCCAGATTTTTTACGTATTAAAAACTAACAGTTTTACAAGTGTTATGCCAGAACACGATGAGTTGGAAAAAATACAAAAATCGGGAATAAACCGATTGCTATAGTTTTCGCGGGATCGTGAAACATCACCTTTCAAGACCCCTATTGGCAAATGATATATATATATATATATATATATATATGATTATATATATATATATATATATATATATATATATATATATATATGTATATATATATATATATATATATATATATATATATGTATATACACTAGAATCTAATTTGAATCGTCTGGAGTGTGAATGGATACTTTTCATTGAAGAGCCCACAACTGTGATTTCTCATAGTTATTCGTGTCTGGGTCACTGCTAACCCAACAAACAACGAGGCTGCATGTGCAAGCGCTCATATTGATAGTAAGTAGTATGTGGACAAAATTTCCCCGGAAATACACGATCGGTTTCGCGGTTGTTGCCGCTCATCAGGTATGCGTACTCGGTACTCCTCTGCCCACTCATCTTCATACTTGTACACTCCGATGTTATATTTTCACTAGAATCTAATTTGAATCGTCTGGAGACACAAATAACTATGAGAAATCACAGTTGTGATTCATTTGTAGGCTCTTCAATGAAGAGTATCCATTCACACTCCAGACGATTCAAATTAGATTCTAGTGAACATATAACATCGGAGTGTACAAGTATGAAGACGAGTGGGCAGAGGAGCACCGGGTACGCATACCTGATGAGCGGCAACAACCGTGAAACCGGTCGTGTGCTTCCGGGGAAATTTTGTCCACACGTTAACATACTACGTACTACCTATATATATATATATATATATATATATATATATATATATATATATATATATATATATATATATATATATATATATATATATATATAGCGTCTTTGGAAGAACAGATTGATATGTATTTATTATTTGTTCAGGAGTTCTTGTACAACTAACTGTGTTCTTCGTCCCACCGTTTGCTCGATATGGCTGCTATGCTAGCCATGACCGGTAAATAAAGAATTCGCTGTTAGATATAAAGACGCATGAAACCATTTTAATTCTCAAAATAGTGAAATAACATTCTGTCGAAGTCATGTTGCATTCGAAGTGTCTTTGCTTAAAGAATATTTTTTATAGTATCCTTCTTTTAGAAAGGATAGAACAATACAGATAAATAGGGACGTGTTTTTGAAACATGCAATTGTTTTTTCTTATTTGATCAGAAAGTTCATATGATGAACTTTGTCCCTACTTCAGCATCCTTTTATTCTTCAGATTTTCCATTAGGAGAAGAATTGGATAGTTTTATCCATGTTATCATCGTGGGTTTGCCGGGTCTACAACAGGGTTCGGTGACACTGACCAATTGTGGAATATTCCGTCTGGTACATCATTGGTGTGGCGTAGGTTGATCGCATGTCGGGGTCTGGATGTGAAAAAAATTGTGTTCGCTGTTAATCACGTGAATTTTCGTAAATGGAAGTGAAAATCATGTGACACAGTTATCACTTGCACAAGTGAAAATTTTTGATTCTTTTGAAATGGACTTCGTAAAAAACGGTTAAAAACCGGTCAAATTGAACAAATACAGGAGCATCAAAATAATTTTAAATACCGTCAGTCGTCGTTCAGGGATGTCTGGCAACTTCGATTCACTTTAAACCAGTTTGTTGTGCAACTACACCGGAAAAAAATACTGTCCACAATTTTTGTTCTTCCTTCACATTATAATTTATTTCAAAATGCCAGAAATGGAGACAAAACATATGGGCGACAAAGCAAAATATTACAATCGTTGAATTACGTGGATGGGGGGAAACAAGCCATCGGAAGGTGTACTCGCTCATGGTGTGCTTCTAGCAGCCACATGCTAGTTGAATCGTGTAGGTTTCATCCAGGAGACGAAGTAACGCATACACAATGTGGTCATCATTTTGACAGGTTTGACAAATGTTAGTTTGCTCCCAATGTAGAAAAACATCGACCGCGGTGGGATTTGCACATAAAAGGTGCACAAGCCACACTCCAGTACACAAAGCACGTGTTAACAGCTGAGCTGCGAGATCACGTGGGAGGCTTTGGAAAATCGTAAGTGAATCATACTGATTAAACATAGCCGCTTATTCTGTCGGCAGGGTTTCTCACAGCTCGACTTCATCATGAACTGGCCATTCCGACCTTTCTCACTATCAACACCGTCTTGGATAAAGGGTAAAATCTGCTTTAGTTTATTTAGATTTTTCGCCACGCGTGTTCTTACTAACCCAATCTGTGAAATTTTGGTCCATGTTTAGAGAACTATACCGATATTTTTAATACTGTCCGCCAGATATCCTGATATTGATCTAAACAGTGGTCCGAAAAAACCAGTGACCAATTATTGGAGGACTACTTGTCTTCTACTTTTAAAATACCAGTCCGACGATCATGCAACGGAACCGGGTGTAAACATATCTCATCTTTGAGGAGACAGCGAAGGCCACGGCGACCTCACGGATTGCTGAGATTGACAGATTCCGAGCATGGTTCTTACGTGTAACGCCTCTATCAAAATGGGAACTGTACGTGAGATAAGAATTCCCGGACAAACGACTGTCTGCTTGTCCAACTTCTTAGGTTTTCCAGAATAGGTCTAGCTTTTAACCAGAGGAATCCTGCAGTAGCACTAAATTTTGATGATGAAACCACTTCTATTGATCGCCTTATACTTCAGATATGTATTCAAAACCAGAGATACATGTGTAGATTTCCTTCCATGACCGAACTTAATATACTTAGTTACCTTTCGAGGTTTTACTCGGAGCTTTGTGTTTAAGAAAATAATGCGTCTACACCGTAGTCAGCCTATGCAAAAAAGAGCTATATGGAACTACGTTTGTGAGAACGTTAGCTTAAAAATTTGTTTAAAAGTCCAGACGCCGCCACCGAAATAACAAGGTTTTGTTATAATTGATGCTTTTTAGTCATTCAATTTCAAGTCGTACTTACCAACCGAAACGATCCAGCCGTTTGCAGTAACTTTGAATATTGGTACTTGTAGCTCAGTGTGGAAGTGGCCGTACACTTATCTCCTTTGGACTCGATATTTAGATAGCAAACGTTTCACCACAAGTATAGGTGATATTATTTGTCTCTAGTGAACTCATGTCATTACCATTTATCTTGTTATGATGCTGGGGACAGTATCGCACATGTATGAATGCAGCGGAATTAGTATACACTACGGTTTGACTTGTATAGTGAGCATTTTAATAATTTCTATCTCGTGCTTGTATTCTCAATGGGAGATATATACTGTATACCAGTAAGGGTTTGAGCACCGGCGCATACCCTGAAAATTGAAGTGATGAAACACGTAATACTGCTCTAAGTCAGAAATTTTAGCAGGACGAGTAAGAGCTGTGCTGTTTGACACAGAATTTGATTATCAGTAGTGGGGTTCGAAGTCCGTAGTTAGGATTTTTAATCATACGTGGGTAATAATCGACCGTCAGGATCGCGTAAAGTGTTGGTGGAAAGTACTCCGGAATGCCGAGCGTAAAATTTTGATTTCAAAGACGTATTCATATCATAGTTTCAGTTCACTATATTTACTTTGTATTCTCACTGACCAAATTACAATTCTTCTTAGGGTAAAAATATAAAACTAAATCTTGAGAACTACAGTATTGTTTCTGCTTGTTTTATTCCTCAGTTAGCAGTCCCGTAGTGCGAACAAGTAGTATTTTATGCTACTGGATGACGCCCCAGATTTCCAATATGGGATAGTTCATCGCAAACGAAATGGCTTCAATTCCACTGGGCAGCGGTCGATCAGTGTTAGTAATCGACGTTGCAGTGGGCGTTTCTTCCGGCAATCGTGGTATTCTATAAAACGTAAGTCTATTGACCGCATCTAAATTTGGTCGGTGTGCATTGGTAGTTAGTGCAATCATGTATGTTTGATTGACTTTATGAGAAATGATGACAGCCGACTAAACCAATCCGTTGGTCCCTAATGCGCTTGTAAAAACTCTGATTTTTTGCTGGTTCGGACTATTATTGAAGCTTTAAAAGTTATTCCTTTAAAGGAAACGTCCAAAGAGGTCCTGCTAGTCAAGATTCTACTCAGGACCAGAAAACCTAGTGGTACAACAACTAGCTTTAGCATGTGGGTCATACTCACTCCAACTATAATGAAGCTATTTGATCACATCCACATCCACATCCATGCACATATACAATTCCATGGCACATGCGTCGCTTCGCCTTGTTATACCCAATGGCTCTCCATCTAGCAGTCTGGTGGACCTTACCGGTATGCGATTATTCGTCATTTGTATCTGGCACTCCATTAACGGCAAACAGAGGTACGTCCATTCGAATCCATGAATCTCATATCCGGGGTTCTAATGTCCAGTGGGATACACTTGCTTTGTACTGTTTAAAAACTCGAACAATGACGGTGTGCAGATGTGTGTGTGTATTATCGAAGTTGATATGTGTTTTATTGGGCAGTACGAGACAAATACCATGAAATAATAATCTGTCTGAAACAGAAATTTGCCACTAAGTGCCAGAAGTAAAAAAAACAAGGACGAGAGTTCCAAACTTTTCCTACGTGGTTTTTGACTGATTGTCTAAATTTAAGTAATGTCTTCTGATTTCTTCCAGGTGAGTATTCGCATTAAGGGCATCTGGTGCCTTTTTCACCATCTGTTCCTGATGAAATCACAAACGTATCCATCCGCTCAAGGACAAAATTCTCAAGCCAACTTATCCCTGTACATATCTGAAGTTCATGAGCTTTATGATCAAACGATTACATCTGTCATCCAAAAAGCCTACTCAAAGTAGTAGACTTACCGGGGAGAACGAAAGGCGTCTCAACCGGACACAGCTGGTCTTCTCTGCTAAGAAGACTACTGGGTTGCTCATAGTCCGCTTGGTAGATTGTCTTTAAACCGCTGAGGTGGATTAAATGAAAAATTCGTATTCTGAGAAAGTTAGAAAAATGACTTTTCTGTGAGAAAACCAATAATCACTGACTATGGTGCAACAACATTGCTTGAGGTCAGATGAGTACATACGACAAAAAACGAATAGGAAAAATAACGGATATAAGAACCGCGCTGGACAACAACAACCAGTGTTTTGACACATTCCTAACTTAGAAGCAAATAATCACGTAAAAAGTGATCAATAATCTCATAATACAGCGCGTAGACCATGTTGATCTTACAGTATGTCAACTTAGTCGTTATTTAAATACATTAGAATCTAATTGAGTTCGTTTTATTTGGGTATTAAATAGCCTTTAACAGAGACTGCTCGTTTTGTTTTATTTCATTTGCATCCCGTTGAAAAATTACGTCGTGCATCTGTAGCTTAGATGCATGCATCTGCAATGCAAAAAACTAACCTTAAGTTGTGTCTTGTGTGTGTACGTTTGTTTTAGACATCCAAAAATTTGCTATTTGTGCGCCGTTAATGTTATTTTGTCACACAGGTCAGTACAAAGTAATCGAAATAATAATAATAACAATCATTATGGGCTAGTTTGGCGTTTGTCTGGAACGACCTGGGGATTAGTAAGTTAGAATACGTAAATTCAGGAACAAAAACTATCATGGATAAACATAAATATCTAGTACTCAGCCGTAGGCAGTTTATATGTTGTTCGATGCTACAGAGCTCTTCGTTGTTTGTCATTTTACTGTAAAGACAGTTGGTTTGTGCCAACTGAGAAAAACACTTTTGAATGCTGTGCTTGCGGACGGTTGAACCGTAGCTTTTCATAACTGGCATCGTTTTTGGTGTCGTTCTAACGTAAACGTAATGTACTTTGTTTCAATGCAAGCCGTCCTTCATCTACTCTACTGACTTTAACCGTCTTTGGCAACCGTTAGAACTTTTGGCTTCTTATCCGTTCCCTAGGCTGTTCTGGGGATCCAGTTAGTACCTGGTAATCCAGAGTAGCAAAAGTCCGCCATTCTGCCGTTTTCGTAACAAATGTTTTCGTTCTTTCCCCTTTTCAGTGCATGTACTCGCATTTCTAAAGGAGTAAAGCTTCCTTTCAGATCCGCTTTTTTCTACGTCTGTTTCTCTGTCATTCGATTCCATAACGACTTAATCTTCTAACAATTCGTGATACACTTATCCTATCCGAAACGTTTGGAAGCTGATCCGCACCCTCTTTAGGCAGCTGAACAGTGGATTCATTAGGATGAAACATTCGCAAACTTTCTTTCGCTTACAGACATGTCCAGTCTCAACAGAAAAACTTCTTGTAGAGTTTATTTCTATTCGTCCATCAGCACGCGGTTCATAGTATCAGTTATAAGGACACCATACAAACTCTTGAATCGATTCACGTTAAGCTGGAGGTTAAAGTGTTACCTCGGCATTTGCTAGCTACGACCAAACAAAAACCCGCTCAGACAGCAGACCAGTTCCTGCAGAAGTTACGTTGTCTTGCTAAGGACCTCAACTTTAAGGCCGTTTCTACCGAGCAACACCATGACGAGGCGACCCGTGACTCATTCACCCCAGGGCTGCACTCTAATATCATCCGTCAACGGCTACAGGGAAAACAAACGCTTGACAGGCAATACGCCTTCGGTGACGCTAGTATGTTAGAGCATGCTCAGCAGAAATCTCTTCACTATGATCCGCGTAAATACTTTCCATTCAGCAATACATCAGAACTGACAGGAACGAATGTGTCAGCCTGCTTTTTATGTGCTCATGAGTCACAACTGGGAACCAAAGAAATAATTAGAACAGCACATACCAGTTGCTTTTGTGAGAAAAATTGGCACTCACTTCAAAAATATCCAGCCCAGTAAGCATTTTATAACTATTACGGAAGAGAAGGTCTTTACAGAAGGTTTGCCGATCGAATTCCAAAAGCAGACAAGTCATGTCCTCAAAAACTTGTTACTTCATCTCTCGTATCCAGATCTTTTACCGGTTTATCTTAATCTACCGTACAGGTCCTGATAAACGAAGTACTACCGAAGACACTTATCGGCACCTGAAGTTGTGAGAGTTACTTACTTTGTAATATCTGATTTGCATCACCATATGCAAATACCATTTTGATGACTTCAATCTATTTGTCTTGTGTTACCGGCGGACCCACATACGCTTCCGTTAGATACAAAACACTCACTACAAATCCGATGAAATCTCTCTCTCAGATGAGCTGTGTACCGATCCCATCCTTGGTCTTGATTGTTTTGAGTCAGCATCAGAATGTGAATGTTCCTTTAGACACATTCCGATCAACTTCCTCTGTTTGTATACGTACTCCTGCCAAAATAGACATTCCATCCTTATTTAACTATTTGGCTCCAACTTGCAAACCCATTGTCACAAAGTCCCGCTGTCACTTTGCTGCAGACTTTAAGTTTCTTCAAAGCGGAATTGAGCAGCTGCAACAGAATAACGTCACTAAACCCTCAAGGTCCCACTGACGAGTCCAAGTCTTAAAGATCACAAACAGAAGGCAAGACAAACACACGATGCTTGACTACAGCCAAACCCATAATTGTTTTACGCGCCTTGACACTTACCATCCGCTTCTGGTAAACGAACTTATAGATGTGTCCTAATACGCCATTTTCAGCAAACTGGACCTCCTGAGTACCTGCCATAAAATGTCCAACTCGAGGATAAAAACCGTGGACGTCATACCAGTTCCGTTGCAATCCGTTCGGAGTAGCAAAGAGAGGGGCCCGCTTCCAGTGCGATATTTATAATATCAAAAGTGATGAATCCTTACGAGATACGTACGCGTACGACGACAACGTGAATGTGTGGCCACGGTTTGGAGAAGCATAATCGAAACCTGCGGAGCTTTCCCGATGTAGCAACGAAGCGCGGTATCACATGTAACGAGAGCAAAAGTGTGATCACTGCAACAAAATTCCGACTGCTCGGCAACGAAATCCTTCAAAACCTGACTAAACCAGATGCAGAATGTTTACATGCCCTAGGAAAACTTTCTTCTCCACGAGATGTCTGGTTTTAAAATGAAATAGCAGGAATACCATCTTACCACGCCACTCCTCTGATAAAACTCACCCCTTGGTGCACCACTGTATGTTTCCGGCTCCCGATAATATGACGATGACCTTTCGAAATCTGAATGACGAATTAGAAATAGTTGCAATGCTCATCATTTTCTACAATCGCCCCCTGATTCTAGTATCTGACGCATAATATATCGCCACTGCGGCTACAATTAACCAAGACGGTCGTCTGATGCTTTTGTAGTGACCTCGATCATGCTGAGAAAATGATAATTTTCTGCACACCATTTTGGATTTATTTTCTCTGCGATGTTTTCTGACGCTTGGTTTCGATCTCATCATTTCTTTCGGGTGCGTGCTTTTAACTGAACTGACCTTTCCGAGGTTTCCGTCGACCTTGTTTTTGAATCACTTTCTCCTTCAGTTTCTCGCCGACTTTGTTTTATGTTTCGCCGCAGCGTTCGTCGTATTTCGTGCATTCCTGTTATTGACACTGCTTTGGTATCACGATATACAGAAGAGACTTTCACATCCGTCCAATGACTCGAGTCTTCTCTATCCGTCCGATAAAGGGTATTTCGTTGGTAATTCGCTGTGAGACCGGGCAGAAGACATGTTCATAAGCCGCACACAAACGTCTTCTACACTTCGTTTTCACGCAATCTGTCTCCAAGTGAACATAACTATGCAGCAATTGAAAAAGAAATCTGTACCATCATTCAAGTCTTGAGGAAAGTAGAGGCAATATTTTCTGGGAAATCATTTTATTCTAACCTCTTGTCAACGCTCGGTCGCCTTCTTATGCAACAAGCTGCATAAGGGCAAAGCAAAGGATCGCAAAAGTCCGCGATGGAATTTGGAGCTTTCGTGTTACCCCTATGACATTTAATATTGACTTGGAGTCCACAACAAGCGGCCGATACGTTTCCTCGGGAAAGCTTCGTTTCAGCTGCACCGCGCATTGATCTAAAACATTTGCATGAAAAACTATATCGTTCGCGTATCACATGCATGCTACATTTACTGTTCTCTGCTGACGAAGTTCGACCAGTTATCAAATAATATGAAATTCATCCCGAACTTAAACCTCGTTTTATCAAACAAAATACTGGACAAACAACCGAAACGTAACGAGCCATGAGAATATTTCAGGAAATAAAGCAGTAGAAGCCACCCAGTCATTCGAAGGAATCGCCATTGGTTTTAAAGGCCCCCCACCATCCACCTCCCACGAAAAGTATCTTTCACGATGGTCAATGAATGTTCTCGATTTTATC
Organism: Fasciola hepatica; assembly: GCA_948099385.1. Lineage (NCBI taxonomy): Eukaryota > Metazoa > Platyhelminthes > Trematoda > Plagiorchiida > Fasciolidae > Fasciola > Fasciola hepatica. The sequence continues at coordinate 810,842 of CANUEZ040000027.1, forward strand.
CTGTTTTTTGATGTCCGAACGTATCTTCCTCTGCAGTTACATAATGCCTTAACTAACCCTGTTCCCAATTTGGGATAACCTCCTATATCCAATCTGACCGTGTCACTGCTTTCATCTCAGCTGAAGTTCAGAAATTCCTCCGTGGCAAAGCAGTGGCAACCAACTGCAACACTCCGTACAACCAGCGGTGAAATGGCCAGGTGAAGCGGTTGAATTGAACTCTATGGAAAGCCATCCCGCTGGCACTGAAGTCGCAACAAATGAACATGTGTCACGGGGGATACGTACTCTTGGAGACCTTCCGTTCAGTTTTCTCCCTGCTGTGCATCGCAACCAACGAGACGCCATACAAGTGCCGTTTTAATTTCCATCACACATCTACTAGCGGAATCATCCTCCCTACTTGGTCGTGAAATCCAGGGCCTGTTCAGTTAAAGAGAATGACTCGCCCTCCAAAATGTGACCTTTTGGTGGAAAAGGTGGAGTTTCTTAGCGTCCGCCTATCAACTGGCAATAAAGACACGGTGTTACTGAGGCACCTCTACCGCAAACCGGTTGTCTTGGATACCTCACATCGGGAACAGGTGGAGTAAATTATCTCTCCACCTGATGACTTACCTTCTCAGCACATGTCCTACTCCTCGAATTATATATCTGGAGTTAAGCACGAGGGTCCTCTGTCGCAGATACCTGATCCGACAGAAAATGTTCAGTAACTTGTGGAAGCACAAAAGCGAAAAAGACCATATAATCTGCGAAGTAACGGGGTGTAAGTGACCGTGAAGTCATCCCTTTACCTCACGCCGACTCTTCATCCAGGGTGGGGGAGAGCGTTATAAATTAGTGTGACGTCAGCCTGCCATTTTGTTGTTTATCATGCCAGTGGTTTCCGTTTTTTAATACATGCACCCTCATCCTTGGAAGATTAAAGCCTAGTCTCGGTTCTGCCTTCCTCCCAAGCCTGTCGCTCAATAACTCGAGTTCATGACAACCATATTTCACTTACATTATTTTTATGTATAAATATCTCCTTAGCGCTACGGGAATCTGGTAGGAATATCGTATAAAAAGCGCTGAAGTTCGGCATAGAGTCTTAGGTATTCAGACCAAACCGCTGAGGGAAACTCTGAATGCCACCAAGCTAACGTGTCAGGATATATGTTGCACATCTCTCCGGATAAGATTTCTCAATTCACTTGATATGCTGAGGCGGGTTATGATTGAAAACCGAGCAAGGGTAGTCATTCCGTGACATGAAAGAAAGATATGAGAAGCCCCACCATGTGTTAGGCATCCTGGATTGGGTCCAGAAGACCCTCTTGCTCGGTGGTTAGATACACTGATATAGCTTGGTGTTGCTATCAGTGATGCCCTTTTATTTAAAACCTTTATTCATTGACTTGATATGATTTGTAGTCCTTTTCTTGTGTTTCAACATTCTTGTTTGATTATTTCCACTTGATGCTCCCACTGAGGGGTAGCTACCAAAGCCACCGCACCCAGTGTGAGGTTAGTGGTTTGTTTTAGCCGAACTGAAGTGAACTGAAAACATCTCAGTGGGGGTTGCGGCATAAAAGAAGCTGTCTAACGAAAATTCACCAGTGGTGACAGGACCCCGACCCCGGACCTCGAATTTTCATTTTCCCTATGATGACCATTTTACCACCACCAGTTTTTTTAAACTTGATAAAATTGCTGAAGGTAAACAAACTCAGTAAACGACAAAATATTACCAAGACAAGTACAGCAATAATCATTTATGAGGATTAATATGTGCGTAAAAGACAAGCATCTTAAGACCATCAGACATACAATCCGTGCATTCTTGAAGTACATGACCGAAAACTGCCATTTATCGCGAACCTGAATCTTGTATATATTTGTAATAAATTTACATCGATTCAAAACAAACTGTGGTAAAACACAGGCATACATAGTTTAGATCTAAATGTTAATTAAATACTTGAAAATGTATCTGCAAAACTTGAGGGACCACATCCGTTGCGAAAAATTAATTTTGCATCGAATCATACAGAAAATACCTCCAAAATGAATGTTTATTGCTCTCGAATGATCGATACTATCACGTACTGAACTGTCCATGTCAAGTTATATGGACTGCTCTGTAGAAATGGTGATAGGGAAGTGTCGAAACTCAGAAAATCACATTTTCAACTATCGTTTGCCTAATAACATTATTTATTTTCCCTTGATATTCTGGAAAAATAGATTCACCAGTACTTTTGGCATAGATTTTGTTATTCATTCATTCAACGGAGAAAAAGCTGTAAAGCTGGGCATGACGATAATTCCAAGTGAAAAAACAACAATGAGTGAATCTGTGATGCGAAACATTATATCAGTGTTTGGTATTCCAAATCCGCTCACTCCGCCTTGTTTGTTTTGTCGTGTAAACCGTACTAACTATCCTATTAAACCGATTTTAAACCGCTCAGTAGGCTCATACTGAATGTGTTCTGTGTTAAAAAGAACAGACAATAGAATATTGACTATTATGGGTACAAATTTGGAATGAGTGTGGAAGACATAAATTTGATCTGCACCAGCAAAATTTTTATTTGTTCCAAAATATGATAATCCGATGGAATACCAATTCTGACCCAGTACACAGTTTCTAAAACTCTTGACTTCTTTGGATTATAAATTTAAGATTTCACTACAAAGATCAGGTCTACTAGGCCTCATTCCTATGTCAGTGATATACACTGTAGTACTCCGAGAGAATTTATTGTATCTCATAATTACAACGTGGACAAGCAATCTCCGGAGTTTATAATAGATTTCATCTACGAGAGCCGATTATTAGATAGTTGGAGGCAATAAGTGGCATAACTAGGTGTTACGGTCAGCGGTGTAGATTAATTGGACTCTTTCCTTGTCTACGTGATTTCCGCTTAGTACTTTGTTTTTGGCTCTTTTTCGTTTTGTGCTTCCAATTGTTCCGCCCTGAAGTGGACGGTGCTGCGAAGCAGTAACCAAAACCAGAACACCAAAGTGCGAGGTTGCTTGTTAAATAAACTGAACTGACTGTTTTTATGAGTATGCATCTTCTTATATTTACCCAGAGAGTACACAAAATAACAGCTTGGTTTATCTGGCTTGATTTAATCTCACAAGAACTGGGAACGCGGTTGTCCTGTTTGTTAGTATGCTCCTACTTTTTACTCTTTTAGGACAAAATTACGTATATTTTTGGACCCTTACTGCGAAGACACATGCGGTAATATTTATGAATTTCTGTGGCAGAGTTTTTATTTCTATGTAATATAGTATCGTGGGAACCCTTTTGATCTCTTTGGCCATTATCCGTGACAGTGATACTCTCCGTGTTGTGTTGATACTCAGGTGACAACCTCTAGCCCAAAAAAGTGTTACCAAAATGTTTTACTTTTTCAATTTGATACCGGCGCTTTTGTTACTACTAAGTTATACATTTCACAAATTTAAGTAGTTATACCTTGGTTATACGTGAGCGTTTAATATTCAATAATACAGCGTTTTCGTTCCCCTTATTTCACAAAACTAACTGCGCTCGTATTTTTGTCGTTACTGTAGATTTTTCTTTTTCTTTGAAGGCATCAATAATGCAAAACTGAATACTTTTCTTACGTATGCGGGACATGGTAGGTAACTGGAAGTACGCGACGATGCTCGGCGGCTTCTTTAAATATCATCACGTCTCTCATGGGTGGTTTTTCTCTTGGCACGCTGGCCTCCGGTATGGGACTAGAATAAACAAACGAAATATAATTCGTCATCGGAGAACCGCTAGTAAACACAATACACATTACAGCCACTGCTTCAGATTCACATAGTATATGCAAAAATCAATGTTGTTTTCATGATAATAACAACTAACACTGTCATTATTCATAACGTATAAAATGACCCAGAAGATAGTCCAAAAAAGCAAACAGGGAGAATCAGTTTGAAGAAGAAATTCAGAATGTGCACGCGCCACTGCTGATAATTAAAGACTTTGTGGGTTTTATGTGAGTGCACATATTTTGCTTATGGTCTTTCCTCTATGATGTATTAGATGCGTGTTATTTTTTAGTTATCTCAAAACATCTCAACACCAGGTAACAATACACCCTAACAAATCATTCTTTTAGTCTACGGACACCGTACTTATCCGCTAAATTGACTTTGAGGAACCTAATGTGTTGTGTTATTTTCTTTAAATGCACATTTTATACTACGCAACATAATGCTTATTGGTTCCGTCCTCCTAGTACGTAGGGTGCTTTAATTAGACTTATGGCCCCGGATTATTCCTTTTATCTTGCTCAAAACTTAACGATCAGCATGCTCGGCCTAGGAATTGATGTAAAAAATCGGAATTTCAAAAGTGCAAATGAGCATCTCAAATGTCAAAGACACTGGTACGTTTAACAAGCAATATATTCACGACATGTATTTTTTGGCAGGAAAAACCTGCATTTCATATAGTGTGGAATCTAATTGTATTTTTCAAACCCGGAAGACCAGTGCTGCGAGCCCATTTTGTGCAAGCGAAGGACTATCAAGGCGCATCTTAAAGGTTGTTTACTGACATTCCCTTGGGTGCCGTTTTTTATATTTCATTTAGGGTCACTCAGTGAAACGGTCAGCAGACGCTTAGAGGACATTTGTCCTGCCTAAGTAAGTGGTAAAACTGGACTTAACCGAATAAAATACTGATAGATACCTTCTAATTTTATGATTATCACGCAAACAATTCGCCGCAATTGCTCAATCTCACCTGAGTATTAGCTTGATTGTTTAGTCGCAGTGTACCGACACGAAAATTTATGACTGAGCTCATTGGTCGCTCAACCGACGTCCTCACTGCTTGAGTTATTAGTTTTCAGGCGAAATCTTATCACATAACGAGATTAATATGTACGTTGTAACACTAATACATAACGCTGGAGTGGTTCAAAAATGGGATTTGCTGTGGGAGGCTATGTATCTTTTATTGCACATATCTTTCTCATCACATAGGCCCCCAGTGAGTTTGCGCAGTAGTTTCACACCCTAACGTTATTCCTCTGACTTGTGATTGTCACCAGACCAACCACTGAACTGAATGTGTGACGGCGTGAGAACACTGCCATATGGCAGTCTTCCCGAGAACGTTCATTTAAAGTGTTATTGTAGCGACACCCAACTTTCCTTGGTTGTTCAACACACACTGTTCACCTGAACTTTTGCTGCTGAGCGCGGTGGTCATTTGGCCTCCGCCCGTGCGCGCTACATGCATGCATTTGCAGTTGCAATTGCGTATATTGTTATACACTAACGACTCTCTCCTCACCGATATGGTTCTCCTTCTCATTAGATGTGGGAAACGTACGTTGCGCAGGTGATCGTGGTGGCTTAGTGTAGAGTATCACTGTAACGATCCGGTGGTACACTCGTAGTCAGAAGTACTAGCAAAGGCGTGTAATATTCCCCGGGTTTCCCTGTGTAAGGAAACAGTTTGGCAAGGTTAACACGAGTCCACAGCATTTCGTCATTACAACTTACTTCGTTTTCAGACCAAAACCCCAGGCTTTTGGATATCCTTCCAATTCTTGATAAGTTGCGATATCTTTCTTGGGGTAATCTTTGAGTTCCTCCGGCGACCACTGTCGATAATCTTTCATAGTTGTTGTCATGTATGGATCAAGAAACCTCAGCACTTCATGGTCCTTCGGGTATTGAATCCGACCAGCTAAATCCTTGTTGGAATTCGAGGCAATAATATTCTTGAAAAAAATTTAAATTCAATTTGAAAGAGATTTTCGTTCGCTACCTTTGATGGGCCATCATTATGATGGTTTTCTAGAACGAAGCGTTGTATATTTATTGGATCCCAAATTTCCTTATGCTCGGGTTTTTTTTGGAATTCCTCATGTGTCTCAGAAATCTGATGACTTGGACTTAGTGGTCTTCTGCATCCGCCAGAAAGGAAACGAGTTCGGAAGTCATCGAAGTAGTTTGTCTCCCAATGTTTGGGTGGTGGTGGGTTCCTTTCAACGCGCAATGCCTCCGGAAGAATCTTAGGTTGAAATTCTCTCCCAGTAGTGGTCTCAAAGTGATCTCCTGGCTTTATTATATCTCCTTTCCCATAGGAACATGTGTACTTGCTTGATAGTTTACTCTAATTTGTGTTACGTATAGAGATTACTAAGAAATACTTACAAAAGTTTCGGAATCTGGAAAAAAGTAACCTGGTCTCCAGTGATGCCCAACGCCGTGTGACGTTCGAAATATGTCGTCGGACTGTAATCCAGAAACGACATTTTTCAGTTGGAACAATTCTGACATAATTGCGCCACGCTTGGGAACTATAGTTACCGATCCAGCCAGTCACTAAAACAACACTCCGGTGTGATTTGCACGGGATTTGCTCCGATAGTATGCGCTGGAGTAAATTTTCGCCCCTCTAGGCTAGGTAAAGTTTTCCTGTCTGTTCAATTAGGTCAAACCTCCCACTGATCCAGTTTTGTTAATACGGAAGAGAGAGGAAACATATTCCCACCTAGCTGGCGAGAGACAAAGGCAGTGTGAGCATTCTCTCGTTAACAGAACGTCTTGCTTTGTCCTGCAGAAAATCTGAGAACATTTAAATTCCAGTGCTCCCCTCCGGCTCCAAAAATCTGCCTTCGACAATATCTCCTGCTATATATAGTCTGGGATTTTTTAATGGACACCATTTCTTCTAAACTCGTCCTTCCTTGGTCATCCGGTCTCATCCAGATAATCTGCTTTAGAAGATTTTCGCCGCCCTATTTGGCCTTCAGGGAGCCTTCCACAGTTGTAGTCTCGTCCTGAAGTGTTGGGGTGCCGGAGGGGTTCGAGGATTTGAGCCAAATTATTCCGGCATTTGACGAAATCTTTGATCGCCTGTCGGAGGACAATATCTTCCAGAAGAGCTTCCCACTGAGTAAAAACCCTGTGGTTACGAAATTTCACTGGTAGAAAGGTAGGTGGTCTCAGTTTAAAAACCTCCACTGTAGGTACCTGTACATTTCCGACTTTTTCCATGATTTTCAACGTCCCTTGGTGCGACACTCCTTTGTTGTACCGACGTTTTAATGTAAAGCACCGGTCCGAAAGGGCGTGGGTGAGTGTGCATTAAAAGAAGACAAGTGCACAACAAAGTCAACAGCTTTGCAATTTGATGCAGATCTGGGGAAATATGTCTGTGCGTGAACTGGAAGCTGAAGAGCAAACACTGAACATGAATAAACAACTTGTGACTATCACTCAGTAGTCAATGCCGGCGGAATCCACTTGAGAACAAGAAGCAACTCACAAGGTTTCCTGGCTGGGACTGTGAAGATCATAAAGCATCACTTTTTTCATTGAATGATATTGAGAACTGGCGCCTGCTTTGATAGTAGGCGCAATACTATGGTACAAAATGGAAGTATTAGAAATAAGGATTAAAACCTCAAACCATCTCACTTCACACTGCAAGCAGCAAACACAGCAACCATTGCGACATTCGGCCAACGGTCCATCACTCTTGATTTAGGCCTCCGACGCTCTTTTCAATGGGTTTTCATCCGGGCGGATGTTCAGACTCCCATTATTGGCGTGGATTTCCTCTCACACTTTGGCTTTACTGTGGACCTCAAAAATCGCAAGCTGGTAGACACCACAACCAAGCCTTGTACAGTCGGCATTGGTAAATGCACCATCCCTCTGCGTATTCGGCTGGTGATCCCGAAATCGCCTTTTGCTGGCATTTTGAAGGGGTTTCCATCCCTCACTAAACCGTGTCAGTTTACCGACCCAGTCTCTCACGCTGTGCATCACCACATCGCTACAAAAGGCCAACCTGTCCATTTTCAACAACGCCGACAAACTCCGTATTGCACGCCTTGAATTCGAACATCTGATGAACCTTGGCATCATTCGACCGTCTTCAAGCCCATGGGTCTCACCTTTGCACATGGTTCCAAAGTCATCTGGTGATTGGAGACCCTGTGGAGACTACCGCGCTTTGAACAACGTCACCGTCCCCGACAGGTACCCGACCCCACACATTCATGATTTTGCACAGAATCTCTCTGGGAAGACAATCTTTTCCAAGGTTGGCCTCGTAAAGGCATATCACCAAATCCCCGTGGCCGAAGAAGACATTCCCAAGACAGCCATCACCACGCCTTTTGGCCTGTTCGAGTTCATTCGAATGCCATTTGGATTGAGAAACGCTGCTCAGACGTTCCAACGATTCGTCGATGAAGTGCTTCGAGGTCTACCCTTCGCGTTTGGCTAAATCGACGATATCTTAATTGCCAGCACCTCTGCATCAGAGAATGCCATTCATCTGCGTCAACTCCTTCAGCGTTTCCAACAATACGGACTTCAGCTGAACCCTAGTAAATGCGTGTTCGGATTTCCGTCCCTCGACTTCCTCAGGCACCACATCGATCAAGACGGTTTGACACCCCTCCCAGATAAGGTGGGCAGCATCCTCTCATTTTCTGCACCTCAAACGATCACACAGTTACGACGTTTCTTGGGAATTTTGAACAACTACCGTCGCTTCATTCCCCATTGTGCGGCCATCATTTCACCTTCTACCGATCTTCTCAAGTCCAAAGTAAAGACTATCGATTTCACTCCCGAGGCCGAGACAGCTTTCGCGGAAGCCAAAAAAGCTCTCGCGGATGCCACCATGCTGCATCATCCACATTCGGATCCAAATACTGAGTTAATTCTAACGACTGATGCATCAAATACTGCGGTCGGTGCAGTGCTTCATCACATTGTGGACAATCAATTACAGCCCTTTGCGTCCTACTCGCAAAAACTCCAGGCGGCACAGACAAGATACAGCACGTTTTCTCGCGAACTCCTGGCTATTTACTTGTCCATCCGTCATTTCCGCCACCTTTTGGAAGGACAACAATTTCGTGTGCACACTGACCACAAACTCCTGACACATGCACTCCATGCCAAGCCTGACAGACATTCACCCAGAGATATCCGCTATTTGGATTATATTTCTCAGTTCACAACAGACATCCGCTATGTGCTTGGAGTTGGTAATGTGGCTGGAGCTTTATCCAGACCTGACATCAACACGGTGCAGACTAAGTTCGATCTTACGGAACTGGCAAACTCCCAGCTTGACAATCCATCTTTGTTCGAACTGCGCTGCGCCGAAGCTTCAGCGGCTTCCCTTGGCACTTCGCTCAATACCATCCTGTTCTGTTCAACAGATGGCTGTCAGACCGAACTGAACCGAAGAAATTGGCGGATATTTGCTCTTCGGTGCTCATTTCCTGATCCTAAAACACTGAACAACTGTGAGTTTGTGTCACACCTTTTGTTTCATTTTAATTCCCAATGTACATGCACTTTTGGCCATTTTATCGCCGCACGCTCCTCGGCCCATCTTAGTTTGCTAGTGTCGTCTTAGATATTGTGGACATTCATTTGGTGTACCATATAGACAGAGTAGTACGCTACACCACAGAGAGGACAGGCTGGACAGACGGAGTAGTCGTTTTGACGAGATTCGTAAAGGCAAAGCGTCGAGGGAAAGATCGCGTATTACGAGTTTCAAGTCAAGGGGGTATAGGTTGAGGAGTGGGAGGTGGATGGGTTAAGGAAGGTGCGGCTTCGATAGAAGCTCTCTGAACCATTTCTAGGATTTCACGATACCCGATAATATCAGAATGCATTGTCTGGTCACCGTACTCCCGTAGCGAATGGATATACGTACCAAAAATTATGGGCAAATTAGCCCTAGAGATGCGCGGTAAGAATCTTCCAATCCTACTCAAGACTCGAAAGGCAGACTTGCTCGCAAGCTGGTGACGAGGCAAGAAAGACAGATGACAGTCTAACCGTGAACCGAGTACCTTGTGCTGGTTAAAGCGTAGCAGTGGGATTGCTCCGGTTACGGAGAAAGTGTGGCGAATATCTCTGCCGAATGACACGCTTGCGCAATTGTCATCGTTAATGGGAAGTTTCCAACCCTAGGACCAGCGTTTGGTTTCATCAGCTGCAATTTGCCGGTTTTCAACTCTTGGACCCTAGTAGGTTACATCGTCTGCTTACATGGTAATGTTCACGGAAAGGGCTGCCGAACGATCATTTATGTAGGTCAAGAACAGGGGAGGACCTAAGGCCGATGCTTGTGGGGGGTCTTGTAACGTACATGCTTGGAAACCCTCCCTAGCAGTTGTCATATACTTGTATTGTTGAGACTATGCTCTTTATTTTATTGACTCTGGAATAAGTACAGCATGCATCAATCAATACACTTCAACGTTTTTTCACATTTTGCTCACGTGAAGTGGCATAATTTTGATTCGAACTTGGACTGCCTTGACGGTGGTACCTGACCTTGGCCCTTGTTGAACTCTGGTCCTCATTGTTAGAAGTCGTGGCCGTACAGTTGAGGTTTGTCTTTATTTGTGCGCGTATAACTTGTTAATTCAGTACAGTAGAAACAACCATTCAATCTTGTTCTGGCTTTGAGACTAGTTTTGATTGGGTATGCGTTGGTCACAGTCGGAATAGCCGTTGCACCCCTGTCGTTACTTGGGAAGGCTGAGACAAAACACTCTCCGCCTTAACCACGAAGGTGCGGTCGACAAGAAAGGTGCGTAAGGTGTCCAACACGGAGCTTGTTATCCCGTATGTTTGCAGCTTATAAAGAAGAGGAGCACGTGGGACTTTGACGAAGGCCTTAGCAAAATCGATGAATACAGCGTGTGAGTGCTGGCCACCATCGTAGGCTTTTGTCAGACTATCCATGAAAGTAAGCTTATTGGTGATGCATGATCTGCCAGGAAGAAACCTATGTTTGGAAGTGGAGAGGATCCTATTTGTATGCAGACGAGAAAGATTGCACTGTTGATAATTCACTGGAAAATCTTGCCGGTTGTGCTGGTCAGACTTATGGGTCTGTACCTGGAAGAAAGATGTCTACTACTGTTCTCATGGATGGGTGCGACGACTGCTTTTTTGCAGCTGCTTGAGAGAACTCCACCGTCATCACATTTCTGAAAAAGAGATGCATAAGGAGCTGCTATTGTGCTTGCGGTTTCCTTGAGAACATGTGGGTGGTATAAGTCAGGACAGATGGGGCAATATTGGTTGAGGCGACAGAAACGTTTTGTGGCCAGAAGTAGTGACCAAACATGTTGGACGCATAGCGGGGTGGAATGATATAGTTATGGGCCGAAAGCTGTGCGGAAATTGGAGCTCATGCCCTCGGCCGCTTGCTTTGGGGAAGTGATTGAATATCCGGCACGATCTATGAGAACAAGTTGCGTCGGAGCTGTGTCCCTTAGACGACGAGCGTACTGAAAGGAAAATGCTTTATCGGTCAGTACTTGAGCAAGTGCAGGTCATGAAACCGCATTTTACTAGGACCTACCGTTGTCTTTGCATTTGTTACAGATTGCCCTGAAGTCTTCTATATCGCGGGCAAGACCTGTGGCTATGTATCTAGCCAAGAGGTGCGCAGGTTCGCGTGGAATGCGCTTGAAGGGGCGAGGGGGGCTGTCTGCTGGTCTGTGGAGGACGAATTCCGGGAACGAATAGCCTACAGGCTAAGGAGATCAGCTTCCTGAAATTTTCTGCCATCTCCTCTTCAGAGTTACCTAGGTTGGCTGAGTTTGGTCGGGAGGGCAGGGAGAAGCTGACTTGGTCAAAATTGTTCCCTTTGAAGGGCCTCATAATCTTTACTTTTGAGGGGAGATGAGGCCATTCCACAATGTAATCGAACCCAAAGAAAACTCGATCACTTCCACTGAGAGATGATTAGTAGTACATCACATTTGTTTGAAACCATGTGTTAATGATGAACAGATCTAGTAAGGATGGGGCATGTCCTGCGTTATATCTGGTCTGATATTTCACGCCTCATACCCATGAGTTCACGAGGACTAGTTCTAGGGGATCTGCCGAAGATGACATCAGGGGCATCAGCACTTTGCTAGTCAATGCCGGATGAGTTGAATTCACCAGTGACTGACAGATGTGTGAAGCCCGTGTAGCTGTTCACGGAGCCTTACGGGTCTATGAAACCCAGGCTATCGGTAAAGTTGCATGTCGTCTGCCATAAACTTGAATCCTAACATGGTGGAATGTTGACGCAACAGCTTGAGTTGTTCGCGGCGCAAATGAACTTATTGTGACCCACATCTGTCCTTTAATTCTCCTTTAATTGGAACGTTTGAATGTGTTCCACTTTTCCTCATAAATGTGGTCCTGGTCACCTGAAATCTTAAATGGGACCGAGAAAACTTGGCCAACAAGGGCCTTCCGGCTGGTATTGGTAACCATTCGGGAACCCCTTTTAGGCTCAAAGTTTTACCAATCTACTTATATTTTTGCTGAATTTCGCCCTCCGATTAGCCGTTCATAATAAAGTCGGATAAAATCGGACGAGTAATTACTTCCGCCCTAATCAAAGACATTGGATACAAAAGCCCCCTATTTCTTCGTGGAAACCGGCTTGGCAATGCTCTTTTTGCATATTTTTCATGAAATTTTACCTAGCTTTTCAAGCTGGTGCTAATTTGTGCTGTCTTTAGTTTTGAGGTGCACTGCTGAGTGCTTTTCTCAGGTGACTGCCCAAGTTGCTTTGCTCACTGCAACAGCCTTGTGAGACAAGTACATGCCAGGTGGTTGATTGGTAAGAGAGCTTCAGAATAACGGAGTGTGCTGATACTGGGTAAAGATGAACCAGCATATAATCCGGTAAATGAATGCCGAAAGTTGTTTCGATGTGGCATGAAGTCTCCCTCAAAGTGCCTCATCTTTACTGTGGAACAACGGCTGAATCCATAGCCTTGGTACCTGTGCATTAGTTACCTACTCCGGAAGAATATCCTCGAGGAATGCAAGCGGCGGGATTTGCCAAACCGACGAATTAATAGTTCCTTTTCAATTTAGACCATCCCTTTCACCGCAGCCTACATATAGACACGTTACACATTCCTAACTGATATCGTATGTCCTTTACTCTGGGCAGCTTGTTACAACACGAATGTGTAGTTTGAAAATGTTTAGTGCACTAGTTCCAGCGGTGAGCCTGGTGAACTGCCGAATATTGCTCATGATGAGCAATGAGTAGACATGCTGGAGAAAGTGATAGCTTTCAGTGGTCTTTTACCATGATAATAGCAATAGTAGAGTTAACAGGGCAGGTCAAACTAAAACTGTCGTGTCTGATTACGTTGTATAACTCGGGATTTGTGTTCTGACAGAAAGAGTTGAATGCTCTACCAGCAACGAAAGCAAGGTACAGTATGCTGCCTCCGGCAAACCTACAAGGGAAACACCCCCATATGACCTTCACACCGTGGGTGTGGCACTCAGTGTGTTCTCCGGCTACCGGTTTTTGGTAGGATCACATAATTAGCCATCAGTTCTCCAGGCTTCCCTGCTCATCCGATTTGCTATGAAAGATCAAAATATGTATTTTCGGTAACCTCTGCTGGTTGAAGTTTTGCATTTTATTTTACAGGTTGTCATTATACACCCTCGTACAGCAGCAAGCACCTTATACGCATACGTGTGATGATATATACATTTATTTACTTGATTTATTCAGGCGTAAAACAGCTCTTTCGGGGCAAATGGAAGAAACATGTGAAACTGAGAAGTTACTTTTGCTAATTTCAACCTATTCATAATATACTCCTATTTTCATAAGTTACCAATTTGATTCACTTTGGAATAGGGAAGGTTGAAAGATAGTATCGTTTTGTGATATGCCGATGGGTTTGCAGGGGAATAGGGGTAAAAGCAGAAGGACCCACTGGGGCAATCGAAAAATTTAGTTATCTCAATGGGGATCCGACTGAGAACCAAATGCTTTCAGACCGGGATGCATCGCACTTTCCAACCGTTGGGCTTGATAGCTCCGAACAAAATTGTACTTACACAAGGGCAGCCCCGATTGGTCCGCAGTCCAGATTCGGCTATGACTGCTGTCTAGGTCGCAGAATTGGTCCTCCAATTCGACTAGTTATCGGCAAGGCTTTCCATGATTCCATAGAACTTTATCATATTCTACAATCGTTACAAATGAACCACCAAGCTACCAATATTTGAAGAAACCCCAACTTAGTACCTTTTGTAATAATAATAATAGCTTCCGATGTGAGGAATGCTCCTCGTACCAACAATATATTCTCTGTATATATTCCAATGTCCGATGGATCACGTTCATCTTTGGGCTGTTAGTCCCATTGGAAAGTGACCGACGAGACTAGCCCAATGATTAAAACCAGGATAGGTACTGTGTATCATTGAAATAGTGGTTTGCGCACTATCGATTATCCTCTAGCGTTATTCACACCGGACTGTTCGGACCGCGATAGCTCAGCTGGTAGAACATCAGCCCGGTATGCGGAGGGTTGCCGGTCCGATTCCGGCTCGCGGCGTCCGGCTTTTCGATATGAAGAACGCAAGTGGATTTTCCAAAAACAATAATAATAGTGGCATATTTTTCGAACACTGCCGGAATTCACTCGCAAGGACGTGATCATAAAGTTCAGCTTCATTCAGTTCAACGGATTATACATGAAATTTGGGAATATGAGTTACAACTTTCAACAACATAGAAACACACTTAGCAATAGAATAAATGGATCAAACTGAAAGCGGTTTGCGCGGCAAAGGCAGACTGGTCTGGATTTAGAGATGGGCGATGGACCCCCGCAGGGTTACTGAGAGGAGCGACAATATAAAGCCTAAGATGCGTCATGTACCAAAAAAGCGCATGCAGCCAGTGATTAATCTACTGGAGTTCACTAAATACAATAATTTGGACAACGGAGAGATGTAAAGCAAGTTGTATGAAAGCGCCCTGGGAAACATTAGCGAGTATGAAAAGGAGGGCAATCATAAAAAATAAGTTTATTTCAAGGATCAATAACCTTTACCATGCAGGACACTAGGTCAGTGAAAAATCAGTTTCAAAAAGGATATAGATCGAAGGAGGAATAAACTTTTGCAGCAGACACCAGGGTGGAAAACGTCCGCATAGTCTGAAGCCTTACTGTGCTGATATGCTGAAAAATACATTGTCTCTTTGAATCTCAGTGTTATTTGGCGTCATCATTGCGGACCACAGATGAAGGGGAAAAAGTGGTCCCGCTTTCGGATGGGGTTATCCAAAGTTCATGAATGGCAACATTCTGTGTTACGTATTTCAGCAGTAGTGTCGGGTTGTTCGAAATAGGATCCAGGAATAACTAGTGAGCAAGTGGCATTGGCAATGGGCATGGTCCCATAGGTCTGGGTTATCTGGCGGGATGAAGGGTTTTCAATAAACCAGCCGAATGAAGCGAGGTATGACGGATGAACCGATAAATGATGGTGGCTAGTAAATTGGCAGTTTGCACTGAAAAGCAAAATAACAATAATAATAATGGTATATTTCTTGATCGTGGTCAAGACACAAGCACAAAGCATGATCGGAGAATACAGCAATTCACATTAATTTGGAATAATTACGCTTTTGAAGTTCAAGGTTCACACAACTGCAGTAATAGAACAGTGAGTCTGGACGGTGTTTAGGTGAACTAAAGTGGAGGGGGTCGGTGAGGCTATTGCGAATGGGTTTCGAATTCGGGACGGGGACGGCGTGGCTAGCGGGATGGACGTAGGAATGTGGATAAAAGCGATACTGAGGAAGGGTAAAAGTGCAGTGTTTGCTAGAACCCGTGAAGCAACTGGTGCCGGACATCACAACATGAACAGGGAGTTGAGGCAGGAATAATACACAACCTGCCTTATGGGTGCCGATAACTGCCTACAGCGGATCCGGTAGTCCAGGATGGATCACGGCGACCTGCGGAATTTGGTTTGCAGTCGACGTAGATAGAGAGGGAGGCGGAGTGAAAGAGATTCAAAGAACAGTCGGGAAGTGTTGAAAGAGACACGGTGTGGCACCAACTGGATACCTGAGGAATCAATATCGAGAAACCAGGTGAGGGTTTTACTAAAAGGAAATTAAAAAAAGGTTTACCATGGTGCTATCGAAGAGCAGCCGGAGATGCCTGCGGGATATAGAGAAGATTGATCCTCTGTTGGCTAACTCATTGTCGAGGAAGCCTGTGATAAAATTGCAAGTGAGTCGAATGGGATAATCAAATTAGGCTTCCTGTATAGGTAATTCCGATATTATATGGAAAATCGTATGGAAGCAGAAACCTTCACCAGGAATGCGGTGTGCTTTTAAGGATCGTGAATGGTGAATGGACACAGAACGAGGAAGTCCAATGAGAAGCCTTCGGGGAAACACTCTGTTGGAGACACGGTGCTGATGCAACCAAGCAAATATTCACACTTGGTGAAGAGGAAGAAAGACAGAGGTGACTGAGAGGGGCCAGACCCGAAGGAATAGGGGAAGTTGAAAGAGTGTAAGGGTGAGATTTTCTGCATACGTGATAAAAGAATGAATAACCAAGTGGTTGGTATTTTGTTTCTCAAGGACACTGATTGCTGTTGATGGCAGGTAGTGCAAGATGAGGTTAGCAGTCTAAAAGGGCTAGACTGACAAATAGGAGGGGTAGGCACAGGACTCAATGGCGAGGGCCAGATTCCGGTCAATATTTTCGGTATTGCAAAGCAGAATGGATTGAACTGTTTGTGTGGAGTACGGGAAATTGATGCTGGTGGGATGATTGGTGTTGTCAGGAATCCTTCTGGCGGTCCGGTGAGACTATCATGATTGATTGTAATCCTAACTATGAGATTGTGATCACCGGTCAGCCTCGTAGGGTGCTCCACAGAAAGCGTCACCAGGTGTGAGTAAAGTTTTAACCATGGTCAATCCGATCGATCAAAACATTTATTCCGTTAGGTAATCCAGTGGTAACGTTGCTTAGGTTGCTGGGCTACTCAGGTAACCAGTGTAGTCTGAAAGAGAGAAATGCAACAGTCTGGAGAATGTTACAGCTGTAGGTCACGATTATCGTTTTAACGGAAATTAGAGTGATAGTGCTATTGGATGGCCAGTGGGCCGATCTACGAGAGATTAACGGGCGGGGACTGGCAGTTTTGTATGGCAGTTGGTTGATGGTGGAGGTATTGGGCGCAGGCTTAGCCAGAGTGCAAAATGTTTGGGCTGATAGGTGGCAGAAGAGTAAAGGGGCCCAGCTGAGGACCAAAAATCAAACAGAGGAGGGTGGGGTCAGAAATAGGAATGGGAAAAACGGAAGACAGCAGTCAGGTTGTTGAGCCGGCTGTAGGGGAGGAAGGAGAAATTATAAAATGAAAAGGAAATGCTCAGAGAAAAGGTGAGGCCTTTTTATGTAGATGCAAATGTGCTGGTTTTCCGTGGGGTCATTAGTAATCCGATGCATGCCCTGGCTAGGTGGGGTGGGATACAAACATGCCATGAGCAAATACGTTGATCGGCGGGTATTGGTTATTACAGGATGGTAGTCTGTGTGGTAGGACTCGAGTTAACTAAGGCAAGTAAAAAAAGGACAATGGGACCACTGAGTTATAGCCTGAGACAAGAGAATTAGGTGAGGGTGAGCATCTATCATTAAATGAATATCAGTTCAATAAAGGAATTAGTGTCAATAACATTTTTGGTTTTGTAACTGAATCAACATGGTAGTAGACAGACCACCGCTGACTTTGGACAACAGTATTAGGGCTTGGGCTCGAGGAAAACACAGAAAAAGTGAACTTGTGGATGGTAAATTATAAAAGTGCAATGACTGCTTTCCTCGTTCCGACAGCCGATATGGGCGAGGTTTTGCCCAAGGCTGTCAGGCGTAGGCATATCAAAGCCGGGGTGTCGTCAGAGCAAAGGTCGCATGATCTAACTATTTAGACCGTGTATCGACTACTGCACTAGACATCACCAAGCTGGCCAAGGATTTTGCAGGGAACCCAAAAGGGTTGAAGCTGAGTAAGGCGGGGTCGGCAAGCATATGTGGAGAGCTCGAAAGGTGGGCTGTCTCCCCGCACTGAGTTAGACGAAATGAACTGCAGGTTAACTCGAAATCTTGAGGTTTCCCATATGCAGGGTAGGGTCTAGGCTGTTATCAGAAACCCATCTGTAATGGAGGGGGCAGAGAGCATTAGTCCAAGACCCTCCCAGCCAGAAGTGTATATTTGTCGTTTTTTGTAGGGGAGAGAAAGTGCAAATTTACGCCGCAATGTAAAACTCCCATTTATTCTGAACCCGCCTTTCTTTTCACGTGACCCATTGGGTCCGAGACTGATAGTGATGGCCGTTTACCTTTGTTGTTGGACCGCCACAGACCAGATGCCATAAAATTCGAGGGTGTTGCTGCCACAAGCTGTGAAAGAAAAAGACAGGATAGAGCAGTCGCTCAGCTAATGGCAGCATTCCTAGGGCTATCACTTAACAGCTTGCTCTTTCCAATAACAGAGCCATACAGGTTCCAGTATGTAAGCGAGCAATGTGGTGAACGCACCGCTGACTTTGATATGCAGGGCAACTCCACGGGCAACACGAAGTTGGTGGAAAGGTATCACCACTGGCTTTGCAGAGGTTGACCGCTAGCTAGTGCAGTGACAACGGGCGATTATGGTAGATGAGCCAAAGATTTTCGGCCAAAAGTCGCACGCTGAAGGTGAGAACTGACGAACTTCAAAATTCACAGGATTCAGTATACCGAAAACTGCTTAATAAGGGAGCGAATAGTTTGGTTGTAGGTCCGGATGAAGCAGATTCTTGATCAGTCGCGAGTGAGTGTTGTATAGAAAAATAAGGCGTTGTATGAGGAGCAGGTTGATGGTAGAGGGTGTAACAGCCGGTCGTGGAAAATCCCCCTTTTTCCCTCGCGATTCAGTGTTTTTCCCAACATCACTCATTTCCATACACTATTGACTTGTCTTTACGAACTGGTTGTTTTTCTGGACCAATTGTTGTTTGTTCGCGCCCAGAGCGCTACTTTGACACATCCTTGTTCAGGACCTGCGTGACGCACGTGCTGTCTGCTCACACGCTGCTATTCGGTTTCTCGTTGTTGAGTCCTTGTGATCGTATTATTGAGGTTTGTATATTGTTTATGTCATTGTTTATCTTAATAATCTAGTATCGTAGAATATCACGGATAATCGTCTTCTGATTTCGGGATCCGTTGCGAATTTGGCTACGCATTGCTCAAACGTTCGTAACAATACTCAATAGATCTATTTGGAACGAGGAAAAATCACGCAAAATGCCAAGAAAAGGATCAAAGGCAGTCGAATCCGGACAGGAAGTAATACGGCAAGTCTCTGGGGAGGTTTTGGGTACATATGATTCTTTAGTTAATGCTAGATCGCCTAGTCCTGTCAGTGCTAGCTCATGTGTTATTGAAAGCAATATTGATCGTAAGGATGTCGATTTATATAAGCTGAGAATACTAGAACTAGAGCAACAGTTACGTTCGGCTAGACTACAGGCGCATGAAGCAGAGAAGTGTACACAGAAACAGCGAGAGCATGAGACCAGTGACTTCGACACTTCCGATAGGTTAGAGTGCAATAAGGTAGGGAACCCCACGCCGGTCGCCGAATACAAACCACCATCGATCGATCTGCCTAGAGTGGAGTTAACGGTTTTCGACGGGCGAGCTGAGCAATACTGCAAGTTTGTCAAGCAGTTCGAGACGTTCGTTGAAAATAAGGTAACCGACCCTGGGCAAAGGCTTCTTTACCTTACTCACTACTGCCGAGGCCGAGCGCGAGAAGCTATCGACGGGTGCACCATGCTCGACCCAGAACAAGGCTACACAAGGGCAAGAAAGATTCTGAGGGACTTGTTTGGCCAACCTTTCAAAGTAGCCCGTAACCTAATAGAGGGCGTGATGGCAGAGGCAAAGAGAACCAAGGGCGACGTCTACACCATGGCCGACCTGGTGATCAAGATGCAGAACTGCTCAATAGCCCTCGACCATTTAGGTTACAGGGCTGACCTAGACGCCATGCACACTTTGGAAGGCATAGTCCGTCACCTCTCTCCCGAACTACAGGGTCGGTGGGCGGAAGAAGCTGAACGGATAAGCCGAGGCGACAGAGAAGCCAACTTCGAAGACCTGACTGAATACTTAGACAGGCAAACGAAGATAGCTGACAGCAGATTCGGCCGACTCATCCGGGACAGCAACCGAGCAAACAAGCCCGGTACTAGCCAAGCCCAAACCCCTGTACGGGAATATCCAAAGTACCAGCCTTGGACCAACACACACGTCATTTCACGAGATGCTACGGCGAAACCAAATTGCAGATCCTGTGGTACTAGCCATGGCCTACCAGAATGCCCCAAGTTCGGCAACGCCACAATAGACGAACGGTGGGGAATGGCGAGGATGGCAGGAGCATGTTTCATCTGTCTCAACACCACGCACCGGGCAGCAGCCTGTAGAACAAGGAATCGATGTGGTTACGAGGGCTGCACGGGCAGACACCATCGGCTGCTGCATCAGGCGAGAATAACCATATCCGAGGCGATTGCCAAGCCCAGCGTGATTTGTTCAACTTCACAATCTGCCAGTAAACCGGTACGTTTAGGCGTAGTGGCCGTGGGAGTAGTGACTCCGACTGGGATAGTCAAGGCGTTGGCTTTCGTTGATAGTGGATCCGACACCACTTTAGTGAAAGAGTGGTTTGCCGACAAACACCAACTGGCTAAAGGTGCGACGTCGTTAGCAGTGAGCACGGTGCGGAACACAGGTAATGACTGCCGGTAGATTAAGGCTGCAACTCATCTCTCTAGACACTAACGAGGAAATTGAACCAACGGAGGCATTCACGTTAGCGGATCTCCCCATGCGAGCACCAAGGTCGGTGAACGCAATCTTGACTCGGTGGCCCCACCTGCAGGATGTAACCGTCGTAGACTGGGAAGATGATGAGGTGGATCTCCTCATCGGATGCGACGTGCCAGAGGCGCATTGAGTGCTTGACCAAAGATTGGGCGACCGCCAGGCACCTTATGCCGTACGCACGGCTCTGGGATGGATGTTATACGGTCCAGTAGGGGTACGCGGTTCCGTGAAATACTTATCCGCCGAAACGGACCGCATAGAGTATCATCTGCAACGGCTGTATGAAAAGGAGTTTCATGACATTGGAGACGAAAGACCGACGTTGTCTCAAGAGGATCACTTCGCTCTACAAACGGTGCGGCAAGGCACTAGAGGCCTCAAAAAACAGTTCGAGGTTCCCCTCCCATGGCGCACACCGGTCGACCCGTGGACTGACAACAGAAATTATGTTCTCCAACGATTACTACGACTAAAAGAACGCTTCATTCGAGACCAGAATCTGTGGGAACGATACGCGGATTTAATGAAGCGAAACGAGGCCCTCGGTTACGTTGAAAAGGTGCCTGTTAACACCGACAGCAAAAGGGGTATCTGGTATCTGCCTCACCATCCGGTTATCAACCCCAAGAAACCCAATAAACTGCGGGTGGTTTTCGACTGTGCGGCCAAGTTCCAGGGAAAGTCGTTAAACGATCGCCTACTACAGGGGCCTGACTGGACCACACCACTGATCGATGTTTTGTGCCGTTTCAGAGTGGGTAAAGTGGCTTTGTCTGCTGACATTAGGGGAATTTTCCATCAGGTGAAGATTCCGGTAGGAGAACGAGATGCTTTGCGTTTCCTGTGGTGGGAAGGGAGCGACCGGGACAACGCAGTGGTGAATTATAGGATGACCGTCCACCCCTTCGGAGCCATATCGTCACCATTTTGTGCGAACTACGCCCTCCGAGAATCAGCGAACAAACATGGCGATCTAGTACATCGGACGGTAGTAGATAGCGTCAGCAGGAACTTCTACGTCGACGACTACCTTGGGTCATTCGATGATGTGGAATCAGCTCTAGAGCAGTTCAGGGGTCTGACGAGATTGCTGGAAGAGGGCGGCTTCCATCTGACTAAATGGATGTCGAACGCTTCAGAAGTGCTGAAGGTCATCCCGTATCACGAAAAGGCCGAAAGGGTAAGAGATTTGGACGGCTCTCCACTTCCTATCGAGCGCACTTTAGGGATACAATGGGACGCGGAAACGGACGATTTTGTTTTCGAACTGAACGTTCCCGAGCTGCCAATAACCCGTCGTGGCATACTATCTGCCGTCTAAAGTTTGTTCGACCCGCTCGGTTTCGTCTCACCGTGGCTGCTACCCGGAAAGATCTTTCTGCAGCGGCTGTGCCGTAAGAAAGTTGATTGGGACCAGGCACTGGACCGAGGAGACCGGCTGGACTGGGAAGAATTTCTGAACACCTTGAAGAAATTAGGGGACATAAGAATCCCACGATGTTTGACTCCTGGCCATACGATACCGACTGGGGAACTACATGCCTTTTCCGATGCATCCGAAGTCGGTTATGGAGCTGTGGTGTACGGACGATGGTGCGCAGGAGATGGACAATATACCACGAGGATCCTGTTCGCCAAAGCCCGCGTTGCCCCACTGAAGTCGGTCTCAATCCCACGCCTTGAACTCAGCGCAGCCGTGTTGGCAGTCAGGGTGGTGCAAGCTGTGAAGAGATGTTTCGATCTCTACATTTGGTCGGTGAGCTTCTGGACGGATTCAACGATAGTACTTTACTACATTAACAACGTACGGAGCCGGTTTAGTACTTTCGTTGCTAACCGGCTCACGATTATCCACGATGAATCAGCCACGCACCAGTGGAGTCATGTCAGGTCTGGCGATAATCCGGCCGACCTGTGCTCCCGAAGTGCGAACAACTTCAGGCAACTGGACACGTGGACGAGAGGGCCAAACTTCCTGCAATTGCCCAAACAGGACTGGCCCGTGTTCGAATTAAAACCCCCTACGGAATTGGAACTGGAGATCAAAGGCGTAGTGATAGCAACAAACGTCGTCGAAGCGTCGTCCATTCTATCGCGACTGGTCAGGTTTTCTTCCTGGATGAAGACGCTTCGTTCGCTAGTTTGGTTAACCAGGTTCAAGAGAAATTTACTAGTCATGAAAGGGCCACGGCCCTCAGGTCGGACACCGGTCGGCCCGATAGGTCCCGATGAGCTACAAGCGGCAGAGTACGATATTTTCAGATTGATACAACGCGAGGCTTTCGCCCAAGAACTCAAGAGGGCGGAAGAAGTGGGGCCGACCAATGTAGACATGCCATCTCCAAGAGGCGAGCTGAAGCGTTTAAACCCCAAACTCATCAACGGACTGCTGCGGGTGGATGGTAGGCTGACCAACGCCCACCTGAACTTCGACACAAAGTATCCTATACTGCTGCCTGCGAGACAACCTGTAGTAGAGCTAATGATTCAACACGTCCACGCCATGGAGGGACATGCCGGGGAAAGTCACGTGACGAGCGTCATCCGAAAGCGTCTTTGGTTGTTGAGAGGACGAGAGACTGTAAAACGCGTAATCCGACGGTGTGTGCAATGCAGGAGACGCAATGCCACAGCAGGAAAACAACTCATGGCCCCACTACCAGAATGCAGGGTGACTACGGGCTGGTGGCCGTTCAGTGACACCGGGTTGGACTATTTCGGGCCCTTGTGGATCAAGTGCGGGAAAAGATTAGAAAAGCGATACGGATGTATCATGACGTGCATGAAATCACGTGCGGTGCACCTAGAAGTCGCACATTCGATGACGACCGATTCGTTTCTACGGGCCTTGCAAAGATTTATCAACCGAAGAGGCGTACCGGCCGATATATACTCAGATAATGGATCGAACTTTGTGGGCGCTCAACGGGAATTGCAGCGTTGGCACAAGAACATAAACAGGGACGAACTGCAGAATCGAACCGTGGCCTACGGCATACGATGGCATTTCAACCCCCCACAGGCCAGTCACCGAGGCGGCATATGGGAACGCATGATCCGGTCCGCCAGACGGATATTGCTGTCAATCATGGAGCAGCAGTCGCCCGACGACGAGACGCTGAATACCGTCATGACTGAGGTGGAGCGAATCCTGAACAACCGCCCCCTGGTTCCAGTATTGAACGGCGACCCTACCCACCTGGCGCTCACCCCGAACGACTTATTGACGTTAAGGTCGAACGAGGGTTTCCAAGGGCCGGTAAACCTTCGTGGGAGCTACCTCCGCGGGTGGAAGCAAGCGAACTATCTGGCCAAGGTCTTCTGGAGGCGATGGCTACGGGAGTACCTACCGGCTTTGCAGACTCGACAGAAGTGGCTGGCCAAAACAAGACCATTCAAAGTTGGGGACGTGGTTATGATCGCCGACGAACGCGCACATTTCAGCGCTTGGTCTTTGGGAGTAGTTACGGAAACCATCAAAAGCACTGACGGACTGATAAGAACGGTGAAGGTGAAGACAGCTAACGGAGTGCTCATTCGTGACATACGCAGTATTAACCTACTCGAGAGCGAAGACGGAGGAGCTGATAACCCTGAGGCCTAGTACACCTTTTCACACCAGTAATTGAGGTGGATAAAGAAACACCATATATACCACACAATCTCCGTCAAACACGTTAAGGTGCTCGCGGTCCTTTCGTTGACATTACAGAAGGTTCTTTCCGATATGTGGTGATGAGTGCGATTCCATTATACATCCCGATACATACACGCATTCACGACGCACTCTACATCCCGTAAACCCATCATACATGTGACAGTGTTCTTTGTTTGCTTTATGTTGACGCTACCGAATGCCCCTTGCATATGTAGAATTAGCGGAGCTCAGGTCACACACACATGCTACATTTACTCGTTTTCTTGCCACGCGATCCTTTGTTGACATTGCAGAAAGTCCTCCTTTGATGTGTAGTCATACCTGTGATTTCATTGCAACCCCGGCACACACACACACGCACACACACACACTCAAGCACGTACATCCAGGACCAGACGGCCCCTTACGAGGACAACGTCTATGTGACCATTCACGCCCGCCATCGGTCATTTGGTCTTGTGGAAGATGTAGACTAACCTCACTTCTATGTATCCAATGGATTAGGTGCCATCAGTAGTAGAACGTTGACGACGAGCATCAGACGCGCGCACTGACAGCAGGGCCTAGGCAGGTAGGAAGAATCAGTACCTTTATACCGAACCTTTGACTCTGCTAAGGATCCAGGAGGATTTTGGTGGGCGGTGTAACAGCCGGTCGTGGAAAATCCCCCTTTTTCCCTCGCGATTCAGTGTTTTTCCCAACATCACTCATTTCCATACACTATTGACTTGTCTTTACGAACTGGTTGTTTTTCTGGACCAATTGTTGTTTGTTCGCGCCCAGAGCGCTACTTTGACACATCCTTGTTCAGGACCTGCGTGACGCACGTGCTGTCTGCTCACACGCTGCTATTCGGTTTCTCGTTGTTGAGTCCTTGTGATCGTATTATTGAGGTTTGTATATTGTTTATGTCATTGTTTATCTTAATAATCTAGTATCGTAGAATATCACGGATAATCGTCTTCTGATTTCGGGATCCGTTGCGAATTTGGCTACGCATTGCTCAAACGTTCGTAACAGAGGGCTGTCTCAAAACCTTGAGCCTCAAGCATAATGGTGAGTCAAAGTCAGACGAAGTCTAGCGGGTAAATATTGCCTTGATGGAGCTTCGCATTGTATTTATAATTGCGGGCTAGTTATCCGTATGCAAACTAAAGTGTGTTATAACAAGTCGTGATGGGGAGAGAAGAAGAGTGGGTCGATGAACGTCAAAAAGCGTTATTAATAGCCATGCTGTGGCTATGGGAAAAGAGAAGAGAGGATGGGAGGAACTGGAAAACTATTTGTTGCCAGATTCAACAAAACAGATGAAGGTGGAACAGAATTATCGGACTGAAGATGAAGCCATTCTGTGGGTAATCGCAGAACAAAAGAAGCTGAAAATTACTGAAAGGAGAGAGAGGAGAAAAAAGAAAGAAAATGCCGCCATAACTGGAGCTTGAGTCCAGTTAGTGCGGCACTCCAAAGAAAATTCAACGACTGTGCATGTTGGACTTTTCTGAGGGAGAATTAAAAGCGCTAGTGGCAGGATCAGATATAGAGGAGATGCAAAACGAATGGGTGAGTAACTGGAGTGGAGGAAACAAGCGCGGCTTTGGCCCAAAAGACATTGGAGTTCAAAAACTAATCCAACTTCAAAAGCCCTTTCTTCAATTATGTTCGGACCTATAAGTTGGATTATAGCTTGTACTGTGAGGTATTCGCTTATCTGGGCCTTAAACGCCTTAGATGGCCTTATAGAACGTATATCATGGGGCAATTTGTTCCATAAAGCCGCATTCTTACCCAGGAAAAAGTCGGATCTTAGAGCAGTTCTAGAGATGGGAACAGCAACTGTGCTGTCTCTTAGTCTTAAAGAATATCGTGAGTCCGTTAGGTGTCTGAACTGTGGTGCTGATTCGATGATTCGCTTTACAACAACGCCATGGAAGGATACGAGGTTCAGCTTCATGCGTCTAAGCCATAGCGGATCTAGTTTCAAATGTTCACAGCGTTGGCTTTAATTGAGTTGATTGGTAAAGCCAAATAACTCTTTTGTCGCTAGCTGTTGAACCTTTTTAATGGCCACTCTGTCCCACTGGCGCATGTTAGAGTAGATTATGGAACAGTACTCCAGAAGGTGTCTAACTTTGGTCTTATAGGTGGCCAAATTGCTTTCTGGAAGGCGAGATGTCCTATAAAGCAGGCCTATAGGTCCTCTAGTCTTCGCAGTTTGAGTGGTAGTATATTCACAGAAAGTGAAGGTGGCTGAATATAGCAAACCTAAATCTCGTACTAACGGGCCGATGGAAATCGGGTGACCGTCAATATTGAACAAACCTGGGTGGACTTTGTATTTGAAAGTAAGAGTGTTGCTTTTCTCCGCAGAAAATTTCATTATTGAACTGGTGCACCAAGAACTGAGAGCTGTTAAATCTTACAGTATATCACTGATAACTGTACTAAGCAGGCTAGAATCAAAAGTATACAAGATTTTGATGTCGTCCGCGAAGAGGCGGAGACTGCCATGGCGAACGACACTGGAAACATCATTTATGAATATGAGGAAGAGTACTGAGCCAAAAACGCTGCCTTGTATGACACCACAGGTGGCAGGTTTAGGTTTGGAGACGGAATCATTATTCTGAGCCAACTGATGACTGTCGAGGAAATAATAATCCGACCAACCGAGTAACGGGTCCGTGATGTCATAAGACCTGGCCTGTGATAGGAGCCGAGTGTGTGAGACTCGGTCGAAAGCCTTCTTCATATCGGGCAGGATATTAACCATGGACATGCCCTCTTCAGCAGCCTCCGTGACTGAGTTCAAGAAGTTGACTGGACAAGTAGAGCACGAACGGTTTTTCAGTAAACTGTGTTGGCCCACATTGAGCAAGTTATTTGTTGGGAGGTGGGCCATTATCTTATTCCTAATGAGCTTCTCCATGATTCTGGAGATAATCGGTGTATGATTAATAGGACGAGGATTCTCGAGAACATAAACAGAGCCATTTTGTGCAAGGGGACAATTGTAGAGGTTTTCCACTGAGCAGAGAAAGGGCTAAATTTCATAGACAGGTTAAATAAATTAGATAGAAGGATAGGAATGTCTGCACCCTCCAGAGTAAAAGCAGCCGGCGGATTGCCGTCCGGACCTGGGTTTCATAGAGACTAGAAGTGTAGGAATATCACTGGGATGGATTGAAAATGTGGACAGCGTCTCAGTGGTTAAGCGTGCACAAAGTATTCCAGGAGTGGGAACACTGGCCGTTAGGACTGAAGTGAAAATGGTGTTGAAAGCTTCCGCTATTTCTTCCGGTTTATCCAGATGGAAGTTGTTAACAATGATGAAAGGTATAATCTTCCAGGGTTGGGGGTTTCTTGTTCTCATCAGCTTACTCAGGATTTCGGTCTTCTTGTGATGGCACAAATCTTTTGATTTTTGCTGAGTGAGCTTATGATCAGGTTGTGACTTGACTGCCGCTGACAGTCGGTCCATTTGGATGTATACCAATAGCCCCCGGTTTTTGAGTGCTAGTCGTCGAAGTTTGGCGAGTTTAGATTTCATCTGCGTGAGTCTGGTTGTTTTGTAATTCGTCAGTGTTGGCGTAGTTGGGGTGATGTTATTTAAAGACTGATAATAATAATAATAACAGTTTATTTCGGAGACGCCCGAAGGATGCTTTACGCATGATGAAAATTTTACAAGCGACAAAATTGTTAGACAAAATTCATGAAAAATTTAGAAATAGGCTACACAAAGGGGGATAGGAAGAAATAGGGGAGATATGCGAGGGAGATAAATGTTTGCACACCAAGGAGTAATGTGGGGGGTTTAACTGAACCCGGAGATGGATTCAAATATGGGCCCGGTGAGTTTGAAGGTCAAGGTCAGAAGAAACGGCTGGCTGAGCCAGGCGGGCGAGGACGGAGCCTGGGAGTTTTGCATGAGAAGGACTAAAAATTGACATTTGAAACTACCGTTACAAAAAACGACGAGAGAAAAAGGAAAAAAAGAAGAGAAGAAAAGAACAAAATATTGGGTTAAATAGCTGCGGACTGGGTAGCCATGGACTATGCTTTGTTGCAACAAATGGACGGTGTAAATTTAAAAAAATGGAGCTGGCAATGCAAGACGTATAGAGTGTCAGATGGCATCAATGCCGCGGAAGGATCGAGGCGCGGTAGACATGAGGCACAGTTATGGACGAAACGGAAGTATATCATGAGGGGCGGTGGCATGGTGGCAAAAGAACTGAAGGAGGCAGAGAAAGTATGTGGATACAAAAATATATATGTATGTATATATATCGGACAGGAGCAAATAGCGGTAAAGAGACGGAACACGGAAGTAGAGGTGGTTGGAAGAAACAGGTGGGGTTGGGTCAGATGGTGCGGAATTAACTTGGATAAACGCTGACGAATGTTTTAGTGATAGGTGAACATTGTGGATCAACAGCAGAAGATAACCAACTTTGAAGGCACAGGAGTGACGGCCGTTAGCAGAAGTTGATAATCGAGGGAATGTGAAGGAAGGGATCGACGAATACAGGTAAGAGTGAATCTAACAGTGTGATTATTGCAGGTGTGACATGTGGTGAAGGTCAAACACGGGTGAAGCGTTATTAAGTGGGCATACATTATGCAAGAAGAAAATGGCCGCGAAAATGGCTGGAGAAGGCGGAGCGACTGAAAGTACGGGGTGGTTGGACAAATGTAAAAGATCACTAGGGAAAGGCAATTCGGAGGTCAGAAGAACCGCGTTGAGAAGATTCATCAGTGGTGACAGCGAATGACATGGGAGAAAGATAAGGAGGCGGAGGACCAGAAAATTCAGGTAATGGCAGATCACATGGTTTGGAACTGTAGGTGAGAGTGATGACGTTACGGTGACATTACACTGAGTGGAAAGCGGTAAAGCGGCGCAGCCTGAAAGACACAATGAAGATGCCTGTGGCGAGCAACGCACGAAGCGGACGAGTGTTGGCCAGAAAAAACCAGGAAATAGATAATGAACCAGATTGTTTCACTGCAGATGAAGCAGGATGAAGACTGAGAAGAAGAAAAGAATCCGGACGTAAAGGCCTGTGATAGAACAAAAATGCACGAAAAGCAGCTGGGCTTCGGAGTTGGGAGAATGGAAGTGGAGAGTTGCTTGCTTACGGGCCATTGCACCAATGGATTGAGCCAGAAGTTGCCAATCTGTCCACTGCCCAAGAGAACGATCCACGGAAGAATTACGGATTCAGACATAGAAAATATGTAGGTGGTAAAAAGATAATACATTCGGTCGTAAAAAATGGAAACGTTGGAAAGGCAAGATTTTATATAGTGGCTGGTCATGGTTACGGAGGTGTCTGAGGGGTAATGGTTGGGGGTTTAAGATGGACAAAAAAAGGATATCGCATAATAGTAGCTAGTGAGGTATGCGATCAGTCAGCTTTATGGGCAAATGGAGGTACCAAGTGAATACTGATTAGGAGCCCACAGGGGCGAAATCGGTGGAGAGGAACAAGTTTCGGGCTTGGGCAGAGTAAAATGGATAGGGCTAGAGTGGCATCATGCAGTGAGGGTCATCATTGTGAAACATGATAGGAACAAAAATAGAAAGGATTGGTGTGCATACGGAGGTAGTACGACACGGAAGGGAAGTGAGAAGAGTGCTGACAAGAACGAACGATGGCGAAACGTGGCGGAAGAATGGTAGGAGCATGCGGTTTGCAACGGGCAGTGGTAAATGCGGTAGGGCGAGGAGAGCTGGAGCTTGCAATTCGCAACCGGTGCTTGTGGGTGGGGCTGACTTTGCGCTGGACACCCAACCCGAACAACCCTCCGTGAAATGAGCACAGGAGGTGTGATCCACCAGCTTAATTGCGCTCACAAATCGTTGCAGACTGCCTGCAGGCCCGATGTGTGCCGGCCAAAGCCGTGGATCTGACCGCGCCCCGCACCGTTGGGATTGGCGTGAGTGTTCACTGAAGCTTGTAAGAGGGCTGAGCACCCACGATAAGGGTATGTGGTCCAGGACCAACTGGACAGATTGTAGGAACTTGGACAACAGAGCCGACGGGAACAACGATAGACAGACGGCCATACAGCATTATTATCCAGGGGCACCAGCCAGAAAGATGGTCAGTGTAGTGCCCTAGGTGGTTCACGGGCAATAAGGATAACTGGAAAGGGAAATGAGATAGAAAGATGCGGTCTGCTTGTAGCTCAGCTGAGGATCAACGGTTAACGGGAGGAAGAACAAAAGTGAAGCACGGGCCCATCGATGCAGCGGATCCCCAAGACAGATCGGGGCCATGAAACGTGGGACTAAATAAGGAAACGCATAAGTGTAGCTAAAACTTCCAATAAGAAGGTTAATATTTCACCTAGAGTAGTCATTCAGCAGAAGAAAAGACTAAGTTTTGCATGAAATTACTGAAGATTCTTAGCTGGGGGATAGGGTGGGGGCAGAATTGATGTCATAATTGGGTGTTGAGTTCAGTTGGTGAGCCACGCTAAGTGAGATAAATGAGACTGGATTTTTCGGTTCAGAATCGCAGAAGTGGTGAGGAAAGTATATGTGGTGGGACCTGGTGCGGAGAAGAGGCCTTGTAAACTAAGAAATGGTGAGGAGCTCTGAGTTAATCACCATGCTAGTGTTACTAATTACAGGACAGTATTGGGCATATATATATATACACGTATTTATATTTTATATAAACAAATATATATAGCCGACCAGGGGTTGGTCACTGATGCGGTTTTTATAGCGTTTTTTATGTTGATTTCAGGGCCGTGGATGCGACATAACCAAATGAAGGTAATAAATCTTGGAGCGGATGAGGCTTATTGACAATCTGTGTGCAGTATTACGGTGGTCTCTATAAGTGCGAGCTGATCTCGAAGGATTTATTTCAAAGTTGAATTGGCAGGATCCTATAAGAAGGTACGGTAACACAGTTAGTGGAGTCACACATGCTTTACACATGTCGATGGCGGAGTCCAGGAGAAGCGGTCAAACAAAGCAATCAGAATTTCAAAAGAGGTGAAGTTATTTAGGAAGGTAAGATAAAGCGAGAAAGCAGAGCAATGGCTTAAGTGTCGAGGCCTTTCCCGTGAGCTTGACTTTCGGTTATGTGAACGTTGAATAAGTGCAAAACAGTTGGGACAGAAAGGAATTTATCGATGGCATGCAAGAATGCGTACTTTGAATTAGAAAATCCGAAGTTTATTCCAGATTCTGGAGCACGTGAAGAGAAAGAACCTAGAGCGTAGAACGGCACTCGCTGAGGGTGTGGTATTAGTATACCGTCTATTGCGGAGTGAATATCCAGTATCCGGGGTGAAGCACAACTGGTTGGAGGAATAGGATTGCTTAGTCAATAGCTTACACAGAAATACCAAATTTAGCTTCATGCGACGAAGCCATAATGTTTCGATTTTGAGAGATAAGCATCTTTCCCTGTAGTTCAATTTGGACGACCAACCAATAAGCTGCTTTGTGAATCTTTGAATACCTCCGATAACAATCCTGTAGGATTTTCTCATACTAGTGAAGATTAGGAGCTAATATTTGAGAAGGGGCCTGGCATGTACTCTGTACATGTGAAGAGTACCCTCCCTATGCTGAAAGGATCTGAACAGAAGACCAAGACTCTTTTTAGCCTTCGCCGTTTGGAAGACAGCTTGTTCAGAGAAGTTGGAAGAGCAGGAGTAACTTAAGACAAGGTCTCTTACTAAGGGCTGGCTGTCGACGGGTGAACCGCCGATGCACAAAGAACCAGGAGAAACCTGGCATTTGTAAGTGAGAAAAATACACCCGTCGGCGGAGAATTCCATCGCCTAGGTTAAGCACCATTCATCAAGAGCGGCTAAATCAGCAGAGATTTTAGGGATAATGGTACTGAGGTTGCCAGGCGAAAAAGCGTGGACTACCTTAAAGTCGTCCGCGAACAAAAATGGCGTGCCGTTAGGTATTGTCGAAAACATATCATTTATATATAGGAGGAAAAGCAGGGGGCCTAAAACACTGCTCTGAATAACGCCGCTGGTAACAGGCTTAGGATTGGATGTGTGCCCGTTAATTAAGATAACCTGTGAACGATGGGATGAGTAAGATGAGAACCAAGAAAGAGGTTGACCGACAATGCCAAATGACAGTAGCTTTGCAAAAAGTTGGGGGTGAGGTACACGATCAAATGCCTTGGATAAGTCAAGATAAAGAACAACAAAAGGTTTCCGCCTTTCAGCAGAGTAGGGGACGAGATTCAGAAAATCATACTGACTAGTCATGCAGGACCATGAACGGAGGAATCCATGTTGGTTGTGGTCAATAAGACTGAGACTTAATAAATAATTAAAAATGTGATCTTTAACTTTTTTCCCATCGTTCTGGATAGGATGGGGATATGGTTTATAGGGCGATAATTGGATACCTCATGTAAAGGTCCCTTTTTATGAACGGGAACGATTACCGACCTCTCCCAGTTAGCAGGTAAAATGCTGCCTTTAAGTGAAAGTTAGAAAAGGTTACGCAACAACAGGGGAGATCCGGTCCACCATAGAAATGTGCGACTGGTGGTAAGCCGTCGGGGCCTATTCGGGGGGAGGGTTTGCTGTTGGATAGTAGCTTGGAAATACCCCTGGCATCGAAGGGTATCGTAGGAAGGACACAGTTGGTGGGTAGTGAAAATGGAGGATGGGCAATGACAGTAGCTGGAGCCACGGCTGAAGCAAAGAATTCATTTAAGGCTTCGGCTATACAAGGTGGGGAGGTGGTCGATGAGTTATTATCCAGAATCAGAAGTTGGAAGTCGGCCTTAACATCAGCTTTTCTAGATTTATGCAACTTAGAAAGAAGTTGCGACTCGTTGGGATAACACAATGTCTTAGCTTCTTGGTCACAAAGTCGCGTATTATCTAGCCGTTGAGTAATTGTGGAGAGGCGGCTTAGACGAATAAAAATTGAAAAGTCCTTGGAGTTATGTAGTTGTTTGAGGAGTTTACGATACTTCCTATGGAGTGGCGAAACAGGCGACCTTTTTTAGGTACGGTCTGGGAAGTATTAGACAATTTTTCCAGACGGTCGGAAAAGAAGTAGTATAAAAGATCCGCAGCAAGCTGAGGATCATAGGTGAGGAAATAATCACCCCAGTCTTTCTGGCGAATAAGCGTGACTAGCAAGGCCCAATTTCCGCATAGAAATGTGTTGTTGGAGGGGTATGCGGGATTAGGTGAGCCACTAGGGGGCAGATGGCAGATAACCATTTTATGGTCACTGCCGGGGAAATTTTGTGTTATGGACACATCGATGAAAGGCTTGTTATGAGTAAACATCAGGTCTAGTATGTCCCCATTTCTGGTAGGTTCGACAACATGTTGTGTCCAGCCACCAAGATGAAGGCTGGTGATCAGGTCCATAAGATTGAGAGGAGCCGAGAGGGTAGGCCAACAAATGTGAGGGAGATTAAAGTCACCCGCAATAAGCTTGGTTCCAGAAGGAAGGAAAGAGAGGTATTCCAAAGACCTAATAAGAAGTGGAAACAAGGAATTGGGGGAATTCGGTGAGTAATACACGCAGCCAATGTGAATAACAGTGCTTTGGAGGTTGATAGTGAACCAGGGAGAATCGAGAATAGAATAGAGTGCCGTATGTAAAGGAGGGGTCGAGGTGTAGACTTCCTGACGTAGGCTAGTCACCCACGACCAAGCCGGTTTGGTCTGTCGGTCCTTAGAAGACTGTACCCTACCAAAGATACTTGATCACTGGGAGTGCTCTCGGACAGCCAGGATTCCGTTAATAAGATAATGTCGTAATTATTTGTGAGGACAAGTGTTTTTAGGTGCGACAGTTTGACAAGAATAGAACGCGAGTTGCGTAAGACCAAAGATATACCATTTGTGTGAGGTGGTAAAGGCACATCAGGGGGGTAGTGTAAGTTGGAAGGGGGCAGGCTATCGCGATTGGGAGGAGGGGAGATCAGGGTCAAAGGCGAATTTGTTGATGTCGAGGCTAGTGGAAGTTCAGATGAGGTGGCTCTTAGCCAAGCTGGAGTAAATGCTGCAGTGAGGGAGGCTGCTGAGGGGTAGAGAAACTGGGCATCAACAGAGGGGGAAATGTCCGAGCAAAGGAAAATCCTGTGGGGTTTGGAGGGTCGATATCAGACGGGGGTGATTAGGAGCAGTCTAGAAATAAACGTGGTGAAAGTATGAACGAAGGTGGCCACTGCCACATAGGTGGCGTTGTTATTCGTTGTGCTGTCGAGGTAGATGAGACAGTCCTGGGTAGACTACTGTGTGTGTAAGTCGAGGACCAATAGAAGGACGTTAGTTCAGTGTCAGAAAGTCCTTTAAAGACTGGGGGAGGGCTGGTAGGGCAGGTAGTACGATCGAATTCGGTGAATTCCGAGTTCAATTGGGAGCGCGTGGAGTGGCCGGCCGCTGCAGGATCAACGAGGAAAGCAAGGGGAGCTTCGTCAAGGATGAGTGGGGGAATCTTAAGCGAAGAACCAGTGTGGGGTGGATGGGAGTTCGAAGTATCGTCTGCAATTATAGAGAGGGGGCTAGGTTTGTGGATGAAATACGAGTTGGTGGACTGATGGTTATACCACCACTGGGGAACAGGTGAGGACGAATATTCTGGGATAGAGCTGTGGTATGGGGCCGTGTTTCGCCCAGGGTATACAATGAAAAAAATTAGTATTTTGCGTCGGTACTGAGTAGCCGTGGGTTGTACCACCGGTTGTTTGGGTAAAGTGGGAGCCCGATTCGAACGCGTGGTTGATGGTATACTGCCGCGGTCGGATTGAGGTAGGTAATTTGCTGGGGTACATGTAGGGGCTGCCGTGGGATGAGAGGCTTAAAGGAAGGTCTGGTAACTGAATTCGACCGAGTTAAACATTGAGTGAGTACAACGAAGGCCGTGCGTGGCGTAATGGAAAATGAGAAGGTTCGAATTGTGGTGCCAAAGATGGTGGCGGTATGCACAGGGGCAAATTTTTAATGTGGTGGAGCATTGGTTAACAGGATGAAGGTGACATACGAGTAGCTGGTTGCACCACATTTTAGTTGGCTACAAGGGTCTTTAAATGTCTACTTAGGTGCACAGGTGGAATACCGATGGGTGGACCAAGGAGTTTCGGTGGGTTTGCCGGTGATGGAAATGGGGGTTTGGTAAAAAGTTGTTTAACGCTTACACGAGAGGCCCCAGGCTGATTTATTAGGCAAACTGGGGGCGTGGATATGTCGATGCTGAGATGATCCAGGCCACGGGAGGCAACAGGGAGGGGGAAAAAGCTGTGCTCGATTTCGTTTGGGACGATGTTGTTGCTGATTGGTTGGAGCGGGGTGGTAGTTGAAAGCAATCACTTTCTCGGCATGCTTGGAGGCGAGCCAACAGCTGAGCGATAGCTGTCTTTGCGAGATGATTGTATAGCCCAGCTATCGGTATGTCCCATGGGTAATGTTGGATGTTGGGTTGCAATGTGGAGCCGTTTAGATGAAAGCTGAGGAGTTTGCGACGAGCGGGATATATCGAGGCCTACATCCACTGGTGGTACGTTGGTCGATGACGCTTGTGTGAATGTGTCAGCCGTGGTGGGTTGTTGAGGGGGGTTGGGCGGCCCTGGATCAGAAGATTGTGACTATGAGGGATTGCTGATTACCGACTTAAGGACATCCCCCTGCAATGGGGTCATTTCGGCGACAATTTTTATGCTTTTGAATGGGGTGGCTTTGGCGATATCCCCCCTTTTTCTGAGGATTTCCGTGGTAACGTTCCTTTCACGGAACTGGAACGGAATTGGACACATAAATCGCTGTGACTTTTCTCTTAGTCATACGCAGCCGCACTCGTTGTGTGATATATCGCAGGCTAGAAGCAACGATTGCCTAATCGAGGAAAGCGGAAGAAAATCCGGAATATTAAAGACCACAGCATTGCTTGATTTTTTAATTCTTTGGTGGACTTCAGAAGCAACTAAGTCCAGAAAGCGACCGGCCGTCAGTAAACTTTGGGTGTTCGCGTATTTTATAGGATCCACAATAAACGCTAGCGATGACAACGCGGTCAGAGCATTATCCATGGTACGTACCTGTCCTTCCAAGGATTCTAGGTTTCGTTCTAGTGCCCCAAATTTGATGCCACCGTCACTGTGGATAACAACTAGTGATACCGAGCAAGGTACAAAAGCTGTAGGGAGTCGGGGCGTTTAGTGCTCGCGGACTGAAGACGGCTTTTCACTCTGTGATAAGGGCGGACGGAAGTCGCCATAGGCATGCTTCGGGAAAGTATTTTTATAGGATTGGAGTTGAGTGTTGATAATGAGAAACACTCAACTGCCCTACGCTGGCAGTTGAGAAGCCATGCTAACAACGTTTTGCAGATAAGCTGGTTGCCTATAAGTTTACTGTTCAGAAGAAGTCCCCGATTTATTTTGAGTTGCAGAGATACTCCCAGGAGCAATTATTTTTGATATCACCCTAGGCATCTTAGTGGAAACTAAACCGATAACAGCACGCGAATCGACTTGGTGGAGCGCAGTTTCTTCGCGCTCTAATAGTGCTATCGGTAGGAGACGAGTTGCTTTAGGAGACTCTAATAGATCTGCTGGGGATCGATTGGGAGTGTTTTATGCTGAGTGCCTCGAAAGCTATCCCGGTAGCTACAAGAAAGCCAGTTAGGATTCTGCCGGCACGAGTCAGAACTCATCCTTGGTCACTGAATGTGGGGACTGAGATAGCGGGGGACGACAGTGCATGGGGGACCCGAAGCAGATGGAGTTTGCAGACTGGAAGTAGTTCCAGCTTGGGTTGTGATAAAAACGGACGACAGTTTATAGTAAATTGGTTGGGTTTATATAAATAAAGCAAGGATAAACTTTCATTTGGGCGATCAGTGGTACATATATCTAATTCTAATTTGGGTTTCATTCCACAAGTTTAAGTGGTGTTGGTTTTGAGGGGATCGAGCAATATTACTATGCGGTAGCAGTTCCTCGTACACCGGGTAAGTAACTGTATGCGCAGTCATAAAGATTATTGACCCGCAAATTGTCGTGTCACAGTTCAGATACTGAAGAGACTAAACGCGTTACAATTGGGAAGAATTAAATATGGCAGCACCCAACACCGTCGGCCTATGCAAAATGGAGGCCATCATCGAGGCGGTAAGATAGGTTGTATAGGATAGTTTTCGCGCGAATGGGACTGGTACCCTGCTAGCATAGCACTATAGTTGTTACTACATTTTCCCTGATTTATCGGGTTTTCTATACCAAACAAAGTCTGGGGAACAATGAAGTAAGATTGTAGAAGAAACTATTAAGGATATGGGTGTTGAAGCATCAGAGAAAAATGGTCTCGTACGGAGAAATGTAGACGTGGGTTCGGCTGTATTCCGATTCGATGGTGCTAGCATGCCAAGATTGTCGAAATTTACATGCTGTAAAGCAGGACAACACCAGTGTGAGGACTGGTTTGGAAACCGTGGGAGATGGGAACAGGATAGGGCAGGATACTCGTCAGGGAAGCAAACTCTAACGGTCTATGTTCAATGCTCACGAGAGGTGGCACCAAGCCTGCTTTTGATAGGGAGGTGTCACGATACACATCTATTAGCATGCAGCACGTGGTGCTCCAAGATTGACGCACACTTTTAGACGGTTTATTCTTTCCATAGTTTTATCAAGGTCAGGTATCCGTTTGTAAGAGGAGGCGGAGCTGCTTTAAGCGAGCGATCAAAGACCCACGCCCTGGCTAAAACGTGGGTCGCATGTTACAAAGAAAAATTACTGAAAATCCTTCCAAATTTTCTACGTACTTTGTAAATTTGACTATATTTAACATTACCTTGAAATGCTCTCTCATACACCACACCTTTTCACGTTTGTTTATCCATGTGAGACATTTGAATTTGGCCTCGAACGATTTCTGACTGCCGTGCTTGAGCCACGGGGCTTTGGACCTTTGGGTTTTACTGTGAAGTCTATTTGGCCGCATACTTGAGGTTTGTATATATTTGCATCCTTCGTGAGTTTCAATTTAGTACCGTAGAAACTACGAGTCAACTTTATTTTGGTCTTGGGATTCGTTTGAACTGGCTACGCGTTGCTCGATTTGCGAAGATTGAATTGCAGTACTCAAGTGGAGCAAGGACAAAAAACTCAGTGGAAATGCCCAGACGAGGAAGCAAGAACCTTTTGGGACAACAGGAAATAACTCTGCAAGTCTCTGGGGATGGTTTAGGTGTTATTGATCCCCTAGATAATGCTAAGTTTACCAGTTCTGTCAGTTTTAGGTCACATTTCTTTAACCGCAGTGAGTTTGCCGATATTAGTACTTATAGAATGAGAGTGATAGAATTGGAGAACAAGCCGCGGTTAACCAGAAAGGAAGCAGAGCTTCCTAAACAAGGAACTGGTCCCAGCGAGCCAGCAAAGAGTCCACGTAGTTTACGATATCAACATCGAAACGGCACTGTGATCGTCGAATAT
This sequence comes from Fasciola hepatica, assembly GCA_948099385.1. Taxonomy (NCBI): domain Eukaryota; kingdom Metazoa; phylum Platyhelminthes; class Trematoda; order Plagiorchiida; family Fasciolidae; genus Fasciola; species Fasciola hepatica. Next base: position 849,736 of record CANUEZ040000027.1, read on the forward strand.
AAACCCGTGAGACAGCCTGAAACTACCGAGGTTATGGCATTCGACCTGCCGAGAGCGGAGCTGTCCTATTTCAAAGGGCACCCCGAGCAATACTGTATATTCATGAAACAATTCGAAAAAATTTTGAGTGCAAAGTTGCAGATCCTGGTCAAAGATTTTTGTATTTATTAAATTACTGTCGTGGGAGGGCCAAAAGCGCTATCGAAGGCTGCGCGATGCTTGATCCACCAATGGGGTACGTCAGAGCACGCAGAATCCTGAGAAATTTGTTTGGACAACCATTCAAGGTGGCTAGAATCCTGATTGATGGTGTTTTATTGGAGGCAAAAGGACTGAGGGCAAAGCTGAATTACTGTCACATTTTGTGATAAAAATGCAGAATTGCAGTATAGCACTGGAGCACTTAGGATACCAGTCTGATCTGAATGCATTGCATACACAGGAACGCATTGTCCGATGTCTACCTATTGATTTACGGAGCCGATGGGCAGGGAAAGCTGTGAAAATAGACATGCATGGGCGAGAATCCACGTTCGGCCATTTGATGGAGTTCATAGGTCGTCATTTCCGCATTACCAACAGCCGATTTGGACAAATCGTACGCGAAAGTTGCAGGCTGGCGCGAACGGAACCAACATTTGCTCAAATTTTAGGGTAGGACTGTAACCGAATCCAGTATTTGGCTAACATGCACATGATAATTTGAAAACCCGAGGGGTCAATTGAATGCAAGCTATGCAACTCCCTGCATCGGTTATTAAATTGTTCGACCTTTCACGGGATGACTGTACCCGACTGGTGGTGCGCAGTAAAAAAGATTGGCTCATGCCTTATGTGTTTGAACAACTCTCATGGAGCTTCTGGATGCAGCTTAAGAGTGAAATGTAACCAGGACGGATGCTTGGGTAATCATCACTCGTTACTACATGGCCCTCTCAACAATAGGCCTATTCAGCAGGATGAACCCAGAAGTGTCTGTTCAACGGGACGTGATGATTTCAAACCTACAAGATTAGGCATCGTACCTGTCGGCATCGTGACACCTAAAGGACTGAGGAGGGTCAATGCATTTTTGGACACGGAGTCGGATACCTTCCTGATTACTCGCGGGCTTGTAGAAAGCTGTGAACTAGTCGGCCAGCCTACCTCGCTCACTATCAGCACGATTGCAGGGGGTCATGTTAACAATTCTAAGAGGCTGACCCTGCAGTTAACGTCTTTATCTGATGAGGGGACCGTAAAACTTCCGAAAGCCCTTGCAATAGACAGCTTGCCAATGAGACCGGTTGACTATATCAGATCGATCGCCAGGAGATGGTCTCATCTCAGAGACATAGAGTTTGAAGAAGTGCATAGCCCCCACGTCGACATACTAATTGGATGCAATGTACCAGAGGCTCATTGGGTGCTTGAACAGAGGATAAACAATCGAAAAGAACCATTCGCTACGCAAACGATACTCGGCTGAACACTTCCCGGACACCTGACAAACGAGCTTCAACAATGTGCACCAATAAATTGCTCAACTGTTGCTGAGAGAAGTGCCTCTATAGAACACAATCAACTCTTCGATATTGAATCCAATGGTCCATCTCAGGAAAGCGAAGTTCGCTCAAAAGAAGATCAGTCGATGCTTTTGACGGTGAATCCGAAGACGGGACGTCACAGTGGGCAACACAAGGTTGCTATACCCAAGAGACCACCGTCAAGTCACCTATCACGAAATGGAAAAGTTGCCCGGAGACGTTTGAAATATCTCAAAAAAGGACATATTCGAGAAGCCCTGCTGAAATTTGAACTCCAGCAGGTCACGCAAAGCAGCTCGGAATTTGCCAACCCAGTGACAGTGTGCGGTACCTGGGTGGAACTGCATGGCCGGCGGCGAAACAAAGTACCCTTTACCAAAACAAAAATTGCTGAGCTGAATTCAGTATTCCTAAACTAACTCAGAATGACTGCGCTGGTATTAGGTTCTGAGGTAGCACCAATGCTAAAAGAGAACTGTACCACCATCGAACTGAGCCTTGCATATTGGACAGATCCTATAGTTGTGTTACATTACAGGAAACGGAAGAAACGAAGAGCGTGTTCGAAACATCAGAGAGTTAATCCACACGTAGCAGGAAACAGCGAGGAAAATGTTGATGATTCGAGCTCGAAACCACGTACAAAGGACAAAGTAGCTTGCAGATGGCCTCGCTCCAAGTCCCTCAGCATTTTATTCCATTTCATGCTTTACGACTATTCAACTGGACCTGTTTTTCCTGAACAGTGGCAAAATGTACTTCGTTCCAGTTTCTATCCAGCGTGCACTTAGGCGAAAAGGAGAAATTCATCAATATTTTACTTGAACAGTTCAAGTGAGGCTTATTAGCTGTGAGCACATTATGAAACTATTCTTGTCTTTAAAGAAAAACATTTATTTACATTTTATGCAATATTGTTTGTCACATATTTTGTACACAGAAAAACTTTGAAATACTCTGACAGATGCCAGTATTCGATCAATTTCCGTGTTCAAGTTTGTTTCGATACTGTCAGCCGTACACTTGTTTTCGAAACTTATTCATAATCAAAAACCGGTTTTCATTTCTCTCGGAAAATTTGGTTCGTTAATTTTATGTAATTCCACTGGTTCGTGACATTTGAACTTTACGCGATATCTCATTAGGCGTTGCACCAAAGCTCAACTTCTGCGCTCGTGCTTGTAAACCAAAGTGGTCTCACCAGTTGCTGCAATAGTTTACTGCTTGTGATGCGTAGACTTAGCTCGTGCGGCGAAACGTTTTACTCTGCAAAGCCTTCATCTTCATCGTGCGTCTAACTGTGTGCCTAGGTCTCCTGATGACTATGTCAATTTCAAGTTGTGCAGAGGGATTTGGAATTGATTCCTTATGAATTGTGTGATGATGACTAGGGCGGAAACCTGTGTTACTCGCAGATAACACAGGAAGTTAGTAACCGAAGGCACTGACAATAATTTATAGGTAGGTGGGGTGAGAACCATGACCCCATCCTGAACCTTAGACAACCATTTTTGCGGAGGGATTTTGGCCGGCGGTGTAAAGAACAAATACTGAAAATCCTTCCAAATTTTCTACGTACTTTGTAAATTTGACTATATTTAACATTACCTTGAAATGCTCTCTCATACACCACACCTTTTCACGTTTGTTTATCCATGTGAGACATTTGAATTTGGCCTCGAACGATTTCTGACTGCCGTGCTTGAGCCACGGGGCTTTGGACCTTTGGGTTTTACTGTGAAGTCTATTTGGCCGCATACTTGAGGTTTGTATATATTTGCATCCTTCGTGAATTTCAATTTAGTACCGTAGAAACTACGAGTCAACTTTATTTTGGTCTTGGGATTCGTTTGAACTGGCTACGCGTTGCTCGATTTGCCAGAATTGAATTACACATGTGACAAGCCACAGTTGGAATAGATCAACCACACTAGTCATTTCGTTGCAACACTGCAGTTCAGAGACATGAGTCGCACATGACTAGACTTGTGTGCTTGAAAGACAAAACGGTGGGGTACCTCTTGCCCGCTTTTTTGCCAATCTCTCACTTTTTGATGGCAATGTCGTTTCGTTGGTCGTTAGATCTGTGCAGGAAGACAAACACAGCCGGTAATGTTCACAGATGTGCCGCGGAAACACTCGCAATTTCCGTGAAGTCCAGAGCATCAAGTCAGTTTACATGGGACAAAACTGCAGAGGAAAGTGGAGTCCACCGCAGCCTGAGATTGTTCGACGGGATTCATGTTCACCAATACTCCGGTTTGCACGAAGATGAGGCTCTGCATGCAGCGCTAATAGCGTGATAATAACCGGGTGTATGCCTGTGGCTCCTTGAAGGCATTCAGGTGATTTGGGCCGGAATCCGGGTGGCATGGTCTCTAGTATCTAAGGCCCAAACATTGCGATAGACCGATTTGCTGGTTTGTCCCAAAGAGGATACTTGATGGCAAGGAATTTTGACTTCATCACAGCCCTTGATTGTGGGAGTGGGCCACTAAGACCCGATGTCGTTACTGAGCTCTCTGGTTGCGGTCGGGAGGAGGCCAATCCTGCGCAAGGATAACTAAGTCCGACCTGTTTTAATAGATATTGCCATACCAGCAGCCTAGTCGTATCTCAAAGGCTTGAGCCCTTGGGATATGAGGATGCCACATCCCCGTCAGCGTTATCACCGTTAGGGCTAGGTTTATTTGTTCATTGAACATTGCGAATGATATTGATAGTCCCGGAATATGTTGTTGCAGTTTATTCTACATTGAAGCGTACTCAAGGCTGAAGAGGTTTTACAAGGGTGCAAACTTAGGAGAAGGGAGGTAAACCAGGAGCTTCTCTTTACTCAAGGGATAATAAGAAAAGCTTCTCAACGGCTATTGGAGGGCACATCAATTCAGCTTCTGTGATCGCGCTCGTCGAGGAAGTCAACGAGGAAATACCGTGGAATTCCAAAAGCGTGTATTCTCGTAAGGCCTGCGTACAGAGACCGCATGCTGGCTTGTGCCTAGGAAGTGTGTCGGAAGTATCGCTTGGTGTTGCCGCGTGAGAGAAGCGTACAGTCAAGCATGTGATAGGTAGCTAGTGATCGGCTGAGAAATATATTGCGGTGCAGAATGGCGTGATCCATTTTTTAGGACATTGTGAAAGAAGAGAAGTTCAAGCCCTAAAAGGCGCAGCCACAAAGGATCGATTTTCAGCAGATCACAACGTTCCATATAATTTAGGGGGAATAAAATCCCGGAAGGTGCTTGGCGAAAGCCAGCTTTACATTCTCAAATGCTACTCGGTCACTCCGTTTCATGCCCGAAGAAACAGTTGAGCCATATTCCAAAATTGGTCTGACATGCGACTTAAAATGCTCAGTTTACTTACGGGTAACATGAAGGTTTGACGTTTGAGCCCAATCACCCGTCGTGCTTCAGCCGCTTGGATGGCCGCGTATTCCGGAAAGTCAAGCGTACATGAATAGTTCAGCTCTAAGTCGCGTACCCGACATTTATCGAGTATGAACTGGCTAATAACTCTAAATGTTCCGGTGAGGACATATCACTTTTACATCTGAACACTGATTTTCTCGTGGAGAATTTCATTTTCCAGTCAGTACCCTGGAACCTGAGAAAAGGCAGTTTTCTCGTAATATCGTCTATGGTAGAAGCTAATTTCACGGACTCAAAAGTGTACACGACTTCAACATGATCTGCAGGCAGGGAGGGAACTCCCTTTTGGAAAACTTAAATATATCTTTTACTTCCACTGAAGTAAGTAGTGGGCCGAGTACACTGCCTCGTTTCGCACCACTAGTTACAGGTTGAGGTTTGGACGAGGTTTCGCCTGTATTCACTAACCCATCCCAAGGTGATAAGTAAGATGAAAACCAAGCGAGCATCGGGCTCACAATTCCACATGTTTTGATCTCCAGCAATCTGACGTGGGATACTCGGAAGAAAGCTTTTATCATGTCCAAAAAGATCATGATGGCCTATTTGCCATTATTGACAGCCTCCGTAACCAGGCTGTGGATGTTTGCCAAGCAAGTCGCACGTGATCAGTTTTTGGGGACAACGTGCCGACCAAAGTTGGTTAGACTGTGGATGACTATCGGATGATTCTGGATGCTAATCCTAGGAATTACCCCAAAGTTTTATGTGACAATGTTCATTTACGCGTTCATCGACCTTTTCTAGGGCGCTTTTGTACCGCTTCCACCGCTACACCCAATTCATTACGACTTGCTTCATTCAGCGATTCCAAAATAGCGCCCACCGACAACTCTTCCGCGTCAGCTTTATATAGAATGTGTCTTCTACATTTGATAACAAAGCTAGTTCCAGCATTTTTACCTCTGGCTGATTCTCCGTGTATTCATGGCACAACCTAAAATGGATTCGTGTTTGCCGCGTAAATCTTTTCATTTCACTTTGTTCGAACCCCGTCCAGCCTTATTGCATTCTTGCTAAAGGGTTGGGTCCATCTTCAAAAGTTTGTGTATACTCTATCGCTTCCGGTATCGAGGTTTACGCTGATCATGACCTTCAAGCATGCACCCTGCCCACCACAGAGTAATTAACCATTACATTTATTAGGTTGATATCGAAGTGGAAAGAGGCACGGAAGATGGTAACCTGAGGGAGTTCTGGCGGAGTGGTGTAATTACGAAACGATCAGAAAGTGCAAACGATTGCACGACTGGATAAGCCAAGGAAATTTCGACACGGAACAGGGAGAGAAAAATTAGATCAGTAACCTGAAACATGGATAATGGGTTTCCAGCGAAGGTGGAAGGAAAATCCTCCCTAATAAGGTTCGACATAGATGCCCAATGGTGGGTGATTGATGGAAATAATGGCATTGATTAAAACGTTATTGAAATAATATCTAACTGACTGTTCTGGTAAGGTCAACAAGAGGTGAAAGCGAATTCATAAAGGAGGGAACGTAAGATGATCAAACACGTTGGTGTAAGAGTATCCGCTGACTCATCGATAGACGGCCTAGTTTCCCTCACAAACTGCATGTATTCGTATGTTCAAAACCGGTGGCAAGGCTCAGGCAGGCCTAGCGGTTCAATGGTTCAGTCGGTTTGTGACGAAATGGAGCAAAGCTATCCAATCAGCCATGGACAACCACCTTTGCCGAACAGAGCGGAGTCAACTAACTAGTAGGCAGAAGTTGTTTTAATGGAGCTCAGCGGGCTCGACCGATCAGTGGCCAAGAGCTGTTTTATTCGAACGGAACGGAAAGCAAACAATCGGAAGCCAGCGGCCTTTTAACCGATCGCATACAAATCAGCCGACCGAAGGCTAGAACTACATAGCTGTTCAGAGGACCCGGTTCAGGGTCAGCTCTGTACCAAAGAGCTTAGTGCAATGACTTTGATTTTGCTCACTTAGTGATCTATAAAAAGGGTTTGTTGTTGCACAATGAAGAAAATGGTTTGAGGGCAGAAGAGGTTCCTCACTAGGGCTAGTGGGAAGGAACAAAGCAAGTGGATAATCGGATAGAATAAATGCATTGGCCAAGCTGTCAGGAAGAGAAAGATTGACTGAATTTATATGTTGTCAAATGTTCAACCTGTGAGGACAGGGGAGAAATGAAACGATCAACAATCTGGGTTAGGAACTAGCAACTTCCAGGGAAAGATAGGAGAAAAAAAGTCCGCGTTGGGTGGATGCTCGATCAAGATACTCCGGTGGAACGGCGAGACTGAAGTTGTCGGGTGAGTAAAGCAGGATTCGAATAATGGATTCCTCGCGTTATTCCATGATAAACATGAGAATGGCCCAGAATGACGAGTCGTAACTGACAGGTAGGAATACGGAGGTTTGATGAAATAGAATTTGCGACGCTTCTTGAAATACTCAAGAACTCAAGGTAACTGTACGACTGAACATGCTGAAGGAAGTCTGACAAAAGACAAAATGAAAAAAACGAGATCGATATCATGGGATAATAATAATAATGGTTTATTTTGGGGACACCCGAAGCATGCTTGATTGCATGATCATGTAATACAGGTGAGGTCACAAAACGGTTCCTTGGATATTCATTTGGGTAAATGCAGCACAAAATTGCATAGGTTTTAGTGGTCGCACGAACGGATGCCCGGCAAATTTGAGTTTGAAGGTTAGATGGATGCACCTCCCCGAAGTGAGTCAAATGGGCTCCGCCATCGAGATACTTGATGAAGTAAAGCGGGGATGAAGTAAAAACGCGCAGCATTTTGGATAGCTTCGATGTAAAGTCGCAGGGGTGGGTAAACTGACAGAGAAAAACCTTCGAAAAAGCACCAACGAAAAATTGGAGAATTTTTGGTGATGATGGACATGCACTTGAATCAGTAGCCCAGATGACCCGGAAAATGGCAGAAATATAATACCGGAGGATTTGCGGTGTCCTCTGACGAGGGGAACCGCGTAAATGAAACAGTCCGTTTTACCACTGAATTAATACTTACTATCCATCAAGAGATTGTGGAGGACGCCCTCATAAAGAGGTGGATGTAGGTGCCCGAGCGTGGAAATTTTAATGGAGCAGAGTATCAAAGGTTGACAGGTGAGTGAAACACGATTCCAATAAAGGGTTCGTTTCAGGTTAATTAGTGAACATAAGTTGACAATAGGGTTGGCAGAGGAGCTGATATACGATGATCTTATGAAGTCGTATGGGGGTGGTGCATAAACGATACTGTCAAAACATGTGAAGAATCGCTTAACGGGATGCGCCGGTAAGAGTCTGGCATGGGGCATTTGGTGAAAAAATCGGAAGGTCAGTAACTTGGCATACATATAGTACATTTTCAGCAAAGGTTTGGAGAAACTGCTTCCGCAGTGTTCTTTGGCATAGATGCCCAATCGTGAAGGACTGATGAAAAAATGACAATAGGTAATAGGTGGGTGAAACGGTGCTCAACTATTGGTTTATCGGGGGTTACTCCTAGACTGACAGATGAGGAATACAAATTTACAACGGAGTGGACATAATAGTGGTTTATATGTTTAGCTTCTGACGGAATAAAATGAGGGTAGTGCATCACTGGAGCCTGCAGAAAGCGCAGATAATCGTGTGACTAGGTACGTTGAGGAAGGTCCAACCTGAGACTTTGAGGGGGGGGGACAAACAGAATAACGGCCGCCTGAATTACAGGTAGTCGACTTTCAGCAAAAGACGTAGAAAAAGCACTCTATGGATTGTGGTGCAGGTGGCTGACCATGATATCTTAGCGGAGCAGCGGCAGTGATTCATAGATGAGTGAAAGGTGATACTATTATGGATTTGTCTGTGTTCGTTGATGAGTAGCATGAGAGCTTCTGAAGTTGGTAACAAAGTGGATGCCGGAGGTAGAAATATAGTGGACTGACACAGTCGTATAAAAGTAGTACATATGAACAGCTCTCAGTAAGTGCAGGTGATTGCATAGCTGGCTATGCTGAAGTCTGACATGAAAAGCTAAGGAGGCAATCGAACTATTTATGTCCTGGATTGTAGTCACTTCATTGCCAATGCAACTGTCATTAAATGCAAATGGCTGAATGAGAGAAGATGAAACGGAAGGATACGATGAACATAGAGCTGGTGTCACGCAGATGAAGCGCTGGGAGGAGGACCATTTTGTTTTGTGTGGAATTGTTGGCAGGTGAGAAACGAATCTTTAAATGATGGTTTTGTTTAGATAAATGTAGTGGTGACGTACAAATTACCAAGTGGATGGGTGGTCTCTTCAAGAGTATATCAGGAATTGTGACGTCCATAATAGAGATATCTGAATATTGAAACCGTTTCATGTTTCGGGGTACAGAATCCGGTAACTGGACATAATAGGATGAGGGTAAACATGGCATCAGTTCAGACAAATAAAAGATAAGTCGATGGATATAAATGTCAGTAGTCGCAAATAGTAAGGGCCATTTCATGGCCGAGTAAGTATATGTGCATGTGTTGATTTGAACTTGACCGGGTGTATGATAAACCTTGTTCAGGAACGTTGGAGGAGGCAATGGGTGGCAGCAGTAAGATGCAGGGGACGCTGTTTTCAAATCCGCAACTGGAGCTAGTGGGTGAGGCTGGCCGTGCGCTGGACACCTAACCTGAAAATCAATTCTGGTGACAGGAGGTGCGATCCGCCAGCCTAGTTGAGCCCGCACATCGTTGCAGCCGGCCTGTACGCCCGATGTGCGCCGGCCAAAGCGGTGGATCTGACTGAGCCTCGCACCGTTGGGATCGGCGTGAGTTTTCTTGGTGGGGCCAGACGGCCGTAGATATCAGGTAGTCCGCGATCAGGCGACCAGGCACCAGGGGATCCTGGAACGTAACCAAGGAAACATCGGTCGGGTAGCGTACAAATAGCCGACTGTCGGGTAAATGCGTAGGCCAGGTTGGTGACCGGTGTGGTCTCCGGAGTATTAGGAGTCGCCGAGAGAAAGGTACGCACGAATGAAGGTCTGTAAATAGAGAAAAAGTAGAGGAGCGCAGTCTGGGATACTCCCAGCTGGGGATAAATGGGAATCGATACAAAGAGGCAACAATAATAGTGACTATCTGGGACTAGTTTTTCGATTTCAGAAGGCGGAAAAAATAAGAATGGTTATTTAATTTCATCTGTCATAGACTGCCGGTGTTTGCGCGATTCAAAAGTCTAGACCCTTCTCAAAGGCTTGGTCATCGGGTATGTCTACATTTAAGAGCTGTAAGGTTTGGGTAACCGTGAGGAATTTATCCAACGCACTTCTAAACCGATGGCTGGAAGTAGAACTGCGTATTTCTAACGGTAACTTATTCCATAAGTGAGAGTACACTGTGATGAAGAAATGTGAACGTAAGCTAGTATTGGTAATAGGAGTTGAAAGGGTAAGAATTCTAGAGCGTAGTGGATAGCTAGACACAGGCGCAAAGTGCAATGAATAAGAAGTACATGCCCGACTGTGAATGATGTTATACAAAAAGACAAGGTTCAGTTTCATACGGCGAAGCCATAAAGGGTCTAGTTTAAAAAATAAGCAGCTTTCTTTATAAATGAGGGGCGAGCTCCATCCAATCAGTCGCTTAGTAAAACTACTTTGAACTGATTCGATACCAATTCTGTCTGATTTCCGCATACTAGAGAAGATCAGTGGGCAGTATTCTAATAAAGGCTTTGCGTGAGATCTATAAGGGAAAAGAATGCAGTCTCGAAGTCGGAAGGAGCAAAATATTAGCCCCAGGCACTTTCTGGACTTAGCGACTTAGAGGGCCAAATATTCCAAGGAATTAAAGGTGCAGGAATAGTTTAAGCCAAGGTCTCGAACGATTTGCTTGTTAGCAATGGTTGAACCACAAACAGCTAAGGATCCTGGAGGTAGCTTGCATTTATATGTAGGAACCTCGCGTTTGTCAGCAGAAAAATTGGTCTGCCATGTTGAGCACCATCTATGGAGTGCATATATGTCTTTAGAGATGTTTAAGATAGCCGAGGCGATGCATTCAGGCTTGAATGAGTAAACAATTTTAATGTCATCAGAAAAAAGAAATGGAGTGCCATGGCTCACTGAGAGGAATATGTCATTTATATACATGAGGAACAACAGAGGGCCAAGGACGCTACCCTGTATAACACGGCTTGGAACAGTTTCCTTTTATTGAGACAACCTGAGAGCGATTAGACGGGTAAGAATTGATCCAAGATAGTATAGGGTCAGTAACGCCAAAGGATTGGATTTTGGCCAGAAGATGTGGGCGTGGCACGCGGTCAAAAGCCTTTGACATATCCAAGTAAAGTACTATAAGGGCCTTTCCACTGTCTGCCATTTCAGTGACGAGATTCAAAAAATTGAGTTGGCAGGTTGCACAGGATCTTGACCGAAGGAAACCGTGTTGACGAGGATCAATAACGTCCAATTGAAAGAGGTGCTTGGCGATGTGTTCTTTTTACGATTTTTTCCATTAGCTGGGAGAGGACAGGTGTATGGTCAATGGGACGGTAGTTTGTTACCTCATGCAGTGGACCTTTCTTTTGATGGGGGATTATGATTGAGTATTTCCAGTTTGCGGGCACCAGACCGGAGTTCATTGATAGGGTAAATATATTCAGTAGTAGGTAAGGTAAGTCAGGTCCGCATTTAACTATTGCAGTGGGCGATAGTCCGTCAGGTCCTGGGTAAGATGATGGCTTGAAAATGGTTAATAATTTGGAGATAATTGAGGCGTCCAATTCCACTGTGGAAAGAGTTGAAGGGGTAACTAGGGGAAGAGACGGAGGGTCAAAATTAATAATAGGAGCCATAGTTGAGGCGAAGAATGAGTTGAAGGCCTCTGCAATAGAATGGGGAGTAGAGGCGGATACACTGTCCATTGAAACAGTGTTTGGGATAGCTCCATGAGTATTAGAGGTTCTGGTCCTATACAGTAATAACAGTCGAAGAGAACTATTTTGGTGTTGCAGAGCTTTTGTTTCCTGGTTAGGCATTGTAGTTTCTTCAATCTTCTGGATAGTAGAAGTGAGGCGAAAAAGTTGAATAAGAATTGCAGAGTCGTGTTTAGTTTCATGAATTTTTAGAGCTTGGCATACCTTGTTTGCAGAGAAGTGATATAGGATTTCCTATTATTCCTTTGCTGGGGGAGGTAGGTAATCTTATCAAGATATCTGGAGAACAGTGCATAGAAAATATCAGCGGCTTGTTGTGGATCACGGGAGATAAAAACTCACTCAAATCAGCTTGTCAAATGGTTGTGGGGAGAACCTTCCAGTCAGGGAGAGGAGGGGGTTCGATGCAGTGTGATTTCAGGGTAGGCTGTGGGTCAGTGGGAAGGCGGCAGTTAACCAGATTGTGATCGCTACCGGGCAAACTTTGAGAGATTGAGACAAATATACGAGGGACTCCATGGGTGAAAATGAGGTCTAGAATGCTGTTTTTTTCTCGTATCCACCCTCCTACAGTAATACTTGTTACGAATGGTAAAAGGCTAGCGGGTGCAGATAAAGATGGCCAAGCTATCTTAGGCAGGTTTAAGTCACCAGTAATAACCTTTGTACTTGAGGGCAGTAGGGATAGGTATTCAGGTGCATCAATTAGGAGTGGAAGTCCGGAGAAATTTTCGCTTGGTTGACGGTACACACATACAGCATGAGGTTGAGATCCAGGAATGTGGACAGTTAGCCAAAGTGAATCGGGGAATGGAGTCGGGTAGATGGTGATGAAATGCTGTTGCATTAAAGGTCTGCTTGATAAATGCTAAACAATATCCACCGCGTCGAGTTTCCTTATTTACTGGGAAGACATTGTAGCCTACAAGAGAAATCTGGTCCGTTGGAGTGTAATTGGTGAACCAAGTTTCAGTGATCAAGATTATATCATAATTAGAACTAGTGGCCAGATATCTTAAGTACCGAATATTTTTATGATGGATCGGCTATTAAAACGAACCAAATAGATACTGTTATTGGTATTTAGTTTTGGGGAATTCGGTTGGTCAAGTAGGTTGTGTAGTGCGGAATAGTCTAGATTCTTGGTCTGGCTAGAAGGTCCATATGCGGGTGGCAAATCAGCACCATGTATTGGAGGGTTTGGTCTGCGAGCTGTTTCGTGGTACGGAGCGATGTTGGAAAGAGAGGGGCTGGTGACTCTGTGGTATCGGGCGGTGCTAGGATCCGATGTAGATGAACCCCCTAAGAAGTGAGGGAAGTCTGAAGTGTCTGATATAATGACATTTCCATTTGTCCGAGGAGGGCTGAAGATACGAGACTGCATAACAATGTAGTCCGCTAACAGCCCCGGTTTGGGATGCAGATTTTCGCACGAAGGTAGGGTTAATGAATAGGCAACCGGCAACTTTGACACGTGGCATTGTCAAAAGTAGGGCACAGACGGTGGTGGAGTGTGCCTAAGGAAACAATGGCCATTATTTGGAGCGCAATTATCATAGGGATTTAGAGGATTTGCCCATTGGAGAGAGGGTCTGAGGATCGCTTGGAGTTAGTTGACTCGACAGGGCCTCCAAGGTGAAACGGGCTTGTAGACTCTTGAGGGTAACAGGTTTGTTAGTCAGAAGGAGCTGAGGCGAGTCGACGGTGTTGTAGCTGTAGGGCCCGACGACCCCTCAACTCCACTGCTTGCATCTGAATAGGGAGGATCGTGAAGTGAGGTGACGACCAGGTAGCTGACTTGGGGGAGGGGTGGCAGCCGTTTAGAGTGGCTAGTGGCGTTAGTTGGTTGCATGCCTGTTGAGCAGTGCTTACTGGGCTTGGTAACCATAGCTCCAGATATATGCGGCGGCAGTATTGTCGCAGTCATATCATGAGGCCTCCAGGCGGACGTACTAGGGTGTAGGGACGATGTCACTGGTAGATCAGTTGTCTTGTGGCTAAACGGGGTTGGAGAACTTCTGGGTAGATTTGTGGAAGACCCTGAAAATGTGGAATTGTGGGTTTGATGAGGTTGGTCTTTGCTATTTATTCTAGCGGACGTGGTAGGTGAGGAGGCAGGGTGCCGACGTTTTTCTGGTGGTTGGGTCGGTGACATATACGATGCTTCCGATGCTTCGTTAAATACTTAAGAACTCTAGGTAACTGTACGACTGAACAAGCTGAAGGAAGTCCGACAAAAGACAAAATGAAACAAACATGAGATCGATATCACGGGATATGAATAACTGATTGCCAGTGACGCTGTTAGGGACTGCAGGCGATTGCATGATCAAATATGCAGGAGAGGGGTCAAAAATACGATGGAAGATCAATCATCCGGGGTCACATGAGTTGAGCTCTGGATGAAGGACTGCGTATTTTTTTGTGACTTTGATTGGTGGGTGAGGTGAGCATAAAGTGGTTCTTTTGTTCCGACAGACCTGGTGATGCCAAACAAGCTGAACAATGGTTGAAGAATCCCATCGCGATTTCAGCAGGATTTGTGTTGTTCACAACAGTGATATCTGAACGATCAGACAGTCGTTAGTGCTGGGGCTCTGAGTCTAGTAACTCCGCGAGGCAGAACAAAGGTATCGACTGGATTGGACCTGACAGGTGGTGAGGAAATCGATGAGGATAGATATTTGGAATGACAGATAGTAGCGTCTCCTTCTGAGCTCAGTGCAAATATGTGCATACAACCACTAGGAATGTGACCGAGCCTTAAGTAGGCCATGCACGACTACGAAATACTTAGGCGCCTGTAGACGGTACTGGCTCCGTAGCTTTAAAATTGTTGATTTCTAAAAGAGTCAACGGGAACAGCGATAGGAGTGAGAATGATTTTCAGTTCACAACTGGTGCTGGTGGTTGTGGCTGATCGTGAGCTGGATGCGCAACCTGAAAACCGTTTGGCGTACAGGTGGCTCCCTCTGCCAAGCCAGTTGTACTGGCACATCACTGCTGATTTCATGGAAGCCCGATGTGTGCAGGCCACAACTGTGAGCCTGACCGCACCCTGGGCCCTTGGGATTAAGACGAGTTTTATTGGGCAGGTAAAATAGCCGTAAAAGGCAAGTACTCCAAGATCTTGCTGCCAGAGATCGAGGGAACCCAAGGTCCACTCGACGGATTTTAAATTGCGGAAGTGAGAATATCAGATCGTCGGTCCAGCGCATAGGCCAGGTCAGTAACCAGTAAAGTACAGTATTGGAAGTCACTGAGGAACCGAGACGCGTAAGTGGGGACCTGAAGTTGAGGTATGGAAAAACGCTATCCGGGATGTTCTCGGCTGCGGATCAGCGGTGATAGGTGTGAAGAAGAAACCTTTCTAGTCAGTAGATCCCTGAGGCTGGTTATTGGGTGCCAGAAGGCAAACAGACCTGAAAATTTACATAATGGCATTGTCGTAAGTCAAATATGTATACGCTACCCAAAGGTCAGGAGGGTTCTCGTAGGCTTGGTCATCAGGTATCTTCATGTTGAGGGGCAGTAAGACCTGAGTATCACAGAAGAACTTATGCAGGTTTTCCCAAACGGACGGTTAGAGGTGAAGCTGCATATATCTAACGGTGTATCATTCCATAAGTTGGAGTACACTGTGGTAAGAAAGCAAAAATGGGTGCTAGTTCTGGCGATGGGGTTCAACAGGGTAAGAACCCGCTGACATGACGGACAGGTAGAAATGGAATCAAAATGAGGTAAACCAGAGTTGTATGGCCGGCTGTAAACGATTTTAAATGGAAAGGCGAGCTACAGTTTAACGGGGCAAAGATAAAAAGAGCCAAGTCCGAGAAGCATGCATCGTCCTTTACAGTTTGTGGCTAGGCATTAGCCAGTCATCTGCTCGGTGAATCTTTGTTGAACAGATTAGACACTAACTACTTCTAAATTATTCATACTGGAAAAAATTACCGGGCAGTATTCTTATAGGAATTTGGCAGGAGATTTAGAGAGAGAAATTAACCTCTTAGTTGAAAGGAGCGAGGTTTCGAAATCAAGCTTATTCTAGCTCTTTTGGTTTGAAGAGCGAATGTCAAGAGAAACTAGGCGTGCGGAGCTGGTTTAATCCAATCCCTCGAGACATTTTTCATCTGGCAACGGATGAACCAAAAGTGGCCAGAGACCGAGGAAGCAGGTTGAATGTGTATGAGGTTACCCCGCACTTGTCAGACGGAAAATTCACCTGTCAATTTGGGCACCACCTATAAAGTGCCAACACGGGGCAGTTAGGCCTGAAGGAGTAGACGATTCTGATTTCTTCCGCATAAAATGGAGTGCTGCGACCCGCTGAGCCAAACAAATTTTTCACTCAAAAACTCGGCAAATGAGCAAGAAGGTAACTCGTATAACACATTTTGTGGCCGGTTCGGGTTAGAATAATTTACATTCGTTGAAACAATCCGAGAGCGAATACACAGACAAGTGAGCCAAGACAGTGAAGGGTAAGCTACGCCGAGATGGTGGTTTGAGTAAAAAGATGAGGATGTGACAAGCGAACGAATGCTTTCGACATATCTAAATGAAGCACTATAAGAGTCGTGCCACTGTGTGCTGTCTTCGTCACACGAGTCTGGAAATGAGGCCGGTAGGTTGTGCGAGATCATTAACGAAGGAGGCCTTGTGGTCACATCCTGATAGGATTAAATTTAAAAGGTCACACCACAGTGTACTCTTTGACGATTTCTCTGTGAGCCTAGAGAAAATAAGATTGTGGCTTATGGGACGGCAGTTAGTTACGATATGCAATAGGCCCTTCTTGGGCGTAAGGTTGTGATTGAGTGACTCCGGTTGGCTTGCGCTAGACTAGAGTTCATGGGCCCAGAATGAACTGTTGCAGCAAGCGGCAGACCATCTAGCTCTGGTTAAGGGGATGGTTTGTTGAAGGTAAGTAATTAGGCGATATTTGGTACTTAGAATTTCACCAAGAACGGAGGTAAAGTAGCGACAGGAGAAGGAGCTGGGTGCTACATCAGTTATGGGGGCCACACTTAAGGCAAAAGAATTGAGTTAAAGACCTCAGCAATAAAGAAGGGATAGGAACGGGTATGCTTTCTGCTGAAGCTGTGCAGATGGTCACTGCGTGTATGGGGGGTTTTATCCTTATGCAATAAGGAAAACCGGAGTGGCCTGCCCGGTTGTTGCAAAGCCTTTAGTTGTTTATTACGTAGTTTGGTTTCTTCAAGTCTCTCAATAGAAGAAGCGATGCGAACAAGTCAAACTAGAAATGAGAGGTCGTGTGGACCTTGATGAGTATTTGACAGCTTCGCATACTCCGTTCACAGGGGAAAATATTAGATTTCCTGGTATTCTGTATTGGGCAGGCAATTAATCTACCGAACGCCCCCGGAAACCTGTCTACAGAAACGATTTTGGCAGAACGGCGAATGGGTGCCTCGTGCACACCGTGCTTCCCGTTGGTGGAGGGTGCCCCTACTCGCATATGCGCGCACTTGTCGGTGTTGACTGGCAGTGACCGCATACCATCTTTCAAGGGCCTGAAGAACAAGGTCATCTGAGTTTGATTTAATCGTGCGCCAGACGTAAATGTCATCCGCGTAGATGCGACACGGAGTCTAAAAATTGGTGGTAAGACATTTATATAGGCCAGGAAGTGGAGCGGACTCAGAACCGATCCCTGTGTAACGCCTCTAGTAGCAACTCGCCACGTTGACACTGACTGTGCTTCTCGTACTGCAAAGGTTATCCTTTTTAGAGAATCCCCTGTCCATAGAATCGAGTGAACCACTTCACCGGGAGCCTTAAGGTGATCTGACAGACGGACGTGTGGGACATTGTCAAAGGCTTTGCTAAAAGCCACGAAGATTACTTCTGTAGTGTCCTTCGGCCTTGGTGATCGTGCAGCTTTCTCGCACAATTACTGAGATTGTTGGGAGCCACCTACTCATCCAAAAAACCACTTTGTTGGTGGCATAGTAGATCATTTACTCCAGTATGTTCCCGAAGTCGTGTGACCAGCGGTTTTTCCATAGCCTTTCCCACTACCGGTGTTAGACTGACGGGTCGATAGTTGACGGCCTCGGCCTTCAACCCACTTTGGTATAGTGGTACAACGACAGCTTTCTTCCATTCCTGGGAAAGCTTTATCACTGCTAACGACGAGCTTAACAGTCGTATGACCCGTTGGGTCAACGCACCTGCCATCTGGTTTACCACTAAAGAAAGCACACCGTCAGGTTCCAGGGTTCGGTTAACTTTGACGGTAAGCATAGCTGTCCCTACTTCTTTCTCGGTGATTTATTGGCACGACATACGGAGAGCGTCTACCTCAATATGTGAGGGATGATTGTGCTTCAGTTCAACAGCATAGATTGACAAGTAGTGCCTCGCAAATTTCTCTGCCTTGCGCTCAGTTCAAAGCGCAGCAATCATCCATCCTGCAGGGCTTGTATGGCAGTTTTAGTTCCCGTTCTCCCCCGCGGATAGGAGAACAGGCTTTTGGGTGCACGGACAGAGCCCACAGCTAAAGCCTCCTCAAAGATACTTGACTTTTACCACTTCAGTTGAGTTCACTGATTGCGGATGGTGCTGCATCGGCTATATCCCTCTTCAGTTGCGTGAGGTTGTTTCCGTGCTCGATTCAGAAGCCCTAAAAGAAGCCCAAGTTGCGGATCAAACCAAGGAAGGCCTTTTTCTTGCAGTCCCTGTCTATATGGCAGAGCAAAACGTTTGACATAGGTGGAGGATTTCATCCTGAATTACTCCACAAGCCGTGTCCGCTTCGTACGGTCCTTGTTGATACCATATCACTAGTTGGGAAGGCACCCGCCAGACTGGATCTGTTCTGTGTTCCAGAAGGGAACTTCGCTCCTCTCTTTCAAATGATGGCAACCACCGCACGGTCACTGCTGCTCAGTGGAGGTAGGCATCCAATCTGCTGAATATCGGAACGTCTTGGAGGTTTTATCAGGTCCAGGAAAGACCTTTGATGGTCTTGATTTCGGGTCAGTATTCTGAAGTGTTGGTACAAAGAAGGCTCCAGCACCGTTGAAAGGAACTCACGGGAAAATAAGTCCACTGCTGCATTGCATTGCATACTCTCCCAGTCCACATTCGGCAAGTTGAACTCACCCAAAATTAGACAGCAGCCACTGCCAACCCAAAGTCGTGCGCTAGTCAGTATTTCCGGAAGGTCTGCTTCTGGGGACCGAAAGATGATTCCGACCGGCAAAAATACACTGAATGTTAACCTTAAGCGACACCGGAGATTCTCCAAAACCCTCAGGGTCTATCGGGCGGCCAGGCTGTGGCTTAGGGACGTCTGCTTGGATGTACATCGCCAGACCTCCCACTCTCCGAGTTTGGCTCCCGCCAGCACAATAAAGTGTGTATCCTGGGACCGTAGGTTCCAAGTCCATCACCTTCCTGGTAGGTCGCCTCTCCTTCAAGGCGGCCACTGTTGGTGACTGGCTAACCCCGTGCCCCTAGCTCATCTCGCTTGTTCAACAGACATCTGACATTAGACGACATGATACGAGCTCGCCATCTTCTGTCTTCCCTCTCCATGCGGACCCTTATTGAATCTCCACTGCAGGGACCGCCCAGTTGGTGACGCTGTTGAAAGTGAATGGTTTCCACCTCAATTGAAGACGGCCCCGTTGAACACGAAAATCCCGGATAGGAAAACCTGTTTCTCCCTTGGCTTGGAGTTAACAGAGCTCTGTTCTCGGAGTCGAGATCTCGAAGTAGTTGCCCTTTTTCTCCTCTTAGTGCGTGGGACCGCTGCAGCACCGAGAAGCATCCCTCTTTTGAACCCAAGACCGCCTTGAGCGGGCGAGGGATGCCATTCTTATGTATTTTCCCTAAACAAAAATCTGCTTTGACCTTCATGTTATCTGCCAGGTTTTCGTCATCCATGGGGAAAATCTTGGCGAATATGTCACGTAGAAGAGACATGTCGTAGTCTAATCGAATTTGTGACACTGACTCCGCTGATCCCGGTAGATTAAGAACGAGGAACCATTGCGTCCTTGGTTGCTGCTCCGTCCGTTGACGAGGCTTTACAGTTTTCCACCGACCTATGGTTTCCGTCTGTCCCAGACGTGGGTCAGTGTCTCCGCCAGCGACATTCGAAACTTACGAAACAACAGTGTTGTCTTCTGAACTCATTGCTACCGTTGGTTTGCAGGTAACCACGGACCTCCTTCTACGATATTGCTTCACTGCCGTCTATTGGATATTTATGGCGGATGAAGCATCTTCGGCTTGGGACCTGTGGCTGGCTACACAGGGTGCTGCGGATTCCCAGTTCGGAGCTGCATCAGATGTAGCGGTTTTTCCTTTATTTGCAGTGACACAGTCTGTGTGCAAAATTTGGAGGAATGAGGAGCCGCGAGATTGCAGCCGCTCATATTTATTCTATCGATGTTTTTACTCTTTAGGTGAAGCTATCACTCACAATAATCACACGGAATAGCATTGACACAGAGGACGATATTTCCCTTGCATACCGAACAGGCACATTGATTCTCAGAGGTAACGTGACTCACGTTCATCATAGGTCCGCCGAAATGCCACAAGTATTACACGAAAATATATCCAAGAAAAGCACAACGGTAGAGGCCCGGTTTATTGTAGCTACGCGCGGATTAGTTCAAGGCTCATGGTCGCTGCAGGTGAATGACTTACCAAAAGACAATCATTACCGAAGTACCCTTCTTTGCAGCATAGAGGGATACATGTGAATATCGTTAGTGCAGGTGCCTGGAATTACCAGTTAGGTCAACTGGACAACGAAGAAGGGCTCAGGATTCTAGTCTGGACCGTATCACGTGCCTTGCGTTGCCGGTGAGCTGGGAGACAGGTCACCGGGCAACGGACGAGGCTCCAGTTTTGTGACATTTGAATTAGCAAAAATCAGGAGAATTTGCTGGTTATTACGGAAAACAAGACACAAAATGGGTTCTTTGTTCACAGAATTCTAAAAGCAGCTCTTGTTTATTTCTTTCGGTCATCAGGCTGTCTCTCAGGTCGTTGTGTTTGGCGGTCCTGTTGTAGTAATCGGGGCGGATATTCCGTGTTTGGCGATGTTCGGGTTTGGTTAGCGTATGTGTGGAAAATCATTGAGATGCCTACTAAGGGTGGAGCTCATGGTGGCTCTGCAATTTTTATTATCAGACGGAAGATGCGTAACTTCCTACGGAAGGTCGCTGGTCCTGCATGCTGCAGCACGTACTGGTGTACGGCACTCCTCTGTTTTCGTGCTGTATGTATAAACCCCTTCCGCGATCTAGGTTTTACGACGTTCAGTGGTTGATAGTCAATAATAGTGTATAAAATGGCATCGATCACTACACTAGATGTCCATATATATACGTGTACATTATATATATATATATATATACATATATATATATATATATATATATATAACCCATAGGGTTTTGTGTATTTTAAATTATTGGATAAAAACATGCCCAGCTGGCCAACCCATACGAAGCCCATAAGGGGCTCGTGGGGGCGAACTGTGGCAGTGCTGTGAGCACTATCACTACGATATTTGGCAGCGTTGCCGGGGCCCACGTGAACGTGCTCACACTTCGGGAAATAAACTCGTGGGAAATTAGCACGCTCTCTAGGGCTTTTGAATGGAGTCTCCTCCTTCTTGCTTAACTTAAATGATTCCTTGCAGCAAAATCGTTTCAAAACCGGCCCGAAATCGATCGGTCTTTGGCCGGTTTTCGAGCGGTTTGTATTATTACACTGATCGGTTTTCGAGGCGTTCCTGGGTGGTTTCTGATTCTTTTTTGAACGGTTTCCGAGGGGTTTACGCCAGTGGTGTAGAATGCGTGATATGCTTCCTTAATTACTATGAATTTCCTCAAATTGCGTTTCTGCGTGCTCACTTTTATCTCCAAAATTGTGGTTTTTTAATAGTTGTCCTTATTTTACCCATTTCAAGGGCATGAAATAGTACGATCTATAACTTGCTATTTCGCGGCACTTGAACGTAGTCACCCAGTATATTGAAATAAAATGCCCATCAGACAGTGTACATTACTTTGGTTTTCGATTTCCCTCGTATCAATTCGCTGTTGACCCGTGTAAAATGGCTGCTAAACAAACCGGTCCAAAACAGGTGTTACGGACGGGCTGTGCGCTACAAGGGAACCTACGCACACCCTTCTGTTCTGTCGTTATTTACAGCTACTTTATCTGATATGACGGGGACATAGTTTGTGAAAAGTGCACAGGCGTTGTGTAAATTCGCGCATCAGTTTTGCCAGCAAATACGGCATGTTCATTTGGTTTATGGCGTGATTCTGTCCTACAGAGGGAATTTCTAAGTGCGCATGTGTAATTATCAACTCCCTTGAAATCCCTATGAATTCATATGCGGAAGTTAATATATATATATATATATATATATATATATATATATATATATTATATATATATATATATATATATATATTATATATATATATATATATATATATATATATATATATAATTGTACTAAGTATTTACGGTGTTACTCTTGCACCATACTGCATACGTTTGTGGTAGAAGTAAACACAGCAGCACATTGCCTAAAACTGCTGTGGCCAGGTGTGGGAAAGCATGGGGATAGTCCACAATTGCCGTGCCGAGTGTTGGGATTGCTCACAGAGCCGTTAATATATGTAATTCGTGGATCTTCATAGTATCTGTGCATTTTCTCGGAAAATGTTCTTTTTGAACATAATTGACAAATTAATGATTTAGAACGGCAGGAGAAATTTGCGCAGGTTAATTTGAGTGAGACAATGGAAAGTTTCAATTGAAAGCCGTGAAAGGTATACTAATTTCCCACGTACTTTTCCAAAGTTTGTGCATGGCCGTGTGAGCCCCTTGCGGGCCTTGGTAACGCTGCCCAAACGTCGTAACGGTAGTGCCCACACGAGGCCCATGTAGCACCCGTATGGGAGGGTCGCTTGGGAACTATTGAAAAGTTGTAATTCATTGCGGTCGTATTGCGTCTTTGGTCTCCGTTTGTCCCGGAAACTTTTGTTACTTTGTTTCAATTTGCTGCATGAGTCGAACCACAATATACCTGACATTTTCATTGACTTCCGTATTGTCTCATTACAGTGTAGCGTAAAGTAAAGTTTAGTTGGTTCTGCTGACTAATTTCTGAGTATATCGCCTGAGAATCTACCAACGCAGCAGAGTGGTCGTTTGAATGACCGTAATGTGTTCAGTTATGGTCGGTTGGTTATGGTCTACGTACGAGACTCGTGCAATTAGGCGAAAAACGTAACAAACAAATAGCCTACCAGTGAGAGTTGCTTCTACTAGTTTCTTAAACTGGCCTGAAATTCCGAAATTGTTTCGTTCTAGTTAGTGGGTAGTCATTGCTTTCCTAGTCGTTGGTTTTTAACCAGTAAGGTTCTGGTTTGGGCCGCTTTGAAATTTAAATGCGGCGGGAGTACGCGTTCACATGCAGTTTTCGGTGTTATTTTCCACTGTCTCTCCAATGCTAAAAGCACTGCACAAAAATCAAACTGTAGATTTGGTCTGGGTTATGTTGGCCACATTTTCACTGTTCAGTGGATTTTAGTGTCTCCGACACGACCACCGTTATTGTTTTTTGACCTGGAAGCGGCCCTTAAATTCAGTGGGCTGTACGGTATTCCGACACTTTTGTTTTTTAGGTACACCAGAAAAAATCACTTCCATCATAAAACCTCTACATGAAATGCCTGTGCCAAGTTCGCACTTACGGCATTCGTTGACCTAAGTTCACAAAAGATGGCATACATCATAGTTGCTCCCTCCTTTTTTATTGCACGTAAAGTGGATTACAACATAGGGGGTAAACTCCAAAATCAAAAGATAAACCGTAAAAATGGATTTCAGGGAACATTCACATAAGAATCAGTTTCTTGATTCTGTTTTTGAAGAGAAAGAGAGAAGTTGTAAGTGGACCGGAAGACAGAGGGAGAACGTTCCATAGTTTACCTGTCCGGCGAAAAAAGAGATCGGAAGATGGAAGCACGACATCTAGTAACAGAAATTTGCTAAAGACGACAAGTTGCTTGTGTACGTGATGACCAGGGACACGTTTTGGGCAGAGGAACTGCCGAATCGAGCCCAGAAGAACAAGGTCGAAAATAGTACTGGTAGAAGATGAACGATGAAACAACAGCCGGACGATGGGTTAGTGACTACAGGTCAGAGGTTAAAGAGGAGTCGTTGGCCAGCCGGGTGACTTTTCGTTGGACCCGATCAACAACAGAAAGAGAGGTAGACGAAGCTTCACCTCACACTTGACTGCAGTATACAAGTTCGGAATGGTTTTGAGCTTTGTACAGCAGAAGACAAGCTGGTGTGAAGAAGCGTCTGGTGCGAAACAGAAAACCAACTTTGCGGGTAGCAAAAGAGGCGAGCTGAGATATGGAAACTGGGCAGCATAGAGCAGTTATGCAGTACACCTGAATCAAAGGATAAATGTGGGGAGAATGGATGGTGTTTCTAATAAATTGAGAAAAGAGAAGTTTTGGAAGCGTTAAATGCAACATGATCATGGGTGTCCCAGGAGGAGATGTGTTCGAGATCGGACTGTAGGGATACACTGATTGCATGGTGGCATGGTGGGAAGTGCGGTAAGAAAGGGAAAAGTGAAGGGTGACATCATCGGTAAGGGAACGGATTGGGTTAGAGGTAGTAGATAGATCATTAGTAGATTAAAGAAATAGGGTGGGTGCAAGTACTGAACCTTGGAGAACGCAAGAATTCACGGGAAATTGCTGGGACAGAACCCCATGAATTCAGATGAAGACGGTCCACTTACTGAGAAAAACTTGATGTCCACCATACGAGAGCAAAATAAAACCCGAAAGTGAGCAGTTTCGCCAGAAGACCTTTGTTTCAAACTTGGTCAAATGCCTCAGAGACGTCGAGCGAGACCATGTGTGTTTCGCCGTGGTTGTCCAGTGCAGCCCACCAGGAGTGTTGAGAGCTAGGATATCGCGAGCGGGACGGCAAGGTCGGGATCCGTATTGGCGACCATTAAGTAGTCCTTCTCATTCGAGAAACGCATGCAGTTAGTCGGAGATGACAGTTCCGAATACTTCCGAAATGATAAGTGTGAGGGAAATGGGATGGTAGTTATTCTAGTCAGGAAGATCGCGGCGTTCGGGAATAGGAATACTAGAGGCGTAATTCTAGGGTTCGGAAAAGTATAAAGTTGGAGAGAGACAGACGGGAAACAACGTAAGAAAGGAGTCAATTCAAGGGCACATTTTAAGGATGATAGGTGGTATATTGTCTGGACCGGGCGATTCGCATGCGTCCAGAGAACGCAGTGCTTGGTGGATCTTCCTAGTGACAATATGAGGTAGAAAATGCGAGGACAGAAAGAGGAGAAGGAACCGGAGGAGTAGGATGAGAGGATGAATTGGAGTTGGAGGCAAACCGGGAAGAAAAAAACCTCGGCTTTCTCGTGGAATTCGCGAACAAGATCACCAGAGAAATTCCAGATGGAGGGAAATTGGAAGGGCGAAAATTGCGGGAGACTGCTTTGGCAAGGGATCAAAATGTTCGGTTACCAATGGCAGATGAGAGTAAGCGTCCTTTGGCTCTGTATGGTTGACAAGCATCTGTTCCTGGCTTGCACGAAACGGTGGTAGGAGTCGGGAGTGGGCGAGCGGCACCAGTGGTGAAATATTGAACGCCTCAAGCGTACAGCACGATCACATGCATGGTTGAACCACTCGGGAGATTCCGGTTTGCCGAAATTAAGTGAGGAATAAAAAACAGCATACCTTGGTGAACAATGTCAGTGAAGTTAGAAACGGAGTCAGAAACGTCCAAAGTAACGAAGCAGTCACTCCAAGGATAGGAAACCAGGAAATTGAGAAAGCCACCTCAAATGGCTGAAGAACAGCACCAAAATGTGTGTCTCGAGCTGGGTGGAGGATCAGGTCGAGTAAAACTGATGGGACAGGAAATAATACAGTGGTCAGATGAGCCAACTGGAGGAAGAGAAGAGATGCCTGGGGAGAGAGAAGGAACAGGAGTGAGAATAAGGTGAAGGCTATGGGCACAATTGCCAGCTCGATCAGAGATACGTGTGGGAGGAGCAACAAGTTCGCACAGGTTGTCAACCACTGCGAAATCTTCGTTTTCGCCCCCCCCCCCAGATGTGAAGTGTCCGATGAGTGAATCAACCAGTCTCCATTGTGGACATTAAAATCTCCTAAGATGGTGATATGACAGTTGGGATCCGTAACAAACAAGTGCTCACTGTTCGAAGGTAAAGAGAAGATCGGTTGGTTGCTATTGTTGGATGAACAGTAAACAAAACAAAAGTAGTGGGTAAAATAAGGACGTCGGGGCTTTAACCACAACTGAAACTCACGACTGGAAAAGCCAAGATTTTGGAGTATGGGTGTGACAACTGTCTGGTGGACAAAGGCAAAAGCATGAGCTTTGGGTGAGAAAGAGGAGTAAGAGGTATATTTGAGAAATTGGAGGTGGGTGATTTCTGATGGGGGGATTTGAGTTTCGGTCAAAAATAGAGCAAGAGGAGAAGATTGGAGAAACTGGTGTACAGAATCGATATTATAGTTCAGTCTGCGAATTTTTATGAGGATGATGAGTTCAAGCCTGTTTTCCGAGTGAGCAGAGAGAGTGGGAGAGCGATTACCTGTGTGATTGTGCATTGTCATGCTTCATAATGTGGAGGAAACCGGCAGACATGATCCTGAAACTTAAAGGGATGAACCACATACGGCCTCAATAGATCAGGCGTGGTAGTGAGCCGCGCGACAGCGGAGCTGTCTGCGGGGACAATGGTTGGTGGCGGTCGAGTGACTCACAGCGTTTGATTATCATCTCAGAGGTCGGAGATTCAAGTATCGTCACTACCGGTCACTTTGGTGGTAATCCACTGTTGTCCGGCTCGAAAACACACCTGACCTATTGCGCCCCTGTATGGTTCTACACTGTAGATCCTAGGTTATGATTATCGTTTACCCCTAAGAGTTGCAGCGGGTTATTATTTCTGTGGGGCATACCTCTTCCACTTCACTCATGCTCGAGATTGTAACAAAAATGGTTTTTATGTTTGGGTAATGGTATTTGGGTGGGTAAATGTTGAACCTTGATTACGCCGACAAATGTTCCAAATAAAGATTCGGGTGATTTGTAAGCTGTTCTGAAATACTTAACCATGCTTGGTATGCGTTATACAGCAACACAGTGGGAGATGTTGCTTTTGGATCCGGTTTGTCCAACCCCGTACCTTACGATTTTAGAAGAGAGAAGCCAGATGGACAAATTCTGTTATCTGGGCAGCTGCGTTTTACCTGGAAATTGGATTCGGATGGTGCGTCGTCGCGTATGTGGAGGTGCATGCGACTTTTGCCTACCTCAGTCGTCTGTTGCTTTGACATGGCATCCGTTAGTCCGTCAAAGGACGAGTGTATGCTGCAGCACTTGAGCCAATTTTATGCTGTTCAGGAATGTGGTCATTTCGGGTGGAGAATGCACGAAGATGATTGATCGTTAAACACCGTCCTCTTTGTGGCGATGATCGAATTCGGTGGGAACACCGTATCGACGGTGCCGTGGTTAGGCTTGGACTATTAATTTCACCGAGAAAACCAATAAATCAAATAAAAGCTCACTAGGCTGAGGTGGCTGGGCATGTGTTGCGCACATTGCCAGATAGTCTTCTTCGACTTTCGGTGTTCGCCGAGGCGGGTAGTGGTTGGAAGGTGAGTAGGAGTGGCTATTTCATGACATGGAATAAATGCCTGACTAGTGACCTGGGCCATATAGGACCTGCCAGGCTATTTGAATGAGGCGCAAGAGATCCGTTCACTTAGTGTATACATACTTGGGATGATATGGTTAGTGTTGCGACCAGTGACGTTCTTGTATTTTCACGCTTTTTTACTTTGTGTTATTATTTTTAGTCTCCCCAATTTTTTTCCAGCTTCCGGCTAGTTTGATTCATGAGTGAGGTCAATACCCAACAGCCTAACACAAACAGCCTGGTAGGTGACAGTGGTGAGGTCTCTCATCGGATGTTTGGAACCTTACAAAATGTTACATTTTTGCATTTCAAGTTTTGTTCAGTAGCGTCCTCAGTTATTCGCTCCACCATTTATTCCAGCTAAAGGCGAGCTGTGACTCGTGGTCATATTCAAGACGTACGAGTAGTCGATATTTACTGACAATCTCAACAGATACGCAAATGCGCTACTGAATGGATTAATCTTTCAAATGGTGTCAGAAACAGATCCGGACAGTTCGCTCTCTTTTTACGCAGGATTATGTCTGGCCGTCTTGTCCACTTTGATGATTGGTTCTGGTTTTATATTCAAAAAACGTGCCTTGCTACGCGCGGCGAATCGCGGCATCAGAGCAGGTGAGTGTTGTGCCGCACCAACTATTTAAGCTTAAGGCGCAAGATTGGAGTGGACTTTTTTGTTGCTTTTACTGTCCTAACAACTGCCTCATTCCCTGGCTTCAGGTATGGATTAGTGACACATATTGTGGTGTGCAAGAATCAGTGGGGGTTGCTCGTGTTCGATCTGCAGAATACAAAAACGCAGGAAACTCCATGAGCGCAAAGGCTCAGTAAGCACATCAACAGGATCCTACACTTACATCAATCGAACACCAATACAGCTGCCAACAGCCTGTTCACAATATATATATATATATATATATATATATATATATATATAATATATATAATGTGCACATTCCGTTTACGAGACGTCTCCTCACAATCAGATGGGAAATCCTTCGCGTGCCGCTTTCGGAAGTAACTTAGTCAGATGAATGAGTCTTTTAATGTCATATTGCTTGTTGTCATATTTATTAGATTTAATGGCATGTTGATATAATCAGGGACCGCTGAGCCTAATACGAACTCCTGGCACAGGTTTTAAAGGTTAAAGAGAAGCCATGTAAAGGACTCTATTTATTATGCCGGGATGGTCGGACGATAAAAGTCTTCCATTGCCGAATATAAGGGAATCGGCTTTCCACGACCTTATTTCATCATGCATCAGACTAGATGTGCCTCTAAGTTTGTATGGTATTTGGAGCGGTTTTGTATGATTCAGGAAGACGTAGGGCGGTCAAGGAATCAAAGAATAGTACACGAGTAATCGGCTTGTCGCTTCTCGTCGAATATCGGAACAACAGAGAACCCGTTGGTCAGTTGAATAAAAGACGCAGGCTGAACCACGACTGACATGAATCAACCAATCAGTCAATACTAGATGCTTTCCGGATGCCTAATATTCGCAGTTTCCGTAAGTGGACGTGTATTTTCTCAAGTTCATTTCTGTAGCTTTATTTTTTGTTCAAGATTCTACTCATATGAGCTAGTTTTGACATCTATTTTGTGCTGCAGGGTGTAATTTGTCCGTGCCTGTGTGCTTATATATGAAAGTATCTGATAATATTCCGCTACAGTACATCTCATCTGACATTGACCGCCTTGTTATTGCATTCAGGTGATGGCGGCCTGATCTACCTGCGTGATTGGATGTGGTGGGCTGGATTGTCTTTGTTTGCTCTGGGAGAAGGGGCCAATTTCGTGGCTTATGCCCTCGCTCCGGCCGTCCTTGTCACTCCACTCGGCGGACTTTCCGTTTTGGTATGTGCGGTACTAAGCTACCAGTTTCTCGGCGAACGGTTAAATCTTGCCGGTAAACTGGGCTGCTTGGTATGTCTGTTGGGTTCTACACTGGTCATGTTACATGCACCAAAAGAGCAAGTGGTGGACACTCTGAACGAGATGCGTGTAATATTCTTCGACCGAGGCAAGTGATTATTTGTTTCAGATTTTATTCTTCATCCGTTCATTGTTCTATTGAGTAGTGAGATATCACAAAAATGAAGCCGATAGTCGTTAATATCTAGCTTGAATAACCCATCTAGTATTAGTCATCAAAGTGTCTACTAAAACACCTTTTAATATACCTCTTACCTTCTTTACCATTGATTTCATACTGTTTTTTTGTTTCGCAAACCGCTAACCAAAATGTAACAAATGAGTTTCATAATTTTTGTAAGTTTGCCAGTTATATGATTTTTGGGAGTTGTGCACTCAACCCGTTAAATGAACACTGTAGCCGGTCTGCATTCCTAAATTTTAAGTGACCTGCAGGCTAGTATTCAAGATCCCAGTTCCATCAAGCGAATGATGCCCCATTTAATCCTTCCCCGAACTTCCAGTTACACCTTTCTGATGGTCCTAAGGTTATAGTCTCCTGTCTTCCTAGCGTTGGAACGGTTGTTAGTGAGAGGGTTAACGTGCTGCTGGACTGGATCCCAGTAGACAGTCGAGTATACGCAGTGAGATTCAGGAGCTTGCGTAAATTGAACAGTTACTGTCCTGATAGACGCAAATTATTTGTCTTTTCGGCAGTATGCACCCACTAAATGTAGCCCAGATGCCATCAAAGATAACTTCTATCAAAAATTAAACAACCTCTTACGTAAAGCGAACCAGACCGATATCGTGATTTTCGCATTGATGATGTTAGAGTACGTCGGTTGTCATGGGACGAAGCACATTTAGGTCCTTTTGGCCTAGATTCCTGTTGTTCGGACACCGGTTTTTAGCCCCGTGCTCTGGTTGTTACATCAGTCACCGATTACGTACGTACCGAATGCAAAAGACTTCGGGACACCGATTCAGAATGTAACCCTTTACTCAACTAGTAAGAAGCGTGCATGGGCTGGAACGCAGAAAAACGGTAACGTAAATATAACGTATAAAATGAAACCATAGAACGGGAGGTGAATTAGCATGACATTCACCCCTATCAAGAAAAAACAGCTAGTTTCAGTATGTAGGGTGGGATGGGGTTATGGTAAGCAGAGGAAGATGACTGACTCAGGCTTCTCTGTTGCGCGAATTATACGGGTGAGTTCTCTATTGTCGAGTGAGAATGTCTGAAACTGTATCGGGTGTAGGAGTGTTGAGTGTGGATGGGATTATGGGTATATCTCTGGTATCATGTTCCATCGCATCATTTATGGAATACAGATTTGTTTGGGGTGTACCATGGGAAACTCCCGATATCTGAGCCAGTTCCGATTCAGGCACCGGCAATTCGCCTGTCGGAGCCAATCGTCGTACAGAAAAATTTTCTTCCTTACCACTAGGCAGTTTAACGCCGGCATACTGGGAGTTA
Source organism: Fasciola hepatica (assembly GCA_948099385.1). NCBI lineage: Eukaryota > Metazoa > Platyhelminthes > Trematoda > Plagiorchiida > Fasciolidae > Fasciola > Fasciola hepatica. Next base: position 880,803 of record CANUEZ040000027.1, read on the forward strand.
CAACTGACTAGCCCGACTTCATCAACCATCGAATCAAACTTAGAGGATTGATCCATCAGTTTGAACACCACGGGACCTGAAACTGTAAGCCATGTTGGCAATGAAGTACCGTTAGTTGGTCGCCGGGAAAAGTTAAATAGCCTCTCATGCGGAGTGCAATTCGTTGCTGTACACAGCAGTGAGCGGTTGGAATGCAAGGCATCTGGGAGAACGGTCTCCCGTTGCGAGTTTGGTAGATCTCTGGTTTTTAGAGCGAGAGTGGATGGCTTTGCAGAGCGTGTCGTTCAGGCGTTCCACCTGTCCATTTCCTTGGGGATTAAGTGCAGTGGTGCGGCTGAGAGCCACGCCCTTATTTCGCAGGAACTCAGACAACTCAGTCTCCATGAAACTCGTCCCTCGATCAAAATGTATGTATCTCGGCATGCCGAATATGGTGAAAAGTTTGCACAGGCAATCGCTAACAGTAGATAAGTACATATCCGCACAAGCAAACGCTAAAGGAAAATGCAAGTATTCATCAACGATAGCCAGGATATATCGATTACGAGTTGTTAAAGGCCGAAGGCCTTTGAAGTCAATGCTCAGTCTTCCGAACGGTTGTGTTGCCTTGATAGGACGACCGATGGGGGTTTATAGAGTCGTGGCTTTATTTTTGCACAAATGCTGCATCGCGAGATCATGTGTTTGATCTCTTCAATCGAATAGGGCAGATTTTTAGATCGCACAAAGTGGGCCATTCGGGAAACTCCAGGGTAGCATAGCGAATCGTGCAGTTTTCTCAGCTTGGCCGCATCAGAAAGAGTACCACATGTTGCGAGGTAGCGTATCAGCAACTGCATTGTCTTTTCCGGGCCTGTACATTGTCATAACAATACGCAGATAGTTCAAGTCTCCGTCGCTGAATCTTATCCTTCTTGATCTTGCTTGCCTGTCTACCGTCGTACACGAAGGCCACAGAGCGTTGGTCAGTGTTAAGTTAAAAACGGTTACTTAAGAGATAATGTCGCCACTTACGAAGGGCCTCGACAATTGCACATGCTTCTTTTTCGATAGCAGAATGATACCTTTCACTGGCTGTTAGAATACGAGAGAACAAGACTACGGGGTGATTATTCTGCCTCAGTGAGGCGGCTATTGCGACGTTCGAAGCATCCGTTTCAATCACTAACGGGGCACTTTGGTCCACCGTTACAACCATAGCGCTTTCTATTGCCTTTTTGAGGAGTTCGGAGACACGTTTTACATTTTCTGTCAGAGGAAAAGTTGTTTTCCACAAGTGGATTGTTCTTATCAGAGAACGATGGTATCCACTGCGAGTAGTGGGAAAACATGCCAATGACACGACGCAGGGAGTTTATGTCGTTTGGTGATGCGATCTCGCGCAGGGGTTTCATCCGCTCGGAGTCAGGTCCTACTTCTCCTTGCGATATCAGGTGACTCAAAAGTTGGATTTTGTTTGCGGCAGTCACAGTTTCGGTCGTATTAAATGTGATGCCGTATTTCGCGGTGGCCTTCAGGAAACGCTCAAGGTTTCGATCGTGGTCTTCCTTGATCGCGCCGCATACTGTCACGTTGTCTATGTAGGCGAACGTATGTATGACACCTTCAACCTTCAGGATTTCGCCAATGGTGCGTTGAAAGCAGGCAACTCCGTTGGTAACCTCAAACGGTATACGCCTAAATTGAAACAGAGCACCACACGCCTCAAATGCAGTATATGGCTTCTCGTGCTCCGCGATAGGAATATGATAAAATGCACTCTTTAAATCCAGAGTGCTGTATATTGTATAACGAGATATAACAACCATTTTGTCGATTCGAGGAGGAGGATAGGAATCCAACTGAGTGAAGCGATTGATAGTTTGGCTGTAATCCACAATCATTCTTTTCTGTTGGGTCGCGTTCTTAGTTACAAGGACTTGCGCTCTCCAAGGGGAATTGGACGGTTCAATGATGCCATCACTCAGGAGACGCTGGATCTCAGCCTGCTTTAAGTATTCGTCCTCAGCAGAATGTCTGCGAGACTTTGTAGCGATGGGTTTGCAGTCAGGCTACAGGTGAACAAATAAAGGAGGAGACAGTACCTTGGCGGCATCCAGACCGCACAGCGAAAGCGTACCGTGTTTGCCGCCGAACAGTATCTCCACCTTGTCATGTAACCCGAGAAAATCATGGTCAAGTAGAATATCAGTGCAAAGGTTACTCATGACAGTAAGTTTAAGATTTTCATACGAAACGTTTTGGTGGCGAATGTTTGCCAAGCAATATTTTGTAATAGCACACGACAGAGACGTAGAGACCATTGTTATTCGATGGGAGTCTACAACAGACTGCGAAATGTAGTTGTCAGAACTACCGGTATCTATGAATGCTTGAAGTTCTACATTATTCGCGTGGACTCGAGTAGTCGCGCGGGACAGACAAGGAAGTGCGGCGGCCGTCAAAGCAGAGGACAGTAGTGGATAGACAGCCGAGGTAGCGGATGAGTTAGTCGGTTTTGAACGACATACACGCTTGAAATGACCTGTTTTTCCACAGGCCTTGCAAATGGCATCTTTGGCAGGGCACTTCATACGAGGATGCTTAGAATAACCAAAAAAATAGCAGCTATCCTTATTAACAGCAGACACAATTGGTTCGGTCTCGATCGTTGGATTGACTGGTTTTGTCACTGACGGAGAGCACACTGGGTTAGCGGAAGAGCAGGAAGCGTTCTCATTTGCGTAGGACTGACATTGTCTCTGAGCAGCCTCTAATGATCTAGCGATGTCACAGGCCGTTTGAAAATTCAGGGTAGATTGTTCCAGTAGTCTTGTTCGAATGGAGTTGGATTGAAGACCGGTAATGTATGCATCGCACATAGCCTTGTCACAATATTCTTCAGCAGATACAGGGCTAAAGTCGCAGTCCTTTGCTAGTGTTTTTGATATTCTGGATGAACTGGTCTATGCATGTGGTAAGGAGATAACGAGCGAAAACCACATTTCTGGGGTGGACCTACAGGGACTGGAGGGTTGAAATAGCACTGTCAAAAGTCTGACATTCGGAAATATGTTCTTGAACATTCAGAGAAAGAAAATTAACAAGTACGTCAAGTTTGTCGGTTTCTTCGGATTGCAGTCATTTCAGAAACACATTGAGGGTCCGCAGCCAGTATGTCCACTGTTTGGGTGCATCGGGAGCGTCTATGTCAGTGTCAAATTTATCCGGGCGCAGATAGCGGTCCATTTACTTGTTCGTTTGTTCGTTTTACTAGTTGAGTAAATTGTAACGTCAATCATCGATTACGTACGTACCGAATGCAAAAGACTTCGGGACACCGATTCAGAATGTAACCCTTTACTCAACTAGTAAGAAGCGTGCATGGGCTGGAACGCAGAAAAACGGTAACGTAAATATAACGTATAAAATGAAACCATAGAACGGGAGGTGAATTAACATGACACTGGTCATCGTATGTTTCTCGGTAATACGAACTTGAGACGCTTCAATTGCCGGCACATCATGTGTCGTTCATCCTCTTCGTGTCGGGTGTCCTAGATTGGTAAAAGCTGCTCAGCTCTCGTTAATCGTGACCTGGTATTCTCTCCAACCGCCTCCAGCTATTATCAAGCTCTCAAAGTGCCTGAAGTTATCAACTAACTCGAGCTGATGAACGCAAAAGAGTACTGCAGACACAGACTCCTGCCAGATTTGTAAAAAAACGTTTTGCACTTAAAAGGCACAAAATGCATACCATATCTGGGCACCCTAATCTCCAGAGGGTTCAAAACGTGTTGCATTGCCTGTGCATTGACACTCAGCGAGGTGATGGCATCGGCGCATTATTCGAAAGCCGCTCCCTGGAAGGAGCTCAACTCCACCATTTGAAAGACCAGATAAGACATTCTACAACATCCTGTACGGAAAAGTTGAAGAGAAATGGGGATATATAGCAACCTTATCAAAACCCGCTGGAGACGACAGAAAGAGGATGAAGGCTAACCGTAGGCCTTAGCTCAACCTGAGGTATGACGATACATATTGCAGGGTTGGCATATGCTTCTCAGGCACTCCACTTGTCAACAAACAGTTCCATAATGTACTTTTAACAGAGTCGAAGGCCGAGTGAATGTTTAGTAACATGATGATCGCTGGTCTTCGGAAGATATTAGCGGTGAACTGTAAGCAGTCTGCGGGAAGATTTGATCGATGCATCCACGACTGGAGCGAAACAGCTTGCTCCTTGCGGGTCCGCTCTTCACGCGTTTGATACAACATGCGAAGCATAGCAGATGCCAGCAGCTTCAATGCTATTGGGATAAGGCTTACACCCCTATGATTAGCGCAGTCATTGCACAAGCCCTTTCTGAAGACGGGGACAACAATCGACTCCCCCACACAGAAGGGACTTGTTCCGACTTACAAACTTTGGAGAACAAAACATGAAGTTCTTTAGTACGCTGTACACCGCCATCTTTAAACAAAGTTAGGGAAAGGCCACCAGGGCCTGGCTCGTTTTGACGTTTTAAGGCTTGGATTTCCATGTGGGTCTCCGCCTCAGTAGGTGGATCTGTCGAAACAAATCACGCGACGTGCCGGATAAACTACTGGAAAGTGACGTTGAGGGCCCATTGTTCGAGACGCCACTTATTGTGAATTGACGAACCGACAGCTTCGCATTGTTTCTCGTACATCTAGTCGTTTCCTACCGATGACTCAGATAAGCTAGAATAGGTTGAAGGAATTTCCCATAGCGGCGGCTTGCTCCATCTCTGATGTGTGTTGTCACCACTAGATTTCGCAGTCTCCGTGTAGACTTGTGTTTCGTTACGAGCAGTGTTTTATTATACTCTCTTCCTCCCAGGTTTGGTTATTGTGCTTTAAGAAGGCGCAGATTCAGTGGAAATTCAGGATGCCATGGCGCGGTTAGACGGGTCACAACTCACTAGACTGGCGTAACGCAAAGCGTTCTTGATAAGTGACCAGTGCTGGTTAATGTTATCAGATGGGGCTTCATCTAGATTTTCAGCTATCGCGTTCTGGAAGACGGATAGGCGAGATGGATCGGAAAGCTTACGTTTAAGCGTCCACCGAAGCACGTAGACAGCTTATTACAAACAAGTGCGTGGTCGAAGTCAAGGTGGGTACAGTCGGCAGTTTCGTATACAACCCCGCCATTTGTTACTTATTGTGATGTGATCGATCGGGGTGCATTGTTGATTGGAAGTGGGTACTGGTGATTAGAGCGTCTGAAATCCGTACTCAAGAAACAGGCGGTGGTCAGAGCACAGAGTCGAGAACCGTTCCCCGTTTTTCGAACGACGGGAATCTAGGCCAAAAGGACCTAAATGTGCTTCGTCCCATGACAACCGACGTACTCTAACATCATCAATGCGAAAATCACGATATCGGTCTGGTTCGCTTTACGTAAGAGGTTGTTTAATTTTTGATAGAAGTTATCTTTGATGGCATCTGGGCTACATTTAGTGGGTGCATACTGCCGAAAAGACAAATAATTTGCGTCTATCAGGACAGTAACTGTTCAATTTACGCAAGCTCCTGAATCTCACTGCGTATACTCGACTGTCTACTGGGATCCAGTCCAGCAGCACGTTAACCCTCTCACTAACAACCGTTCCAACGCTAGGAAGACAGGAGACTGTAACCTTAGGACCATCAGAAAGGTGTAACTGAAAGTTCAGAGAAGTAAACGGGAATGTCCTCTCGTAACTGAGTGACTCATAGATAAAGGTAACCCGAGTCCAAAGGCAGAAAACAAGCTCGTTTTGTTACGGGTGATATTGGACAGCCCATCAACCAACAATAGCATACCGACCGCAGAATCAAAACAGTCAATAAAGGCTTCAAAACGCCCGGACAACAATAACCAAGAAACGCTCCAGACGGCAGTGCAGGAGCGAGTGAGGTGATTTACGAAGAATGTCCTTATTTGCGGGGGCATTTTGACCAATCAACGGTCAGAAGAGGAGTAATGTTCTGAGGGAACACACAAGCGTGGCGAAAGCAAACGTAATAGCATGACTATGAAAAAGTGCATGATCATAGAGAGGCAGATAAGGTAGACAGAGAGAGAGAAAGATAGCTACGTCTACACGTTTGGGCCCTGTCAAGTTACCCAGGCAATCATGGCGTAATAGCAGGACGGGTCATGGATACCAGTGGGTCGTTCCAGGCGATAAAATCGACCAGGTAAGATCAACAACTAGACAGAGGACAACTAAGGTCAGTCGACACCTGTCATAGAAACAAGGCTAAAATTGTGTGACGCGAAGGGATTGAACAAGCAAATTATCACGCCGGCGTGGAAGTGAGGGGATGGTGGTCGGCGTGGAAACTGCGGGTCAAAGTGCATGAAAAGCAAATGAACTGTTTGGTAAATACAAGACAGTTATGGTAGAAAGTATGAGACTAAACCAGATTCACGGAGTTTCTCGATATGGCGAGCTGAATTCCCATGTCCAATTTCAATAAACCTTTACAGAAGAATTAGATGGGGCGGCAATCGAATGATGAAACTGAAGTGTTGAATGTAAGAGATGAAAAAATGGCATATGTAATAAGCTCACAGCTATAGATTTGAGATTGTGCGAGTTATGATCCAAAGTAAACTAATGAGATTTAGTCGCAATAATCGAATGGTGACATGCGAGACTCACAATCCTAGATACTAAATTTTAAGGTCTGTTGAATTTGTTCAATGTTTATTGCTGATGATTACGGAGGAAGCGGCCGCGCAGGAATTCTTCGGTAACTTTATTCACAGGTTAGAAGTGAAACTGCGGGACGAATCTTTTGTCAGTGAGATGGGAACTAATATTAGTATGGCCATTCTGTTAGTCTTGCATTTGTATTATTGAAAACCCATGACCGGTGGCGGTGAAGTGGTTTATAGCGTTTGATTACCACCGAGGTTGAAAGTTCGAATCCCACTACCGCCGGTCACTCTGGGGATGGCTAGTAATTCACGGTCATCCTGATCGTTACCACACTGACCTAATGAGACTTTATGTGGTTCTACACTCTAAGTTTCAGTGTCTGGTTTCCGGCTAGTGATAATAGTGCAGTGAGCATTTGAGATTATGGGGTATATACCTCCTACTGCACTCATGTGCTAACATGCAACTAAAAATCGCAATAAAAGCGTTTCATCCGCGTAATTGATTCTGTTTGAATCTGATTATCATACATGCTCAGATAAACCAGTTCGTTGCAATGGTTGCTGACAGACAGAATGTCAAATTATACTGTTTCAGTATAAATAACGGTTGTCAAATGATACCCTTGGGCTTCAAAGATTCCAGTCACGAGCATTCTTCTTCTAATCGCTACTGTTTCAGCATTCATCATCTATGGAGCATTTGTGCTACTTCTTGCCAGTCTTTTGATTTTTGTGTTGGGACCGCGGTTCGGGAAAACCACACCGCTCATTTACATTCTAATCAGTGCCAGCCTTGGTTCCCTCTCTGTCATGGCGTGCAAAGGACTAGGCATCGGAATCAAGGTTTGTGATTTGATCGCTGTTCTCCTGACAGATGTTTAGACAAAGCTGAAAATGCTCATTATTATAACTCATGCTCACCGCTGTTGATGCCCACGTTTTTCGACTTAGATCTGACTTGTTTTGCGCCCTGATTCACTGTAATGCTCCGAGAACTTTTCCGGATAGCCTTCGGCCGAAAGGGCTTTCTTGACCAAATATTCACTTTGCGGTCGATCATGAGTATAATTTTTTCCAGTCCAGTGAAAAAGTGTTCGGACCAAATCCTGGTTACTTGTGTCAGTAAGGTGTGCCGTGATTGCACTAGTTACGATTCTTCTAGTTCCTGTTTTCAGCCAAGTCGTCTTGTGTTCCTTGATTACTTAAGACAGGTACCGTGTCTGTTTACCTACGTAGCTTGCTTCACATGAGCAAACAAATGAGTAGGTTATCATGGTGGAGGAAAGGACAGACGACTTGTCTTTGAGGTTCATACAGATCATTGACCAGTTGGTGAAGTAGGCGCGTGGAGTGGCGGCGGGAAATATACGGATGATTGCAATGCTTAGGTACCGAACTAGTAGTTCACTTTCAACATCTTTGAAGGAGATTTGCATATGCAGTTCCTTCTTTTGATGGTCATTATCGGTGATCGTCTAAGTACTGCTAAAATGTTCTTTTGAAGGAAACGTTCTGGTATCCGTTAGTTTAGAATTTGTCTTATATAATCTGATTCCTCACCCGCTGTTCCTTCGGAACAGATCTTCCGTTCACGAGACGCCAGGGACCGAGCCAAATTATATTTCCGTTTTAAAGGCATGTAACTGGTAAAATATACATATATATTAGCCTGTCTATGTCGGCTCGCGATATATGCAACAGGCTTCCCATCGTTCTTTTTTGTAAGGTTTACATCCAGAAAATGAAACTTGTCTCCGATTTCCAGTTCGTATGTGAAACTAAGCTCATTATGAAACTGATTAAATTTTCCCCTAGTTTCCCTGGGCAAATATTTTTGCCAATCAAGATGAAAATTTCGTCCACATCGGCAGTAACTGAGTGTCCCTTCTGTGATGTCTTTGAGTAACCCATTTTCGAGTTTGAGGACGAAAATGCTGGTAAGTTGGGGGTTCCAGAGGCTAGCCCATCGCGGCTTCATCAGTTTGTTGATAAAGCTTGCCGTGGAAGCAGGATTGGACTTTTGTCGTGCATCGTCGGATTACCAGTATTTATCTTGTTTCCATTTATATCTGCACAACAGTGGGGACGTTCGTATATAGGAATGCCACATCCAGAAAGGCCATTTTAAGTTCTGTCGCATTTTATTCTTTCAATAATTCTACGAACTGAAATGTGTCGTTCAAGCTGTATTGATCAATGTTTCTGCGTACTGGTTCCAGTATATGGACGAATCGACGAACATTCGAGTGATAGAAAGAAGCGCTCATGTCAAGTATTAGTCTCAGTGGTACCCTCAACATGTGCACCTTCAGCAAGCCATACAGACCAGGAATACTAGTGCCTGTGGGTCGTGGGTGTTCATAATGCTGTTCGAAATATAAATTTGATCTTTCAATACTTTCAGGGCTACAGTAAGTTGTTCTTATTGTTTTAGATTTACCGTTCTCTCCTTTGGATTCTTTAGATTATGTTGGGTCGCTTAGAAGGACGTCCGACTTATCAGTGCAGTCTGAACGATTCATTAGTGCGACACCGCACAACACGCCCAACATTGGTTTGCCAATCTTATTTTAAAATTATAAACATTATTCTGAATGTATGCATATGCTGTAAAACTATGGTGAACGTGGTCCGTCACTAAATAAGGCCGTAGGTTCTTACCGTGTTCTTCTTACCCCGACAAGTTTTCCATAAGAGGTGAATGAACCATACAATTAGTCATCGGCTCATCTGGATCAACACTGCTACCTTGCAGGACGTGCTTGATTGTGCCAATGCTAGAGGCACATCTTCGAACAAAAAGGCCCGTTCTGAACTGGGCGACCGAGTTGTACAACAGTACACAACACTTCAAATGGCCGGTATTGACACAGATTTATACTTTCAACCACCTGCTTCACGAACTTTTTCTAACACACGCCGCATGCAGTCCATCGTGCATCTACCCTTCATTGTACTCCTTCTGTTTAATGTATTTCAAAAATCAAAAGTAGCATGCCATGACACAGAAACATACGTTTTGCCATCTTCACGTTCCTCTCTCTGTTATTTTTTTGTATATATGATGTGGACATCATACCTGACTCCGGGCTCAGTGTATAATAATAATAATATAATACCTATGAATCAGATCGATTAGAGGTAGTCAGTAGCTTTAAATACCTAGGGGGATTGATCACAGCTGGTGTTGGTGTTGGGGAGGATATCACACCACCAATTGCGGGTTCGAGTCCCCGTGGAGACTTGGTGGATGTGCACTGCTGATGATTCCTAACAAAGATGCAACAGCTGTACAGTGCTTCCGTGGTTTTCAATGGTGAGTTGAGCGTTGAAGCTGCATGATGAATCATTATATATATATATATATATATATATATATATATATATATATATATATATATATATATATATATATATATATATATATATATATACCTATGAATCATAGCGGTTACTTCAACCTTTCATTTTTATACTGGCACGTCACAGAGAAACTGCAGCCGTTCGCTTCATTGTATCTCATCCGTGATCTATTGGTTTGAGCCGGAATTCGTCGAAGATTCTTTTTTTACAGTTTTGTCATTTTCCCACTTATTCTCAATCAGGAGGCAATTTTGAAGGATTTCGCAAGAACGTTGACTTCTTGGTTCTTCTGGATGTTGATCGTACTGCTCATTGCTGGAATATCCATCCAGCTGTACTACCTAAATCGGGCCTTGGACCTGTTCAACACCGGTCTGGTTACTGCGTTACTCTATGTGTTTTTCACCGGGTTCGTACTGACCGCCTCGGCTATTTTGTTCCGTGAATGGGTCACCTTAGAAGTGATGGACTACGTAGAATTATCCCTGGCCTTTGTCCTCATCACTGTTGGCGTCTTTATGATGACTGTGTTAAAGGTAAGTTCCTGTTAAGTGCACGAGCCACTCAAAATATGGGATTCATCGTAATTGGAGGATGTCAGTTGCTTATCACCATTCTCATTCTAGCCCTGATGAGTTAGCTTAGCGGAAAAATGATTTTGATTTTGTCAGTTTTCGTCTACAGATATGCGCTCGTAAACGAATTCTCTCACTAAAATCCATGATAATACGGACTAAAACGGTGGCGCTCTTGAATCCCCTCACATCGTTTGTTCGTTTGGTCTTTTGGGTCCATAGATCTGAGGTAACAGCGAGATCGAAAGTGTAGCGGTTTGTCAGTGAGACTCGTCACCTTGAGTGAATACTGCGCTCCGTTCCTGGCTGTAATTTGTTACATGTTACTTTTGAGGCAAACACCCGTTTCGTAACCAGTAAACGGCGAAGGGGGTCATGGCTGATCACTTGAAGTTCATTGGTGGTGGATTACTTTCGCCATCGATTGACACAATATCATGCTTTACCTACTGGGACTTTATGTGACTCTTCGCACCGAGTCCTAAGGTTACGAGTGTAGGTTTCTTGCCCACTTTTTATGAACGATGAACAAAATATGAGTGTGAATTGTTGGAGACTAGATTTTTATATATGGTTCATCATGCAGTATGAGCATCTAAACCATTAAAAACCATGGAAGCAGTGTGTAGCTGTTTCATCCTTGCTAGGAATCATCGACAGTACACATCCACCGAACCCCAACGGGGACTCGAGCCCGGGGTGAACGATAAGGCTATCCTGGCTGGCTCTCAACGGTTTATTGAACTCGTATACTGCATGATGTAGCTTTCTTCCGACACTGGCTTCGTATGTTAGCAGAGCATTTCCCGCACTGCGAGTGGCTGCTATGCTGGATGGCTTCTCTGTCGAGGCCTAAGTACAGTGAAGACATTCCGATAAACATGGCGCATCGATTTTTCGATACACTCCGAACCGATTTCGGTTCTGACACATTAATTCCGATAAACACCCTACAGAGCTTGGCTACTATACGAGTGTGAGTAGAAGATCAGATTTTTACATATGATTCCTTGGAAGTCACGTTCATGCCGGAAAGTTACCCTTTATCGAGTGGATCAGGGCGCCCATTGACTTGTCTGGCTCTCGCACGCACACTCATTCACATTCACAGTACTGGATTCAGATTAACTTTTGTCATCAGTCATTTTTGGCGTTCTTCATGCGAAGATTGTTGCTCATTTTGTTTTATGCTTATCAGTTGATCTTTCCTCAGTACATGTTCGCTGTTGTAGCTCTCACTTGTGGTAACATCACCACTGGAGTCGCCCATTCCGCAAAGCTGTATGTAAACAGTACACGGTGAAATGCTATTCAGGAAAGACTGCGTGGTTATCGATGCAACGTAATGCCTATGGTCCGAATGAAACGGGGGAGGGGGGGGGGGGAGAACGAGTAATACATTTTACTGCTGCTAACATCACAGGACTCTATTTTCAGCTAGCTCACAAACGGTGGACACCTTCAACATCGGTTGCTTTGTTAGATGTTCTCAAATCTTTTCCTTCCTCCTACAGTAAACCGAAAATCCATAACGCTCCAACTAAATCAGTTCAGGCAAGCACCAACCACGCACTGGGCACGGTGGCTTTGGTTGCTGCCTCCTAGTGGAAAACTCAGTGAGAAATAATGAGAAAGAACAAGAATATGAACGGAGTAGAAAGAGAGCTTTTAATAGGGGTATCAAATCGATGATGAAAGTTTGTGGACACACGACCACCACTGACCGCGTCATCTAACCATATCCTCCAGCGTGTTTAATCAGATCGGGAGGGTCTCCGGGACCCCATCCAGTAAGTTTAACACGCCCTGCATGGCTAAATTCACAGGTTGGGTTTTTTTATATCTTCAATGTCATGGACTGGCCCCACATACTAATGTTCCAAACGTTACCCGCCTCAACGAAAATTTTGCCCCAAAGAATCCGGTCAGGGGAAATGCGCGACACGTCCCAACCATTTTATGGTGCTGAACTTAAGTGTCTCATTTTATGAGTTGGTTCGTGCACCTAAGGCTCTCTGCCGAACCTCAGCATTGGCAAAACAGTGTCTGTACCAAATTCGAGCAGTGCTACGAAGACATCAGCGTTCAAATACCGATAATGTTCATATATCCTCCACCCACAGTGACTATATTCCTGAACTACAAAGAGACACTAGTTTGACTGCTGTAGCGTACAGTCGATTCTTGATAGATAAACCGGTGTCACGTCGACGCCACAGATGACAAGTTGGCAAAAACCAAACGAGTTTTCTGTACACAAAGACACCTCATCCGATATCCGACCTCCGGGTAAAGTGCAGCCGCCCAGATAACAACTTGTCTACCTGGTCTATAGTCTCCCCAGACACTGAAAGGCTTGGTGTTAGACCAACCCAGTCATGCAACAGCGTCTCGCACTTTGCAGGTGCAAGCTCATACTAGGAGAGTGGGGAATAACCACGGTCAGAGGTGGATTTCAAAGTGTAAAGGGATGTCGAAGGCCATGGCAATCGTCACTAGTTCAGACTTTCTGTTTAACTAAAAGTGATGGTTCACGTAAACGAGGTAAAAAAGTAGTCCGGTGGCTCATCAATTTCCTCACACGACCATCCTCTGGATCGTTGAGCGAGGTCCTTTAAGTGACAGTTGACCTGCTTTCACGATAAGCCTTCTGACGATACTGACAAGCTAAACGGTGTGAACTTATATCCCTAGTCAGAAACGGAGATTATTCGCAATACATGCTGTGCAAAAATCTATGAAGTTTTTAAACCGAATGGGTTTCCACGCATGGAGGCTGAACCTTTGTGTCGAAAAAGCTCTTCAGAGTAATCTTGAACAGTGAGTAATTCTGTAAAGCCCGATGTAAAGAGTTGATTGTATCGATGCATGCAATTATGACAGGTTCTGTTGTGAAACCCGCAGTTCGTTTAATGCCGCTCGTTATCGCCGATTATCCAAAACTCACGAACAACCTGCTAAACCGGTTTTAAACCGATAGGGATTAAATCGATCATGCTACAAAAGTCCTTGTAATAGAGGCGTGTTTTCCTCAGGCCCACCATCATAGTTTTTTAAAATTTAAAGACCGCTTTCCACCCAGTCGACTGTCCAGTTCTCTGGCACTGTTTGTTACTGAAGTGCGTGGTGGCAGACAGCACTTCACTGTCGTCCGGGTCGTTACCACACCTGACCTACTGGGGCCTTATGTGGTTCTCCACTCCAAGTCTGGGTCTGGTTGCCGGTTATACCTGATAATACAGTGGGCCTTCTTGGCTGTGGGGTATATACCCCTTCCACTGCACCCATGCAAGAGCATGTAATAAAAAAGAGAAACCAGCCCCTCCATTGGGTGTATGTAGACAGCGAAACCGTGTTTGTGCTATATTTCACTCAAGGACAGCGTGAGAAGAGGTGTTCTCAAAATCTTGGGTTTTGTTCATCCTGTGCAAAGCATTTATTACGGAAGTATTGTTAATACATCATATTTCCGCAAATGGTCTAATATGTGCAGTAAAATAGTTAGTTCAGCTACTCACCGGGAAATTTTCGCAGCAAATTAGTTAGGCCCACAACTTTCCGCACACAAGTTTCAGTGTCATTGAGATTTGAGGTGAATGAGACTTACTATAATGCAGCCGCTGCCTACATTGCCCATTTATCTTCAGGACGTAGACTTGAACTGGAAAACTCTGGCTGCCGCTAGATCCGCCTCAAACTCTCCTGGTCTCCTGCGTGGCGATGAATTGAATCCAAATGACACTCGGGGACGATATAAACGGTATAAACCCAAGCAGTCTCCCAGTATTCGCAAATCGCCCGACTCACAACATTTGTTACCCCTCACCGAGTCCTGGAGTAGTGATTCAAGTGAACTGGATCTAGCTGGTCCGCCCAATCCGACTGCTCATCCGGTCGCACTGGAGCCCGGGACTACTGACTCGGTATTGACGAATCCCACAGTCGATCGTGGGGTTGGTATGAACTCCTTTTCCTTTAACCTCACCTTACCCAATTCCAAAGATGTGTAAACCTGTTTGGTTTCGTGTACTATCTCTCATCTCGGTCTGGATTCAAGGTTTATCTCATATTTTCCTGATCCTTTCACGTGTCGTTCTTTACGACCAGTTTGCCGCATCTTAGCCTTGTTCTTATACGCTTTCATATGGATGTTTGCATGCTTGATCCGTGTCATTTTGATCAGTTTCGATTTGACAAATCTTCAGATCATCGGTCCCAGTGTTCGAACTCCGTTCTCATATTTCATATTTGATGTTCGTCACATGTACGTCGCTTCATGCAGTCCCCAATCACTTTGTTGTATTTATTACTACAAACTTATCAAGAATCGCTTCATTTTATTACACCTCGGTGACTGATTTTCCGGGTCAAATTGGGGTGAATTATTCGGTTTCATCTCTAATCTGTGGATGAGTTCCCTCAGGAAAGGATTGTTTTACTCACTGCCCTCTTTCCCGACGTTACACAAGTTACGCACATGTATATCAGATACTTGGATCCCAACGTGTACAAGTGAGTAGTGCCACTATTGTACGCCACACAATTATGCAAAAAGTTTCGGTTTGCTGAGACGTAAACAAGAATCACAACTATCGTGAACTGACCACGTCGTACAACCTACCCACAGTACGGTAGCACTCAGTGACGGATACCCGTATTCGTAGTCGGATATAACACAATCCGGGTACAGGAGACGTTCGCAGTCCGCTGCTAGGCCTTTCGTGCACTATTTGCGGAACGCAGATGTAGCATGCACCGAGGCATGGAATCACAAACAACAGGACAAGGCGAGATTTTTATACCGGATTTGATTGACACTATTCAGTTATGTAAGACTAGAAAGACGCGGAAACGAACCAGTACTCGGGAAGCAGGAACTGCACGATCGATGTCCATGTCAGAGAATCAAATGTGAATCAGTTAACGCCCGCATCATAGAAGTGCTCCGTAATTACCTTACATTGGAAAAATTCTCTTTCCTCCCTAACTGCGAGTGCAATCTCGGGTAATCGGGACACTTTTCTTCGGTTATTATCAACTGAGATTGCAGCGAAGCTGCCAATTATTCCAAGCTATCAAACAAAACTGCTGTGGTGCACGTTTTTATGGTTTTTGGCGTTTGTGTGCGAGAGGTAGGTTGCCAAATCACCATGGAATTAAAACGGATTCGGCTGGTCTTGCTTTGATTTACATAACCTCAGTCGGTTTATATGAATTTTCTGTCAGTTTGATCTCAGCGAACTGGGTGTGAATCTTGCGGTCGCCAGTTTGCGTCTCTCTCGGTAGCTTCTGAACAACCGCACCCCCTTCCTGCCACAACACCGTTGTACTAATATATAGAAGTAAAATGCTGCACAGAAAAGGTCACTTGAAGGCCAGTCTTTTCACGTGATGGTTCAATACATTGGACGGAAAGTTCCGTTCCATCATTATAGAAACCCGTCAAGAGATCGTGATAACCTGAATTTAACTAAAAAAAACCCCGTCGTACTTCGGTTACAAATAACAATGCGGTCCGATATCGTAGTGTCGTCGCATACGCAGAAGGTGCGCTTGGCCTTTGCCAACCTTATTCATCCGCGGCGCGGGCGTGATATTCGATTGTCAACCAAGAGTCGGATGTACATTGCGGTAGTTAGGGCCGTTCTTTTATGCGTCTCAAACATGATTGTTGAGGGTAGAGGGTAGACGAAGACTGTCGGTGTTTGAGCACCGATGTCTCCGTGGTGTCTGTCGAATATGATGGGAATACCGAACGAGTAATGCTGAGGTCGGATGTAGGGTTTTGGAAACCGGTGGTCAATCACTGAAGCAGGTACTGAATGTTAACAGGTGAAGGTGAATGGGACTTGTGTTACTTATGCCCACTGATAGACTTCCTCCGCGTAGGCTCTTCTCCGAGGCAGCTAGTGGTGTGACGGTACGTCGAGGTGGTCAGCCCACGATGCGAAAGAAAGATATGAACAGCCTAACGGGTGGACTTGTCGAGGTAGGACGTGCAAGACTTCCGGGTTGGGGCCCACAAGACTCGCCTGTCTCATGGTCGGGGACATTAGGCGATACGGTGGCGTAATTGCGTTCGAGCTCTTTCTGTCTCACCACATCGTTTTCAACTGTTTTCCACTTTATGCTCCTATTCATTTTGCCCGCAACTCGACGATGCCATGAGGTGTCGCTAGCGTACCTCCCCTTGATTTCTATGATGTTACATAATATAAAATTCACCGTGTTGTATTAACGTTCAGACCATTGAGAACCATGGAACAATTTAGCTGCTTCACCCTCGTCAGAGACCATCAGCAGTGCGCATCGAAATAGCCGTAACTGGGACTCGAACCCGGACTGAACGACTGTGAGCCGAACCCCTCAGCCGCCGGGCTATGCGGGCTGGCTCTGAATTCAATTTATGCACTACATGATATAGCGCCCTTCCGACACTGGCTTTGAATGTTAGCAGAGCATTTCTCGCACAGCGAGCGACTCGTTCGACGTGCACTCCCGATGATTCCTAACAAGGATATATATATATATATATATATATATATATATATATATATATATATATATATATATATAATCTAAAACGAAAATAGGAAAATCTCGATGGCGTCCGTCCAGTAGGACTGATGCCTTGACGGGCACGGCTGGGTGAGGGATTTTCGCTAGTTTCGTTGTACCGGTTTTTTTAGCTATAGCTACCATAACCAGACCATCGAGCGCGAGGTTAATATTGCTGAATAAACTGAATTGACGATACATCTGCGACAGTGGGACTGCGTTTTGTTGTCATTCATGAAAGGTGGTATTTGCGTGCTGGTTTTTCTAAAGGGGTTGACGCCAAACGATGAGTCAAACAAAGTGTGCTCGCCAAAATGACAAACGAAACAAAATGTGTTCACGCTTGAATCATTTGGTCAACCTACGTAGAAGTAGACAATACGCTTCAGTGATGGACGATCACGTTATTAACCGTGTCACGAATGGAAAGCACACCGTACTGACTTGGCCAGTCATTTAGTTATGCAGATTGGCGGTGGCGTGCTCAAGTTTGTGAAATCACAAATGGAGAGTTTTTTGTCTCGGTGGTTCGTGCCGAACGGATCGTGTATCGACTAGCTAACTTCGTATGCGCGATGTTACCATTTAATGTATTGTTCCTCTCCATTTGCATGCTATCCCTGTCGAGGTAATAGGACTTCAAGTGAACTAAGATGAACGAAAAATTTGTGGAAAAACTTCACTTCACCCTGTCTCCTATTTCCCCACCCGAGTGCAGATTAATATGAAAATGAAAACGCGCTGTACATTTCAGGGAAACAGATACAGTCTAAATGCCAAGTTAATGGCGGCGGCCAGATACATATCCGGAACCGCACAATTTTCAGTACGTGATGTTTACTGTCCGAATTGAATACTGTGCCGTCTCTAGCCAGCGTTCACGGTAGACACCTTAGCTTTCACTGCTTGTGGTCACTCGTTAAGTCGGTCGACAGCTAACGTCAAAAGTGTTCCTGAGTAATGTATTATTTATTTTTCAATGGGTGTTCATCGTTTGTTTCATCCGGTCATTACAATAGTTGTTCTAGCAAAAAGTTTTGGGTAGATTAAGGGTAATCTCGCGTGGTTGGTCGTGTGAACCTGTACGGTACCGCAACGCTACCATAAGAAAATGCACGTGAACAAGGGCAGAAATGTTTTGTTACATTTTGAACACCGGTAGAATTGAACCAAGATGAGCCAACCAACAAATAATTAACAGTCACTCGGCCCCATTTGACCTCAAAGCTGGGAAGATAACGCCTTCTTGTGACACTCCATTCTACGTGACGCCTTTTAACCAGTATGTTAACTGATTCGAATTACAAAGAGCAGGGCTGAGTGTCAGTTGGGTATATTTTCGGCAACTAGTTCTATGAGAATGAACTTAGTCTATCCCATACTCATGTTCCAGGCACGGCCGTATCTCCAGCTTAGGGATCCTGATCGTTGGAGATATTAAGTGATTTGGCCAAGTGCTGCAGTTGGTAGCGTAGTTGCATTCGAACTCTCTCCTCGTCTGCATTGTTTTTTCCTACAACTTTCATTTCTGCTTGTTTACCCCTTATATTTCTATTCATTTTACTATCGATTAAGTTGGGCTGCAAGGTAGCAACCAAGACTAAAACCAGAGCACAGAAGTGCGAGGTTATCGGTTGAAAGGATTGAGTGCCACTAGTCAAATAACTTGACTTGCTGTTTTCTGTTGGGGTGCTGGGGATTTTTGGGCAAATGAAACATCGAGGCATTCATCACACGGAAGGGATATTTTTGTAAAAACTAACCGGTAAATCTACCCAAAGTTCAGTTCGTTTCGTACAACTATGCATCAAATGTCTGAACGATGAGTTATAATTTGTTTTGTTAAGACTAATCGATGTGTTTGATTAAATTGTCTGATCCATCAGGCTGTGGGGTTTAGTCGCTCACCGGAATGTAATTGAAGAACAAGCTTCCGCCTCGTTTTGTGAGAGGCAGATGTTCATCCTGTGCTCTGTACTTGCTGGTGAATTGGATGTGGTTTTGATTTTTGGTTCAGTCTTCAGCAGTATGCATCCAGACAATACGCACACTCAAACAAAATGTTGAACTAGTCATAAGGTGACTTTTCACGTATTTCCTCAGGATCCGTGTTGAAGGCGACCTAATAACACGTGGATATTATGGTCTCTGCAGTTGCCTAAAGATGGGCCATCGTTAGTTTTGATTGTTATTTAACTTTCGACGTGTTACGTGGTGCTTTTTTAACAGAGTCACGTGAATTAGGTAGTCTGACCGCTTATTGTGCAACAATCCAAGTGACCGCGCCTACGCGTTTCACTCAGATCAATAATCTGCATGAGACAATTGGTGGCACGATTGGGCGTTGTCTTATCGGCAGTTAAACAAAAATGCTGGTCACCTTAGTGCGAGTTTTGATTCTATTCGTCGTGCTTAAGATGTCAGCTTTGTCAGTCGTAACTGCACACTCAAGAGTTATAGCATTAGTTTCTATTTCTCAGGATAACGCAGAGGAAAATGACAAGTCAGAACGTAAGAAAAGATGAACGGATTAAGTAAAGCGAAGCAAAAATGACAAATCCTATAGACCAAGAAAGTGTTGGCAGTTCGAGTCTTCTTGGAGGAAAGTTACCATGCAGTGTAGTGGCACGCCATTTGTTGGATTCGGGTCACTGAATTGTGCCAGGATTTGCATTCCAGATCATCATAATACCGATGACGTGAAGCTTGCTAAAGTTCAAGGAGGTGGTAAACATTTGCCCGATGAAGCCCAGACATTTTATGCAATATAAAGCTGTTACACAATTGATGTTTCCATGGTAGCTATTTGGGATATCATTTTGCCTTCCTCCCTACTCCTTTTTGTCTTATTTGATTTACATGTTTTGGTCGTGAATTTCCAGCTGTTCATTTACTTGAGTTCAATTCTCTCTGATACCTGCATTGTCTCTATACTTATTCATCTTGAAGCAACTCCTCTATAGTTTATTAGCTTAATATAATCGTGTATATAATGTGCGTTGACTGCTGACTGAGAGCACACGAAAGTGATAGGTAATATCGATTTTGTCCACATTGTTCATTTAGCTCTACACAAATGGACCTCATGTACTTGGCATGCCATAGTTACCCAAGTCCGTAGGACAGCTTCACAGCTTTCTGCCACATCATAGAGCATCCAGCGCAAAGTACTTTGCAAACGATATTCTTCTCGGCAAACAATACATACCGAGGAATTTTCTCCCGGGACCCTTTGGGCTATCGGTGAACTTTGGGTTCCTGGCACTAAACGTGACATTAGTATTGCTGATGTATTTTATTCTTGTGAGGGTACGGGATAGCATATTGGCAAAGGACGGCCTGGTTCCGTGGCAGACAGCCCGTCAAAGACTGTCCGGAATCGAAAACAAGGGTGCAGCCAACCAAGCGGACCAGTAGACCAATCAGCGACCAGCAGTTGTGTCAACCGATCTGAGCCGTATCACCCAATCCGAATGCAACCAGACAAACAAGCCAGCACAGCCGTTTAGGAATATCGGTTAACTAGTATGCTTTCGCGCAAGGATTTGGTTATGACCACCACACATGAAACTGAGATAGGTCGAAGGCATTAGAGTCTTCTCACTAGAGTTAATGGGTCGGACTAGAACAATTCCTGTCATATCTAATGTTTCGAGAGCGTCGATAGCCTAGTACACTGTATATCTTTCACCCATAATGGCCAGGTTTCTGGGACGTGTAGAATGATGCCTCATTACTACAAAGTACATTAGGTCGCAGATGAAAAAACGTATGTCAGGTAGGGGTTACACTGGGGTTGGCGAAAGCCAAACACGTTTTCTAAGTGCTCAGTGAAGCCTAATTTGAAATCTGACTACCAGACGAGTTTTAGCTGCGTACGAAACAGAATTGAGATGCTTCAGCCAAAGTCTTCTCTTCCAGTATGATATTTGATATTGGGGAGGTGGTTATGAGACCTGATACAACTGGAGTATCTGCAAAAAGAGTTCCTCTCAATAACTGTAGCTAGTGTTCTGGTGCTCTGACTGCATCCATAACCGCATAGATTGTTATCCCTGTAAGGCTAATGGTGGATTATTTTTTTGATAGCTTATATCAAGGATAACATTCGTGCTGCTTTTCGGGCCTTTAGACAAAGAACTCTTTCTGCCCATCATTCTTTCTGTTGATTTGATTTGTTCCAGTGACGTCTTGACTCCGAAGCTCTTCGTCTGGTTCATTTTCTTGTCAACCAAGGTTCTACTGCAATTTGCTTGTTCCCTGGTGGGACCTGTTTTATCTGTCATGAGATGCACCGTTTCTCTTTCTCCCTCTCACTCATGCATGTGGTTGTTGCACAGAGTGTTTCATCGGCTAACTTCAAGGTTGGCTCTTTCAGTTGCCTCTCCGGCTACCACTGCACAATGACGACCCGGAGGACCGGTTTGAACGTGCATGATCTGAAAGTGTAGCAGTCAAATACGGAGCGGACAGACGTAAACGTATTGGTGAACTGCAAGCTTAAAAATTCTCATCTGGGCGAACTCATCAATAGCCATAAGAATTCTTGTAACTCTTCTCAATGTCAAGAGTGTAGTCAGATACTATGTAGACATTTACACGGGTTTTCTGTTCAGGTCGCGTGAAGCTGGTCTTACGAGAACAATCCAATCACCAGATGAGAGGCAATCGCGGGCAGCATAATGGAAGCTCACAGAAGAGGAAGAAAAATACTGCTGAACTTTCAGAAATATCCTTTCAGGAATATTCGCTACTTAGGTACTTTTCGGAAGAATAATATTCCTCCACATAACTAGCGGCTTACAATTAAGTTAATCGGGCGCTTTTTCTGGTGAGTTCATCCAAGATAAATACAAAATGACCGTAGTGAGCTTGATGACTTGCATCTATAAAGTTTAACATAATGTGTAGAGTGCTTTGATCAGATATAAATGTGAACCATAATAAAAAGTGCCTAAAAGCAAGTCTCATCTCACAGAAATCGTGGATGATTCACATCTTGTTCTCTTGCTGATAGAGTTTCTCGTCATTGGATCGAGTGAGAGAAATCCCGGTATACCGGTCAGCTATTATCGCGATAGACGGAGATAACTAGTGAAAGGTTGTGGATTATGAAACCGTTGAAAGCATTGCTTGTTTCCATCGCTCGACCATAATCCGAGATTTCTTTCGGATGCCACCTGTCTGATTATCTCTCTTGCCTGTGGTTTCTGAATATTGGCAAACCCATACCATGATAGACGGGCATATACAATGTAAAGCTACGCACTTTAGTTCCTCCCACTAGCTATAGTGAGAACAATCCTCTGCCTTCGAATTAAGTCAGTTTACTACTAGAAAAGATTTTCTTTATATAGGTTGAAAGAGTTATTGTCACTATTCGTTACACCAGAAGCTAAATGGTCCAAACTGCCATCGGGTAGCATCTCTACCGATTGGTCGATGGGTGATACTGCCAGTCACCGCTTGACGGGAAACATTTCTCATCTTATGGATCCGCGCCATAGATCCGCTGCTCTGCAGATCACGGTTCCATTGGATCAAGGCTTGATCCGGATTCCGGACAGGCATTTATGTGGTGTGCTAGCGCGATTAGGCCGATTATCAATGATGTGTCTTGTCCATGCCTTCACACTAAAGGCATTGCTTATTTTTCCATGGGTAGCTGTTGATAGTCAAATGCAGTGGCTCTTACACCTTCCTGTGAGAAGTGCATTTATCAAGGAACCTAACAAGGAAAGTTTACCAATATTCACTTCGTAAAACAATATACACTTAGGTATTTAGCTTAATACGTCTTTTCAGCATTTGCCACACGACCTCGGTTTCATATATCACCCAACTGTTTTGACTAGGTCTATCAAATCAAAAGCTTTGATTCGCAATTTAACAAGGAAAATTACAGACTGAATTCAGACTTTCCAGCGATCGTGTACCCACCAATACCACATTGCATATACAGTTTATGAAATTCGGTTATTAGGAATTATTCACGAATTCTAGTCTGCAAAGGATGAAATATGTTCACTAAGTTAAAAGCGCTTCCCTAATATTCTGAACAAAAAGTGCTGCTTAGAAAAGAAAGCCATAGTTGCAGCGTAGCACGATTTATGTCCAGCCCGATTTCGCTGCAACCGAACGTGGTGAATAACGCCGAACAATAATGTTCATACTGTTTCATATAAAACAATGATGTTCCAAAATTATGAGAAACAAATACAAGGGTCAAGTTATATCACCAAGATAAACACAAGTTAAGAAAAACTTATTTATGCTGACACAATACAGGTTTCCATCGACGCACGACAATGGTCTGAGCAAGCCTTAATTGTCTGGCGTTCGTCGCCGCGAATCTAACCAGAAACGCAGTGTTTCAATCAACTGGATGTTGCGTCATCAGAAGATGATGAGCAACGGCCGAAGACGGGATCTTACGGCTTTGAACGTTGTCATTATGAATCTGACCTGAGCCTGATTTCTTCACAAAACGTTTGACTCAACTTGGTATGCGTTCACTCATGCTGTTACGTAACCGTAGCTCTATTTGACCCACGTAGGTTGCTATGCGCCTACATTTAAATTCGTAAATCATATCGGATTTTTTAGTTAGACGTTGCTTGACTGAGGGTGTAGGTATCCTTTTCATTGTTCTGCGGTATTCACCATGTTCGGTTGCAGCGGAATCGGGCTGGACATAAATCGTGCTACGTTGCAACTATAGCCTTTCTTTACAAAATTATTTCGGGAAAAGAGTGTTTTAAATGTTGCTTAAACAACTTTAAACAAAATTCCTTGATATGATTTCGACGGGTGATGGATTGTCGGCTGCTTGGTTTTCATGGCATTCGTATTTCTCCTCGACCGGATTCGATCGAGCTAGATGAATTTGTCCGTTCGTTGATGTGTACGCTTTATTGTGGACATATTTCGGAAAAGGAAGACGCAAAACGACTGCTTTTTTGGGGGAAAAGTTTTTGGTGAATAAGGGTGCATTCATTTACGCAGTACCTCATAACCGATGATAATCGACTGAAGAATCCGGAGAAATAAAAGAATCAATCAAAGGCCAACAAGGTGAACGTCCACTGTGACTCATTCAAACGAGACAATGGGGTTGTGGGGTATCTGAAAGGAGTAGCACCTCTGAGTTGGTAGGCTGTTTTTTCCGCTGGAGTATCTTCCATCTCTTTGGTCTTCATCACTTTCCGAACTCTCACATGTGGTTCCACTGAGCTGAGGCCCACATCAGCAGCCATACCTTGATAGACCACTCGACGGGGAGTCAAAACAAGTTGAAGGTAATAAGGACCCTAGAACCTCAGCGAGGCAGCGCCCAGCATGCGAAGACCGATACCCCGGCACAGGCGGATGAGACCCCCTGAGATCCAACGGCCACTAAGGAAATTCGTCCAATCAAAAAGGTTACCTAGATCTCTGTGAGTTAGTTACTTCTACCGAAAGGCAAACGAGCTCGTAGAAAGCCGTGGCCAACGGTGCACCAAAATCACGTCGGACGTGTTGGACATCCTCGACTAGAGGACCAGAATGCGAAAGGCATGCGGACTACCCGTTTGGTCATCGGTTTTCAAGCGACAAACTTCCCGTAGCCCGACAGGTAGCACTTGTTTTTGCACTGGCTAGAGTTGAAGGTGTGTGGGCCATAAATACATGCTCCGCTGAATACTGGAACGTGGGTACAAGTTTCAGAAACAGACCGCAGTTTGTTTTACTGATTTTCGGGCTGCCTTTGACTCAGTTCACAGAGAATCATTATGGACTACACTACAAGCGGATGGAATGCCCCAGAAGCTTCTCAGTCTCATGAGGTCGTACTACGCAAATACCTGCGCGAGAATAGGCATCTACGGAGAGAAGTTCAATGACTTCTTCCTCAACTTCGATGTTAGACAAGACTGCCCCCTGTCGCCAGTGCTGTCCAACTACACCATGGATTGGATAATGCTTCAGGTGCTCACCGATTATCCTGGTATTCAGCTGGGCACCGATGCTTTCCTCGCCGATCTAGAATTTGTAGACGACGTCGTCATCCTTGAATATAGCCCAACTGCATTACAGCCGATTCTGAGCCGCGTATAGTCTTTTGCAAAATCCATGGGACTAGAGACCAATACACCAAAGACCAGGATCTTTTCGACATGCACTACACAGTCCATTCTTCCGATGTATTTAAACGACGAACAAATTGGGCACGTCCAGGGGTTCAAGTACCTGGGCACCACCGTTCTCCCAGAAAGTCAAGCCATAGACGGAGTCAAGTTGCTCATTGACAACGTCAGGAATGCGTTTCTCCCTCTAGCAATGCACTCTGGGGGCGAAAGGAAATCAGCCTCCGGACCAAAGTTCGCGTCTTCCGGGCCGCTATCCGTTCAATACTGACATGTGCCATTCGGGACACGCATAAAGCCGGCTGATCCTCTCGCAGGAACCAGCCGCATAAAAGTAAAAGTAAAACTGAGTAAATGAGAAAAGTAACGCAAAAAGCGCTGTTAAAATAAATCGGAGTTTAAGGAAAGAAGGCAAGGCGAACTTCGTCTACATGATTTCCAGCCGAATCTCTTTCGATTGCAACTGGCAAGGTATGAAGTAACAATTATGTTTTTTTCCTTCGATTAACCGTACTGATATGTATTTGTCAGAATGACTATAACAAACTTGACGTCGAGTACTGAAATCCGTGGCAGGTAGTGTTTCGAGTAGAGTAGGAATGACGCATATGTAACCGTCTTCCGCTGTGTGGTGATATAAGCCCCAAACATAGTGTAATACTGAATGAGCTGTTAAATATTTGTCGTGGTTGTAGCTCCCGTTGCTGGTTGCCACGACGCCCTGATCGCTAAGCTTGGCTTTTAGATCGCATACGTTTCATCATCAGTCGAGGTGACATCTTCAGTGTTTGTACGCTGTTGGCAGTGGTCTTCTGTATTTCTAGGTTTGTCATTAGTCCTGACCTTGAGCCTCGTAGACGATCTTGTGCCAAAGGCTCGACGTTTATTTTTTCCACTTGGCCTCCACTAACTTGACCTTTGACGTTTGACCGTTGGCTTTCCATTTTGGAAGCTTGACCTCTTGTGCTTTGTGCTGCGGTCTCCATTTTTCATATTTGAATTCTCGATGATTCAGTTCCACAGGTGTTTGAGAGTGAAAACTTCAGATTTAAAAATGCTGGTTGTATGAGTTGGGTCCACTGGTTCCATTTTTTAACTGTCTTGGTTGAATTGCCTGCTCCTCATCTGACTGTGCACGTGATCCAACTCAATATGTCTATTGATCAAGTTGTTTGTAGAGTACCAGGCTTTCAAAATCTCCCCTGTGATTGGTGGATCTGGAATTTTAACCTCATCCAGATTGAACTTGTGTCCTTCTTGATCCTCGTGGATGGATATGAGAGAGAATGGATCATGTCTCTTTGTGGCCGGTTTATTCTCGTGCATTCTAGTGCCCACATTCCTCCCAGTTTGACTTTTTCGCGGTCCACGCAATTGACCTGGTATACAACGATCCTTCTTTCTTTAGTTCCGAGTTGTTCTTTTGGTTTCGACATGAGTCTTCTCATGGTTTTGGTTGGCCTGCAAGCAACTGTTATGCCTTGAGATTAAAGCAATCTTGCAGCTGTTTCAGATACATTTTGATTTATGGCAGACTAATCCCTCTGTGTATTGTGCTCCTTGATATATTTCCTTATTCAACCCATACACGTTTCTTATGAAGTTTTTTGGATATCCGTTTCGCTGTGCTTTGAAACCTATCAACTGAACTGGTAGAACGCAAATTGTACTAGAGCGCACATGACCTCCAATAGCGGGTTTCAACCTCATCTAGGTGGAAAACGTTCAACAATCAGATCAGCTCTAAATTGAACATAGTTTGCCAAAAGCTCGGAACCTCATAGAGCATGCCGCTCGGAGTAGTAGATAAAATGATAAGTGTAAAAGTTCCCTCTGAGATATTTAGCCGGATAGTCACACGGCCATCGTTTAGATTGCTAACAAAGTTGAGAGAATGTACTTTCATCGCCCTCCGCGGTGTATTGTGTTCGCTCTTCATTTTTGTAATGTCGAACCAAATAAGCAATTGTGCATTGTAAACCACAAAGGAATTTACGTACAAGAAACAGGAAATAAAGAAAACAGAATAATCAGAAGTTCATTTCGATTTCAAGAATGCAATCAAAATGTGAAAAAGTTTTGGAATTTTGAGCAGTGCTCAAAAAGATTTGGGCAGTAATCGGCTTGTAGGCAGAAAGTGAAACTTAGTTTTTTTTCGGAACCACTTACTTCGAGAAAAAGTTGTTAGCTACCTTCAGATTATAAGAAACAACTACAAGACACTTTGAGTAGTCTAATATTTAGGCCCAAACAGTCTCGTAATATGCTAAATGACAAATGGACTGATGGATGATTGGTTGCTCGACTGTATATGGCTAACCAATTCATTATCTGCATAAATCTGATCACTGGATTACTTGTGTCAGTCTAGATCATCCACCTTACATTACTTAGAAATCTCCAGCTTCATACCAGTGACCTAAAAACGTGGTTCATTCAGAACTCCCTTCAACAGAGCAAAGAGAAATGAGGACAAGCTGCTGGCGAATAGTTATCTGAAATATTCTGTTGAATAACAACGGTAGCCGAGACCTGTACACAAGATAACAGATGAGGTCGAAGGAGAGCAGATTTCTGTTACTGATCTAAGTAGTATGCTATTATATCTGGGTGAGAGGAAAGTACTCGTCTCGGAATCACACGACCGATTTCACGGTTGACGCCGCTCATCAGCCATGCGCACTTGATACTCTCCTGCTCAATCATTGCCATACTTGAGGGTCCCACATTTAATTTGCTATTGCAGTCCTATTTGAGTCGTACGGGGCGTGAATGGACGAGTGGTCCATTTTTAGAATCACGCAGCGATTCTACCAACGTTATTTCATTGGTTAACAAGGCTAGTCTTCAGAATGAGGACAAGTGGTCCCAAGTTTGGATTATTTTATGTATTTAGTATGATGAACATTTGATAAATCAAATAAATCAAAATGTCCGATCAGTCATGAAGCACATGCACAGGTACAGTTGCATCTGTTGCAAGGGTTAGATTTTCAAAACCACTCAGACAGTCTTGAGGATCCAGTATCTCAAATGTTGTCTACCAGTTCACTAGCAGCTGTGGTGACGTATGTATTGACAGAACTGATAGTTGATTAGCTGAGGCAGCCTCAGAGTATATACCCAAACGGTTGTCAATATTGATGATGCAGCTCTTCTGGAACACACAGAATGACGTCAAATCACCATCTTCTTTCTGTTAGTGAACTGCATCTGGTCACAAAGTTGGCCCGACTCAATCATTCAGGTTAGTTTTGCCAAATGTAGTACCGAAGTCATCGAAGTTCAGTGAAGCTATACTTAGCATGATGCACTTGTCAGCGCTGTGCGCACAAAAAGTATGACATCCAATGCTTGTTTGTCTTGGCATTAGTTCAGCAGACGGCACTCTACTTTACGCTACCCGGTAGGAGAGCCTTCAATCCAAACTACTCTGTTGTCGTATTTTCCTATTTACCGCACTCTGCGTGTAATCCCATGTTCTCCGTTCACGATCGAAGAGAACCAAGTGTTGGCATCTCACGGGTTATGTCTTCTTTCTGTTCTGATAATTGGATAAAGGGCACCTGGTACTTCATAATCATTTATCATTAGAAGTAGATAAATGCCAGCACGGCTTTTTAAATTCTTATTATGCATTGACAAGCGGGAAAAAATTGGTATTTTGTTGATTTTTGGCCCGGTTATGTAAAGAGATCCCATTTGTCATTTCTTAATGTTCGTTTCATAATATCTACATTTAGTTAACTTCTCTATCAGTGCAAAGCATACGGAGTTCACCGTGAACCTTCCTAGCCCAGATTACCATATTTGAATACAACCAAAGAACCACTGCTATTTCAGTCTTCTTCAATAAAGTATCAAGCTTCTGGATGGGCTTTACTTGCTGTAATTAAGTTTAATCCGAGAAAACAACGTTCATAATCCTTATCTATTACCGTGTTTTACCGATAGTAAGACTTACCTAAATAATGAGCCCTAGGAAGATTTTTCAGGATTCTTGTAATATAAGCCCTACTCCGACATTAAACGATAGTCGAAACCGTCAGTTACAAAGTGATTCGAATCGCGCTGACGACTGTTGTCAGGCTACAACGGTCAAAGCAGTTCGACTGTGAGGCATTCGTAGTTTGAGTCCTCGAAGCTTGATCAAACGGCGAAGCAAACCTTCTCTCTTGCCGATTCGTTCGCGCATAAAATGTTGGAGGGCTCAAGTGACCTGTTTTTGACAGTTTTGTTGGCCAAGTTTGCCAGGAGTAAACTATTTAAAAGTCTCAGTAATTGCAAAGTGGAACTAACCGAAGGTGATCTAAAGCGTTCAACCAGATCAAAATTGCGCGTTGTCCCAGTCTCCTAGATCAGTCGTGAAACAACTGGGAACCGTAAGTTGCTTACGCAGAGTGAACTGTCAGGTCTGGCACCCTTGGTTATCCATTGGCCAGTCGGAGCACACACTCCACTGGTGCGAACCTGATAATGAACGGATGTGGATCGTAGTTCAATGATTTCAACGCCGGCAATTTTTCTTCGCTTTGTATTTGCCATCAGGTCAAGATAAACGCAAAGAAAAGAGCTATTCCGCCGACTACACGAAAGGGATTGTTGAAGACTCCAAGGCCAAGAACCATGCGGCTTCCTGGAAGGACAAAAACTTGATTTCCGAATGGCCCGAAAATGGAGGGTAGGGTGCTATAACCTCAGTCACCAAAGGGAAGAAAGGAGTGCGTGTCTGGATCAGGTCGGCAACCACTGGTTTCCGAACTGGAAGATATCACCCGCGAATAGATGGCTGAGAAGAGAGCAGCGACTTTGGCTGAGCGCAGGGCTGATATTCATGCATTAGCTCTTGCAATGGCACTACATTTTGCAGCAACCGCTAGAGAATTCAAGGTGGCAAAACACTGGCTGAATGTTTTTCTTCAGCAATACAATCTATCTCTAAGAGGATCGACAACACTGTTCAGGTTGGAAGATATTGAAGTTAGTAAATGTGAGCTTGCATTCTAGTACTTTGTTGATGGAATAAACTTCTCCAAACTTCATCTTTCCAACTTGACTGCTATGGATGAAACTGCTGTGTCTGTGGGCCTGTAATCTCAAACGACGGTTGATCAGATAAGTGCCTCACCAATCTATACTTAGTTCACTGGTTATGAAAGTACGCCTGGTACTTTATTTTGTCAATATGTACGGACGGAAGGAAAGCCCAACATCTAATCATCACTAAGTGCAAGAAAGATACGACTGAAAGTGTTACAGGTATTTATGCTCTCGAAACCAGGCAGTCACCTGAAAATGGATAGACCTAGTGCCACCTCTTACTTTGCGAGATGATCAAGTCGGTGTGCTAGTCCGGGACCCAGGTACTACCCATCGCGCTTAAGAAATGAAAACTTCCCTGCAGAGAGAAGAATGGATTAAACAACGCTTACCGCACTAATGACTTCATATCTTCAGACTCCTGACACGAGAGTGCGAAAAACGTTTAAGGACCATTTGGGCATAGAAACCAAAGACTTCAGTGAAAATAAAACAGAGATCAGTGTGAAAGCTTTGTGAAATCTAGTTTGGAGAAGGTCGCCACTTGGATGAGAAATTCGTGGGGCAGAATCACTGACAGCTGTGTTACCAATGCACTGCGAGCAGGCTTCACGAAAAATGAATACTCCTTTAGGGAGAGGTTTACCACTGAACATGAGAGACTGAGGCCAATGGTCCTAGGGAAGGCTCAGTATCTGGAAACTTATGACAATATCCGAGAAGATGACAACTGTACTTGAATAAAAGTGGAATTTTATAAGTATATATATATATATATATATATATATATATATATATATATATATATGCTTACCATCATTGCAGTGATGACCATCACAACATACATCAGACAAAATAACTCGTTCACTGCTCAGGTAAATGCGTGGTTCCTTCATTCACCGTAAATGCTTTTAGTGGTCGGCTGTGGCCAAAAGAGTTATAGCTGCGGATCTTAGATCTCAAACACCTGGGTTCGGTTCCTCTCATCACACATTTATTAGAGGAATAAGGAAGTTAACCAGTGCAAGTAGTATACAAGGCAAATTACTGTGTGTTCTTTCCCATGCGTTATCAAACCTCTACTCACCATACAACATTTGTGCAACTCTGCCATCAATCCCAGTGTGTGGATGGCAAGTTGTCAACGTTTAGAACCAGCAAGGAAGAGGTGGACTTTCTCGGTTTGCGCTGATGTGAATCAGGATGTCGAGAGTCAGTTCATCTAACTTAAAGAGAAGAGGAATTCTTAATCCTGGAAACTGGGATCCAGCTCCGGCTGAGAATCATTGGATACGAGCTGTGGCTGCTTAGTAACTCGCTGGAAGAACCAGCTGTACGGTGATTTTGTGGATTTTCAACCAGGAACGTAAATTTGGCTCTTAGTGATGTAGTGTTATGCAGTCAAGTTCAAATATGACCTCAAAATATTCCAACTGAGAGCCACAATAATATAGTCAACTGTCCCCTTTGGTGTAGGTGTCTCAATGGCCGGGAATCGATTAGGGTTTTGCGAAGCGGGAAAGTTATTTGATCATTTTTGTTTAGTGGAAATGCAGGACTTCCGGAGTATGCGAAGCAGCCAGTAATGCATCAGGTCATGATGAACCTCAAGGCTGATAGCAAGGTTGTAAGAATGTTTGTTTCATGCACTCACAAACCGATAGTTATCGGCAGATGTGCAATCATCTGAGTGATTGCATGCTGGTGGATGGAAGAAAGTATTCATTGGAACCATTCTGATTCCTAGAGAAAAAAGATGGTGAACATCTAGACGGCAGTCACTTTGATGTAGACAAAGAATTTGAATGAGAAACTGAATATAATATGGTACTGATTCTACAGTCGAACACCTGAGCAAATAAAAAATGTAATCGAGAGTTTTCTTGGTTTCGTAGCCAACAGTTAAATGTGTGTTACCAATACAGCAAACAAGGGCCAAATGAAAAACCAAACTGAATTAGTTTACCGTAATTCTTTTAGTCAAAAGTAGGCACCGTGGAAGTCACACGACTATAGTTCAGTATGATCACGTGATCTAACAATGCTGGGGAAAGCCGATACAAAAACCATAGGGAATGTAGTTGTTTCTAAAATTACTCTGCAGAAAGTTGTAGTTCCCCGTTAGATGAAATCAGTTTTCATAAAGCAAAACAATAAATCTCTATGTATAGCGATATTACTAGTCGGTGTCACTTGCGCAAAAAACTCACTTTACTCATACGTAATCGAGAACGATAGAACAAAAATGAATGAGCCAATTCTTCTGTGAGTTTGTTTCCAGCTACCCCCCCCCCCCCCTCCGCCCCCAGCACAAACCGATTAGCGTGCGGATTTTGTTTCGTTTGTTTTAGGCTTTTATCATAGGTTAATTTAAGTTCAAACAAAATCTGCAATAATATATCATAAAATTCGTGCAAGAATAACCCATAACCCCATTGGCTTTTCCAAATTCTGTATCATTTGAAATACTCGTGACCAGACGCGAATTCGACAAGCAGATGGTCACTAAAATTCTTATTTTGGCTGACCCCTGGTCATCACAGTTCGAAATGATAGTACCGGTGAGCAGGCAATGCGGTCATCAAATTGACCGGCGTTTTGACGCTCACGATCGGAAAGCTAACCTGAATAGTTCGAAGGGTGGAAACAGTTTACCGGAGCTACAAATATTGCTCACATTCGAAGTCATCTAGAACACGCTAACTTGTCCAATCCCAAAGATGCAACATATGTTTTGCCTCGCATGATTTCCCCTCTCTTATCGTGATCTCCATTCAAAACCAAACGTTTTC
Source organism: Fasciola hepatica (assembly GCA_948099385.1). Classification (NCBI taxonomy): domain Eukaryota; kingdom Metazoa; phylum Platyhelminthes; class Trematoda; order Plagiorchiida; family Fasciolidae; genus Fasciola; species Fasciola hepatica. The sequence goes on from CANUEZ040000027.1 coordinate 913,918, forward strand.
CGCTCAGAGTCTGATAAAGTTGTGTAACTACCAGAATCCCTTTTTGTCGAGGTAACACAGAATGCGACAGCCAAGATAACATTCAGTCTCTGTGCTCTAATTTCACAACGTGTTCCCTTGGGTCGTCATTGGGTGTTGAATTGTTTGGCTGTTTCTGTACCACTTTACTTGAACCTGTTGTGCTACAACAGGAAAAACCTGTCGTGTTATTTTACTAAAGGTCCATAGGATTATATGTATGAAATACTACAAGATATAAGAGATCTCACAGCTAGACTAGAGGGTAAGTGTAGATTAGTTGCGCTTTCTCATCTCGCTGGTTGTCACAAAGCTCACGAATTGAACATAGACGAGAAAAAAGGAGCGTGTCATAATTTTCGATCTCCGTATGGATGACGAGTCGGTAAATTCCGAATTTGGTGACCTTTGAACACTCCACAAGGCTGTGTTGGCGTGAAACAAATTGGTGAGAACCAGCTTATATCACGGTTCACTTCTGGGATCGAAACTTGTGCAGTTCCCGTTCGAATCTCAGGTGGTACTTGGTGGTTGTGCACTGTTGAGGATTACTATCTAGCGAGTTGAATGAAACGGTTATTCAGCTCTTCCATGATTTCCCTTGATGAGTAGAGCATTGATAATGAACTACGAGTCGTTACTTATGCATTTTCGTACCATAACCCTATTGAAAGTCTACGGGGATGACAGAATAGAACATACCCACCAGTTATTCCCAATCCAGACATTAGCCGGTACTAGTTTGTATACCAGTACGTGTAGAAGAATTGGATACATTGTTTGATCGACTTGGCATCCCTCACGCTACCTAAAAAGAGCTTGCAACTGAGGTAGAATGACAAATTTGTAGTTTTGTTAAACAAAAACAGAACACAGTCATGTGTCTATCATTCGGTCCGACTCAGGGTGTCGAATCAAAATGTGATTCAAATGATGAGTCTATGAACCGGTACTAGTTTGTCACAAGCTGTGACTTGCTATTCTAGGAGGCAGTATTTTGTTCAAAAGTCATTCTCGATTACCGTAACCGTGGTATTCATCAACCACCACATCGAACATATATATCGCACAAAGCAGTAGAACGTTTCCTGATTTCTGAATGGAAATAACAAATTTAATGGAAAATACGGTTTCGAAGCAGAAATAGGTTACCATATATCCCTAACATTAGGACCGCATACATTTCACAGACCTAACCGCCACATTATTCTCACCCAAATCAATATCAAAATCAAACGGACAATACAAACAATAGCAATTTGACCTTCTAGTACAGTACTGTTTGGAGTATATCTCAGCTTATGTCAAAGCAGCAGCGATGAAAACACAATGACTAATGGGAATAGAGGTCAGTTCAAAAGTGTGAATTTATTCAATGACCATCAAACATTGATCACTAAAGCGGCATGAACACTATTAACAACAAGTCAAATCAGTTTGTGTTTCGAAATTAGGTGGGGTCAGCTTGAAGCGGGACGGGATTCACTGGATTTGCTAAAGTTCTGGGGTATTTCAAAAAGCGTTTCATATAAAAAGTTTACTTCAATAGTAAACCAAAGTTATAAATTTTGACGAGTTGAACATTCATGTGTGTAGTTCACTGGCTAAACCTAGAGTGTAGACCGAAAATCTGAGATGATGCAAAAGAGATACGTGGAAGCGACTCTGAAGCATCAATCCTATGCTAATTGCAATATTATGAGACAAACATACCAATCACGTGAATGAAATCATCATGCATGAAAACTTTGCGCGTTGTGGAAATGCGCAAAATTGAAAAAAATGTGAGCTTCGTGATGTAGAACGGAGTCAGCACTTTATTGAATTATTGTTCCTCCAACAGTGGACTACAAGTTCGTTGTATAGTTGTGGATGACTCCAATTACCGTAAACACCAAAGCGTAAATGATGATGTATAACAGTGCGGTTAAAATATTCTGTCAAATCCCAAATAATCGATTTTGAAGGAATAGTCTGTGCTACGAAAAGGTGAATAAATTGAGAATCAATATTTTATTTTGTTAGCCGAATATATCTGAAAGTATTTAATTGCCGAAATGTCTTGTAAGAAACGTTTCTTCCTTTAATAACAGTATATTTTGTGGCGGACAGCAAGTATATGAATAATAAATTCCTTGCAGTTAGGTGTTAGGAGAACTACATCGTCCACAGGGTGGAATAACTAATACAATAATTATCAATTTTTGTACCTTTTTATCACTTCAAATACTAGGAGGTTGTTGACTAGGGTTAGGCAGCCTCAAATAAGAACCCAACTGAAGGATCTGAGCAAAATACTGTCCTCACAACAGGTCCGTCTTAAACAGGCTGACTGTAACTACTTAACAAGCAATCATACAATACACAGTTTACAACTCTGTTCACTTGTCCCGTCATGTCTACTTGTTACCACCTTCTGTGTGCCTCAATTCCTTCTACGTTCACACACACACACACACACACACACACACACACACACACACAGATAGAGAAGGACTAAATCACGGTCGACTAGAACTACTTTTATCGCCTTATTTGTGGACTTCAGACAATCGTGTGTCGACTACAAAGCAACAAGTAGTCCATAGGTGATACAATGATGCCTGTGCACACAACAGTCGTAAATTATAGTAGTATTTAGATAGGACAAACCCGGCCTTATGACGGCCTAGTTTGTCAAATTCAGACCTTCTTGAAGACCCTGCTCTATAATGCATTGTGTCCACAGTTTGTCGAACAACATCCTTCCACCATTAGTAGCAAACTCATTGAGAAAGTAGATTAATCAGACAGTCGTTGTTTTGGGCTTCACATAAAAAGTATGTATCATTAACCACAGAGTAATTACTTGTAAGGCCCGAGAAACTAACTAATTGAGACTCATTGCGAAGAATGCGTCTTTACTGTGTGCCTCACCATTCGCTTCTTTCTAGTGAGCACGAAATACACAATGTGTTTTCAAGGTAAAAATTTAGAAATTTAGCCGGACCACTTTCAAAAAGGATACCACTGGTTTACTTTATCGTTATGATAAGCGATATATGACGACCAAGCTTCTGCTCCGCATTTCTGCTTCTCCCACTGTCATTTTGTAGTTCTACTCTAATTCCATCATATCAACGACGGTAGAATTTTATCATCCTCTTGTTCACTGAGATTCTGAGGGTAACCATTCAAAAAAATTATTCATTCCGTTTGTAGGGTGAATTCCAGATCTTAACAGACTTGAGAACTACCCCCGCGCAATGGAAATGCACCAAAGTGAAATCAGTGGTACTAGGAAGACTGCAGCAGTAGAGAATCACGTTATCATTGACTAGGTGTACGTGTTTTGTGTCAAGAAAATTTCCCCATTTCAGCACAATGTCTAGCGGGCCTGTTCGGTTTCAAATACTTTGGTATTCAGGATAGTGGAACGTTCGGCCACATTGGTTAGTCAAGAGCAGTGGAAAAAGTCAGTATTCCATTACTGAATCACTCTAACACGACCGTACAACTATCCTACCCTAGTTAACAGTCGACAGCTGTAGATGTGCTTCAGTATCAGTGCTGTTCACGGGCGTAGTTCACGTAAGGTATTCACGTGTTTGTTTTTTCGTAGAGATGGTTATTTGGACTGAACGCGTTTGATCTCTAGTTGAATTGACTTTGTCTGTTCAAGAGCAGTGTCATCCATCCAAGCTGGCGAGCTCATTGGTCAAAATGCCATTATTCATCTGCAGTGCATAACTTCAAAACCAAATTTGGGCCGGAAACAACACGGGTTTCAACATTTTTGAGCACAGATTTAAACCGGTAGGCTTTCTGATCAGAACTTACAGGATGCTTCAGACAACCATTGCGGTTGGTGCTTTTTTAAAAAGAAAGTGTTATTTTGCAGGCAACGGTCAACTACTGGATTTCACCATGATGTCTTTAACATCCTGTAGGTTCCCTTCAAAACAATGCGCAAAGCCTTTGAATCAGCTTAGTTGTTCACTGGAATATTATTTTGCACCAATTTCTGTAGGTCTGCTCGTCGTATTATTAGATGAGACTCCTCAAAATAACACCAAATGTTGAACTTCAGGTGCTCCTTTTCTGAGTACTTATATTTTCGCGCCAAAAGCTGTTATCCAAGAGTTCGGAAACAAAGTACGAAACAAGTTCAACCGGATCATGAAAACGCGGAATGGGACAGTGTAAAAGCACCATGCGGGATAGCAAGTGGGTCTCGGACGATATCCTGTTGAAAAATCCCAGATTGGTTTGATGATATCAAGCAATGCACCTTCGTTTTTGGTTAAAAAGAATGACTTCACAAAAATTACAACAAAGAAAGAATACAGAAACGTTAAGTTATCATGCTGTAAGAGTCTTGGCTGCACAAAGATCTTGTGGATGAGATTATACACATAGATGGATTTCATGCGTTACGAGCTGCTCATCCAAAGAGGTTTCAAAATCTCGGTAGTGAAGTTATCACTTACATGAAGGCAAAACGGAACAAGGCAAGCACTTTGGTTCACGAATACACGGTCGAAAAGATAAGTTGTCACGTTGTCAAATCCAAGCCGTATTTTCTGGGCAGTTTTCGATCAAAACTCATTGGTAACGTTTGTCTAACCCCAGATACAACGGCAAAAGATCTCACAGAATTTTCTGAGCTCCCATCGATTTCAGTTATCTATGCTTTAGATGACTCTGTGAATATTTGGTGGCGATTTCAACAGATTTGGCACAAGTTTTCTTTTGATACTCGGTTTAACAAATTTAGTCCATTTCCCTACCAGAAATGATGTTGGTCTAAATCTTGTTTTCACAAACAATGTAGGGTTATTTGTGGTCTCGCAACGTGTACCACTGAGAATTTCTGATCCTCGCATTCTTAGGGTTTGCCCAACTATCAATAGCAAGAAAACTAGATACGCATCATTGAGACGAACATGCAGAATTATCAAACAGAGTAACAGCTCTTCCAAAAATCTAGCCCGTTTACAAACTGCTGTGAATTCCACGGATTTTGCCCTGATTTACAATCAAAATCCCTCAATATTTTATGAGAATCTTGCTCACGATCCTAATTTGCGTTTTTGAAATTTCTGTCCGTTTGAAACCGCCTGTGTGGACAGAGATGGATCTTCCTCTCCTTTTTTTAAACAACTGCGTAAGGAGGAATTAGCAGGCCTACATAAGCGGTTGGAAGTCTAAAGTAAACAGACTACTGAGCTGATAAACTGGAAATCGAACGCGTGAATCCAAGTTGTCGGGACACGTGGTGTGTTCTAAGAAGGCTTTGTGGCAATAATTCGAGAAGCAGAAACCGTCCCCTTGAAGTCCAAGAACTCCACGAGAGTTTTGGTTCGCTGTCTCAGGATATCTGTTCGCCCGTCTGTAGCAGTACTAATGACGCTCTTCAAATCGAATCCACGGCGGTTTAGATGCAGGTGAGTACACTGAAGACCAGTAAAGCCTCAGGTCCTGGTGTTTATTCCTCTGTTGTCCTGAAAGGGTGTACCCATACCCTTTCGCTTCCCTTGGCAGATATTTTCAGCTGTCGTCTGAAAAGCGGTAAGATTTGCGCCATATGAAGATCTGCGTGGATAAAGCCTGTCCCGAAAAAGAAGCCTTGTGCATACTACCCCATTGTATGTACATCCGTGACACTCAAGACGCTGGAGGAAATTTTGCTACCATATTATTGTTACTGAAAGTGCCGTGGAAGATATCTATCACTTTGCTTATAGGTCGTCCCGATCCATCCTTGTTATCATAGCCTATCTAGTAAACACTGTTGCGGTCGCTTTTGATAAGAAATATAAAATGGTTAGGATGCTGTTTCGAGACTATAGAAGTGTTTTATGCACTCCCGATAGTTCGGTGTTGCTCAATCTTTTATTCAATTCGCGAAATGACCGGAGCGTATGCAGACGGATTTGTGATTACTTCACTGATCGTACTCAGTTTACATCCTTTAATGAGATGAAATCCTCTCCACTTCCGGTCCAAAATGGTGTCTTACAGGGGGTTATATTTTCGTCCCACTTCGTTTCCTTTTTCCTGTCTCATCTTCGTTTATTTCATGTCAGTATGCAGATGACATAGTTTTTGGAAGTCAGCATTCCAGACCAGAGATCACTTTCATAATCTAAAGCGAACTAGACGATGTTGTAAGCTGATTCTTCTCCCGCCCTAATAATATGAACGCATATAAATGTAATGATGTATCATTTCAATTATCATGTCGAAGGATAAAACCAAAATAGTATTGGCAGGATTCCTCTGTTTTCTGTGCTGAACAAATATATTCCCGCGTCGTCCACAATCAAATACCTCAGTGTTTTACTGACAATTTGTCGTGGTCTATGCACTCCAGTGAGGCGTTTTGCTCTCAGTACCACATGAATGAATTTCAAAACTTGTAGCCGTTAGCATTATTTCCCTCTGGTTCTACTGGCCCCACTAATCTGTCCTGATTTGGTAAAAAAACTTTCATTTGATCATAGGATCCATAAAATACATTTGTAGATTCAGTGGCACACCTAGAGTTACACTAGCTGACACCACCATAAACAACACACTTTTGTGCCTGTGCTAGCTTCATTTTCCAAATTCTCTCCGAATCCCATTACCCCCTACACATGGGATTTACAAAGGCTGTATCTACAAGCTCCACGTGTTCAGCGTTCAAATTGCAGCTTGCCCGTACTTCTGCAAACAGTAAATCCCCTATACCGTATCTCACTGGTCTATTGTTGATCTGAGGTAGGTTCTCTCAGAACTTTGAAACAGCTTGAACGTTGAACATTAGTCTTTCCTATACTTATTGTTCTTTTGTTGAAACGGTGCGTACATTGCATAATTTTATCCACAAAAAGGTGTGGAAGGCTGAAAATCCACCCTTTTAGGTGTATAAAGCAACTAGTGACTTGATTTGACTTGAACATACAAATCCATAGAAGAAGGAAGCAGGTTACGATGTAAATGATTCTGGTCGAATGTAGATAGGAGAAACACGTATTTGGATCATATGGTAGACCTGATATTTTTTTTTAACGAATTACTTTGAACGGACACAGAGACACTGCAAATCCAATGTATAATAAATCTTTGAACTCCAATCATTATGAAAGTGGATAAATTTCAGATTTACACAGCAGCTAATACGATTGTTGATGAACACTAGGATGCCACCAAACCTGGTAACCAGTCTCGTTGATACAAATGATTTAAAATTCTAAGAGCACGGCAAATCTGAGATTATGCTATAACTGAGTTTCGAGTGAGAAATAGGGCTTTTTAGCACAAACATTATCGGAACATTTTGATGCTACATACGTGGTGATTTATTGTTTCCTCTCATATGAAAATCTTTTTTACTGATTTTGTTTATTGTCGGTCGTTTTGCTTCTTTTCAATAACTCTATTGGCCGAAAATTTTTCCAAAAAGTGATCGATTTATGTGCATGACTTTCGTAACCTCTTACTGATAAGGACAAGAATAAGGTGTGGAGGTTTTATCAACTATAATTCATATAAAAACTTACCGAAACAGTACCAATTACTTTTACTTTACCACGGCTGGCTCTTTGGAAAGGAAAAGCCGGTTTCACGAATGTCTATGATCACAGCTCCCCGTGGTGGACGGCTGATGGCAAGGTTCTTGCAGATGTTAATTTCTATTGACGAGTATGATACACCATACGGAGCCCAAGTTGGATTGTATCTTCAAAGACAGCATGCACCTAGGTTTTTAAATGTCCGCCGCGTCTGCGAAGGCAGTCTGGGTGTGGAAATGGTGCTAGGACAAATGTGGTTAGGACGTGGTCAGTTTTACCGACTGCGAGACCATACCACGGCAGTCGGTGGAGTTGTATGCCCGTTGAAAGACGGACAATGCGGCAACGATTTCAAATTTTCTTCATTTAAGATTCTGTCAGTACATCCAACTTTTGAAACAGACATAAGGCTCCGCAGAACTACAGTATGTGGAAACTTGGATGTCTTGATTAAAGTCCATTGCTCGTTGCATTACGCTATTTACGTCAAAGTTGAACAGCAATGGAGACAACAGGCACACTTTTCGTGATCCTGACTTCGACTGGAATGTACAAGACTCTTCACTGCTAACTCGCGCTTTTGTTCCATCAGGATAAGATTTTATCAGACTAATCAGTTCGAATGGGACGCCGTTTGCAAGCATTATCCTCAACAATGACTCATTGCCTATTGAATCAAAGTGGTACGAAAGTCTATGAAACATGCGGCGACAGAGCTCTGGAATTTGTAACGGTGTTTAAGAACTCTCCTGAAGAGGATTATTCGGTTGATGCATCGCCTGTCCTGGCAGAAGGTTCTCTGATGGGGAGTGATTCAGCGCGAGCAGCGCAAACGCTTTTGCAACCACGTTTAACAGAGACTCAACTGGGAATATCAGAAGTCTAGGTGATTTAGAATCATACATTTTATGATAGTAAACGGGTGACCTCTTTCATACTACATACATTACATTTTATGGCTTTGTGAGAATAGGGGATCCTGTTTAAAGGGGAACTGAATTCACATATCACTTCTGGACAATCTCTATTCAAGTAAAACTGATGTGTGGGTACGCGTAACTAGGACCTCGGTATTGTAATTGGTGCTCAACATTTTGCACTACAGCCGACCGATGGTCTGACCAGCATTTAGAAAACCACGGTTCCCCATCAGAACCAGAGCGTTAATCTATGCATGTGAAACAGTTCGGAGCATGTCTCTGGGAGCATGAAGTCTGATGCAGTTTGTTCAAGCCCTGACGCTAATCTCAAATATTTATGGTAGACACCTGTGTGATGGTACTCGGATTGTCACTGTTGTGTTTGGTATAGACAATCATGAGCACAAAAACAAACAGACTCGTATACACACACATACTATGCAGACAACTGACTAGTATCCCACTGTTCTATGGACATACGCGCACTCGGTGATGATATATTAACTCGTACTTCTGCTCGAACAGTGTTTTGCGATAGATCTCGCTATGTATCGATTAACCTAGATTGGTCCCCGTTACGTGAACGTGTGAATTGCGCAAGTAGCTCAGCTCACGTCATACTTAATTGCTCGTGTTATTGGTTTGCTTGCTGATCAACTTGCTTACTCGACAGCTAAGGCTGGGCCTCCTTTTTAAGAGGATTACATGTGAATGGAGTGCAAATGTTAGTTTTTCTGCTATCAGTTTCAGATACAACAGTTGCTATTTCTGATCTTTGCTGGCTTCGCTCGATACATGCAGCATTACTTGATTCTTTTATGCGTCTCTGTGTGTGATGGTCATGGAATGAGAAAAAAAAGAACTTTTTATGCAGAACTTCAGACTCCACATACCACTAGTTTCTCTTCTATACAAAAGTGACTTTCATGGGTTCCAGCTCGTCGACCTTGGGTGTACCGCCGTGTTAGGGTCACATAAGTTGAACTATGATTTGACTAAGCTTGCGTTTTGTTTCTTTCGGAAACCCAGGTGATTTGAATGTGTGGTACGGTTCAATAAGGTACTCCTTCATTGTAGTGTTTCTCGAATGGAAGTTCAGTACCTCACGGGAGATCAACTGCTCCTCTGCTGTTTGTCAGAAATGATCGATTCTCGAACTATAACAAAACTAGCAATGAGAAACTTGTGAAAATAATTAACCCGAGCTACGAGAAACACGGATATTCAAACACCACTGAGAACAAATATCATTGGTTATGAATCTTCACAGACTTCCTCAGAAGCAATCCGAATTTTGAAAACAGAGGATATCGAATACCCTGTCTGTCCCTTGCTTTTACCGACAGAGGTAAACCACCTAGAAGCCATTTGACACTGAAAAGTCGCCTATTTTTTCCACTGATTTTGTTATCTGTTTTTTATCATTTCACACCGTTCATACATTGTTCCTTCTTAGATATCAAAGTTGGTCTATGCCAATGGAGCACATCGTGGCCAAACAAGTGAACTGTTGGGAATCACCTGACACTTAGGAGCTTCGCATCATACCATACTGACAAGAAAGTGAAAATTTAGAACTTAAAGGAACTATCTGAGATCTAAGCATTTCACTTTGGAAACAGGCAGCACTGCTGTTGCCTGGGTCAACACCGTATTTTATCAGCTTGAGTCAATTGTACCTGTTGATCTGTTCACGACGGACATCGAAATATCGACTTTTTTCATTGTCTTTATTTGCTTGTTGGTAATTCCACACAGGATGAGGGGTTAGAAATATACTTATGGTTCCTTTATAGTTATTTTTGTTTTTAAACCCATAGCGACGTTGTCTGCCGTGAGTGAGGTGTGATTTTGACTGAGTCAATAGAGTCAATAGTACCACGACAATAGTACCACACATCAAAACAATAATTGTGAGGAATGATCAAATCTTTATACAAGTGATTTTGAAATATCCGAATAAGACACCGGGTTGAAACTGAAATTTTATTTGCAAAAAGACGTGTTTATTTTACTTTGATTGGAGCATGAAGCCAACAACTCACAGAACTAAATCGGAACTTAGTCAATAACAATACATAAGCTGTTTTTCAACCCAATTAGGAGACATCTTGCAAGAAAACAACTTTGTAAAATGAAAGTGCAAATTTTGGATGGACATGCTTTGTTTTTTATGAATACGATTCAATAGAGGCTAAGAAGCTTGATTTCTATAACCGGACGAATGACCAGATCAGGAACGTACTCTGCATGCCGACAGAGGAGCATATCTCAAAGTTGAATGGGTGTGAAACTTAAATTAGATACTTCAACCAAATGCTTTCAAATAGCTCGATTTCGTGACTCTGATCGTCCAGAACTGAGGCCATCCGAGCTGCAACCGATTGATAATCTTCTCTCCTCTACCTTGACAATACACCCACTTATGTCTGAAATCAATAAAAGGCGAGATTATGTCACGCCACAAACAATTCAGTTATGTCAGGGTGATCCAATTAAACTTGGTACGCACTCATCTGGTTAGAAAAGTCTGTTCTCATTAGCTAGAACTCGTTGTACCGCATTCAGTAGTGATCGAATTGCCACAGTAATCCTATACATTCTCAGTGAGTTTTTTTATAACGTTTAGCATGAATACAGCTGAAGGGGTGCACCCCAAAAACCAGAAGAACCACTCCACTATAAGGAATAACCAGCAACCTGGCCTCGAGACTTGAAGTAGAGAAGCATACACGGTAGTAACAGGTCAGGCGCGGTAACGAGTTTGACGAGAATAGTGTACTGTCCAACACGAGTGACCGGAGTCGATGGCAGGACTGGAACCTCTGACCCTTGGGGTGGAAGCTTAACCCTATGGACCAATCGACCACCACCGATCAATCATGACACCGAAACAGTTCGAAAAACAGTTGGATCACCAGAGTGACAACAAGCCCAATGATGACAAAGTACCGCTGTTAGTGTAAAACCATATTATTATGGAAGGAATTTTTCAATAATAATCTAAAGGCAAGTCCATTCTGTTTTGTACCGTCTCACTACCACTAGTGTGAATTCTGTTCAGCCTGAGAACTACCTCCTTTCATTTATGAAAAACAATACGTAGGTTGTCAGTCCATGTATCTACGCATTGCACACAGTTCATTGATCCGACTGGTGTGGGTGACCACGTCTTTAGGCTTAAATGGCGCTGGCAGGGTTCTTCTCTCGTCTATCCATTCACGCCATCGATCGGGCGTTCTGTCGTCTGTGGTTTCGCGGGCCCGGTACGGGGCCGGTGCTGACGTACTGTCTGTCTGTGCGACTAAACCGTATATCGAATGATGCGTCAGACCATACCCTCACACATTTGATACACCGTTGACTAAGTTTTTGAGGAAAGCTTTTAGGATGGGCTACTCCGCAACTCAAGCACCCAAGTTAAAGTGGTCACAAATGTGAACAGGCCGTGTATCATGTCATCTTGCAGCATGCAAGTGGTGATTTAAACGTTGAGAATGTGCTTGAAAGTACTTTTTCGATTTTGTGTTCATGTGTATAGTTTTTCGAAGAATAAATTATCAGTGTAAAATATTTCTGCTTCCCTATTTCACATATGCCTATACAACCGATAAATGTCAACAGCGAACTAACCGAGTACATTCGGGCTTCTAAGTAGCAAGGTTCCACGATCCTGCCAAACAGCAAGGCCGGAGACATAGCTAATCTGCGTGTCAATAACGGCAGGAGAACATTCATCCAGCTTCGTATGCCACTCTGGGCTAGCGATAAAATCAGTCTCCGGGTCACTAACAGTGTCTTTTTGGTCCATAACCTATCTTATATGCAATCGTTGTCGTGAAGTGTGAGCACTACGCGTTAAGGAATCCGAAAACTGGAAGTGTATGCCCACTGATATCTGCGACTGATTTCAAAGTTGCTTGCTGCGACTCGCTTTCGAACCAAGTAAAAAGACAGTGCTGCTTCGAAATCAAAAAGTTGTCAACGTTTCTTCATTGTCGGCTATCGCAATGGTTTGGACATATTCTACTTTGTCTAAATGCGGCGATCCCAGAATACTGCTTATTGCCTACTGTATGAAGAGGAATACGCTGTCGCCTCGGAGGGTAGCTGTAAACATGGATCAGCACTGTCAAGTCGAACGTTGGGTGATTAGGACTGTAGCCTGCCAATGACGTTTTCCACTGGAAGTAAAACTAAGCTTTTCTGTTCTTTGATCTCGTGTCTGGTGGCTGTGCGTGGATAGATGGCATTCGTGGCACTCATGAAGTCGACTCACTCTCTTGCAAGAGCCTGTTGCACTAAACTACAAGTGAAGTAAAGTATATTGTCCACACGTGTGAATGATTTATGTAGAACTTTTAAACCAACAGATTGCCTTAGTTGAGTCAATCAGTTTATAATAGTAAAATAGTTTGGAACAGAAATTAGAACACTATCGTAGTGAATGTGAAATATGAAAATGCGGGAATCACATCAGTAATATGTAGACAAGATCAATACAGGCTTGCAAACGCATGTGCTTGATAGGGCTTGAATACGCAATCAGCTGCCACGTGATGTGGCATACTATAGGTTTTCCAAGTCAAGACACGTAAAAAATTGTTAGAACTAGTAACCAGGTTGTGAACTAGTAGAACTGCCAATGATTTTCATTGAATTCTCATTTATAAGCTTCGTATTTAGGTGGCAGGTACCTGTGTATTTTCTGTTTCCCATATTTGCTGCTTTCCTTGGTACAATACCCCTTTGTTGTACCGACAGTTAGATGCGCAGAATCAATACACACTTTGGACTCACGCACGATACCGCGCGACACACAAATATAAACAATCTGCGAATAAATCATTCGTTCTAATGTATCCTCGGTTTTTGGTTTGGAGAGTCCTGTAACTCACTCTATCCGATACTTAATGTTGATCAATACATATTTGGTAGCTTCGTTGACAACGACAGACATTCACTTCTGTATCGTCTTATCGGGGTGTTGATCGACTTATGAAATTTCGTATCCAGGACTCCTCAAAGAGAAGCTTACAAGTTAATGGGTTCATTTCGTGCTGGTTGTTTCAGTGTCATCGAACAGATATTTTCAATCCTTCCACTAACCAATCGTACGCTTGTTTTCGTTTACCAATCATAGGTTAATTCGACACTGACGCTGAAAGTGTACCCGTATAGATTATTCAGAACACCAAAATGTGTAAGTCGGCTGTATACACGCTCCAGATAGAACCATTGCCTACCCATTCCAGACTAAGGTGGTTTAACCTTCGAAGCTTTAGGAATGAGTTTGCATGTTCCTTCTTTAGTATAGTCTCGGCAATGAACACGATAAAAAAAATGCGCGCTGAATCACTTTATCTTGGTTTACTCTCTATTACTAAGGTCGGTCATACACTATCCTCATCAACGTTCGTATTCTGAACCACATTATCGCCTTCTGTGACCTATCTCACTTCCTGCCATATATTTTGCCCAAACATTTAATTACACTGTGTTTTAAGATACGTGCCTCTTCCGTCCGTAAGACACGGAACCCGAAGTGGAGTAAATACGAGCAGAGCAGCGTTGTGGAAATGAAAATATCAAGTTTCCGATGTTGGTGTCGTTCTGACACTTTGGGTCTCACTTTCCAGTTCCGAAATCCTTCGTTCATTTGGTGCGTTGGATCTCTATGGTACCTCCTTCATTCAACCTTTAGGTCTTTGTTCAACGGCCTAGCTTCACACATTCCTCCTGGGGTTGATATCCGTTCTAGACTTTCTGACCACTTATGTCTACAAAGATAGTTTATCTAATTTTAGAGCTCCAACTTCATGATGCGCATCTTTCATTCCTCATCTATAAAAGCACTAGAAACCACATTGAAGTATGTATTTGATTGTGAGAGAGTGCCAACGACAATGTTTTAAAATCACTGCGTACCAACATGATCTTGCCTACTAAATAATCTTAGGTACCGAAATCTTGCGGATGGTCTCTTCAAACCTAGCAGATCGATTGCTAACCAGTAAATAATTACCAAAATAATTCAGTTTGGCAGGATGCACGTAATTCATACTGACGTTACAGTAAAAATATTTTGTTGAAAGAACTGTTGCATACATTAGCTGCATCTTCGTAAGACTGATTGTTTTAGGATAGCTCCTTTTGGAGGCACAACTTGATTTTATTCTTTTTTGTGAGCAAACAAAAAGATTTTCTCTTGGTTATTTGTAAATGAAGAGAATTCGTTTACTTTGTTCAATGTGTGAAGGACCCTATATAATACGGTACATGAGTTCAAAACCGTTGAGTGCCAACCAGGATAACCCGACGGTTAGGTGTTCGACTCGCAATCATTCATCCCGGGGTTTGAATCCCCTACGGATCTCGGTGGACGTGAAATTCGGATGATTTCTAACGAGGATGAAACAGCCATCCAGTGTCTCCAAGGCTTTCGGTGATGAGGTGAATCTTCGCGCTGCATGGTGACTCATGTACAACTCATTTATTCACTATAGTTATATGATGCCATATATGACGGCTGTTTGAAGCATATATAAATTACGTGAGCTGTAGATACTACAACGTGAAGAGTCTGCAGAAAATATACCTACTGTTTGCATTTTCATGAGATCACAAATCCCGAGAATACTCTTTAGTTCAACCCTGGGTTGAACATGGGAATTTCGCATACTATCAACTGACTTTGGAAGTATCTGTCCCAATAAAAAGTGATAACAAATACGGAGCAATAGAATAACCGCAAATCGGTAAATGAGTGATCAGCCAACCAAGAATGTGGCGAACCGACGGGGATTAGGTGGTTCAACTTTATCACCGAGTTATTCGTTTAACGTGGCAGGCACTCAGGCCGTCATGCACAGGGGCGAACGACATGCAAACCTTTAAAATAACAAGTTGTTGCGTCAGGGAGAGTCGTCTGCAGGACTTTTCTGTACTCCAGTTCGTTGTGTGTGAGACTGATTGGCCTGTTTCTATATTACGCGCTGTGACCTGTGAATGAAATGATTCATAGTGTCGTGCCAACGATCATCGTGAACCAGAGAAGTATTTCTTAGGAATCATTATCAGTGTATAGCCGTGGATTCCGATCCAAGGATCAAACCCGGGGTGAACGATTTTGAATCTGGTACTTTTGCCGTGCACTTGTACTGGTTTTCATTGATTGCTTCATGTCGGAAGCATATGAAATGTTGGGTGAATCCAGATGTGGAAAGCTGTTGGCCCCGGCGAGGTTCAAAATCATGCGTGCACGTCATTCTGGCTTCAGTAGCACGTTTGCTCAACATGATATGTCGGCCTTCTTTCAAGGACTATTGATTTTAACAGCATATCACTGCCATGACGATAAATTTTTGCGATTTTTGCTCAAGAGACTACCAAGTGAGACCATCGCGTTGATACAGTCCGTAGGGCTTGACTACCTGGTTATATTTTTGTAGGTTGACGTCTACTTTGCTAGTGAAAAAAATCATCGTACAATGTCACACCTCGAGGGAATATAAAACAAGCCTTTTAGGGCCAACCCCAATGCACTAGTGTGTGTGTGTGTGTGTGTGTGTGTGTGTGTGTGTGTGTGTGCGTGTGTGTGTGTGTGTGTGCGTTTGTGCTTGTGTGTATATATGTGACTCAATCGTGTACTCTGGGCTCCGGTAACAGGCGATACGCAGCATACCTGTATTGCTGCTGACAGTGAACGAGAATTAAGTGGACATGAGAAACACTACAGAATTTCACTCCCTATAAAAAGACTTTTAGACTGCGCCCACTTACTGTCGGCTTGGATACGAACCGGGTAGTGCGACGCAGAATTTGTCTGTACAACGTTTTAGCAGCTAACCGTACGAAGATCTGAAATTAGAAATGTGCGAAGTCTTCATAGTCTTTTAGGCAGATCGTAGACAACAATACGCCGTCACTCGGCTCGCGAATACACCAAACCTATTGAAACTTTTTATGGATCTTCACTCCAAATCTCAAGATTAGATTGTCGGTTATACATAGTAGTACAGTCGATCTTTTAAGCGAGGTGGTGATCCTGCTCGGCTGCACTCATGCACAAGCACTTCTGATAAATTACTACTGCAGTATGAATAAAACGAAGCAAATATGAGGTCCTGTGAAGAGTTTGATGAGACTTATCTGAAGATATCCAATCCAGGACAATGCGTAACGCAATTCTTTTCCTGAAACCTCCGAAAATGACGTAGGGGCACTATTGAACTACACGATCTTGCCTCAAAAGCAGTGCACTAATTGAGCAACGAGATGTATTTTTCCACATGAAAGTGGTCGATATTGTGCGTTCCCTGGAGCGCTTCATGTATACGTAGTCTAGTCCAAGCTGTAACGTGGCGTGACACAAAGATTGCTAAAGGGAATCCACTTACACCGCAAGAAATGTGACATCACTGCAACAGAATTTTGCCCCACCTCAGTAAAACGTGTTTTTATGGGTTCCTACAATCAGAACAAGCCCATTTTCATCTACACTTGCCCTGACAGAATGCCGTCAGTGTAGAATATTGTTCCTGGGGAAAAAACTGTGGTAAAACTATCACTTTCACAATCGTAGCCTTTGAAAGGAACCGAGTCTACAAACAAATGAATTCACTCGATGGTGAGATGAAACGCACGTGTGTTGCAGTCCGTTTATACATGCAGGTATACATCTAGGTTTTAAAAACGAAACAGCGTGGTGCACATTTCTAGATGACTCGGCACACTCGTAGAACACGTGACATATCAATGATATTTTAAAGAGCTTCTGTATCAGTTAGCCCACCTGAAGTAGTTGTATCCTGTTCCGGGGGAAGAAGCCTCGCAATAGAAAAATAACGTTTACTTCATTGCATCTTCATGGTGCCAGAAATGAATTCGCAAACGACTTTGTTGTAACATCCACCTCACTGTTCCCACATCTGAATGGTTATCCGCACCTTCAACCATAGGAATGGTATAACTTGGGTAGATTTTAAGACCCTTACACATGTATTTCGGCCCGAACGCTTGTTGTTGTGGCTTAGGTAAGCTTGGTGCGGCATTTAAAAACGACCGACAAACTTATGTCGGGTTCGACAAACTGCAAAGCGCAGCTGACACGCTCCTTTATTTAGAGGGATATAGATAATCTTGTCAGTAGTTTCGGCGTATCATTAACTTAAAGGTCGCTTTTTTGATAAAAATAAATGTCCCTAACTGAGTTTTCGCTTAAAACGTGCGGGCTACATAAACCATTGAGAAACATTGTACACCTGACCCACAAACTTTACAAATTCATTGTGAACGGGTATTTTTGAACCGATTTCTGGGACTCGGGGGTAAATCCCAGATGATACAGATGCGATACAGTCAGACTGTTCGAGCCGGATCAAGTCGTTTCAACAGCAAATGAGAAGTTTCGGATGGATAATTTAAAAAAATAATGTGTTACACTGCACACGCCCAACCAAGATAACCCTAGGGTTACTGATCGAATGTATAATTTTCACATTCTCACTTCAAATCATAGTATGGAAGCTAATTTTGACACTGTGGTGGAGTTTGAATACTCACTTTTACTTTTATACGGCTAAGAGAGGATGAGTTGGCTTCGTGGATATCGCGGATTGGGCCAGCCAACGAACTGTGGTAAGAGGCGTGATCAGTTGTGCACTGTAGTGGCAAAATCTATGAACAGTCATGGAAACAGTGTACGAAGTGGTGTCCCCAGCGCCACTCGGCTTTTTGTTGGAGGTTGCACCTCTAGCTCGTGCACAACCAAGTAGCACCAGCCGCGCAACAGGAAGATCGTGTATTGGGAGCCGGTGATCGATCGAGTGGTTCAAAAGCTTTTTGTATGGTGGTTTACCAGTCAGAGTATCCAAAGAATCCACTGTGCATTTTTGCCGGTGGCTCTCTGGGAGCTCGTTCGCCATTCGGTAGAAGTGACCATGACCCGGGGGCCCATGCGACCCTGTTGGGTAGACAGTTCCCCTTATAGCCGTTGGACCAATCAGTAGACCTCGTCCACCCATTCGGGAACAGCTGTCTTTGCATGCTAAGCATCGTTTCACCGAGAGTTTTAGGCCTCGGCTACCTTCCAACTTGATTCAGCCCACTTGTCGGGCGGTTTACCGGGGTGTGGCCGCTGATGCTTGTTTCAGCTTCATGGAGCCACAGGTGAGAGTTGGGTAACTGATGCAGACCAAAGAGATGGAAGATGCCTGAGGCGGCAAGACAGTCTACCAACTCAGGGATGATACTCCCCTCAGTCACTCCGCACACCCAGTGGAGTATTCATACCACTTACTGAATAAGTAAGTAGGTAATTGCCTAAAAACCAATTATGGAAAATCGAGGAGCGAAGATAAAGGTGAACACGTCACATAAACTGAGTGCAATAGGACGGGGCAAGGCATTTGAATCACATGATCTCATCCGGCTGTAACCCCACCTGATGACATAAACCAGCACTGGCTGCTTAGCAAGAATGCTGCGCATTCTTCTGGCCTTGTGAGTTGCGGCCTGCCCCGTTGTGCCGTAAGACCTTGGGTTTCTGCTGAATCCCTACGTCTTCTCGACTCACTCCAGTCGATTCCAACCGGAAGCGAGTATAAAAGCGTGTCTTGAAACGAGATGTACACTTAACGCGAGTCTTCGTCAGGACTGGGAAACCAGATGGTAGCAAAGCTAGTCAGAGATGTTCTATCCCATTCGAGTCGCTGGTAGGTAGCCTCTCGGTGTGAGTGAAACAATCTGTGAGGCTGACGGTTTGCCAGTTCACAATCAGAAGCGGCGTCTCGAACTCTGGTGGGAGTACTTTCAGACACAATTTAACTGGCCCTCTGTGTTGGCCCCTCGTGTAGCTCGTCCGACACACGTCTAATGGTGCGCTTCGACAGATCCACCTACCGAGACGGAGATTTGAAAGAGAAATCTAGGCCTCAGGACGTCACAAACCTCAGCTCTCCGACAGCATTCTCCCAGCCCTACGTGAAGATGGTGAAGTGCAGCTCGTTAGAGAACCTTGTGTTTTGCTCTCCAAAGTTTGGAATTCTAAGCAGGTTCCGTCCTTGTGGGGAGAATCGATTGTTGTCCCCATCTTTAAGAAGGGCTTACGCAGTGACTGCGCTAACCATGGTGGTGTAAGACTTGTCCAAATAGCGTCCAAGCTAGTTACCTCTGTCATACTTCGCCGGTTTTATTCAATTTGAGAAGAGCGTACTCGCGAGGAGCAAACTGGATTTTGTGCCGGTCCTGGGTGTCTCGATCAAATCCTCACCCTCCGACAACTGCTAAAGCACTGTCACACTCTCCAAAGACCGAAATCGTGTTCCTGGACATTCGCGCGGCCTTCGACTCCATCGATAGGACTGCGCTGTCAAACTGTTTGTTGAGAGAAGGAGCACTGGAGAAGTATGTATAGATCCTCAAAGAACTGTATTGTCACACCTCAGGTTAAGTGGGGGCCTGCAGCCAGTTTTTGTCCCCTTTTGTCATCTCCAAAGAAGTACGACAAGGTTGCCTTAAATCTTCATTTCTCTTCAACTTTGCTGTAGAGGATGTTCTGCGGAATACCTTATCTGGTCTTCAAAACGGTGGAGTTGAACTCCTCCCAGGGAACAAAGTTTTGATTTGGGATATACCGATGATATCGCGTTGGCGAGTGATAATGCACAGGCAATGCGACAAGCCCTGAACCTTTTCGCAATTGAGGTACCCCGATATGAATGCACTTTGGGCCTTCCAAGTGCAAAGTGCTTTTGCAAAATTGGCAGAAGCGTGCGCCTGCACTCACCCTTAGTGGTGATCAGCTTGAGTTAGTCGACATCTTTAAGTACTTGGCAGCTTGGTAACGGCTGAAGGTGGTGTTGAGGAGGAGATCGATCCAGGCATAGTAAGAGCTAGAGCAGCGTTGGCAAACCTGCAACACCTGTGGTGTCGCCGTGACACCCGGCTCTCCCTTAAAGGACGGCTGTACATTTCCGTGGTTTGTAGTGTTTTACTCTACAGTTGCTAGACTTGGCCATTTCGAGGCGAGGATGCTCGGTGTCTTTTCGTGCTCGACAACCGATGTCTCCGTAGCACTACTCGCCTCTGGCGGGCACATCGAGTGAGTAATGACGAGATGCACCTTCGTGTTAGGCATGGATAGCCGCCCTCCTAACGAAGTGTTAGCTCTACACCGCTTCCGTTGGTTCGGTCATGATTTACCAATCGTCTACCTTTCCGTGCCCTATTGGTACGTGCTAGGCAAAGCTGGAAGAAGTGGCGCGGCGGTCAGGTCATGACTCGGCGTAGAAGGATGACGAAGCTAGCATAAGCACCGGATTTGGTTGAAGCTTCCCACCTCCAAGTTTGGGGCTCCAGGATTCTCCTGAGTTATTTCAGGATCTGTTCTCGTATAGAGTCTATAGCCCTTGGTCCTCGGTTCGTGACACGACAACGACTATACCCGTCAGTGCCCCACCAAATTCGGGAACTGTAAACATAAACAAATGTTTCAGTCTTTGAAATTGTGTATCACCTCGTTAGCCCTACAGGGCCCAAAGGATGAGGATTGTTGTTGGTTAGAGACGTTGAGCGACGTGCCTCAGACTAGAAGTCAGTGGCGTGAATGCGGTGCCGTCTGTCTGTCGAACTTTGGTGCCCCGTAATCACAAAAATGTTACTCCGACAAACCAAATGACGAAAAGACTTCAGCATTTTGTTCCTCTCTCTCTCTCCCTCTCTCTCTCTTACACACACACACACACACACACACACACACACACACACACACACACTAACTGTCTATTTAATGTATCGTACACCCCTTCCCCTATTTTCTAAGTGCGTGGGCCTCTAGCTTGATTTCAAGCTTCTATATATATATATATATATATATATATATATATATATATATATATATATGTATATATATATATACGAGTATAAAAGTAAGGATGTGAACGATAGTCAGAAAGGTACAAATAAAACGAAGACGCCTCGATATCAACGCAAACCATTACCGCTGAAAACTGCTGAACTCAGTGCTTTCTGATGAGTCTCATCTTGGTTGTTTTCGACGTGTTTCATAATACTGTTGTGGTAATAATGGTTCGTTTGGATTTGTTGATTTTTATTGTCTGACTAAAAATGTGAGTAAAGTAGATCATACCGACATCAGTTCGACTGACGCGTTACTGAAATGCACCTAGCTATCTAGCGCTACGATGTCCGACTTTTCAAATTGAAAAATTCAAGCCGGATTTTCCATTACGTAAGATTCAGGCTCCTCGTGCCAACAATACATTCTGTGAATACAAACCGTTTGTTCAGTGTAAACAATATTTTGGTGATTTCTGCGGTTTTGGGGAAAAAATTACCATTGATTTTGATTTATTCAGCCACACGTTTTTTCAGAATTTCATGAGGCCTTAAACGAGAAACGCGCCCATTTCTGAGGGACACTGGTACCTTTTGACGCAAATTTTCCATTCAGAAAGCTATTATCAGAAACTACTGATAAAAGTACTGGCAAAGAAGTATCAAAATATTCAAACAGACTGAAACATAATTGGTCAGTAAGACAACTTTTCGAGCCAACCCCGTTGTTGTCGAGCCACTGTCATTTCTATTTTTGTCACCTTAAAAATATGAGTGTTTCCATTGCGACATACGTGTTCCTAAATTACCCGTGGGCGTCAATAAGTGTAACCATGCAGAAACTGATGAAGTAACTCCCTTCTCAAAATA
Organism: Fasciola hepatica; assembly: GCA_948099385.1. Classification (NCBI taxonomy): domain Eukaryota; kingdom Metazoa; phylum Platyhelminthes; class Trematoda; order Plagiorchiida; family Fasciolidae; genus Fasciola; species Fasciola hepatica. Next base: position 936,122 of record CANUEZ040000027.1, read on the forward strand.
AAAAAGTCTAGTGTTTCAGAAAGTATGGGTTATTATGACAAAACTTCCGGTTGATGTACAGACCAGTGGGTGGCTTGGTTCTGTCTGAATCACGGGATCGCTATTCACTGGTACTGCAGTTCAGTGAATGCGTGCATGTGTCAATGCATGCAGGTTACTGATTATTTCACTTCCTCAAAATTATCGGTCCCTACACAGCCATCCGGAAAATTCTATACGGAAAAGACGAGTATTGAACAAGCTCAGTTTCGATTACATCATCCTCATGGGGAATGCAGTTACATTTAAAGGTAAGAATTTCAAAAAATTATGAACAATATCTGTGTGTTAAAATGTGTCTGGGTAGCCATCAAAGTTGGTGTTGCGTAGTTAGGAAAGATAGGAGAGGCAATCTTGTTGTTGCATGGTTGGGAATAAGACCAGTGAAACAGTGAACATGGGTTTCGGGGATTATCCATCTTCGGTTTCAACCAAAGGATCAGCTTTTGGGTCACACTGAATTCCAGGGTCGGTCTCGGATAGCGGCCAGGGCAGCGTGAGTGCTTCAAAGACACATTTTTGAGAACAAAGTGATCGACTGAGTAATCTGATCGCTACAGCGTCCGTCGTTTCCAGATGTTGTTCTCGAGCGAACATTAGAAGAGCAACTAATCAAAGCTTCGAAGTTGCTAAATGAGTTCAATGTTATTTCCCACACAGTTCCAGAATAACTAAGACCAACTGGCACCACTATTCCTCGACTTTACGGGTTACAAAACGTTCACAGATCAGGAATACCATTGAGACAGATAGTCGACATGAGTTCATCCCCGTATCATTCAGTTGCCCGATGGCTCGTAGATATACTCGAACAGGTTCACAGAAGGATTGCTTGCTACAGCCTGAAAGACATTTTCAAATTCGTAGAACTGATTAACAGCAACATGCTGGCGAAATAATGATGGCCACTCTGGATATGGTATCTTTGTTCACCAACGTGCAGCTTCTAGAAGTGATCAAATTTTTGTGCGATTTCATCGTAGAAAACGAAATAATTATCGGTATTCCAGTACCCACTGTAAAGGAACTTCTGTTACGATGCCCCTTCAATGTCCAGTTTACTTTCAACGGAGCATTACACCATCGGACCGATGGAGTTACTATAGGGTCGTGTCGAGGCCCCTTATTTGTTGATATATTCATTGTTAGGCTGCGAAAAGGGAAACTCAGTGATACGATAAAACGTTTACCCACCTACTGTAGATATAAAGATGACATTTTTGTTCTAACAGACATTCATACACGGTTGGAGTCATTGGTGGAGAAGTTCAATCAGGTCCGTAATGCCGTTGACTTTATGTCGGAAGAAAAGGAAAGAAACACTCGCCACTTTCTAGATGTACTCATTTTAAGAGGTGACAATGGCAGCCTGCACCACCGCGTAGAACGCATACCGATGTTGAAAGACCAGTACACGCTTTTTGCCAGCTTTGTACCCATCGCGCGAAAACGAAACCTTACTCGCTCCATCGCAGCCCGTATGCGAATGATTTTCTCGGGTGAAAAGATGAGTGAAAAATTAGATATTTAAAAGCAAATGCTTCTGGAAAGCGGACACTCCATGCGCTTCATTCAGAAGAACATAGTAAAAAAAAGCAACAAGACAGGCGTTATTGATTATTAAGAAGAAAGATTTATACATCCAACTCTCTTTCAAAGGAGATAACAAAAGCAAGTTACTAATAAGACACTTGGAAAAGGCAATTGCTCGCACCTTTCCCGCTGCCCCACTACGTGCTCGCTTCACCAGTCGATCAGCGATCTTAACGAACCTGAAAGACAAGTTACCTGTCCTCACCCCATCTATGCTAACCTATTCGTTTGTTTGCTCATATTCGGCAAGCTATATGGATGGAACGATACGAAGACTATCACAAAGGATCAAAGAACTCAAACCAACTTGGCTGATGACGGGAAACAGAGAATCCATTACAAGTACAACTGTGGCGTACTTAGCGGACATTGGACATCCCGTAAACGACGACTCGTTCAAAACAGTCCACAGACTTCCTACGAACGAGCCGAAATTCGCTCGAGAACAACAAAACGACAGACGCTGTAGCGATCAGATTACTCAGTCGATCACTTTGTTCTCAAAAATGTGTCTTTGAAGCACTCACGCTGTCCTGGAATTCAGTGTGACCCAAAAGCTGATCCTTTGGTTGAAACCGAAGATGGATAATCCCCGAAACCCATGTTCACTGTTTCACTGGTCTTATTCCCAACCATGCAACAACAAGATTGCCTCTCCTATCTTTCCTAACTACGCAACACCAACTTTGATGGCTACCCAGACACATTTTAACACACAGATATTGTTCATAATTTTTTGAAATTCTTACCTTTAAATGTAACTGCATTCCCCATGAGGATGATGTAATCGAAACTGAGCTTGTTCACTGCTCGTGTTTTGGTGCATAATAGAATTCTCATTAGACATGTACTTCCACATACTTTTTTAATAGGGGATCAGACATTGCATGCGGGAAAAGTTGTAATTCCTATGGTCCAATGGAATTAGCTGTACGGGTAATTGTAACCGAAACCAATAAAATTGTGGGCAGTTCATCTTTATCTTGCCGCAAGAGTGCCAAGTTATAAGGTTTTCGAAAAACAGGTGTTAAGCTTTTTCAAATTTTGGCTCTCCTGAGGAACAGCGATGAACTGGGAAAGCAACTGGACGTTTTTCCGATCTTCATGATACGTTGTACTGTCTTCTTGTGAATGGGATTTATGATGATAAGCAACCAAATGATTAAATTTAGAATCTAATTTACTGGAGAAAACTGTGTTGTAATACCTGTAGCATCGGATAAAGAACGCTTCTGCCGGAAGGTGGACGTTGAGGCAGAGGACAGAAGTCAAGGATGAGTTAGCATTGGGAGATGTGGCTTTACGTTGAACCCGATCCAAGTGCAAAATGGAGAAATGTGAAGACTAAGTCCAAATATATCTGTAGTATTCCAGAATGGAGTCTATTTCAGAGCCATATGACGTAAGAAATTGTAACAGTGTGAATAAACTCCCCAGTGAAGAATAAGTAAAATAATTTACTTGAGGAGCATTAGGTGATTTCGAAGACGTTTGAAGGCTAAAATAGAGATGAAAAAAGTTTTAGTCACAGAGAAGTTGTAGAAGAAGCGAAGTGGACCGAATTTCGGAAACGACATACGCTTCGGGGACCAGTGTTGAATGGATTTTGAAAGCACTGGCAGTGGTTTCATTTTTTCCCGTTCAAACAGCGTAGATGTTGGTGTCCTAGTTCGTAGAAGTACATAGTCCATGGTGGTTTTGATATATGTAGGTGGATGAAGTACCAGAAAATTACCCTCGGGGAGAGTAAAAAAGAATGTCAACAGTAAATGCGTGAATGGCGTTTCATGTGCAGGAAAAAAGTGAATTAGAAAAAAGCAAACAGTAAGACATGAGGATCAATGCGGAAGCAAGTGCACAACCTTAGGGAACGCCGGAGTTCGGAGAGAAAGCCCGGGTAGAAATTCCGCCAATGTGCACCAAAATTTTCCAGTTTTCGCGGACTGAACTAACTTTTGTCTTTATCTCCACATGGAAAAATTCTCTACAGAATAAAGTATAACGATTAGAAACTGTTATGAATTGAATGTTTCGTCAACTTTCTTTCGAAGTCGTTCACAGAAAGAAATTTAAAACTCCACAAGTAGTATTTTGAGCTAAACTGCTCCGGCTTCTTCCAACTTCAGCTTAAGGAAGTGACTTAAATCTGAACATGAGGAGACAGCTATGAAAACCATTATTATTACTGCTGATTAATGTTAAGGACTGACGAAAACCGCCCTAAGACAAAGCCATTATTCACTTTAGGTGTTTCCATCGCGGCTAATTAAACCTCCCCATCACGAGGCTGAACTACTCAGCTGAGAGAACTCCGTGAACAATCCAACAAAACTGGAGTCAAAGAATCAATCAATCACTATCCGGCGTCATGGCAACCTGATTGGCCCGACAAGGCAAGAACCTGTTTAGACTCCTAGATTTTGAGATTGTTCTATTTTCGCATTGAATATGACCTTCATTCATGCAAATAATAGTCACCTGACACGGTGTACTGTCGGATTTTGATTTACGCTAATGGGCTGATGTTATAGGAGTTGCAAGCCGAGGTCAAGCTCGCAGGTCGCCCATAGAAATAGGACAGTAGAACTAGAGGGATACAGTAAAATAATGTTGATCAATAGTATACCTGCAATGGCTAACCGGATTTTCAGCTTCGAGTTGAAGCCGGAGTAAGCAGTGGGTAGTGAAAAATTATCCGGAGGATTTGCTCGAGTAATTTCAATGAAAATCAACGTGAAAGTTCAGAAAATTGTCAGTACTGTGCGTGACTGTAATAGGACACCCAACAAGAGTTCTGCCTTCCATTGGAAACCTTACATTGGATGCTATCAGTTTTGGTGGTTCCAAATTAGTGTTTTCATTCCAAACCACAACTTACTCCAGCGGGATTTTGTTTGTTGAAGATCATTTTTAAACGAACTCCGGGAAACATATTTTAGTTTATTCTGAACCATAAAAAGGAATAGAATGTTCATGCAGTTTCAACATTCACTGCTCCATGTTGGTAGGATGAATGACTATTTCTACCTGAATAACTTTATCTATGCTTTGGATCAAGTTTTCGTCCTCAAACCTCCAATTAACTGAATAACCGGATCAACTAGACTGTCTACCGTGTTCGAGCTGATCCAAAAAGGGAAAAGGTTTTGGCCCCGAAGAAATTTGATTTCACGCGAGGACGCTACTTTTCGCTTTAGTACCACGTGTGCTTTACCAGCTGAGCTACGCAGTCATGCAAAGGGCTTAAGTCTTTTCGCAAATAGTCGAACATTACTAGCCCAAATTACAGCGGCACGTGTTATCCACCAAAGTTTTGCTCTTCCGGCCTCGTTCAACCAACCTAATCGGGTCATGGTATTTGAAAGTGGGATGATTGGCACCTCTAACACATGGACGCCAAATGTGATCCGAATTCTGAGATTTTCATAATAGAATTATTCGTGTACAACTCACATAGGTGTATTATTTGAGAGAAAACGAAGGAGACTGGCGACTTGTACCTTTCTCTTAAGCGCGCGTTTCACCGACTCCGTATGCACTGTGTTTATCCCCAATTGGTAATGCACTCGTTCATCTGTCTTAGATCGTTGATTACACAAATCATACTGCGTTCGATGTGACTACGCTTGTGGTTGTTGCTATTATGCTTGGTTTATAATCCTGTACTCTCACTAACAAGTACTTGCGCATGGATTGAACTGCAAATGACTTCAAGTCACGATTGGTTTCTGTGGAGTTAGTACCGTGATCTCCTTAACCTTTTTCGAGGTTATAATATAACGAATCGAGGCATTTATAAGGCGGAGAGATACCATTCATTCAGTTTGTGGAATAGGCCATCACTGCGCAACTTCGTTAAACACAAAACGATTTCCCCCTTCATTGCACAAGCCAACAATTATATCTTAGCGTGTGATATGGATTTGCATGTTTATTGCGGCTTCGGGTGAATTCACCGGTATTATGTTCGTATATGAACGTGCTAGAGAAAACGTTCTGTGCACTTCGGAAGCAATCAGTGATGTGTACAATTTATTTGCGACGTACAGAATACAAGGACGGTCTAGCAAGTAGTTTCAAACAAAATGCGCTGAACTTCAAAGCACTTCATCGTTGCTGAGCCAATCAAACGTCAGCCCTGAGTTAGAACTTAAATATACGTGGCGAGCACTTCCTCGACTTCTCTAAACATTATCTTTCCTCTCGAAGCCTACTCGCCGTGATATTCAGAGCCAAAACTGACGCTACAGCAGTTCGAGTGTCAGAAGTAAGACATCCGTCTCCGGGATCTTATGGTACTGCGTTTTACGACCCGTCTCCTTAATCCCACGGGACTCAAAGGTGAAAAAGCTTCACGGTTAGGTGCTTCAAAAAGCTTTACTGAGGAGAAAATTGGTCAGACCACGGCTGAGTTCATTTTTCTATTATTCTCGCTCTTCGTTTTAATGACTCACAGTTTTACTGGACGCAACTCAGATCTTTCGAAGTACGATGACAAGTAAGATACGAAGTAGGTCATAGGTGAGAATCATATGAAGAGAATAAAGAGTTCAGTTACGACCAATCCATTGACGGCGGTACTTCAGTATAATGCTGTTTGTCTCCAAGCCGTCAGTGGAGAGATCTAGACAGCTCTAGTCCGTGAGTATAAAACATCCTACAAACAAGCCTGTCAGTTAAGGTTTTCAAACCACTTCACTGCATCACTGATTGATAGTCTTGATCTGTCCTTCAACCCTTGTATGACTCGGAGAAGATTTTTCGCTGATCGAATGGAGCTGCGTGCATGAATAACATATCACAAATACTGCAAAAGGTTCTGATTACCTGGATTCTGGCCCTAACAGTTCTCATCTAACCTCAGCACTGATTCCCTTGTACTACCGAGAAACTTGAGTAGTACCACTTCCTGATAGATTCTTAAACACCGACGATTGTGTTTTCGAGCTGTATAAGAGGATTTGTTACAAAGATATAAACTTAGTGGAGGGTTTGGAATTCAGGTACCACTACAAAGACTGCTTTCTTCACTTCTGTGGCTTGGTTGGTCCGCGCTGTGCTATAAACACCAATAACAAAAACAGTGAAGCGGAACTGTTCCCATGATTCCTTCTTGTATCCTAGTGTTAAAATGAATTAAATTTGTAGATCGAGAAAGAAGGTTCCCCTTTCCAATATAAATTCACGTTTTTGATTTCGCCTATTTCATTCAAGGTCGTGATGCTTATCTTCGGGCGAACTGATGTTGATTACATTTGGTTGTTATCTCGCCTGCCTGCCTGACCAAATTTCTAGCGTACTCTAGGTAGGTGTATGTTGAGCCAATACCACTTGTAGACCAGATTGGTAAAAACACAACTGGTCTCCTGTATGTGCGACGACAGTTTATTCGATTCCAGAACACCAAGTGAGACGTAAATGCTGAGTTTAAAATACTTATCTACTACGATTAAAGCTCCCACTGCAGTGAGAGGGTTTGGTTAAGTACCAACCAAACGGAATTCAGAGGTACGCCGTAGTTCTTTTATTTTATGTTTGTATTGATAATACTGAGAGTCTTGTATGACCTAATAAACGAAAGACTTGAGCCACAAGTATAATCACAATGATTCAGAGTAGTGCCACGTGGTGTGTCAGAAGACAAGTACTAGAGAACGAATTTGAAGAGGACTGTAGAAATTTCTCAGTAGTTGGAACATAAACTTGCGCAACAGAAACGCGGCTGACCGAGTCTGTGCGGCTTCTCAAACTGAGTATTCAACTTTGCGTTATCTTGATCTGGGGGCTCATGGCCATTCATGTAGGATAAACCGAATATAGGTAAAAGTCAGCTTTATTGTTCTGGCCGACCAGCAACCCGTCGTAACTTGGCCTCTATGCTGCCTTTTTCAACAAACTTTAAGCCCGACGAGCAGCGCGACTGGAATTCAATGAGGAGCCATAAGTAGCACTTGTCAAAACCAAAACAACCGGTCGAGTAATAGAAAAATACATATTGAGTAAACAGCTGATCTGGTCCGAAATGTGGGGTCACATAAATGATGCTGATTTGTCACCGTATGCTTGTGTTCGCTGTGGATAAAAACAATCCGTTAGCTCGTTCGCTCAATTTTTAAAATCAGCACTTAGTTTCAGGATCTCAGGTTGAGCGGAAAAAGACCGATTCCTTAATTGACGAGTTAATTTTCTTATAAAAGTACTCAGAACTTTATCTTCGTTTAGGTAATGCTGTGTAAATCAAAGTCAGAGAAGCCAGTTAAAAGTCTCCATCAGAGCCCCAACTAAATGGTGCATACATTACTGAAGGAAGTGCCCAAGTGACCAAGGTGAATATGCGGGTTTGCAAAGGGTGTCAGGGACTGTTAGTCGCTAGTATCGCACACCATATACGACAAACACTATACCAGGCAGACCTACACGGGGTGCCGTTACATTCACATCCAAACCATAACTTCAATGGAAAAACCTAATAAACGTTCCGTAATCTTTCTTGGTGAGGCAAGAAAGACATGCTTGACTGGAGTATCTGAGGCCTGCTGAACCGTATGCGTCACCAATGTACCACCAATACGACCAGAGTGAGTCGATGTGCACTCACTCAGTAGCAAGATCTATCTTCGGTTCTTTCACCGACACGCGTATGTTCGTACACGTATAATACACTATAATGCCAATCTTAGTCAGTCTCGAGAGGTTGTTAGGTTTGAGGACAGTGTAGTGTTAATTTTGTGTTTGACTGAGAGAGATGCGCTAGTGAGAGTTTGACGGACTGTATCCAAAATGTACCAGTATTGTAACGTTGATGCAGAGAGATAAGGGCAGGTGCGGGGAAGGGTGGTGATGCGGGTGATGCAAACTAAGCCAAGTTACAATTTTACAGGTGAAAGGATTGCGTACCATTATTGTCTTCACTGTTTATCATGAATCAAAGCAATACTCGTGCTCTGGAGAAGATCTGAAGATCCAAAACTTTCTGATTTGATCAGTTACAGACTGGATTTGAATAAAATATTTGATCCCTTCAAGTCACTTTACGATAAATTCGAAGTCCCCAAAATTCCGAAAAAAGATAAATCTGTCGCTGAAACGAATTTTCGGGTGGAGTTCATATCAACAACAGCGGAACAGCAACAACAACAACTACTGCTACTCCTACTACTGCGGCGGGTATATATGCTTCTTAGTAAGTAGTTGACTGCTGAAAACGGAACTATCGACAGTTGTGGATTATCAACGCCTCTATGCCCAACAGACTAAGCGCAATAGAGTGAACAACAAGAGGCAAACCAAGCCACTACTCATCCGTTAGATGGTGACTCTCTTCAAGTGAACGAAACAGAGACTTTGCAAATAAGCATGTTTGTAACAGTTGTTTTGTTCTGTGAGTCTTCGAACAAGTTCATACCAAACGATCCACTAGCTAGACGTGTCTTGTAAATCGTAACACTAAAAGCCAGTAAGTGTTAGATTACTGGAAACGCCAACTGACTGGTCTTTTCACTATCTCCGGTCAGCAAGTGCTGCAAAAACTTCGAAAAAATGGGATCCTTTTGGGAAGTTCATTTGTACTCGTCCTTGTCGCTTGATAGTCAACTGAGGATTATCACAGTTCGATTTCGGAATGTGTACCGATTATTTTTACTTGAGATCTCTCACAGAGTCGAAGAGACTTAGGGGGACTCGTTCAAAACGGATGACTGCGAAGTATTCCAATCTATTAAACTGTACAGCTACCCAGATAAAAATAGAAACTGGAGTAACGTGAATGTCGCAGAATTATACACCGTGTTAGGCTGTACTGAGTCAACTGCTTCCGGGGACACAAACCATAGTGAAAGTCGGCAGCGGAATGGTGTGTGCGGTTATGCCATGTAAGCTGATGGGGAGCGAGTCTGAACAGCTCCCGATCGTGTGTGTAGGCAACGCGACACAACTATGGATTTCACGCGTCAGGGGACAGACTGATTGTGTCCCACGAAGATGCATTACAAATGAGAACTATAATAGAACTCCGTCAATGGTTCATGAAGTCGATAGTGATCCCAGAATCAAACTAGTAAAGTGAAATAATGAAAAACCCGGAAGAGTTTTCGACTACATTTTGAGACCTAATGTATTCTCTTGGATATTCAGACGTTAAGCCAAGCATTCTTGGGGTCTATCTTAGGAGTTACACTCAATTCGGGTCACATCTTGAGTTTTATTTAGATCAGACTTCAAGCTAATAGTCAAAGTTCAAAAGTGAAATTTCTTGAAAAAAGTTCCTCAGCATTCGCTTTCTCCAGCCGCAAGTAAAAACAGTTCGTAAGTTTTCATGTCTATTTTAGTGTTTCACGTAACTTGAACAAAACGGATTCAAGTGAATTCGCCTGAAGCCTAGAAGAGACGAATAATAAGTAGAGAAAATTCCTAATAACTTATTATTGTTTGATCCTGTGAGGAAGCTTTGCCTAGACAATATTATACTTTATCATCAATCTCATTTGGACTGTGTCCCTTAGAAAGTTGGCACAGGCGAGATGCAGATGAGTTGGACCAGATCTCAGAAATATCACTTCTGTTTCAGATACGTTGTCTTGATTGCATGTGATGAAGTGATTTTCAGCAAACAATTAACTCGTCTACCTCACAATAAACAATTTCTTACTTGGAAATAATTTATCCAATAAATGAAGTATAAGTAACATTTGAGACAGCCGGAAAGAGACCATTTCTAATCCTGATAATAATATTATCCCTACTCCGTCGTTTATTTCCTATACGACTGAGTATATCATTTCTGAAATGATATCACGGCCAATCAAAGGCTACCTATGGGGGAAGTGACCCGAGGTGGGGTGATTCGAACACTGGATGCCAAGGTTTCAATTCCTCGATGACGGTCATTTAACCAAAGCAGTTTTCGCCTCGATAGTTTGAATATTTTCGTTGAAATTGACACTGAGAAACTGGAATGAAACGCTAGCACACGTATACAGAAGTAGGAATAACGATATCTAGCAGTGTATGTGTGACACGATAACGAACACACCCACCGCACAACGGAAACGACGACGACGACAACGAAAGCGATGGTGATTCGACACGGACACAGACGAGTTGGGCCGCCGGATGTACTGGATGCAGTGCTCTTCCGTGAGGGTTGCATGTACACGATCTGCGAAGCCATAAAAAGAATGAAAGCCCGATGAGCTGGAGCCCAGTAAGTGTATAAGCAGGTACCAACACTTACATAACAGAGAATGGGAATGGCGGTCTCTGCCAGTGCGCTACATAGATAATTTCGTAACTGTGCGAAACGAGCGGTATCTAGTTTTCACGACCGCGGTTGACAGACAGATCACGTTGGCCGTAGGCACTGGTGAGGTACCAAGCCCAAGACTTGAGACAACGGAATCTCGAGCGACAGGACAGTCGATATTGTGGGGTGGGCCAATAGAATGAGTGGTGTTCATGCCTCAATGCTTGGTTGCTCACACCAGTCGGACCAACATGCTGAATGCAACGACTGGGTGCATGACCAGCATTCTACACATTCATTGTGTTTTGCACAAATAAAAGAGGTGATTCGGGAGCAGAAAAGACTTCCCACTGGATCTAGTGGGACGGATCAAAACACCCGGTGTAATGACTGTGAAACATATGAGCAGAATTTCCAATCGTCTTTGCGATGTCTTTCAGCAGGTTCCTTTTCACAGTGTATGCGTTGAACGAAAGATAGAAAAGATCTTTTAAAATAACATTTTTGAAAGAGGCCCAGATTCCGTCCGTTGATGAACTCGTGTGATAATGAGGTTTAATTGACACCGGAGTCTTTGAGATTGATATTCAGTAGAAGTTAAAAAAAGCTTCAATACAAGAGAGAGGTAGCTTTGGGTGAATTTCAGAATTCGAAACCCGGTAGTGTTCAGATTTCTGGTTGATTACTTCATCAGTCCCAACTTGATAGTCGAGTCTTTTAGGTTGACGATGTTCCCTTCCCAGTTAGGGTGAAAACATAAATTCTCACTGTTGAAACAGCAACTCATTAGAAATAACATTCCTTCTTGGCGAAAACAACGACTTGCTTAAAATACTAATATGGGTGTACAAAGGACAGAAATCCATGAAGGTATTCATTGCTAATCAGGACCGACCAGGTTCGTTCGGTTGCAGAATTTTTAAATTCGTAATGGAGTCGAGAGAGAAATGTGAGGCCATCTTGGACTATGATGATGGTGATGATGATTGTGTGCTAACAGTTGCCGTGGTAACACAAGATATTTTAAACAAGTGTGACTTATTGAAAACGCATGTAGTTGCAAATTAAAAACGTATATATATATATATATATATATATATATATATATATATATATATATATATACTTGATGAAATGGGGCTAAAAATAAGACGTAAAAGTAATAACTCTAACAATAGTTTGATAATAATAATAATGATGTTGTTTACTTCCTTATGGTTTTTTAGTGCAGAAAGTGTACAATATTTCAGGAAGGTGTCGATTAACTGGAGAAGTGGTTGACGGGGGCAGTATGTAAATCCAGGACATAAGGGTTTAAAGACGGCCTTGAATACCGTGAAACCACCGCGCCGTTTACTTTCTGAAGGATAATCGCGCATGGTTAACCAGAGTTCGATAGTACAGTCTCTAACATTATCGTTCTTTGCCGTTGCAACTTTTGAGAGAGTAGCTTTCAGTTCCGTTTGAAACGTGTAATAAAAACGAGTATTTTCACCAATCATGGACATTTTTTTTCAAAGTTTGAGTAGAGCTGTGATTTCCCAGTCTAATCCGGAAGCATTATATATATATATATATATATATATATATATATATATATATATATAATGTCAAATAAATATGTCAAATGAGACAACTGGTTCTGTATTTCGGTTGAAGACAAATGATGTAAATGTTATGCTTACTGCAAATATCTGAACAAAATGACGATGGAGTTTGCGTTCAAGCAGCGGAGCATACTTGAGCGCAAGTTGTACGAACAAGATTGCGCAAATTGCGGGGAAAGTGGCCTAAAAACTTGCCACTACTCACAAAGGTCAAAGAAAAACCGCGCATCCCAGGATAGGAGTCAGTTGTAGCGAATGATTATCATTCAGGCCTTAACGGATAAGGTATAAAAACGCTTTTCTTTCTTTCGAGGCCCTTCACGACGTGTATGAGCAAGTTCTTTCGAAGAAAACTGAAATATGTGATGAAGCTGAAGCAGACTTTCTGTTCGTATCCGAGCACTTTCATTTGTTGACACAGTATTACAAATGACTTAGTACCGCGCAGCTCGGTGTATATTTGGAGTTTTTAGAGTTACTAAGCGATCCACGGGTTTGGCTACGCTCGCATTTCCGGATCTATCTGCAATGCGGACTGGACTTCCAATGCCTTTCATATAGTGTAGTTAAATTTTGTAGCAGCTTCTAAACGTAATACTCCATGTTATATTCCCGTATCAGATGGTCAGAACCCAACAACTGTATACTATGTTCGCAATTCCTTTCAACCAGAAAAGTACAAAATCCCGAGAGTTAAAAATCTAACAACAACAACAACCATGCATCTTGCCAAATCTGAGCTTTATTCCCAGTTTATTTCTAGATCTCTGTACATACCTCTGTACGGAATCGCTTTCTCACTTCTGTCGATTTTGTTTCAGTGGTGCCTTCACGACCAAACACAAAGTGGTCGTGTGATCGATTTTTGTCAGTTAATGGGTTGATAACACGATCGAAAGGGTCACCAGCAACAGTTATTGTTTCGTATTGCACCTCATTGTCATTCCACGTAGCACAATATCAATCGATACTGACCCGGTTTTGTTATTTTAAAACCATCTAACGAATTATCCGGCGACAGTCGTACGGATTGTGAATAAGGTAATGGAGATTTAGTGCCACCATCAGCAACGGCTGTGACAGATTGCTGTCTGTGTATTGTAACCGCGAATCACTTGGTATCTAATACAACTTAGTCCTTGCTCCCACTAACACACAGGCAGAGAAAGAAGTGGCATTTTTCTGTTGACATTTTTACCCTGAAAATAACCGACTACAATATTGACCGGCACCATGATAAGCCGCTTGGATAAGTGTAAACAAGTAAAGCTTATCAAGTCAGTTTACATTCCGCGACCCCTCTCATCTTTCAGCGAGTCAAATTCTCATTCCTTTGTTTTGAAATGCAGGAACAGATACTGCTAGCAAGATTATCATCATTGCAACCAAGGCGTTTACATAATTCGTGTCTGATTTTCCCACTTTTCAGTGGAAATACTGCCCGGTTGTTAAATAAAAATTACCTATCAGTTATGGGCATATAAACTGGTCTTTATTAAGCCAATAAAAATAGCAGAATATATTTTTGAAACGAAAATGGTATCATTATATAAAATGCATTTTTTAATTATCAGAGACCTTCTCAGTTCATTGATCGAGAATAAGAAATGAACTGCCAAGTAAATTCTGTTCATTGGATTTGCAACGAATAAGATACTTTTTCCCCTCGATTACCGTATTGTCTTATTTTTGACAGAAGTACTGTCAATGTTACGTGTATCGTGCTCACTCTTATCCGGGGCATGAACAACCGTTGCTCGAAGTAGCCATCTGTTCCAATACGTATTCTCCGACGACCGTTGCAGGTATTTTTTTAATTGTCCTAGCTTTATGCCTAATATTATTTCTGTAAAACCTTTACGGAATCCAAGTCTGCGTATACTTTTTCCCCTCCCAATAAAACCTAGCGATCATGAATCCGTAAACTCACATCCAATTCTGTGAGGAGACCGATATTTGTTTTTGAGTTTTCGAATTGTTTTAAGGCAGTCCCTGCATGCAATGCTATGTGTGAAATTATTGAAATGTTGAATGGTGCAAACTAGATTAAACGTGGCTTTACCAACAAAGAATTTTAATAACAGAATATTTGTTTCAACTGCACACTATCACATCTCTCACTGTCGCACACATATGCACTTCTTCGTTGGATTTTTGGACTACACATTTGCAGTGATGACATTGTCATCTTTTAGATGGTATTTGAATACCTTCAAAACTGTTATTAGATCCCAGCAAAATTAAAAAAGTAGATGGAACTCCCTCAGTCAAACCAAAAATCAATCGAATAAATTCCATTAACTAAGAAACCACTATGCAAGACATGTCCAAATTCACGAAAACGCCAGTAACGAATGATGAAATACAACAAAAGCCATCTTGAACAAAATGACGTAATAGTCTCGGTCGCTTCTAAACAGATATGGTCTACAAGAGCCATCATTGCCAGGCTGTATAGAAGAACAAAAACGCTTAAGAATGCAGTTCATTTGAGACCTACACCTCACATGTGCGATTCACCGAATCTTGAAGCGGTCAAATGGTTGACAGTTATGCTAGAACAGGTTAGACATCACAGCCTGAAAGATACATTTGAATTTATAGACCACGCAAAATGCCCAAATGCGAAAGAGCGACGGACTCTCTTGTTAGACATCAGTTCACCAAGATCCTAATCGGTATGACCATCAAGTAACTATAAGACAATATCGAAAGCAACGCAATCGAGACAGGTATTCTTCTAGAATCTTTGAATCAGCTGCTGTTTATTTGCCACAACACTCAGTTCAAGTTCAAGGATCAAATCTACCGGCAAAAGGACGGGCACCAATAGGCTTCCCACTGGGATCATAGTTTACTGACGCCTTTTTGACCAACTTCGAGAATGGCCTATCTGAATCAACAATTCGCAGCTATTGCCTATACAAAAGCAACGTAGATGACTTCCAGTGCCCGGTAAATTCCTCAGACCAGATAGGTCAACCGGTAAATATGCCTTACTCGACTCCCGACAACTTGCAGTTCACAATTGAAACAGAATAAAATAGCACTGTAGGCTTCTTGGAGGTTCGGGTGAATAGTCGTGAAGGTGGTCCAATCAGTCGTCCGTACACAGGAAGATGACTTGGAATGGGCATCCATTCCCACAGTTTCGTATCGCTTAAGGTGCAAAGTAACCTAATTGGGCGCCTCACAAACAGAGCAACTCGAATTTGTTCAGAGGACACTTCAGAGGAAGAACGAACGGCGCGACGCATTTCTATCCAGAATAGCTGCCCGGACCGCCTAGTTGATAAGATGTTGCAGATAGAGGGGGAGACTGCAAGAGAGTCCGTGGTAGAAATAAAGCCAGTGTTCAAAACTTTACCATTCAAAAGCGACTTGTTGCCTGAGATTGCACAGAGAGGATTATCAGGCGTCATCAGCAAAAGTGTTATAAGCAGCTAATCTCCGAACGCTCTCTCAGTCCGGACTAGCTGTGTTGTTTTGTGATTGAAAGACAAAATACCCGATTCTGCAGCTTCATTTCGTCTGCACTCATTCCATTATTCCTGGGGAACAAAGTGCACCGGCCGCACGACCAGGCGTTTGTCTGAATGAATCCACGAAGTCCGCCGCACATGGTTGGACACTGGAGCAACTAAGTTGCTCACTAGCGCGATCGCTTCACGCAACTCAGACCAGTCGCAGTTACCGTATCGGAGGCTTTCCGTGTCCAGGACTCGACAATCATGACCAGTAAACTGTCGCATCCTGGCCACGTCTGAGGCTGTCGGCATCCGCCATAACAATCCCCTCAGTGTGCTCAAAAATAATTTGTGCACCTAAGATGCTCCGGCCCGCCCTCCACCCCAAAACAGACCACAGACCAGATGGAAACTGACATAACACGTGAGAAACAATCCACATCCGGTCTCGACTTAAGCCTGGATTACAATTATTATCTTTCCTTTTTTGCCACCATTATTCTCTATCATTTTCTATTTGTCTAACTGGTCCAGTGTCGTAATTTGTAACGGCATGAGTATAAACCACCAAAAACGAGCCTGTTCACCAATCTGTGTTCTTCAAGTGGGATCAGTAGGAATAATCGGTGGCGCAGTGGTAACACACGCTTTCGAGATGGAAGGGCCCGGGTTCAAACCCTGGGTGTGGCGGAGCATATGCACCACTGATGAGCTCTAACGAGAGCAAAATTCGAGTCTGGTGCTTCCGAGTGCAGGTTGGTCGGATGACCTGAGGCTTGCGCGTAAAACGTGGAGTCCAAAGGACAGTCAACCAAACAAAGAAATCATTTGATCCGAGCATCACTGCTCACCACGGAAACTTGCTCCTGTTTACTGTAAAATGGTATCGACCAAAATGTTATGTAGAAACCTAACTCATTCCCTCACATATTGCTTATATTATTAGGCAGTGTATACAAATAATGCGTGTTATCAACTATTAGTGAGCGATTTTGTATACAACATGAAATTCAACTTTTTTCGCGTCAATATGCATACATTTCACTCCAATATCGGTGTGCCCAGTTCTTTATGAATCTACCCACGATGAATTTACGATGCCCTATCAATGTACCTTCGATAAAACGTTTTAGAAAAGTTCCTGAAAATCGGCTAAAGGATTTAATGTGCACTTTATTGTCCCTTGTTTACATTGAGTGTTCCTGTGTGTGATAGTGTTTTGCAGTCTATGTTTGCGCACGTGATACGCGAACGCTTTCCGTGTAAATGAACCTTGTTCTGTTGTAACTTGTTACTCGTACGACCAAACAATAAAATGTTCAATCTTTTTATTGCAATGACAAGATTTCACGTGGTAGGCACGCGAAGCGCTTTGTGATCTTCTTAAGTAGCTAACCATAAGCTACCTACATTCAGTAACTGCTCATTAACAGAATTGCTTTTAGAATTCAATCGTGGTCATCCAGTTACCGCCTTTGATACTCATATTTATCAGCTACTGTCGTCCATAGAACTTGCTGCATTACATGAGGAAACATCGTTGATAAAACTGTGTGACAGAAACGACTACCACTGTCGCCGGGCTGCCACTGTGGGCTTGAATTTGAATGACGGCGCCCATGATTTCGTACATACTGAACCAGGTGCCCTGGTGCGGGCGTTCGCATATCTGAACACTCCCAGCTAGGTGTGCCGCGGCTCACAATTCTCAAGCCTGAGACAGTCATCTTGCTTTGGCCGATTCATTGTTCTGTCTACGTGAGTGGCAGACTGCCGGCCATGCACAAACACACGCACATGCGCCACATGCAAACACGATCCACTCCACTCTGGTGGTTTCTCATCGGCTATTTCTATCATGCGTGCCTTGTAAATACGTGCATCCTGTTGATAATACAAGCACTTCACCGAGTACCATCCGACTTCGGCGTCGTCTTGATTACGTTTGGTGGTTTGAGCGTCGAAAAGCCAATTGCTGGATTTGGTGATTCGGAGGATTGTTAGTCCATATTCTCAGTGCAATTAATTCTTAGTAGAAAACCTATAAAACTTGTTCACATAATAATTTTAGAGCAAAATAAACTTAGAAAAACTGTGGGTGTGATGCGCGTGTCAGTTTTCTGCTTGGTTAAGTCAAATAAGAATTCAGACATCAGATCAAGCCGAAAAGCATATTTTTAATGACATTAGAAGCTGTCAAAAGTGAAAATAAATGAATAGCATTATGATTTATTGCTGAAATTGTTCGATAACGATCCCTGCATCGCCTCTGACTGGTGCAGCAGATGATTTCGGAGAAGCATGGATTCCATTGCATTTCTAGATCGATGTTACTTTCACTGCGGGGAGTTCTTGGATATGAATTTTACCAAACCAACAGTAAAATACGATTGAACACGGTTGTTGTTCTCCTATTTACGGCAAACGTCTATCTCTAATAATTTTTCATACTTTTAAATTCCTTTTTAGCTCGCGGTTGCTAACTGTAGAAATGATTCAAATATTTCGTCCTAAGCCGATTCACGATTTGCTCTCCGAATTCTGGTGTGACCATTCTACGAGCTACCTTGATTTTATCTAGTAGAAATTTCGATTTCCTTGCGCTACAGTAGACTTAGTATTGATTTTTTTTTCGAAAAACGTGAAGGTCGAAATTCCACACCCATAACCACCACTGAATTATGCAAGGAAGTCTTTCACATAGAAAACGATCGTAAACAATGGTGCCTTAAAGTGAACTCTAATCTGATGAAAGTGTCTGACGAGAATGAAATGAAGATGAAATGAATTTTGTGGAACTGCGACAACTTTTGTTTTACGAAGTGATTCAACATGCAGTAAATAGGCTAAACTTCATACTAAAGACAAAGAAAGCACTGTTCCACCTTTATCAGGAATCATCAACAGTACACATCCACTGAAAGCCAACTGGAACTTGGAGCCTGCGATGGGAAGTTCTGTGAAATACCTAACCACCAGACTATGCGAGCTGACTCAGTGGCTGGCTTGATTTCACCAATAGACGATAAATTGTCCTCCCGGCACTGAATTCCCAGGATAAAAACCCGGTAACAGCACAAGGATCGACTCCTGTGACGAAGGGAATCATAATCCTTTTCCCCCGGGCCCGGTCCCATTGAGTCTTACTGGAAGTGCACTGCTGATGTTTCCTAACAAAAATGAAACTGTTGTAAAGAGTTTCCACGATTTTGAATAGTGAAGTAGACTTTTTCCTGCATGGGTAATTATTTCTTCACTAAGTGTAGTCACCTGCTATTAAAATGCACTCTTTATTTAGCGTATTTAATGGAGAGAGAGAGAGACAGAACGAGAGTGAGTGAGAGAGAGAGATAGCGAGAGCGAGATCTAGTCTACTCTTCGTGACATACAACCTATCTTAAACGGTATATTTTAACTCTGGTTTTCGATCAGCGCAGTTTGATTCCGGTTTATTTAAGCTTCATTAACATGTGACTTATTTCCGCTCTCAAAGATGGCTCAACACCTCGCTTTAATTTCTATGAATAAATTGCTACTAATCAAAATGAACCCTTTTCTCAATGCGAGCCGATTTCCTCATCAATTCCATTAACTCGGGCCTAATTGTCTATGATTCGGTGCTTCACATGCTCATGAGCAATAGATCCGAAATTTAGTTTGACACCGATACGGACTACCACATCCACGAAGCACACAACGATTGCCCCCATATAAAGCCAAGTTAGGCGGCTGGCCGGTAGCTTATCCACGGAACTGATATCGAAATTAGTTAAACGCTTGCTTCGTTCAACCAATTACTCTAAGCATGCCTATCATGCTGAAAATACCGCACTGAAGATCATCTAAGCTTGATCGCTGTAGGTGTGAGGGTATTGGTTAACGCATCGACAGATAGCTTAGTTTAATTAGCAGACAGCACGTCATTGTCTGTTCGAAATCGATATCAAATCTCAGGCCAGCAATGCGGATCGATGGCCCAATCAATTCATGACGAAATGGAACGAAATAGTCCATTCAGCCGCCAACTGTTCTCAAAAGTTTGAGTGGCAAAAACCCAAAGAAACCCTCGCCACCGGTAGATGTCGAAGAGCTCAATCGGAAATTCATCGCCGGCAGAGACGCAGCATCAGCCTAGAGTTTCGATGCCAACAACTGTTTGGTGCCTATCAGTCATTTCTTTGATTCTTTCGACGTATGCGAAGAACTGTTCCAACTTCAGCCTGATAAACCATGCGGCCCTGATGGACCATCACCAATTGTGCTGAAGGTATGTGCGGCCGTATCATTCCCTATCATATCTGACCTCTTCAATCGGTGATTAACCTATAAGAAAATCCCTAACGGATGGAAAACGGCCTCCATTACATCCGTATCCAAGATGGAAACAAACAAGACTCGCCTAGTATTATGCACGTCCGTTACCGTCAAGGCGTTTGAACGATTACTGCTACAGTGGATAGCTCTCCAGCCTAATGTGTCTGGTCCTAACTGTGAAGGAATGTGTTAACTCATCGGTGGCGCACGGTCAAGTCACTTTGGTAGTCTGCACTGGTGCGGTACCAAGCCCAAGGCTTGAGACAACAGAATCTCGAGCGGCAAGACATCCGATCGCTGGATAGGATCGATAGATGAGAGCTGAGTCTTGTCAGCGTTTTTTAAGCCCCGAGACGAGGGCGCGCACACCAGTCGAACCAATGCATTGTGTGCAACAAGTGGGCGAATGTGAGAGCAACCTATGTAGTCTTCGTTTTCGTGCCAGTAAACGGACAATTGTGAGGCAGAAATGAGCTCTCACTAGAGTCAGTGGGACGGTTTAAAACACAAACCAGTTCGCCTACCATTTGTTTCTTCGACTACAGTGATGCATTCGACTGTGTCGGCCGATCCAAGCCGCTATAGATCTTGACGGAAAAAGGAATTCAATGAAATGATGTACAGTTGCCATCCGGTTGTTTTTCCGGTTGACAACAGCTTACGCTGTTTCTTGGTGAAATCCCCCCTTGCTTTCATCCACGCAAGGTGTATTACAGGGAGCAATCCTATCTCCGTTTTTTTCTCTACGTATATCTCCTCCACGTCTGTCCAGGACGTCTGAAAGCTGATAAAATATGTCGACGATGCGACTCTTGGTATGCCAAACCCTGATCACTTTACACAACCTCCTGTTCAGGATAGCAATAACCGGTCCTCCATACTCAACCTACGAAGGAATTTTTCGAAATCCGCTGATATATTGTCTTGTCAGCAAAAACGGATCAGGTATTCTAATATTTTGGAATCCACTCCCTCCTTGATCTTGAACGGTGCGTGCATTGGGAGGAGTTCATTGGTTAAGTATCTCGGTGTTATTATCAGTCACAACCTTTCTTAGTTCAAACATATCGCGGCGGTCTTTCTGAAGATAAGATTGCTTTCGTTTTATGTTTTAAGGCTCCATCCGAAAATTTGTTTACTCTTGCATTCTACCCCTCTGGCTCTATGCTTTTCGTGTAATATTCCCCGCGTTGCTTTTTTCAAACTTTAAGCTAATTGTCCGTCCCTTGAAGCACTTATGTAGAGGAAGTGGTACACTTCGAAATCAGTTAACCCATTTTGTGTGCCAACAAAGCAGATCATTTACAACGTTCTTCCCCTTAGGATATTGGCTGACGAACTGCACCCCTTTACCTCGATCTCAGCAAATGAATTTCTTCATCATTTACACGATCCCACCATAGACACATATGCTGATACCAAGATCTAGGGGTACTCCACATTATCACATCATGCCAGTTTACTTGCTAACCCCATCATCATTTCAGGACTAAACTCAATGCTGAGTTGACGTCACATTTCATTCTTAGTATCATTTTGTAACTGGGAGCTGTTATTTAGCTGCTAAATATCCACCTTCGGCGTGTAAAAGCATATACTTTACTTGACTTGACTTGAACGGTCGCTTTCGCCGAACCGAGCGGAACCAACCAATCAGAAACCAAGCTTCGTTCTAACTGAAAGCAAAGGAATCAACCAATCAGCGAATGAGAGTAGTTTTACCCGACCGGGATGAAATCAGCCAATCGAGAATGCAACAAAAAGAGTCAGTCAGAAGACTGGGTTATGGGAAGCTTTCTGGATCAATGCTCTCCGTACCTTGGTTTTGCCTGTGGTCACCTACTTTCCTATATAGGCTGTTCGTTTCTGTATAGTGAATCGAGATTGTTCGAGGGCACATGAATCTTCTCACTAGAGCTACCGAGACTGGTCATAACAGCAGGCATAACAAAGTGCACTGAACACTAGAATCCTGGGCAAGCCTTTGACATTTTACAGGAACTCCTTTGTCAACTGCCGCTTATATAGCTGTTGTAGCTGAGACGACTGTGACAATATAAACAAATGGTTATCGGATCGATAACATCTGCCAGTCAAGAGGGGCGGAGAAACGTAGACCTGTGACTTTTTCGAGAGTAAGCCACACGCGGCAAAAAGGATCCTACCGACGCGAAGCTGATTCTTATCAGAATTCCACTGGGCTGTTACATGACGCAGAATTTTGGATATCAGATTGAGATGGCAATCGAGCCAATCGAACAAATGCAGCAAGAACCAACGTAAACACCTCAGTCACATGACCAAAAGCGAGCTGCTGTACGCTCGAAGCATCGATCTTGCTGAAGTACGGGGTTGAAAAGAGAGTATTTAACAGTCAATAAAATATTCTTATTTGGAATTGACAAGACCAATGAATACAACTTGCCTTCTCGATACGACTGTGATGCTCTCGCTTCCAGTCCAGATCGAGTTTCGGTTTTACCAAAATAATTCGAAGTTAAACGTTTATTCACGGTTACAGTGATGTAGTATATCTAATGAGTACTAATAAACCTGTCGAAAAATGTTCCAAAATGTTTTGTTAATCAGTGAAAGAAAACTTAGTGCAGATTTAGACCTACTCAAGTTTTTCTGCAACTTACTTCAGAATTATGTGATTCTAAGCACAACACATTGCTTAGCCTTTGCAAATACAAAAAGTGATGAGAAATGGAGTTTCTGGTGTGTTCTTGAATACGTTTATTTGTTTCTCCTAAAAGTTAAATCCGATAATTATTAGAAACAGATGATGCAAGTTCGTTTATTTACATTGAACCGACATTTAATCATCCATGTCTTGCGCACGTGCTCTCATGGGACTAGAGCACATTCGGAGTGATGGTCTGCTTTGACAACCTATTGAAACTAATCAATGATTCATTTATGAATATGCAAAGCAATCTGGGTAACTCTAAGGATAGAAGACAACAGGAGGCTAGTATCTTTTATGCTTGCGCACCAATTAGAGAAGCGATACAGACTGATTATTAGCGGAATCTTTCACTTACTACGCTTCGAGTAACCGGCCACAATAACTATTCAATCTATTATGAAGTGTTATGGAATAATTTTGAACGATTAATGGTTGGCAAATGGCAAACAGATGCTCGTAAAAAAAGTAATGTAAAACACCACCAACTTGTAAATCTAAGGTATATTTTCTCCGTCAGTCAGATATTTTTGGGATATTATGCATAATTTGTCAGTAAACGACAGTGCCCAAGGAGGTAAACACCCCATCGATGCAGCCACATTTTTCTGGGAAAACGTTTTACAAATAAAATCACATTCACAAGACTGTTCATGAGTTTGCTACTCTACGTCGTTTTGTTTGTTTACCCAGGTAGTCGTTTTCGACATAACAACTCAGCTTTTGGTTTCTCAAGAGATGTACTGGGAAGGTATGGTGATGTTATTCCGGGGAGTTTTTCTCTGCTAATTTAGGAATAATTCATATGGATCCAAATACCTAAATACCTATTACGCAATTTATGAGCGGAGTTCAGCTCCTATGAATTCAAAAACGGCAGAAATGAAACTAGTCGTGAGTGATAAGAATCCACGGAATGATTAAACGTTGGTATCAGCACTCAACTTATGACCGAGGATCGTCGAAGCTCTGGACGGCAGTTTCATATAGCTTGTTAAGGATCGCTATCGTTGTCACATCCACATGCACCAATCCACAACTGGGTTTCACAACTGGAGTGCATGACTTCAAATGGTTTCATGAACGAGTCAAGTCACCAACCACTAATTCGGAGAAATGGACAACCTCGGCCATTCAGCCAATGGAGTATTACACATTACACACAAGAAAAGTCGTGAGATCAGTGTGCAGCCGTCTACTTGACATTTGAAGTCCTCGAGATCAGGATTTCGAACAAGGGTTAAAATCTTTATCTACCAGTTAGAATAGAAGCCTTCAGCCAGAGTCAGTATTAATTTGTACCGGATAGGGTTTTGCTCCTCAAAAGTTGACTGATTCCCACAGAATTATTTTGACCGAAGTGCACAGATTTTCTTTGAACTGGGTCAGGTCATATCTTATTCCATACACCGTTGTGATTACAGTGGAGAGGTGAATCTGCGACACCAATTGACTGTGACAGTATGGAGAAAGAACCAGTAGCTATGACTATGAAATTTCTCATAACTATTTTCACGGACTCTCACCAGATGTTCATTCATTTCAAAGGTTCTGTTAGCATATCATAGACAACAGCTTCGTGCTGAATAGTTTCATCACACAACAGGACTTTTAAAAGATAAATTTCGTGGCTTTTCCAAGTCTCTAAAATTTAATCGAAATTATTACTCGCATAAAGTAGCTCACGTGAACTTTCACCATATTTGAGGGTTCTCGGATCTCCTGTGGCTTATCAAGTAATAAAACCTTTTGAACTTGTTTGTTTTTGTTTCGGGAATAGTTGCGACAGATAATTTGCATTTGATCCATTAGAATGAGTCACAGTCTTAAATTAATTCTGCACAGCGATTTACGAGATATAATCTAACCGTAGATGCACGTATGTTGGTCCACTTGAATATCATTGACGTACAACCTGACACTCACATATACGGTAGCTGATGGTGGAGTACATCTGTACCGACGTGTCTGTTGGATGACTCGTGTGTATGTCTTTGCATGTGCTAAGATCCGTCGTTTGGTACTCATTGTTGGACTTGACACGAAGCGTGGTTGTACAAATCACATACTATACGTAATCCTCCTTTCGTCAATAATCCAATAATATTGTAGTGTCTATTTTTAGATTAAATGTGTGTAGTTATTTTGGTATCAGTTTCTATCACTAATCAAAGAGCAGGCAATATAACATTGTAGTATATGGATTTTTCTTTCTGGAATTCTGAGTTAATATTTCACAGAGATGATGAAAAAGAGCTCAAAGAATCAACGAGAAAGAAGTGCTTTTGATTATCCCGTTTAAGAATAAAAAACTTGAAAACAATGAAATTAAAATTGTCTAAATCTTTCGAAAATGTTTTCATGGCTACGGTTTTCACTCCCTAGCAAACAACAAGGCGTTTACTGTGTGGCAGTCGAGAGACTGGCTGCCTTATCTATCCCATTCAATAGTCCTATGTCATTTGAAGTTCTCTCGTCGCACAATCTGTTTTGTACACTGGAAAGCTTGAGAGCACTTTCGACTATTGATGGCGCAATGCTATAAAACTTGGCAAATCATGCACGATAGATCAATACGGTGACAGTATTCAAACCGGAATTGATAATTTCCAGTATTCAAAGGGAAGGGTTCTGCAAGCAATTGCTTGTGAAGGCCGAAAAGCTGGTAGTCCATTTACTGAATATGGAATGGGTTACCAGATACAACCCTGTTAAACAGCTGCTGTCCCCGTGGTCGTGATTAAAAACCCCTGAGTAATTTCACTTTCTGATTCTCGTCACCCCTTTTGTTTGTTCACATCTCCCCTTTTCTCGGTATTCGCTCTCTACACGCATACTGAAGCCCACTCCGACGTTATGGGAACCGCTAAGCTCTGATAAGTTATTAGGTTACTTATTTCCTGAAACAGCTACACAGCCACGACTATCTGTAGGTACAGATCTAATCTCGATTAACGGTCAGTATGTAAGCAGATGTCCACAGAGATATATCCATAAAAATAGTTGCATGTGGTTATTTTCTCTTTTTGTTTTATGCTTAAAGCAGTGTAAAACTAGTTTGGATAAGGAAACTAATTTACAACAAATTTGGTTTTGACAAGTGACTCAGCAGATTTGGGAAATGGTGAACTGGTCCAAATGTGAAAAATTATTTACCCCGGCTCGAATTGTCAGAGCTCTACCGGTAGAGCACACGCTGTGCTCGAGTGAGGGAGGCATCCATTCACGGGCTCGAGCCTACTTAGGATCAACAAATTTCCATATTTTGGTCAGTTCAGCATTTATCGAATGAGCTAAACCTATCTTTTTCTACTGGTGAACACTGGTTGATTCATTGGGAAGTTCTGCGGTAGGCTGTCAAGCCACAGACTAGTTCACAGAGGTGAATGCCGCGTGCTGACGTAATTTGGGCGGATAAACGGTATGAACATTATGTGAAGTTTCCAAAGTTCCCTGGCGTGTCCCCGTGGCTCAGTTTGTAGAACCCACGTTGTGCTAAAGCCGGGGTGGTACCCATGCTCGAGTTGGCATCCCACCGGGTTCAACGGCTTTTGAAATTCGGACCATTTGAGAACATCGGTTCTTGTAAATGCTCTGTGTTTGTCGTACTGCCTGAGGGCTGTGTTCTATAAACATTCTCTTTGCGGTAAAATTTTATAGGAAGCTTGGCAATTCTACTCTGGGATTCATCTCTGATTAGGTCTGACGCACCATACAATTTAGTTTCTCATCATCTATCAAGGTATTCCTTTTTTTATATCACTCAGTGCGGATCTGTTAGCCCTATCCATTGTGTGCGTACAATACAATATCAATTCCAACCTATGAGGATAAAGAAAGTGAACATTCCACTTTCTATTGGAATTGGTTATAATAAATTCCAACCCAAGGTTTTTGACACAGAGGTTGCAATCATCATAATCGGCTGGTGAGAATCGTTTCCTGTCAAACTTTCCGCACAAAACCCACACCCTTAGTATGCGAGTCTAATCATGCTACAGTCGTATAGATCCGTGAGTGTTATATGAAACACTTGCAAAGCCCAAATGGACTAATAGACTTTGAACGGATGATGGCATTTGACTGACCTTGACGGTAAATTCCAACCGAATCACATAACAATCGGGATACGGCAAAACGTATTTGAGGTCATTGAGCACCACCCGCTCTATTGTCATGGTCTCGTTGGTGGGCTCACTGAATGTCAGCCTTGGTTATAACTACTACCGCACTGTGGTCCGCAGTATACTGAAGAACCCTGTTTTTTTGTTGTTGTTTAAAACCCCTAATTTGAATCGGTTTTTAAAGTCAAAAGCTGTCCAAGAATGGAAGATTTTGAAGTTCCATCATTTTTTTCTCGCACATAGCGGCAAGTTTCATGCCTTTCCGAATGAAGTCAGAGGTTGCGCAAAAGCCTGTTTCAGAAGGCCCAGGAGAAATCAAGAAAGCAAAGTGCAGGCTGAATAGTTGATCTAAAACATCATTCTGCGGCCAAAATACCAACACTACGAGTACTACCTTCAGATGATCTTTACCTTCTTGAAAAATTTGATAAATTATCAACTACTACTGTACAAAATAAGGTAAGAAAAGTAAAAGAAAGTCTCCAGGAAAAGTGGCTGCACCCAAGAAATTACTGATGTCGTTTGTACCGAAAAGTACGAAGTATTTAGAAGCAATCGACATCTGAACCCAAGAAACCGGGTGGTGGGGCCTAGGAGAGGGGGGGGAGGGGGGAGGGGGGAGAGGTTGGGTGGTTCTTTGGATCCGTCGCCAGTGGTCCAAATCCCCTCACCTACCGTTTCAGTTCAGCACAACGAAGAACATTTGCATTGTTATTTACTGCAAGGCATATTTCTTAGCCCCTTTAGATATATTGTTCTCTCCAAAACATTTATTACTGCTAATAGTCTGACTTGACATCCGATAGCTGGTAAAGGCAGAAAACTCACTGTTATTTCTTGCATCCAAAAGTCCAACACCGCGAGCCGGAATCGGACCGGTGACCCTTCGTTTGCCGGACAGATAATCTACCAGGTGAGCTATCGCGGTACAACTAGTCAGGTTTGAATAACTTCAGTGAATATACAATGATGCGCAGACCATCTGCTCAAGAATACTTGTGATAACTGTAGTCCACATGATTTTACTAAGATCTATTGTAAAAGCAACTCTGCGACTAACTCCCAGTACTTCATTGTCGTCGAAAGTGTCTGCACCCCTGGGCGTCTAGATGAGCTCAGAGGACGCTATGGTCTCACTGATTTTTCTCTGTTTTCTTCACATGATGTGTCCTCATTCTGTGAATACCTAACCCACTATCTTGGCCTTCTCTATCACTGGTCTTGTGTTATTGAAATCTGTATTATTCGATCCTCTTCTACCGTTACTTGAATGGGTTCCATTGAGGCAAGAAATAGGCGTTCCAATCTAATTGGCATATTAGTTTATTAAACCAATCCACATTCATCGAAGTCGAACTACGTACCTGAACAAACTCTACATTGGTAAAAAGTGAGGTACCAAGAGCAGCCCTGTGATATAGAAAATTCTGGAACACTTGCGCTTAGACTAGCCCAAGATGAACTCAAGTATCAAAGATCTGAATCACCATTTTAACGTAAACCCCAGTGAACCTTCTCTTCCTCATCCACCTCCTTCTCTTCTCTAGATTAACTTCCATGAACCCCATTCTGTCAGACTTGGATGTGCCCTAAAAGTTTTACAGCAAATTAAATACAACTAGTCTGGTGACCCTGATTCACTATTTTCTACATTACCGAAAGCCCTAACTTTTAAAATGACATCATCCTTGACAAGTCCGTTTAATGATTGCATTGATTCTGGAATGAATCCTGATTGATGAGGATATGCGGGCGTCACACCTGTTCCGAAGAAAGGATCCATCAAGTTTCATTCGATAGCTTGTTCATTTTTGCCTTCCCGAAAGTATTTGAACGTGGACTTCTGAATAAAGCGATATTCCAAGGGTACTCTCTAGACCCGACATAGTTCGCCCCAAAAAGCCTACCACATCTACCCTTGTTTCCGTTAGCTACGTAGTTAATCACAGTTTCCGCTCTTATTGACAATGGCCTTACTATTAGGCTATTACTTATTGGCTACGCTTTCGTATTCGATTCTCTTCATTGTGGTACTCTGCCTATTTTGAGTGATAATGACGGTGACAATCATGCAATGAATACCCTGAATGAATACTATGCCACGAACACGCGGTTCCCTTTGCTTGATAACATACACAATACCTTTCTTCCAGCTAACTGTTGAGATTTTCAAGGAGCCATTTTATCCCCATTCCGTTTCTATCATTATATTATTAGGTACCCTGGTTCCCTAATCTCATTGAATGCAAATTCGAGGATATCCCTGTTGCAAAACAGAAGTCTAAATTTTTGTTGAAACAGTTTGAATGAACTCTGTAATTTTTTCTGCTCTCGTTTTCTTTTCCTCAGCTTTCTCTAACATTTTAAGGTGTTGTTCAAACTTCAGTGTGAGTCGTGCTACAAAGTAGTGTTTAATAAAATATAAGATCTTCTTATTGTGACTGGCATATCCCTTGGGATCCTTCCGTCTGTTACCTAGGGCTTATTGTGACTCACACGTTTAAACAGTGTTCACAAACGTCAGAAAAAGATAAATTTCTGTCTACAACTGTGATCTCATTCGAATTGTATGGAATGAGTATAAACGGAGAGCCTATTTTTAGAATCACATGGTGATTCTTCCAAAGTTAATTCTTCGGTTAACACGGCTAACCTTCAGAACGAGGACACACGCACCCAAGTGTGGATTTACGATATGAGTAGTATGACATTGTGTCTTTGGAGTAATCTTCTTGTGGTTCTGAAAATGGACTCCCCGTCCATGCACGCATCATTCGATTCAAATGAAATTACTATTGTGTACCGAATGTGGAGCGCTCAAGTCAAGGATGATCAGGCGGAGGAGTACTGGGCGGCAACAACGGCGAAACCGGTCGTGTGCTTCCGGAGGAATTTGGTCCTGTCATCCGGATACAATGTCATACTTGTCACATCGAAAATGAATTTGATCGTTTAGGGTTATAGAAATCGGAGTGCTTTATATTCTTTTACTTCAGTGTTCTGCTCCGCGCATTCTTCCTCATCTGACTTAAAGTTATCGTCTAATCCTTAGAATGGTCTTCTTGATACTTCAGCATCGAAATGGATACTTTCACTGACTTCATCGTTAGCAAGCATTTTAATGATTATGACAAAACCCTTTATATTAGCTGACCGTATTTGCTCTCTTCACCTCATATTTTCCGGCGCCGTTTCTTCCATTCAATTAAAATTCCTAATCCTTACTTCACGTTGAACTACGTAGAGAAATAGCGTTATCCAATACTTTGTCCTTTAACCTGAAGACCACAGCCAAGTAAGTCATGATCTCCTTGTTCATGGTTGCCATTTATCATCTATTTTTACTACTTGCTTGTGCATGAGTGCAGTGGAAGGGGTAAATACGCCATAGGCACGAAGGCCCACTGCATTATCAGGTATAACCGGCAACCAGACCCTGAGACTCGGAGTGGAGAACCATATAAGGCCCAAAAGGCAAGCATTTACTGACAATTTCACTTTGCTATCTTGCTCTCCACATTCCAATCACCTTAAATACTATTAATTCTGGATTCCACTGTAAATTATGTGAGTGCTTTCAGTTTACCCTTTGTCGGTTGCATAAAAGCGCTCATTGACTTGGCTCGACTTAAGCAATGTCGTCTCGTACATTTGTGTGTTGTTAGGCACATTCATCATTATCGATTATGGTGTGAGACAAACGGTTGAAAACCAGTCCAGTATCCCGAAGATGTGCATGTTTACTCCACTTTCGCCCGGTACGTGTTCACGTTTCACATTAACGTTCCGGTTATTTCATTAGGAAGCAATCAGGATGCAAAAAATAACCGTTCCTCAGTAAAAATTATCCAATCAATCAAATTTTTCTGATCGACGAATTCTCATTGTTTGCCTACAATTTTGCACAGCTTCCTTATTAACAAATTGATATCAACTGACGCTGAAAAGTCTGCGATTCGCTGGCACATCTGGACAAGCAAATGAAGAACAAGCGGTAGTCTTACGTAAACATTTCCCTGCTAGTAGTTACGTCATCTCTATTCGCTCAGTTTACATTCACCAGATATCTCATTAAATTGTATGAAAACATTACTGTAGTAGCCGTGGCTGTATCTCAATCTGTTATTTATTTGTTAGGATCAAAAAAGCGGTTGAAAATAGTGTCCATGACTGCACCGCGGTCTCACCAGTGCGTGTTAAACTTGGAGGAGAGTTAATTTGGGATAAAATGAGTGGAATTAGGTTATCCCTAGTCACAAAATGTACACATCATCAGAACTGCCAACTGAGAAGTAGTAGTCTCCACTTGAACGGTTGAATTTTATTCGCTTCTTATCTGTTCACCACGTCAAAATCCAAAGGGTTTGCCCTTAGAGTGTACCCAAGATTACGAAGGTAGGGTGATAAAATGCTGTTTAACCCACCACGTTTCTCTGTGATTACTTCTCGATCAAATCACATTGGGTGACAAAAGTCGCTATGTTTACGCGTCATCCCACTCCTTTACTAAACATGCACACAGATTAATCCCGGCAAATATGTCTAAGAGAGTGCGAAATGCCACTCAAGCTAGTTCTAGACGAATGGCAAAGTAGGCAGACGATCTAGAAAAGCAATGGCTTTTGAATAATGGAAAATCCACTTGCATTTTACACATCCAAGAGACCAAATCAGCATGCCGGAATCGAACCGGTGACGTTCCGTTTATTGGGCAGATGCTGTACAAGCCAAAGCTATCACCGTACAGCCAGTCGAGTGGAAACAACTCCGGTGAATATTCAGCGATAGGCAAACACCTATTCCAGTGATACGTAGTAGCTGTCTTGGTTTTAATCACTGGCCTAACCTTGTCTGTCAACTCACAGTGGGACGAACAACACACCGCTGAATGCAGTCCAAAAGACTCGAGGAGACAGGCTACTCGGGCTAATAATACATTCCACAATGATACTTAATGCTAGTGATTGAAAAAAAAACGTCCAGACATTTTCCATTTATATTCCGGATGGTCTCGAATTCTGTGCTATCCATTTCATCCAGAAAGGCGGATGTTATCTCCGGCATGGTGACGGGGACTCAACCTTCTGCATAAATTCCCCGGGTTAAAAGACCCTAGAGCTTTTCAGTCGGGTTCAAGTCTGAACTGGGAACGGACCTGATTGTGGTCTTGATGTTCCGGCACAATAGTGAAACTCTGTTGAGGATGACTGTACGTATGACCACCCCATCATGTTGAAATATCATGGTGCCTAGTCAATTTTCCGAAATCGTCCGGAGTGAAAACTCATTCAAAGTGCTAATTTATGGGCCAACCGTCCACTTCTCTTCTGAGACAGCTAGCTGAGGTTTTTTCCCTTCCAAAACTGCACCCTAAACAGTCACACGGAGACCATCAAAAGCTCTTCGGCTGAGTTTTAGCTTGTTTTACCTGAACTCGTATGAGTGTTACAAGATCCCATCTGGGCCGTCTAAATCGAGCTTATTCTGATCGTTAAATATTACATTGTTTGTTTCAGCTTTCATCACTACTAGTGGTAAGATTTCTGGCACATTTTTCTCGATCATGAAAATGGCTGTTAGTCCACTTGAGGCAGTATCTTTATGTACTTCGGAAGTCGTCCAAGCTGTAGGAGTTACTGTACGCACCGAACGCTTATACTCCACTACCAGAACCTTTGTAGTTTTGATGGCCCCGTTTGTTCGTTTGAAGCGCCCAGCAGGAGTCTTCTGGCGGCCTACTCGTTGATTTTCGATCCATGCGTTGTCTGGGATTTCTGAAGAAGTTGCGAATAACTATTCTAGATGTGGAAATTCTTCTGAAAATCCGGCCTGTGCTCATTGCTGAGTCCTTGTATATAAGTATTTTTCCTTGTTTCAAATCGGAGAGACTTAAACCTGGGGCCGTCACTCTATTTTGATAAGTGAATGGTCATTGTTGTAATCAGAATACATAATTTCAATGAAAGTCAGCCACGAAACACGTGTGATTTGAACACTGTTCAGTAACACATGCCTGAGTATTGAAAAATTGGGCCATCTTCCATGAGTAGGTTCAGCAGCATTCAGCACTCTCTGAGACACTTTTGGCGGGATAAATTGATTTTTCTATATCATGCTTAAAATCCCTGTGCATGTTTGGTAAAGAAGTGGGATGACACGTCGGCATGGTAACGCTTGTCACCTAGTGTGATTTGGTTGAGAAATAGTCACAGAGAATTGTGGTGAATTTAATAGCATTTCACTTATTAAATTTGTCTACAGCTTGTATTTTTCTCTTCAAGTGCACTTGACTGCGAATGGAAGGTGCCATTCGCATCGTGAATTGGCGACGTTCTCTGCAAAGAGGTGACATTCTACATGAGTCAGTGAAGAAACCACGATAGGAATAACCAGACTGCCATGTTGCACCTTACATCTGCAACCCATAGGCGAAATTTCACCAAAGCCCACAAGATGAAGCAGCTTCACTCATACTTCTGTGCTGATTCTGGAGTGATTCATGATCCATTTGATTCGTGGAGATATTACGTGAGGCATTACGGGCAGACTATACACGGGAAAATAAGTTCGGGACTAAGCTAATTCACTAATTTTTCCATTACCATTGGTCTGTTATAGAAGGTTGATATACAAATGCAGTGTGTATATCAAGACGGTGAAGCTTTGCAGATTTCAAGCGTTATGTGATTGGTTGATTTGAGGCTGGAGACAGCCCTCAACTGTTAAGTGTACGCCTATGTTTTCGTGCGTATGCTGCCGTGATTAAGTGACGTAGCAGAAAGACTAGTCAAAATTTTCTTTTTTTGGATGATGATGATTCGGATGATGATGATGGCGTCAAAATTATCAACTATGGTCATCGAAAACTTGATAAGCGGTTTCAGTCGGTGTTAACCAAATAATATTTGAACTTAAAATAAAATAATCGGAAAGTAGATGTATTTCAGTGGAAACCTATTACAATCCTCCAACCAATAAACTCTGTGACTTGATCTGGGGTTGTTAAAAGACCTTTTTCAACAGTCAACCACGTCTGTCGCGATAGTTCGTCAGTTTCGTGCTTTATGTTTGCTCGGTTGAGATGGATATTGTTTTTAAACTCGTTGAAACTCCGAGAGAAAACAAGCAACCATCAGTTAACACATCAGGCAACGCCACACCAATCTGATTACAATGGGTATGGAGTACTACGTTTGGAATCTATTTTAGGATTACTAATGGTGTTTTATTTAGCTCGGTGTGCAGTTTAATGCATTTCAGAAAGGTCAAAATTGCATAAATCAGCTTGTGCTGTTGCTGAATTATGCCAGGGTTCGACTCCTACTGATGGAATCTGCCAAGATAAACTGAAAGAAAGCTCTGCATGACGTTGTTTCAAACATATTCATAAAATGTTTGGAGCAGTCTCACTTATTCACGCGGCAGGTGGCAGAAGAAAAATTCGAACTGAGATTTCTCGAAGTATCTAAATGTTTGATCAGGCACAGAAAAACGTTACAAAATTAGTCGGCCAGAAGACTGTTGTTTCGAGCGACTTTGCACTTCCATCATCTGGTACTTTTTGATGGATTTATCAAGTTATGTTTTGGAATTTTCTCAGACAGGAGTAGCTTTTGCAATAGCCTTATGCAGTTCTCCTATATTATTCTTTGTACAATTCATTGTGAATGGCAAATTCACCAGTCCAAAGATTTGCAACTTCTATTTTTATAATATATTGGAACATTCTGGAACGCAGGCTGTCCTCTTTAGTTCAACTTTAAAACAGTGATGACCTCTTCCTTTGTTTGAAGAATAAAACCATGCCAGAGTTGCCACCAAAACGATCACTTTCAACATAGCTCATCCGGTGTACCGTATAACCCACACTGTGAAGAAGTGACTAATCAGTTTTCCAAGATCCCAAGCCATAGTCTCGTTCGTATTTTGCTTCGATTTCCGGCTGTGCCAGGAAAGAACATTTTCGTCTTGTTTGTTCTTGCAGCACTGGAACCGCGTACGTTTTTTTCCCTTTTATGGTATTGGATACGTACGCTCTTGACATGTACAGCTCATTGTCGTATTAGCTCGTCATTGGTAAAACCATCACAACCAGTAAACAAACATAAACAACCCAACAAAATCCACCTGAGATCATCATTCGGCTAAACTCCAAGCGTCAGTGAGGATCTCGTTTAACAGATGTGTGCGTTCACCAATTTCTTCCTCCTACTGATACCTGACTGATCACATTTGTTCCACTTTTAGAATCAATGGGAATTTCCCCGAAGAATTTCGTTTTCTAATAGGAGAGATCAGCTGTGTCAATAAAATGCACATAACCACAATCTGGAACCAGTGAAATGCTGATAAGTTTATCCACTGGCGGAGAAAATTCGTTGGCTACCAACGTTTCATTGATCGTAAAAGTTCCACGTGATTTCAATACTTATGCACCTTTTGAGCAGTTTATCGTGACCGACATGATTGAAGTGAAGTTGCTATTCAGAGGTTGACTTAAGGCGAAGTCAAACTGAGGAAGTTCTTCGTCTTACCCCACTAGTGTCCTCAAACGCACTATTAGCTCTCACCAGAATGGACATTTGAGGTGACCGTGGAAAAGTTGTAAAGCTCACGTGCCTTCTTGTATTTCAGTGTGACTGATTTAGAACAGAGCGGAAGAAGGTCGTTCCATGACTATTCCAGTTTGCCGAATCCCGGGAAATCGTTTTGTACGAACAAATAGTGGAATGAAAAGCGGTTTTGCTAAAACTAGGTGGACTGAAGGTGCCGTGAAATTTTCACACATGCTCATTATGTAAGAGAAAAAACCATACGCAACCGCTCTGAGTTCAGACTAATTCGTAATGAATTCTCGCATCAGCAACCAGACCGCAGCTATTGTTCATCTAATTAGACTTCAATAATATAAAGGACTAAAAGCAAACCAATCTTGAAAAAATCCACAGTTTCCCCCCACTAGCCTTAGTTTGCCTTTGGAGAGCAGCTTTTAGACTAGTGGAATGCTTTTACATACTCCTTGCCACACTGCTCAAATACGACTGATTTACTTCCAACGTATAAAAAACAAAGTGAAGCCAAACGCAAAAGATTTCGAAGTTCAACTGAGCAGCTTCTTCAGGTTCATGTACAGTTTAGACTGCAAACAGTTTCTAAATCCCATCAGGCTTGAAAGTAAATTTTAGATTACGCGAATTTGGGAAGGCGAACCACGAAAGACATGGGTTTGGACAGTGTATTTCAATCCGGGCCGTTTCTGTACTTCATTACTATTGCGTAGCAAAACGGCGATACGCGCGCAGTTGCAATGAGACAGTGCCGAACAATTGAAAAGGCTGCTTATGTAGCAGTTAAGGAAGGCGTAGGAACAATTGACAGGTCAAAATCGGTTTGTTGTTATGAAAAGGTAGAGCTCTTCTCCAATGCTGCCCGCATTTCTGTGGGAGCGAAAGGGCAAGTTAAATTTCTTCGGTGTACGTACACCGGCGCGAATTGCTTGCGGCACACATGATTGTGTGCGTTGGACTTCATTAACAGAACTATCGTTGTTTGTTTGGGCTTCAGCGTTTTCAGTTTGGCTACTATCAAATAGAAAGTAGATAAATGTAACGGTGTACCTAATTCTCAACCGTCGTTCCCTTAACTTAGGTGGTAGATCGTTCGATGACGAACTAGCTAGCTTGACATATTTGCGACGAACTAAGCATAAAATGCCTCTCTATTGATGAATTCTCCATTATGATGCCTTCCTGTCTTGAGACCGCCGAAATCCTGATCCACTGACTCGATTTTCCCGAATGAATTCACGGCCCATTCGGTCATTATTTCGAGTCCAGCGAAGCCCAGAAACGCTTCCGTTCCAGGCAGATCAAACGGGTAGTTATTAATTGCCTCTTTTTCGTCATAAGCTAACCGTATTACTGATATCCTCGCCGACGAAGTTCATTCTGGTATGCCTGAAGAAAGTAAGTTGGAAGTGTTTTGTACCCTCCCACTAGCTCTAGTGAGAACTCAGTTCTACCTCAATGAATTTCGTGTTATTGATACAGAATACATTGTTTATATAAGATATGCGCTCGTCATAACCAAAACCGTTCACAAAAGCTGTTTGACCTACTGTTAGACCTAAACGGTCCGTCTGGCTGATTTATCTGGCTGTGCCCGGATTGATTGGTTCGGCTCTGGTCCAATGTTAAACGTTGACTGATTCATTGATGACCTTAATGGTTCCGATCTTGTCAGCGATTCTGGCCAGCCGATCACATGCTGTCTGTTTCATCAGACCAGGTTTTCTATCAGCAACGTGCTGGGCGCATTCTCTCGCAACAAGAAACACCAATTGCGAAATTATTGACTGGAAAGAGCTTCGTGAGAATGGATTGAAGAAATCATTTTTGCTTTCAGTGACTTTTGTAGACATCCGGAAAATCTCCTCATATCCCCAGAGGAATTAACGTAGCACGGTATTTGCTCACAAAGGTAATAAAGAAATATAGAAACATGTAGTTCGTTAAAAAAACTGAGCATGTCCTACTGTTCATTTATCAGATTAAGCCAGTCGCGACCTTGAAGCATACAGTATTCGTGAGGGTATGTGTCGGCACATCGTTGGTGGACAGCCAAGTCACGTTTGTAGTCAGCACCTGTGCGGTGCCGAGCACAGGGCTTGGGACAGTGGAACCACGAGCGAGGGGATAGCCGATCTAAGACAGGGTTCGATAGGGCGAGAGGGGAATCCTGTCAGCGGCGTCTGACCCTCCAGACTTGGTTACCCACACCAGTCGGACCAATACTTTATGTGCAACGACTGGGTACATTGACTAACAGCCTATATATTCATTGTGTTAGACAAGATGATTAGCATGCAGACAGGACTTCTCGGTATAGTTAGTGGGACGGGTCGAAACAGTGATGAAACCTCATCGACCGTGAGATTTTGTTCAGTTCTTTGCTGACTGGGCAGTGTTTATCAGATTACCTAATTGGATATATTCTTCAAGCAAGTTTTTGACTGGAGAATCGACTATATGAATTAGTGTATTTTGCGAATATTCAAAACTTTCCATGAAAATAGCATTTATCACGGATGACCAGTTTGCTAACTTTCTGCTGACTGATTTTCTGTGGTTTTGTAAATGACAATGTCATCTTCATTTAAATCGAGCGATTTTCACTACGGAGCTTATTCACTGATGGGTCAGCTGGCTGATTTCCGAAATCATTTTCTTGTCTTCTGTAACAGTGATGTGAATTTTGATTGGGTCGACTTAACTCATCATTATTGGAATTTGAAATTCAGTTTCACTGAACAAGCAATGATATCCGGGGACAACATCCACTTGCAGCCTGAGACTATATAAAGCAAATCACTTTCGTTCTAACATTTATTGTTGCCTGATCGCAGTTCATCATAGCCCCACTGGATAAAACCTAGTGAATATCCCAGCCACTAGATGACATGATGCAAATATTGTTGGAAAGGAAAACGGTTCCACCAGGAAATTGTTTGTAGAAACTTTGGCTTTTATAGTTCAAAATGAACCTTGTGCTACTTACGGATTCTGGTTGGTTCGAAGGTCAAAGCAAAGTACACGCGAGCCACGGAAGAGTGGTTGTTAGGTTGCCCATTCCAGTTTTAAAGAGGAATTTCATCTCTGGGTCTAGCTCTGTTCCAAAAAAATCTCTTCCAGATCTTGGATGGAAGGTATGAGTAATTTGGTAAATCTACTCTGCAAGCAAATCGTGAGTTCACCAGCCCAGTTGGTGCTGCTTATTAATGGTAACGAACACCAAGATTCATGCTGTGCTTGAGCTGAGGCACAAAAGAAGTTGGAGAAACATTCAGGCATGAAAGTACCGGGTTACATTTAAAGTCAAACATTTAATTGTGGTGTTTCACTAAAACACGTAAGTTATTCTCAGAGCACTTTTAGTTGTGAGTCTCAAAAGTTTCTTGATGTTCCCGTGCTCGTACAAAATACCGCCCGATAACTGTTTGCCTTTCTTACCATGGGAATATAAAGACGGAAAATCAACATAGCCAAATGATCATCTCATCAACTTTGTGGTTTGAAGGCAATCATAACTCGAGGAGTAAAGCCCTAAAAAAAGTGGAAATTTATTCATGATCACTGAAGGGAATCCTGGTCAGTGGGCCAGTGTTTACAAAGACTTTCGTTCCAGAATACACGTCATTTTTGTTGAAGTAAGTCCATCGGCACTTTTTGGGCGTGAATAAGCAAATTGAAGATGCAAGATTTCATTATTTATTTACCATCAACATTACCTATAATGTCACATTTTCATGCATTTATTCGTAGAACGAGCGAATAGAGGCTGTTATTCGGAAGACGCAAATAGCACATAAGAGCCTAGATTTCTAATCAACGTATCATTTCGTTTAAGTTATTCTGCGTTACCAGTTTTTCATATTGTAATGAATCTCAGCACACGTCAGTCAATCAACTTTAATCACCGTCGTACCGATCAACTTCTTGATTTTTATATTTCTTATCTGTAGGAAGAATTGCGACGCCAAATTTTATAATATTCAATATCACCACGGTCTCAGGGTCAATGAACTCAGAGTGACTTTTAAAACCTAACAATTACTGTTAGACAGAAGAACGTTCGACCTATCAGAGTTTTAGGAGATATTCACTACTAGTAAGTAAGAGATATCTGTTCCAATCTTGTTTACTGCTCCATTAGGAAGATCGACAAACAAAGTCAATAAAGGTCTACTCCGCCCTCACATTTGAAATAAAGAAGTCTTTTAGTTCTAGTAATTCCTTATGTGCATGGCCGAATAAACTGTTCAAACACAAAAGTTTGCTTCAAGTTTTAGGAAATGTAATCCACCGGATAGACCACTAGATTTAAGGCTGGACTAGAAGGCTCTTTTGAAACAACTAATCAGAGTAGAAAGCAAATAAAAGCCTCATTGTACTTAATCGGTCGTTTCCGTGTACTACGAAAATATTACGCATGTTATCAAACAAATGAAATGTAACAGGAAGTGAATTAATACATATCGAAACTTACTTCTAAAAGAGTATGAATTATGATTTGATGTACGTAACATCTATTTCGGAAACCTATTCTCTATAATCCGATTCCTCATGCAGAAACAATGTTAAACTCTATTGCGTGAACCATGGCAGCACTGACTTTGCGTACTCAAGACTTGACTACTTGATGCATTTGAGTAGCAAAAGATTTGAACTGTACACCAAATGATTTGTCATGCAGTAACAGGTTAGCTCACCATAGAATACAGTGGAAGCACTGTACAGCCTTTTCAGTTTTGTTGCTAATCACCTGGGACTCCAGTCTGGGATGAATGGCTGTGAATCGGACACCCAACCACCGGTCCTTCCCGGATCACTCTCAGTGGTTCGTTTAACACCAATATGACAAAACGTAATGGACAACCGTCACTAAGATAATGCAGAGAAGCCACTTGTTGTCCGCACGTTAATCGAATCCACCATAAGTTATTTATTGGTAAAGTTTTTTTGCCAGAGGTAGACAGAAAGAATTCAGTTTGCTTCCGACACAAAAGTTTGCTCTTTTACAATTGAACACCTGTTTTTTGTCATTACTCTTCGCTAAATCAACTAATAACTTATTTATCTGAAAACAAGTTATCAAGCTATCTGACAGCAACTGACATTTTGGACTTCAAGTGTGATTAACAGTGCATTAAGGATTAGGGATTTTAGAAATTTCTTGTCCATATGCAAGAGAATAAATCAGTTGCCTGTTTTTATCTTCATTTGATTGATTTAGCAAAAAGTTCAGGTGGGTTTTCAATAAAACTCGTGAGCTTCTGTACAGTTTATTCACTTCAAGGAATTTTCCTAGAAAAATCGGTGTTATTTCTTATTCGGAGACTAGTAATTCTCTGGTGTATCCGTATCATTCGTTGCAAAAGATTTCCTGCCTCTAAAAGTGCAGATGATCGGCGTGCCTAATCAGTCAAACCGTCTGTTATTAATTCTGAAGTAAGGTTTTTCACCAGAACAGGGCCTGTTCCGGTGCCGATCTCCCCTTCTGAGATCACTGTTGACTAGAGTTTCCGCATACAAAATGGGAACGATGTTATCTTGTAACCTAAATAGCCTAAAATAATTATTCAGCTTCGTAATCCAGTGTAATGGCTCAAAACTATCTGAATTTTCGTGATGTTCACGGATTTTTGGACAAAAAAGGGAATAGTGTTAAAACTTGCTACTCAAACTTGCAACTTCTGGGAGGGGGGGGGGGCCCTTCTACTTTAGTCCTACTATACCTCCATCCACTTGACATTCTTTTATATAGCTAATCTATCTGGGTCAATTTCAATGCACTCACGAACGGTTGTCACGGTAACGTCTTACAAGTATAGTCAAGCTTAGCTTTACGCCCAGTATGAGGCAGATTTATGAAATCCTCAGAATCCTTGAACTCTGTGCAAAATCACATTTGTAAAGTCTGTCAGAGTTAGGAATTAAATAACTACTCTCGGATGGAAGGTAGCTCTGTGCAAACAAATTGTGGCAGAACTGGCTATTTTGAGATCCCCTATTGTGAAGTGCTTCCCCTGCTTGAAAATGTAACATATTCGAGCAATTTTGTGAGCAAGTTTCAATACAACAAATTGGGAGTTATTTTGATACAAAATAGCTAAACTCGTGTTAAAATTGTTGTTGAAATTTTCAAAACCGTTGGTTATAATGTGTTGCGCACTGCCGGTTTTGCACGGTATTGCAGACGTGGTTGCAGATATAAGTGGACTTTAGAGTAAATCTGCTTGCAAGCGGTACACATGCCAAATTGCCAGTACCAGGGCCTCTGACATTCGGTGTAAGTCGAATACGAGTCCTTATTGTAAGTTGTCTTGGTCAGTCTTCATTTATCACCAACCTGCTCTACCGCTGAACGTGATAAGTTCTCTGACTCTTTCTGCGGAAATTTGTCAACCATGATGACTATTTTTTACGTGTAGAATGTGATGGTTTTGCCTGGTTCGACACGAATTCCTCTATCATTTTAGGCCAGAATAATGTTCTCGCTTTTCCTTCTAAGCCAATTGTTCAGCTGAACCTGTGAAAAAACAACCCTAATATTTTTCAAAATGAGTATGAGCTGTAGCAGACTTGTATTTTACATGATAGAAATCATCGTGCAATGCATACTTTCGTGTAGCTTGTTGCAGCTCCAACCCCTTTCTCCCGGATCCCTTCCCACAAGCAGTACCAGCGACGGAGTGTTCATATCTTCTCCACGATATTTTGTAAGTCAAAGCTCGAAAGACTTATCCAGATCGGTGACCGAAAGATCAGTCGGCTACTTGGTGTCAACCAGACAACCATTTCAGACTCACTAGCTAGCTCCGACTTGAGCCTATTTATTCAGTTTGATCCTTCTTCATTATGTGACCGCTCAGCTGAATAGTTAATTTTCTGCTAAGATTTATGTTACGTCATAGCAGTTCTATGCATTCAATCCGAGGGACGTTTTCCGCAGGCTTCGAACAACTATATCGAAAGAAAGAACGAAATGTTAAAACAAGATAGTTCACTGTCATCGGAGTGGTAATTCTGTCAACAATGAGTTACACGGGCTCAAGTCCTTAGATGCTCGATCAATAATTGCCAATAGGAACTGCAGCGATACCCGAAAACCCATTACTCAGTCAAGTGGCACAAAGCCAAGTAAACATCCTGTTGTGGTAAACATTGAATAGCCCAGTCATTGCTGTAATCTCATTTGAATCGAATGCAGCTTGCATGGACGTGGAGTCCATTTTTAGAATCACACGGTGATTCTTCCAAAGTCTTTTCACTGCTTTGACCTAGCCATAAACATCACGGGACCTTTGCGTTGATTTTCATCAAAACTCATGTGTTTAGCTCAAAAGAACATTTCTGACTGCTGGAGGGTGGCTTTCTTTACATCGGTGCCAAAATGGGTTCATCCAAACAACATTTCCTCGGCTATACATCTATTTCCCCAAAGCAGTTGGAATCCTTGTGTTGTATAGACTTCCTGAGCCAGTTGAATTTACTTCGCCCAAGCTAGTTTGCGTACCAACGCACCTGCAATGATCTGGGTGTCCTAGCTTAATTAGACCATTTCGCGCTATCACCATTAGAGCGCAAAGTAAGCAGGTCACACAGTACTATTTTGGCTACAGTGGCATATCCATTTGTGCCACCAGGTCCAATTTGTTTCCAATGGTGAAGTCAGTACACCTGACATGCAACTTCTGTCTAATCAATTTTCCAGTAGCCAGCAATTAACGCGGTTAATTAGACACACATTCTTGAAGACCCTTTCTAAAAACAGCTGTTTGGCAAGAGCATTTCTATCAACTTTCGTTTTTCACACTTACACTTTCTCCAAGCTTGGTCGTGATGACTAATTGCACCTAAAGTACGCTGATGTAATCGTCATTCTAGCA
This sequence comes from Fasciola hepatica, assembly GCA_948099385.1. NCBI lineage: Eukaryota > Metazoa > Platyhelminthes > Trematoda > Plagiorchiida > Fasciolidae > Fasciola > Fasciola hepatica. Next base: position 979,643 of record CANUEZ040000027.1, read on the forward strand.
GTTTTCTTTTCAGTTCCTCCTTCAATGGAGCTTCGTAAAGTTCACCAACATTTTCCAGTCATAACTTAAAACCGAGTACTTCAAGTGTTCCATAGTTTTATCTAGTCATCACCAAAACGGCATGTATTCTGGCATGCATGCTTTCACTTAAGACTTACTGATCAGTGGTGGGCACAGTTGAAAAACCTCATCTACAAAACGCCCTGGTGTTTCGATCAGCTTAGATCATTCCTGGTTGGACAGTGACACTGAAGTTTTCGGGAATCTTATACGTTTGACTTACACGCTACAATTGAAGTATTATCCATCTCAAATCATTTAGTTAGTCGCCTTGTATGCGCTTGGATCTTACCTAAAATCTTCGACCTTATCATTTGGCTATCAGTTCACTTAATATATAATGTATCAATAACATCTCGACTGTCTAATGTCTTCTACAATAAAAAGAATTCCTCTCGCAATTTCTGCCTTCTGGGTAATTTATTGAAATTCATAAAAATTATTGTGAAAACATAGTCCATATGCGAATGTGTTCCATTGGTTTGATGATCCACTTTCGAAAGACAGTGAAATTATTTACCGTTCTTTGAAAAATACCCATTTTTCATAATCACCACTGAGGACTGAAGAAAAATAAGAGACCCCCAACCCGTTCACCAACATCTCTGGATTCCTTCCCGAGTTTGTACCAACTCATGATTTTAATAAGATCTCAATCGTGAAACCAAGTGGAGTCGTGTGTGTACTCCGTCAGCAAACCACCACAGGCAGTGTATTTTGACTCAGAAAGCACTTCGTCACCATGACTCATCAAGTAAACGGAAAATGTGCACGTAATCTGTCTTAAGTCCACCCAATTTTGGTGACAAAGCCAAGCCACGCCCTCGAGAAATTCAGTCACACCACAGTGTGGTATGTATTGCTTAGAAATGTGAATACTCAGAAAAATCCTTCCGGCGTGATTAATCTGAGAAACAGTTTTAAAAATTCGACAGGTCTATCACGGGAATCTTTTGGTTATCAGAGATTTTTGATAATATTCGGATATCCCGATGTGGTTTTGGAGAGATTATCGGTAAAATTTAAAAATAGGCTGTACCGTGATTCCCGGTGAAAAGTAAATGAGAAACAAAATCCTATTACGGGTATTTTTTCGAAAACATTTAGCGGCTTGTGTTGGAATACATTTAAATTTGATTTGATTTAGTGTGATAAAAGAAGCACTTTTTCAGTCGTTTTTTCGTGAGTTAAGGTTGTGGGAGACTCAATTGTGTTCCCGGTTTATATCACGTATTTTTCAGAGTTGTTTACAAGGCTTCTTAATGAATATAACAATGATAATTACTTTGTTATCAAGGGAACGGTAATGACCAATTCAAGTAGAAAAATATCCGAACCTTCATATAAAAATCTGAACCAACCTTGAAAATTCACGTGTGTCTCTTACTTGTGGGGTATCATCACCTAGGCCTACTCACAATGTCGCATTTAGACGTGGGACTGGGGTGACGGATTATATGATTCCCGTGTCACAACTGTGTCTGGCGCGGATGTCAAACATACATCGACATGCAACGATGCGACATGTATTCACACATTGTGAGGGTAAGGGTTGACCCACCGTTGGTAGACAGCCAAGTCTCTCTAGCAGTCAGCATATCATCCTCTGACCAGTACTGAGACCAAGACTTGAGACGACAGAACCTCGAGCGACAGGATGGCCGATCGATGGCGGGGATCGATACGATGGGAGAGGATTTCTGTCAAGTGGTCATTAGCCTTAACACCAGTCCATTAGAAGGCTTGGTCGCCAGCACTAGGCTGACAAAGACTTTGTGTGCGCCGACTGTGTACAAGGATTAGCGCCCAATGTAGTTCCTGTTTACCGCTAATAAAACAGAATTGTTCATCCTCAAATTGGAGTTCTTTCTCGCCTAATTGGAGCAGTCCAGAGCAAGTGTGGTTTTTGATATTAACTATTTAGCACAATCAGATCCTATGAAAGAGGTTATCTCAATAACGGTCTGAAGCAAGCAGACGCAAACCAAATATTCGGAGGATTTCTTCTATTAATCAATTTAAGTGGGCAGAAGTGTTAATGCACGGATGTCAAAAGTGAAAATTTCCTGCTTCTCCCCATAAACATTGCTATTAACAGGTGATTTGGAACAACAATCGGTGGTATTCTGTGATTTAAGCAACACATACGGGAAAAGTGATCTTTTCAGGCTTGGAGTTAAGAGAATTCAGAGTAACCTCCCAGTATGATATGCGCATGCTTAAAACCTTTCAGAAATTAACTTCTGGCTGGTCAAATAACTGACTGATGTATTACTGTCAAATTTGTTGTACCAAGGGATGAATTATTAAAAATCACCGGGAGTGTATTTTTCAGTCGCATTCAAAAGAAATTATCGGGAAGTTCTGTTCGATAAAACTGGTGCATTCAGAAAAACTTGAGACAGTTTACCAGTTTGAGCTTTTGAATAGGAGTAAATCAGATGATTACCATTCTATGCCATTCATTCCCCCAAAACGCTACAAACTCAATAAAACTAGTGGGACGCATTAAACCTCCTCCGGACCATATGAATCTTGGATCGTTTCGTGTTTTAATCCCCGGAGAAACAATGGTGAAAGGCTGGGAGCAAAGAATGTAAGGAAAGTTTATGGGATTCCCAGAAGGCAAGTGAGGAGTGACGTGAAACCCTTTTAGCCTATCACATGAATTCTGTTACCAGGATAATTAGTTAGTGATCATGAGTTTTGACACCATTTATGTCAATCACCTGTAGTCCGAAGTATTTTTTCAACATACATTTTACCCATTCTACATCAGTGGATGTGTAGTAGGAGCAATTTTGCGATTGGTCATAACTTGCCACAGGTAGAACTAGTTTGCCATTGTGGCGTGATAAACGGAAGAAAGAACGGGTAGTAAAAATAATAACATTACTATTAACATTACCATTACCATTAGCATTAGGAGTTGTTGAGGATTATTTTGAGGGCAAATACAATTGACTGCGAAGTGCATTCGTTTTTGCTACTGACAGTAAGAAAGTTGAGTAAATTTCTAACAGTTGATTCAACAGCTCCGAAAACATGTGTTTGCGCCAAGTGCAAGGAAGTATGTGAATACTGTTTTTATTTTCATAGCTCTACCAATTCACACCACTCCCAGTTCTAACAGAATCTTTTACCACTTAGAAACTACATGGAAACTATATGTTGATGAACGAGGTTACGTGAAATTATTACGTTTTATTCATCAGGCTGTCTTGGAGTTCGAAGCCCATTTGGGCATGGCTAGATGATTCGCTCTCAATTTAAGTCGTAGCGATTTCTGAAATTCGGTAGGCATCGTGTTTCTGAGAGTCAGTCTGCTGTACAGTGTGACACTTCGTGCAGTGTGCACCTCCAACTCACCAGTGAAACCCATGGAAGCACTGTACACCTATTTCATCCTTGTTAGGAATTATCAGCACTGCGTATCCACTGAGCACATCATTGGGACTCAAACCCAAGTTGAACGACTACGATTGGAACACCTAACTACCGGGCTATCTGGACGGGCCCTCAACGGTTTATCAAACTTTATCCGTACCCCAAATACAACGCGACACCCTTAAACCAGTAGTTAGTAGCACCTACACCCACTAGGTTGTCATGCGTAGGAGAAAAGAACTGACGGGTTGGTCTCCCTGTCAGTGGAGAAAGCGGTACGATGAATTCAGCGGATTCGTTATTTTATAGACAATGTCGACCTACTAGCGCTAGCAAAAGCGAATGCAAAATTGAAAAAAAACGGTTATTAGTTTCCTTGTAAACCTGCTTTATTTTCAGGAAACTGAGGCAAATATTACTCGTCCTCACATTCGTTTCTGATTCAAGGAAATTCTAGTTGCCAGTTTAAACCTCATTAAAGGCTCGATCAGGCTCAGGGGTTGAGAGCATTCTACACAAGGCCGTTTGCCTTGTTGCATCGTAAATTGAAATTCGAAGTTTTTGTAGTTAGACAAATTCAAAGCCTCAAAACCTCATTTTCTCCCTTTGAGTTGTCCTTTGTGCAACGCATGATTTGAATCTAAGTCGCTGGTCTGGAGATACGCACTACAGGTTATGAATCCGTACAAACCAGACAGAACAACTACAAAATGTTGCAAAGGAATTTCAACACTGGTTTGAGATGTTTATTGCAAGCCGCGTTATTTTGAAAATATTTTAGTTCTTCTGGTGCTTATACTAATGAACCGTGAACATTCCATCAGTGTTCCTTTCGTCTAGTATTCAATGACCACAATTTCTTTCACTTAGGAAGTGATTCAACGGTTCGATCAATATCTGAAAACTACAACGGATTTTTCCCGAAAAGGTCTCGATGAAATTCAGCCTAGTCAATGCGAGTGTGTGATTCTCACGTCAAACTTCACAATGCGTCGTAAGCATATATAAAAAGGCATTACTTTCGTTTCACGATATTTCTACGCTATCTGGTGCAATTTGAATTGAACCAACAAAAAATTAGATGTGCAGTTCGCTATTTAGGGAAGTGACACGCCAACGAACTTGACCGACTGTGACTATCAAGAGATGGTCAATGACAGAACTGAAATTAGATCAATGGCAACAGCAAGGCTCCAAACAGCATAGGTAAACAATAACGAAAGAATAGGACAAACCCGAGGCGTCAAATATAATTTTTAGCATGTTACATTTAGTATGATCACAACACCACCTGCGTATACCTGACCAGCATGAATATCAAAATGCAAAAGTGGTAGTTATAATCCTAAAAATCGTTGAGAATTATTCCATGATTCAAAGGTACCAGTTGATGAGATTAAATTGTTGAAGGCAGTGTTGACTGCTCAAGTATAATAATGCCCAAACAGGAAAGTACCGGGTACGCACATCTGCTGAGTGACAGCAACCACGAAAACGGTTGTGTGCCTCAGGGAAAATTTTGTCCCATCATTCAGATGTGGCAACATACCACTTACAACAAGATCCAAGTCTCCTTTCATCTTTGATTGCTTTCAACTACAGACACTGCCCAACTTCAAAGAAAAAATACTAACTTCATAATGATCGTGGAGTTGGTAATTATTTTCATATAGTGCCAAACAAAGGTGTGAAGTATGTAATTCTCAAAACTGAATATTGCTCACGTTAGCTCTGTTAGATTCTGATAGACGCAGGTTAACACAATGAATTGGATTGAGGCTTGACAAACAAAATTTAGCGAATTGTCGGTTACAATTAACTTTTAAAGTCAAGAATGTAACATTCATGGCATATGGATTTTACCACGAGGCATGAATATCAATCCCGCAAGGAGCGATTTCTTTTGTGTAAGTGCTATTTATGTGCCTGCTCTCCAGAAAGAAGTGAACATTTTTAGAAAATGCTGGGTCACGTGCCGGCTTACTGGCAATTTCGCTGTTGATGATAAGCTTATGAGAAAAGTGCTGTTGGCCTTTCTTGAATTTGGCTCTCCTCTCCCCTAAAGGAAGCATAGCTGGGACCGAGCAAATTTGTCCGCTTCTTAGAGGTGTTCACTCTTAGGAGGAACTTTCAGAAAACAGCTCAAAACAAGGTTAAAACGTGAAGCCAAATTTTCAACGCCCAACAGATTTCCTGAAGGTTTAAAAAAGATTACTGTTACAATCACATTTGAAATGGAATACGAAACAAACTTTCAGTAGCAATTGTCTTTTTCGGAAAGGAATCCATATTTAACTGCTACGTGCTTTATACGTACAACTACTTACTAGTAATGTTTACGTAGTTTCCTTCATTGCGTTCGCAACTGCTGCTGCATGGGTCATCTTTCTCAACCCAGGCTCATGTTATAGCTGTCGTAATATACACACCATTCTCACTACATTTAAAAGTCCTTTTCAACTCATAATCTTTGAATATCAAAGAAACTTCTTCCCGTCAGTCTGATAGCTCTTCACTTGATACTTCTAAGGCCTCGCCTTTCCATGGGCTCGAGATAATATTGTGGTTTTATTGAAATTTATAACACCAGAGATTTCTTGCGCAAAACTCACTGTACTCTGCATTACGGGCCACTTCCTTCTCCTTCTCTGGTTGCAACTCTTCTGTTACCGGAAAACGATTCCAGCCAGCCGACAGAATTCATTCGTGCGCAGAGCCGTTGGGATTATTAAAGCACCCGAGACATAAATGCAAGATTTTTGGCTTGCTTTAAGTTTCTTGAGTTCCAACACGTTTTGAAGCTGGCCTCATGTATCACAAGCTAGGATTCAGTGCTATTCACAGGAACTTCATCATTATACAAAGCAATAACCTATACTTTGTCACCAACCGTCAATAATATGATGGGCGTGCATGGACCAAGAGTTCATATTCAGAAGAACCACCTTGTGATTCTAAAAATGGACTGTTCGTCCATGCACACCCCTCACAATTCAAACCGGATCAGAGTGAAGAAAGTAGTATGGAGTGCTCAATTATAATGACGATTACATAGGAGATTAGCGGGCACGCCCACTTGATGAGCGACAACAACCGCGAAAACTGCGATGCGCTTCCGGGGACATTTTTCCCGTCATCCGGATATAATAACACAATTAACATCAAACGTCAAGTACGTCTTTCCCGTTGGCTGTCTCATCGTGTTTCGTTGGAGCTTGCGAGTTCCACTTTCGTTAAAATTTGATTCCGAACAGGTGACAGAGCGTGTGCCGAAGGCTATAGTAAAACAACTGAGCGCGCACTACGACGCACATACTAAACACGGATTTCCTGTATATACTGTAACACTGTATTTCAGATGATTTCAATAAAATTCTGTGAACAGATTCACGCAAAATACAAACCCAAATGCAAAAAACTGACACCTGTCACGACGACAGGGCCTGCGACCTCTCTTCAGGGAAAGGACAGTTGGCTTTCTCTATCGGTGAGTGGGCATGCAACGCGATGCCATTGTCTGCTCGACAACAGACTTCCCTCCAGAGCGTATGCCGCAGTAGGATCAGTCGGAATTGGGGAAAATTTATACATGCGGAGGGAAGGGACCACATTTCGGGAAACGGCTGTAGGAAGAGGAAACACAAAAGCAGAATTCAATGCACGTGGTTTCCTTTACAAACACATGAGTATTGATCCTGCCAGAAAAAGTTCCACTTGTGGAAGTGCCGAATATATTTCTGCTTAGCAGTGGAAACCGAAAGCAATACAAACACACACTATCAGCCGGTCGTTTACTAGCAACTCAGCAGTTGGTGGAATGCCCACAAGAATAAAGCTGTTAGCTTTCAATCGGATCGTACAACCCTAAAATTCAAGACAACTGAATGCGGCCCGTTATATGTCAGGTTTTTTCGTGATGATGGAGAAATGTCCATGCATGAAAAGAAATTTTCCGCACGCTAGTAAATAAAAGAGTGATACAGTGTTGATAACGCACTCTGTAGGTCTTCGTATGGCAGATTTTGCTCAGAACTGTCCCAGCAGTATCTCAGGCGTACTTTTGCCTTATTATTGTAAAAAAATGGTTACATCAAGATGCGCTGGCAAAAGACAAGAAGAGTCATCTTGAATAATGATGGTCTCTGGGTTGTGATAAAAAATAACAGCCAAAGAGCATTAAATGTATCCAGGGTGAGTATTTCCGTGTAAACTATTACACGCCATTATAAAGAAAGTTGAGGCAAAGTGAACTAATTAGTCTTTTAGTCAATCAAATTTCAGCATTATATGCCCGATAAGAGTGGTCAATTATTGCAGTTACGAAGTAATTTCAATTTCATCGTGATTTGTTTTGGCATTCGATTTGACTTCCGTGCTCTTTAGTGAGATTCGGGGACTCGCAATGACGTTATCAGTTGTATAAAATTTCGATAGAAACTCATCATCATGTCTTCTCGATTTGGAAACTCACTGTTTTCGTTGATATTAGGATGAATAAATCTTAACCATTCAGTTTTGTGGGATGTTATCTGTGGCCCTATGAGCTACTAGGAATCAATCAACTTTATGTAGTACTGTTTTACAATCTGTTAGACTAGATACTCTTCTGGAGAACTAACATTAGCTGCCAAGCAGCGGTTCAAGTTGTGCCTCCGATGGAAATGTTAAATACATTGACGCGGTCGTATCCATTTATATAGTGTATGCTTTTACATTTGCAAAATCGTTGAAATTTTATTAATTTAGTTTAAAAATCTTGGCTCATAAAAGCACAGAAATATTTTGATAGCGTTTTTTGGATGATGACGAGATACCTCGAAACACTTTCTTCAGACTGACGTAAAATGTTTACTCCAAGTTTTAACCTTTTACGTCCAGAACATATTAATCCCCTTTACTATATTTTCACTCGAATTTGGACAATACGTGTTCGTAGTAACATGTCTGAATGATCTTTGTAAAATTACTATCGAAATTCGTCTCATTCGCTAGTTTGTTAGAGGGGCAAATTGCAAAAGTTGATTGACATGCCGGTGAAAAACTCTCTATGTCAGACTCTCTTGAAAAGTATCCGAAGCACCGTGTTCAGCGAACAGCGTACTAAAGCATAAATGGCATGCGTGTGTGGGTTTGAATTTCTCCCCGGAGTTAATGACTTTTCATATCTGAATCAGTTTACCAGTTCATGTACTTTTGACATGAAGCAAGCAGCAAGAAAATGCACAGGTATTGTCGATATCTGAGTGGAAGTGGAATATTTTAGCCTATAGGTCTTTGACGTAAAATGCTGAAACCTGATACAAACATTTGATGTCAGTTTCAAGGAAGTGTATCAAACTATGTTGACAACATTCGAAAAACCGTCCGAAGTAACCGAATCAGGGCTTGCATGGGACTATTTCTGAAAGTGAACCTTTAAAACTTTCGCGGTCTTAGCGCTAAAAATTCATGTAATCTATATATATATATATATATATATATATATATATATATATATATATATATATATATATATATATATCTACTGAAATAAGAATGAAAATCCCATGACAGGCTCAACCCGAAGCAATGCTTGGCGTCAAATATTTGTCCTCCTAGAAAAACGTGCAATTTATCAGAGGGTTTAATGGAATTTTCCAATGAGGTCCCTATTGTCATAGTGTTTTATGGAAAAACTGTCCAAACTTGAATGGTTAAGATTTATTCATCCTAATATCAACGAAAGCAGTGAGTTTCCAAATCGAGAAGACATGATGATGAGTTTCTATCGAAATTTTATACAACTGATAACGTCATTGCGAGTCCCCGAATCTCACTAAAGAGCACGGAAGTCAAATCGAATGCCAAAACAAATCACGATGAAATTGAAATTACTTCGTAACTGCAATAATTGACCACTCTTATCGGGCATATAATGCTGAAATTTGATTGACTAAAAGACTAATTAGTTCACTTTGCCTCAACTTTCTTTATAATGGCGTGTAATAGTTTACACGGAAATACTCACCCTGGATACATTTAATGCTCTTTGGCTGTTATTTTTTATCACAACCCAGAGACCATCATTATTCAAGATGACTCTTCTTGTCTTTTGCCAGCGCATCTTGATGTAACCATTTTTTTACAATAATAAGGCAAAAGTACGCCTGAGATACTGCTGGGACAGTTCTGAGCAAAATCTGCCATACGAAGACCTACAGAGTGCGTTATCAACACTGTATCACTCTTTTATTTACTAGCGTGCGGAAAATTTCTTTTCATGCATGGACATTTCTCCATCATCACGAAAAAACCTGACATATAACGGGCCGCATTCAGTTGTCTTGAATTTTAGGGTTGTACGATCCGATTGAAAGCTAACAGCTTTATTCTTGTGGGCATTCCACCAACTGCTGAGTTGCTAGTAAACGACCGGCTGATAGTGTGTGTTTGTATTGCTTTCGGTTTCCACTGCTAAGCAGAAATATATTCGGCACTTCCACAAGTGGAACTTTTTCTGGCAGGATCAATACTCATGTGTTTGTAAAGGAAACCACGTGCATTGAATTCTACTTTCGTGATTTGCCAAGTTACTGATATTCTAGTGTTCACTAACTTCTCCCTGCGGATCGTCGGACGTTTCTGGGCACTAAGGACATATAAGCATTTTCGTGAATAAAGCACATTTAAGGCTCAGGCTTTTTATGAATTTAGATCTGTACCTAAATGCCGAATTTCTTTGTCACTTAGTTTTGTGTGTTCGATGCAGTATTCGATTTATTGGCAGTGATACCACGAATCTTCCAACGCTATGATGTAGTCAAGAAGCACGGTTTGCGCCATCAAATTTTCGAAATATTTTTTTCCTGTGAATACATCACAACCCTAAGCGTAAAGTCTTATTCAGTGACGGAAGCTGGCTTCATTCGCAGTATGAATATTTATTCCAATTGTGCTAACTTCAACTGTTCTATCACGTTGAATGCCAAACTTAGGCTGCTATATATGGATGTTTTTTTACACAGTCTTTTTCCACGTTCAGGCTGGTCCATCAGCACTTTTGAACCTTCCACTCCAAGAGGCAAATAGTATTATTAAAATTTACTCTATGGAATTATTCACTGTTTCAATGAATATCAACAACAATTCCCCTTTTTGGAAATAATAGCAAATACTAAATGGTGGTTTTCATCTGTCAAATGTGGTTGAATTTTCCATGAATGATGCACAATCACAGTACTGAAAGTTCCAAAGTTTGAATGCATGGGTCTGTCCATGTAAAATACGAGAAGGGAGAATGGAAAATGCAATGGTCTAGGTATCTGATTATCTTTTCCAAAAACCGTTGCTGATGTTACCGAGTTCGGCTTCTAAAAGCTAGAGCATTTTTTTTCTGTCTTGTCAAACTGGAATTTTTTTCCCGTCCGTCAAATTTCAGTGTGTATAACCCATTTACCTGGGCATTTAAGAGGCACGTACTTCCTTGTAAGACAAAATCATTTTCGCTCTGCCCACTGAACCCACGAATCGTGTCCTTCCAAGCAAACATCTTGCTACCAAGAAAACGACACCCCAGTCCTTAAAAATGATGTCTAACTTGATACGACTAATCCCCTACATAGCCAGTAAGGAATCAAATGCTCATTTTTCTCTCTCTTTCAACTTCAGTGTTTCAGTTGTCAGACGTAATTACATCCACGAAGTAGTATTGGAAAGTTAAACTTAATGCATCACATCACTACCGTAGGTTTTATTGAAGGTGAAACAATTGCTATGGACTAAAAGTATATCTTATTCAGAAAGGGGTTCTGAAACAGTTTTGCAATAAAATTTAGTTCATCAAAGGTACTCAATAATTCAAGTAAAATTTAGGTGAGCTAGGCCTAATTGTTTGCATGGATGATTTCGAGAAACCATGAAATTTCCGGTGGCAAAATATCGAAGCGCGTTCGTTTGTGCTCAGTAGAAAAACTCTAACCTTGGGCCGGATAAGACGGCTTTGATTGCTGTCTCACAGCAGAAACAGAATTCTGAAATAATAAAGAAGAAGCACAACAAGGGCGTGATAAGAACAAGAAAACTACAGTTAGTTTCAAGTCGACCAAGAAAGTTTTTGAATACTAGGCACCCAATTGTAACACCCTGCGGAACCCTATAATTCATCTAACTACCGAGAGGGAGGATCTCTTGGGCTTCATCATAGAAGCCCGACAGGGTCGACTCCAAGGGGTTGAGCCTGTCACTCCTTTCTTCTGCCATTAACTAGCCACTTCTAATTGTTTTCGGAACAACACCTCTTCGGTGACCATTGGGCATCGAGGAATCCTATCAGGAGATATGCTCTTCAAATGTTCCAAATTACAATATATCTAGGTGTTTAACGACTTAGTCTTCCCTTTTACTACATTCATCCCAAAATGGATTTTGTTTGATCTTAAGTTACCCCGGTGAGGTTTATCACATTTAGCTCGGTTGGATGTCACCACCGCAGTTCCCCGTTGTCCAAATACATCCATCCTTAGTTCTAAACATACAATTCAATTCTACTCCCGTTTTCTTATTTGAGTCTGTTGAATCTTCACTTATTTTAATTAATTAATCAGTAAATTAAGACTTCACGTCACGAACTTAAGCACTTCTGTTTACGGCTTCTTATAATTTGTCCTTACCAGAACAATCACCTTCGATTAATTGCCACAAGTGACTTTTGCCTGCGCGATAGAAAGTATATTAATATTTGCGATATGTAGCTCATAAGAAGCGGTTAAAATATTTGTCTGACTATTTCCCTGTGTTATTTTTATTCTTATATTGATCTCCTAATGGAAATCTTTTGGAATGATGGTATTTCTTTGGAAAATACTTTAGCCGCGTACCTTTACTGTACCTGGCAGGTGAATCCAATGAAGAAAGACAAATATACACTGATCGCTTTCACTTTATTACACATAACCACACCAGTAATTGCAGTCTTACGTAGATAAAAATCTGCAGATGAGAACTTAATCAAACCTGAGAAATCGACGGACATTACTTGATAGATCCTAAAGAGCACGTGGTATCAATGAGATGATAAGAACAGAATTTCAGATGAAAGTTGATCTTGTCGAAGTTATTCTCCTACAAAATAGGTTCCAAAATTAGATGTTAAATTTCAGTCGAATCGGAAATTGTCTCGCGGGCCTCCCTCTCTTGGCATGGCTTAGCAAACGTTTGCTCTTCCGGCCTACGTCAACCTCAAACCAAGTCCTAGACGAGCTGAAGTCGAACGCTCCAGACGTGTGAAAATCCACATCTGACTGGGAGATAAGTTCGCGCAACAGTAGTTGTGAACAAGAGTTCTTATCACGTTTCCTCAACTTGTTTTTCGTAACCTGCACCATACGCCAAGCTCTACTGATTTGATTACGAGTCATCAAAAAATGAAGTAACTTGGCAGAATGCTCTTCAAATATTCACGAAAATATCCTGGTTCCTGTTGACTAGGAACGTATACAAGGTGTTCTCGGTACCAGTTAGTGGTTTTCCTAAGCTCCTCGTTGCTTTGCACCGATTATGTCACCTTGACTGGTGAGGAAACATTTAGCACATAAAAGCTAGGCTCGGCAATCAGGACCTGATGGATGTTCCTGGTATTCTGTTCCAGAAGTTCAGTTCTCGTCACACAGCATAACATTTGGATTTGATGAAACTCCTGGCATAAGTCTTATATTACACTTCATCAAGACAGTACAATCTACCAACCAGTATTTTCCTTGAAGCATCTTGGATTCAGAACAATTCAGTGCACTACACCAATTGGCCGAACCTTATTAGCTGAGCGAATTGCCATGCCCATATTTTGATCCTCCAACTTCATTGTCCGTGATTGCTCCACACAACCTTGCCAATTTGAACAGAATTCTGGAGACTCTAGATACCCAACAAGCGTTGTCGATATATATATATATATATTGGTGTCCTGCATCACTTCCCCTCTTGAACGGGGTTTGCGATTTGCCAAGTGGTTACCAGTAGACTTCTTTCAACAATTTCTGTCTTTACCGAACTCCAATGGAAAACAATATATTCCATTGATGAAAACTACTACCAACCCTTATTAGCAACTTTTTACCGTTATTCATTGATTTATTTATTATATTCATTCAAAGGATAATTGGTAAAGAAGCGTGATATCATCATCCAATAGGATGTCCAAAAACCATGCTTGTTTGCATGATTTTTCCTGGTCATAGGGCATCAACATGTACGGCGAAAATACCGACTGCCTGAAACCTTTTTTGTTTGGCTTATGAAAAATGTCATTCTCTTCAGTCCCTTCTTATGTCAGTGTGTTCGAATTCTGAGAGGATGAACACTGTCTCCGATAATTACCCGTATACGATAATTACGCAAAGCCACGGAATGAATTTCATAATCGTGATCGGGTAATTTTAACATTGTAGTTCACTTTCCGAGAAAAGTCGAATCGTTACTGAGCGTAGATCTTCCGTTCGAAGACACTGACCAAGTCTTTCTCCATGGTCATAGTTGCTCAAAATGGTTACATTTATCTTATCGTGAAATCTGCTAGAACCTTATCAAGAATTCTGTCTCCTTACGTTAAAGTTGGTAACAACAAGGTATTCTCAATTATCTATAGAAATTTTTTTTTCCGAAACATCTATGGATGAATGTTAACTAGTTTCAACGTCAGCAATTTCACTATGATAAACCGATCGTACTAGTTATTTGTCAGGAATGAGAAAAATTAGCAACAGATCCACCTGACATTTGAATATAGAGTCGTATCTAAATTTGCCTTAAAGTGAACAGTTATACTCATCAGATTTGTCACATGACTTTGGGGTACTTTTTCTGATTCTAGGTCAGGTGAGGACTTCCACTACTGAACGAGATCAAAAGGACACTAGGAAGTAATTAACGACACTAGTCCTGTGATTAGAACCAGAACAGCTGATGTGAATCATTGGACTAAGGGGTTGCACAACATTGGATACTCACGTTATCCGCGTCCAGTATGACGTATCGCGACAATTCAGCTAGTAGAGCATCTGTTTGGTAGATGAAAAATCCCTGGTTTGACTTCGGCTGGTGGCGTGGACGTTTGGACGTGAAACATTCAAAGGCGTTTCCCATTTTAAACTTGATAAACTGTTCAAATTCTACTATTTTATTGTGGATACAGGATCTGTACCCGACATTTTTCTATCCATTATTGTGGTAGTCTCATAAAACAATAAGTTAGGCCAAGTCAGTAGTAGCTCCATACACCCGATTGGGTGGATTTCCAGCACTTTAGCCATATCTATGGGAATGGAAACAAGAAAACGGGAAATACGTACAAATTGTGGTAATTTCACCCAGTCAAACAGTTTCGTAGGTCTTCGGTGACTTTTACTGGGCCAACAAGCAGGCGAGTGTGATACGACAAAACAGAACCGCGATATGCAAAAGTGCGAGCAAATAGAAATTTGAACACCCGCAGAATGTTAGGACAGCTTTGAAATTTCCTCGAGTAGAGGACGATGTATGTGTCTGAAAGTATTTTTGAAGTAAACTTGCCACAAGCATTAGAGCGTTTATCAGTGGTAGTATCAACAAGTGTATCTCTGGATATACCACTGTAATGAGATTTGTTTTAAAAGTCTTATTATCAAGTTAAAACCTTTCTTCAATAGGCCAGGGAAAATAACCGGAGAGCAGTACGACCAGTGTGAGAGAAGACATGCAGTCACATATCTAAAAATTAACTGGTTCGGGACGCGAAGTAGTCTCACACGAAGAGAGAAAAATGACAGTTTTCTAACATTGCAAAAATCCTGTTGGACATGCACGAACCATGAAAGGTTATGTAAAGGTGTAATACCAAGCTATTTAACCGCTGTTGGTATTGGTATGGGTTTATTGTTTGCAGATAATAAACCTGTTAGTGGGGGCTCTGAGTGGTTCATCAGAAAGTGAGAAAAATAAGGCTTCCTGGCATTTGGAAGCATTCAGTACAAGGGGGCCGAACGAGGACCAGTACACGAATTTACTTAGTTTGTTCCGAACTTGCGAAATCTCTTTTCGGATGTCGGTACATCACAGCCTAAAACTACATTGTCAGCGTATTCGCATTCAGTGGACTTCGGCAGGATTGGAAGTTGCTCAACGCACGAAGAAAAAGAAAAAACGGGGAAAAATCCCACCCTGTAATGTATCAGGATCAACTGGAAGGGAAGAAGACTTTCGGTCGCTGAGTAAAGTGAAAGATCTTCGATTAGTCAAGCAGTTGTAAATCAGCCTATAGGAGTTCGGTTCAGCAGCACTTACCAAGAGCGTACTGAGCAAATACTGGTCGATCAAGGCAACTAAATGCGATTTTGTAGTCTAAAAACACCATTGTAATAGTCATATTCTCGATCTAGATCTGAAGTTACTGAGTGGACTAGGTAGACTACGGCGTCAAGTGTAGAGCTGGAAGACCGATAAGCAAACTTGCTTGTCTTCTCTTCTCTAGCAGACCCAGTTTAATCCACGGTAACGAAAGCCTCTCAAGCAACTCGAGGATCATAAGAGTGCAGGCGACCGGCGAGTATTTTTCAGATTTTATCTTGGGGACAGGCATCATCTTGGCGTCTCCCGATATCAGGGATTTTACCGCTTGTTATATAATTGTTGAATAAATTGGTTAGTGGAACTGAAAGGGCGTCAGCGGATTCCTTGAGTACAATGGGTGGTAGATTATCCGGACCAGGAACTTTATTTAGCTTCACTTAGCACATCCGTAGCCGGTTTGACAGTTGGTGGCTGAACTGTTGAAGACTGGCTGAGAAGCACGCTGCGATATCGAACTAAAACCAGCGTTGAGTTTTTGTGCATCATCATTTTCTTTTTTTTTCTTGAGTTACTGCCACGAAGATGTTTATGGCTTTCTGCGTGCGGCGACAGCTGACTTTTATATTCACATTTGATCAGGTCGATGCGCTTTTGGCTTGGGTTCTCTGCCCATGTTTGTAAGCCTGCCCTCTCTTTATAGGTGAGTGTTCATTGTTCGGCAACATTGCGTTATCGAAAAAGTAGATAGTCAGTCGACGTCTCGGTTACCGCGAGACGTCTACTGACTACCTACTTTTTCGATAACGCAGTGTTGCCGAACAATAAACTCTTGCCTGCAACATATCATATGGCGCGTCGTTTTTTCGATACATTCCGAACGGATCTGGGATCAGATACATTATTGCTCTGGTGAAGAAAATCGATAGGTTTGGACGTAGACGGCTTTAAATGGGCAAAAATGAATAAAGCAAAAATCAAGGTAGTCAGTGACATGCCCACAAAGGACAGAATGGATAAAGTTTGAAAATACAAAAAATCGGTTGAGACAACCACGGGCACTTTACTTTCCCAGGTTCCCGGGTGGGCAATTTCTCTGATTCTTTGTTCAAGATGTTCTTCGTAACATGGTGCACCGGCTGGTGTTACTATACACTGTAGGACATACAGTGATCAGAGCTGGTCACGTGCACACGTTTTTGAACACTAAACTTTTGTGCTCTATTTGTCACGTTGTTCGTCAAGTCTGGTGGAGAAAAGTACCATGTTTATCATGCCAACCGGGGTGAGAAAAATAATATAATTCCTGTTAGAGTCACCGACAAATTCGCAGAAGGATTCAAACATCCGAGCAAGTATTGAGATAGACAGATCAGAAAATATGTTTAACTCAGAAAGTGTTGTACTACATGTCATGTAAATTTTTCCGATGAGTATCGCGAGAAATCCATTCAGAAAATGTGGCTTACGGTCTACTACGTGACAGCTAGGTTTTGCAGTTGATGACGTGAAAACCAATTAGGATAATTTGCTCTAGTCGTTACTAATATAAGTGATGAACCTCCTCCATGATTATGGACACGAGTGGAACGATTGGCTCGGTAGGAATGAAAATTCTCCAACTGTGTAGTTCCGTCGGGCATATCCCTGTGCAACCGATACTGCAACAACATAATAACTTCTGCTTTTTTACTCCTTCTGTATTACTGCTGCCATCTCTTTGATTTTTCCCAATAAAGCCGACAATGCTCGGTAGCGTCATGAGAACCTCAGTTTTCCCAGAACTGCGTTGCCAGAGACCAACTGGCCAGCATACACGGTGTTTCTCAACTCTACCAACACGTTTTTTTGATAAATTGTTTGGCTTATTTCGAACTTTATTTCGTTATTCAAAAAAATTTCAGTATGTGTGGAAACAAGTAAGGGTTTCATAAATATGCACATCTACGATAGCATTGGTGACCTTCAAATTAGTACGATAACGAATAATGATAGAAAAATCCACAGCTAATGGTGTAATATGATATTCAAGCGAAGCTGTACGGCCAGTTTCACAGGCCCCGCCACAGGAGAAATCAAAGGGTTAGTGATAAAACTCGTATATTCTCAGGGGCAGAAATGGCAAAGCGCCGATGGTTCACTGAAAATCGAATATAAGTTAATGTATGACGAACAACACAGTCTGAAAATCCGACACTATCAGGACTATTTGAGTCAACAACAAAAAAATCTGTCCTACAAAAGTTCGAGTGAATATCACAACTTCGTAACATGGCAATGATTCTTTATGTTTCCAAGTTAACCCACTTGTCGTTTCATCTGGATGGATTGCAAGTTTCATAGTTTAATGTGAATTCTTACTAGATTTTCAGTTGTCGCACAAATGCTGATTTCATGAGCCCTCATTTCCTCTATCGTTTTCCCTTCATTGGTTGTCTCTATCAACTAGGCTAAAAATATTCGGATATACGTTTTAGCGGCCATTGCAAACGTCCAAATAGATGAAATCTACCACTTGAGATTTGATGTTTACAATCAAGATGCCCTAACAGCTGCTCGGTATTTCTCCCCAAATTCGAAATTCGGGCAGCTGCACATCTCAGGTGAACGGCTATTTAACAACAGAAATCTAAGAAAGCATGTTTGAGGAGGCTTCGTGGTTTTCCGAGTGATCCAGTTACCTGCTCGTTGCGGATGACACTGTGTAACTCAGTCTGTCCTTAGATTACATTACCCTTGTCAATCGGTCGTTCTTTTACACAAGAATATTTACGGACATGTGACCGAATCTTTAGGTGCACTCCAAATGTTTCATTGTAATATTTTTTTAGCCTAATTTCAAGAGTACTTTTGTGAACCCAATTTTTAAAACACAAATACTGAAATATTTATAGAAAAAGATGATTTCTCGTGATCTTCTTATTTAATAACGCAACCTACACGCGTGAGTGATTGTACGATCTTAGATGATATTCATCTCCCGAGGAGTCATTCGATGTGTTCATTAAATATGTTCATTTTGAAGCTGGGCAAATATATGGGCCATGTACATACCATTTCTTGGAAAACGTACACCGGAATACAATTTGGTAAATTCACAGTGCAATTACACTGCGTAAAACATGTTACTTATAAACTTAGATATTCCAACACGTAGTCATATGTTACGCACTCTGAGAAGTGTTTGTTACTCTTGTTTCCATGAACATTTGTTTATGGC
Source organism: Fasciola hepatica (assembly GCA_948099385.1). Lineage (NCBI taxonomy): Eukaryota > Metazoa > Platyhelminthes > Trematoda > Plagiorchiida > Fasciolidae > Fasciola > Fasciola hepatica. The sequence continues at coordinate 998,607 of CANUEZ040000027.1, forward strand.
CACATGTGCATGCTAGTTCTATGGTATAATTGAACCGATATTCAGTAACATAAATAAAATCATAGGACAAAAAATGACATTGCACTGGAAAACACTTCTGACGAACCGTTTCACGTCTCATTTGTAATTTTGTAGAAAAAATTACGGTTGTCCTAAAAGTTGTGGCAAGCTAAAGAATATGAAAATATTTGTTCTTAAGATATTCCGGAAATTTCATGCTTGGTGGCTGATGATGTTCGCACAGAAAACTAGAAAGGAAATCTATCGCCGTCGACAGAAACGGCAAATCATTCCGGGTGAAAAAATAACAAATTCCTCTTTGATCATCATAATTGGATTCTCCAGATAATTGGCACATCTATTTCTTGTCCCCAGAATTCAGCACTAGAGGGTAAGCGACACTAATTTGTGCTCAAGCAAGGTGGTATCTACGGTATCCGATTCAGTTTTTAGTCTGCCGTGGAGAAGGAAATTTTCTGATATATAATTTTCACGATCGAGTGCATCCTGATATTCAGTTATCCTCAAACTCCAAATCTCTTGCCACTAGTTCAGTACAAAATGTTGTTTGATATCTTTCTTTTTAAAAAGGGCCAGAAAAGAGTGTTCTTTTTTATTTAAAAATAGTTGGTGAAAGTGACTGACCGAAAAAACCGAATCAAAACGGTATCTAAGCAAAACTATTATCAAAAAAATAAATTTCCATTTTCTTTGACATTCAAGCTGCTATATGTACCAGCTGAAAATCTTATGGGTGGAAAATAGACCACCAGAATTGACATTTGTGTTACAATCTCAGACGCTGAAGTAATACACAGAGGGTTCAATTTTATCAGTTAGTTCCTGAATTGTAGGTATCTCACAAACCATCAGAATAAGCAAGTCTTCTGATAAATTGCGAAACCTGTATTCACCTCTTCTCATTACTTAGCTTCTTTTCTTTAGAGAAGTGAATCAGTCTGTACCCAAAATATTCTACTACATCTGGTATGCTTCTACAAAAGTTGTCTGTTCTTTATTACTCGAGAGTTTTGAGGGCTAATGATGGTTACTGCTAGTAGTGAGATAAGAAAAAAATTCATCACACTCAATGGGTACTTTTAGTGGTGCCAACTAATAAGTGATTACATGCAACAACCCGCTGATCTTGGTGAATTATCTGGTTCCAGAAGATTACATGCGCAACTTGTGCTGACTGAAAAGCACTCAAACTGGGCACGAAAATTATGTTTTGTGCTCTAAAAATGCGATATTTCATCGACGGAAAATGATAAAGAGGATTATTTTCACATCTGCTTGATTTCAGGCTACGGGCCAAAAAAGCATGGTACAACCGTGGAAGAAGGGTTAGACAAAGACCGATTCCATGATTTGTTTGCGGGCTCAATCCTGTAAGGCTGCCCAGACCAAAGCAGGAAGCTTTCTTAGGGGTGCACAGCCGGAGCCTTTAGCTATCCAATGCCTAACCACAGCGCAGCCGGACGAAACTTGGGATCCCTAATCCAGTAGGGGCCACAGACTGAATGCTCAATTCGTACGCCCTTCGGATGCGGCCAAATAACCTGGGTGCCCAGTACACCCTCAGCCAAGAGTCAAAATGCATGTGGAGCTGTTGCCAAAATTCCAATGAAAGTGTAGTTTTTGGAACTAATATATGTCCTGGATAAAAACCATTACTACCGGATACAAACCTCTGGTGGCAATTTCAAGATTGTGTACCAACTAATGTTAACAAAATTAGGAAAACCAGCTATCAAAATCAAAGAAGGGCTTTTACGAGACAGTCGCTGTAACTGAATATACAAAATATTCCACGGTTTCGCTACTGTTGAGACATATAATAAATGAAGGAATTTTTCCACAGTAGAGATTGAAATTTCAATGGGAGACAAAACAGGACGCGTTACTTAGCAGTAAATTAGTCCCCTCAGAGGAAGGTATAGTCCGAAAAAAGTATTATTTCAGTCAAATGAATTCTTTATTGTTCATACTGTGGTATAAAACACGGCCCCAACTGGGGTAGTCATGGTTTATTCCAGTACATACCAACGAAAGTACCGAGTTCCAGTATCCTCAAATTTATCTGAATGAGGGTTCTTTTTCAATTTTGTACCACGACTACCGTTTCTGTGATTCCCAAATTCCGCTAAAGGGCGCGGAAAGTAAATCAAAAGCCAAAACAGATCAAGACGAAATTCGAATTCCTTCTTAATCACAACAAGTGAACACTCCTATTGGCTTTTGATCGGTTACAAGTTTATGTAGTTCACCTTGCCTAAATCTTGTAATAATTTACGGAGGAATATTCACTCTGGATAAACTGAACGCTCTTTGGCCAAGCTGTTTAGTCAAAAGTCAAAACATCATTATACAAGTCTACTTTGTTAATTTTTACCCACCATATCTTGTTGTCCTAAAACTTTCAACGAGAGTAATGCGTGAAAACGCTTAATGTTACAGGGGAAGGTTTTGAGCAAAATCCTTCACAGGACATTTAAAATTCATTGTCGTGATCTCCGCCCTCTCTTACTTACTGACACGGTGTAAATAACCTGACACTGACGAGTATTTGAACGTAATATGGCTCATAATGCATTGTGAAAGTTCAAACCATTGAAAACCATGGGAGCACTGTACAGCGGTTTCACTCTTGTTATAAATCACCAACGGTGCACACGCAACGAGCCCCAACTGGAAGTCGAACCCGGGATAAACGATTGCTAGTCGAACACCCTAACCACAAGGCTATTCGGGCTAGCTCTTGACTTCTGTTGAACTTATACGCTACATGATGTGGTGCCCTTCCGACACCGGCTTCAGAAAAGTACTTCTCCGTCATTAATGAAAAAATCAGACGTATAATGGACCACACTCGGCTGACTCAGATTTTAAAGTCATTCATTCCGACAAAGTCGACTGCTTTTTTCTCGTGAGCCTACTACTTACCGCAAAATCGGCAATGAAAACCAGGTGGTACCATTTACCCAAACTTGTTTATGTTGATTTGGTTCACTTTGCTAAGCAGAAGTACACTTGACACTTCCACCAAACGAACTACTCCGGGCAAGATCAGTATTTTTGTAAGGTGGTCACAAGCATTTTACTTGGTTGATACTGTAAGTCAAATGCTACCTCGTGAAAGAAAGTTGGGTTTTGCTGGCGAGCATAAGGAAACATGCTCGACTGCTAGGAAAAGTAGCCGGGCAAAGTAGACAATATGTGTGATGGCGTGATTCCGTAATCTAAGACAACTTTGGTTATGTGTGGAAATGCGTCGTTTATATTGGTAACACACTCTGAACCAGATATGCTGTGATTGTTTTATTATAGCTGATCGTGTTGCATGAGATTACCGCAAAAATCATCACCATATCCAGACAGTTATCCGGTTGTCTGGTCGTACTGCGAACATTAGACCGGCATGCCAATTGTAACGAAAACTATCGACGGCCACCGCAAGACAGAAAAGGTGACAACAAATCGACACACATCCCCTTAACGGGGGACCAACGACGTGGATAGAGACTAGCAGGGTCGCCGGATGTGTGCTGGGTACAGTGCTCTTCCACGGGGATTGTACATATACGATCTGTCGGGGCACAGAACGAAAACTCGATGAGCCGAAGCTCCTCGGATGTATAATGTGGCACTAACCCTTACTGTGGAGATGGTGATGGTGGTCTGTACCACAGTGCTAAGCAGCTCCACGGAAAGAAAGAACGTTGTCCAAAGCGTTTTGTACTTATGCGACTCACGGAGTACGCTACCGACTGGGACCGCCGAGTCGACTTTGTCGTCACCTGATGAAAAATGCTTTTGGTGTGCAAGTCTTTTAGATGCGGTGCAGAATTCAGTAAAAAAAAATATCCTCCTGATAACCGTGGTTAGGCAATTACTGACACTGAAAGAAGATATAGATCAATAAATCAGTGGCCTAAAATGTGATGTCTTTGACCAGGTGAGTCGAGAAAGTGCATTCTGAATCCGAAAAAGGGTCATCCGAACTAAGAAAAATCACTTGTAGTATGAAATGATTTATGCACAAATGAGTTTCGGCATGAACATTTCCCGTGCAATAATGGCATATTAGCACAAGTGTATCCAGTGAGCCTGTGTTCAGTGATTTTATTCTCAGGCGATACAATCATATTTACCTGATCATCTGCACAAGTGTGTCTCGACTCATTTTGACTCAATTACTGTCAGGTTTTCCTGATTTCATAATATTTTGATTCCATCCGCAAATGTGAACTTTAGGCTTGGGGAATAAAACTACCACTATCAAATTCCTGCCTAAAAATTGCGCTCTTAATGCTGTGATTGGATAAGCTGGCAATGGCTCATTGATTTATGCACAGTCGTTTTCGTGTGCAACACACGATTTTATGTGAGCCGCAAACTGAGCCCGAAAGTGGATCTATCATTGGTTCACTTACAACTAAAATGTGCTTGTAATTCCATATTCCTGTAATCGTTTGAAAACACACTCAACTTTCAAAACTTGCAGTGTACCACTGAATCGTGAATAGACACCATGCGCGTGAGTGCAACTGGTGTCCAGGTGCAACAGAACACAAGTCATTTTGCGTGTGCCACCACTAAGTGATAATGTCTCGCGTAACTTGAAGATCTGTGAAATCATGCTGAGTTTTTTCATCAATTTAGTTAGAGAAAGCGAAAGATCAAATTTCATTCGTCTTGTAGTAACTCCTGAAATATTTAGTTCCATCAGTACCTCAACCTTTAGTTCTTACCTTCATTACTTGATGTGTTATACTGTGCTGAGCGTAAGTAACGTACCGGACGAAGGATTATCACATCATTCTTCTGAGTATTCTTTTGCCCGTTTGGACTTCATCGTGCTAGTGTTGGCTAAACCGAACTTGAAATCGTGCAGTTAATAATGTCAATCAACCTAAACAAATCATTGACAAAGGGAATAATTTCATGGCTGCTTAGTTGCAGCTGTTGCAGTTGGACTCATCAGCCACTAACTGTCTTCGCGTCATTGTTATTCAAAAAGAAAACCAGATTTTAAATGCTATTGAAAAACTATAATAGAAGCCTACCCTTTTAAAGTGTTAAACAAATCGGTAGGTTCTTTGCAGTGCTTGGTACTTCATGATTTGTTTATCTACGTGCAAGCGTGTTCATTTCAACTGATGCTAATCAATAAACATCAATGGAGAACACCCTTCTCTGAATCATAGAACATGATAGGCGAAGCAAACCCTCCACTCTTCCTTTCATTCTCCCGTCACTGATTGGCAAAGAAAAGGTCTCAGAAGGCGGAATAAGTAAATCGGTACAGTTCGAGCTGCTACACGTACCGCTTTTTTACGAGCGTTTAGGATTATCGAACCGTTCGTTTCATACGACACTTCCAGTTCTAAGCAGCTGGTGTCTTTAGGCAGAGTCAAACTACCAATATCTGCGTTGATCACTGCAGAAATCGCTGCCCAGTTACGTTTTTGCTTTCAACGCCCATAAAAGGTGTTTTGCTTTTGTACTCACAATTACTTGCAGACATATACATACGCAAACCAGTTTAGGGCGGTACCATGGCAACCTGCTTAGGCGATCTGATGCTCAAAGCTTCACAACAAGTTAGTGAATTCGGTACTTAGGTTGTCTGGTGTTTACCAGAGTGTGACCCAGTACGTTTTCTTCTCTACAACTCCCTGAACGGAAAAACGGCATCGAGGGAAGAAGATAGAGGGAGAACAATGTGTTAACCATCCGAGGGAGGCTTACCAAACAGAAAGGGCTTATGCTCATCTTATTATGACATTCAATCAGTCAGTCAGTCACTCATCCGCACGAGCCAATCTGTTCTCACTCAAGTAATCAGGCATTTACTAAAGATTAAATAAATCTTTTATGTAGTGCTTCTGGTAAATTTAATACCTACGGATGGGTGGAGAAAGTTGCTCGGAAGCACAAGCCCGGTTTCGCGGTTATTGCCGCCCATCAGGTATGCTTATCCGGTACTCTGTCCATCCACCTGTTCTGATAGTTCTACACTCCTTATTGTTAATCCCTTTGTGGAGTGAATGAACATCCAAAACGTGTTTTATTCAATATGACAGTATCTCAAAGCTGTACTGTACTGCACCACGCTGTAAATCACACCACACTGCCCCGTTCCAGAAGCTGACTCCACCTAGTCAACAGATTATATCAAAACAGAAGAAGTTTATCTTATGCGACCTAAGCCGAGGGACCTATTTTCTTTGTGTGTATAGCCGTGGTCTTAAAGGAGCAAAGTTAATTTCCTCGGCAGCCCTCAGTGTCCGCAAACTAATCAATATTGTGTTTGCACCCGACATACAAGATTACCAACCTCATATTTTGACAGTTTCTATCCTTTCGGCTCGTTCTCACCCGTCTGCTCCTGGTCAAATACAAACGACTTTTGGCCCATGCACCAAGAGCTTCAGATACGTAAACATGTTTCTTGTGGAGTGATTTGATTCTCAGTGGAGGCTTCATTAGGACCAAAGCCTAACAAGCAACCTACAGAACTTGACTACTTAAAATCCCTAAGTAGCAGAGTTTCAGCCTCAGTTATGGTTCAGTGATTGGGCGCTGATAACGATTCTAAGCAACGATACCGTGGCTTCGGACAATTTTAATCGTTACTCGAGTATTGGCGTAGTATGGAAAACCATTATTTTCGCTTGTTCTCAATGCAAAGCAAATGTAATTTTTGTGTGAGCAGCCGTGAAGACGTCACCGTTGTACCGGTAAATGATGAGGCAGTTGGCACCTAAATATCCGTGGTTTGGTGCATCGGGCAGTTAAATCTACGTCAACTGCTTCGACAGCGTGTAGATGTTGTAAAAAGGGGTTTTTATCGCGTCAGTTCGGAAGGATGACTAGTTTTCTGACGTAGTGATATGAAGGTTCGTATTCTATGATAAAAGACAGCCATTCGGTAGAACTCAGTTTGAAAGAACCTGCAGACGATGGATTTGACTGTCGTGAGAAACCCAGAAAGCTAATTACGGAACCAATACAATTTACTACAGACTACCTCAGATATAGCTCCCAAAGAGTTCACTACAAACAGAACAAATTGCAGAGTGAAATGGTTTAGGATGATGGTAATTTCATTTGCATAACTATCCTACTGAGAAACAGCAATAAAAACGAAATCTCGGATATGTGGGATGCAAATTGTGAATGTCGTATGAGAGGAACATTCTCAAAGCTATCAGATTTTTCGAATATCAGAGTGAAAACAAGCTTTGTGTATGTAGAACTCGCGAAATGTCAACTGCAACCGGTTCACCATTTTTCTCTCGGCGGCAGTTTCGCATTAGTGATAAGTCTGGCTCCCGTAAATACTTTATCTAAAAAGCTCTAGAGTAATTTTCGCGTGTGCTAAACCTAATCAGCATTCACTTTACCATAGATATTCTTTTCTAATACAACTCCTTTGTCAATACTACAAGGATTGTTTTTGCTAAGATCAAATCGGCCATGATACCTGGGGAAAAAGATGAGGGACTAGAACGATATTAGAAGACTCAACTAATCTTCTCACTTGAATAGGCTGGATGAAGCGACTGAAAATTGCTACTGTGAACTGTATTACAGACTCGAAGTGCACCACCCAAGAAAGTTCACTTCTGTCCCCTGTATAATAACACATTTTCATCGTCGTAATTTCCGCCTCTTACTTTGTTTTCGGTACTTTGACGCTTTATGTTTCTATTGATTTTTCCCTCGACTTGAAAATGCTGCGAGGTAGTGACCAAAACTAGAGCACAGAAATGCGAGGCTGCTCGTTAAAAAACCGAATTAAATTCAGTTTTACCAATCGGTCAACTTCTGTCCTTTGTTTTGCGAATGGTTACTCCATTTCCGGAATTGTACGAATACCATTAGAATAACGCAATTCAGAATTAACGTTTGCGGTAATCAGCAGATTGATAACTAATACGACGGTTCATGTGACATCATAAATTACCACGACTATTCCGGAAGAACCAAGACCGGTCAGTTTTATGCGCAACCAATGAATAACTGCACTGCTCACGCCACCAGCCCGTCAGAGTGAAACTCCATAATCCCACTTATACGAACGCAAATATCTGGCGTATAAAATATGAGTCCTTGTTAATGGCAGTTAGTCACGAATGATCAATCATGTTTGCTTGCTGACAATCATACTCAGTGACAGCCCTGCATATTCGGAGGAGGATATGTACTCAATCACGGAGTAGTTGTGCCGGGAACCACAGAACATGTCTGCTTTCTATCCATAATGGTCAAAGCAAAAGTAGTTTTTCTAAGAAGAATGATATGAAATTCATCGGAAGTAGTCGGTAAAGTGGAGAGGCACGTTATTCGAAGAATGCATTATTCTGGAATTTGAAGTTAGCTATCTCACTTCGGCGTAGAAATCACAAAATCATATCGGCTGCTGGGGCACAGAGTTAAAAATCTACCGAGCTGAAGTGTTCGAATTTAACTGCATCTATACTTCGGCACAACACAAGCTTTTAGGACTGTTTAGTCCTTGCTGAAAATGCACCTCTGCAATGGTTAACCTCCCATATCACTCAGAAAAAATATGAAAAAAGGTTCAGAAACAAAAATTTCTGACTAGTCTACAACCGAGTTCAGTAAATAAATAGCGCCATTCTAGATCTGAGCAATAGATGCTGAGAAAAGTCCATTATGGACACATGCCATCAGTATCAGATATTTTGTGATATTCCCACAAAATTTCAATAAAACTTCGGTTACTATCAAATACGCTTGTTGTCTACATTCGTGGGCCGTAGTGGTTTTGTAATGGATCTATCCTCTTCGTGAAACGACGAATCCCGGTCGAACGGTTGAATATTTTTCCATCACAATCATACTGGTGCTACTATGAAGCAAACGTTAAATTAAACCGTTGAATTATTCATGTCTCAGCCACTGCCAAAGCTCAATTTAAAGGAATGAATTTGTTTACAGCTATAAGTTATCCAACCCTTTTTGTCGCACACACGATACGGCTCGTTGCCGTACAGCAAAGCCATTTTAAAGGTTTACTTTGGGTGTCTGATGACTTCTATGATTTTCACCCATTCTTTGATAGGTCTCCTCCAACACGTCTTCATCATGATTTATCGCAGCCCATGTCTACTGGTGTTGTGAGATTTGTGACCTCAGAGTTAGTGGAATGAGCTTCTTTGGGGATTTCTTGTCACAAGTCACGTCTCTGCGAGTCCTCTAAGCCCCGCCATAGATCACGCAAAGTTAACGGATAAGCTAAACGATCTGGAATCCAATTTAAATTACTTTGTGACGGTAACACGTGACCACCTTTGTGGGCCCTCACTATTGGTTTTGGGTGAGCCGAGTGCTGAAACAGCTTGATTTTCTCTATCCCTCTTTGCAACGCCGTGAAGAAATCTACTACCAGATCTCGCTAAAAAGAGGTGGTACTCTTTGAACGTCCTTCTTTAGCAAAAGGCAGATAATATCATTATCCAAGTAGAATAGGTTGGCTTTTACCGATTGCACCCTGTTATGATACCAAGTTTTGCATGGGAAGAGCGAAAAAGACACTTGTTTATTTATTGAAAGATTCTGAGCAACATCTACCACAGGTATATTTTCCCGCTGGGATGTCCGAATTTTGCTTCTCCCTTGATGAATAAATATTTGAAACTTTTTTCAAACATTGAACACAACCCTTTCTAGCGTCGTGAAAACAACATGAATATTCAAACACTAACGTTCGTATGACCTTGATGTCCAGAACATTTGTTCGAATTAAACAGAAAATTTCATTTAGAACAAGTTTGCAGTTGATCCCTGAGGTAATACTATACGGTAGAGAAATTGGCACGATAGCGAACACACTCGTTTTCGTTAACTTCCTCTCCTCACTAATAAGGTTATGTGTATAGCAGGAATGCACATTTTCGTAATAATGTTCACAATATCAAAATAAGATTGGTTAATCAATGTTGTAGGTGTTGTTATTCAGAAAACGGGGAGGTTTTTTGTTCGTGTTTGGGATAGTCCGGCGAACGAAGTACATTTAGGACGGGTTGACTGCCTTCTGCGACGACCGAAAGGTCACGGTTGAGGTCATCTTGATTTTGTCTACTATTTTCCGATCGCGACCAGGATTGTTGAAGTGACTTCATTGGTCGTTTATACGAACAAAGAGATGAGTACAACAAACTAATAGCTACTGCTGCTGCTGTCCCCAAATGGATTTGACGAACGGCCTTCAACAAATTCAAGAGTACTTTGTGGATGATCATGAAAGCTTCGTCGTTCACCAGGTGCCTTGTGACGTCAAGGTGCACCGCGAAAGCACTAGTTACGATTCTTCTAGTTCCTGTTTTCACCCAAGCCCGTATGTGTTCCTCAATTCTTTAAAACGGGTACCGTGTCAATTTACCTAAGTAGCTCGGCAAATTTGAAGAAACAAAAGAATACGTTAACATGGAGAAGGCAAGGACAGGCAGTTTGTCCTTGAGATCCATGGAGTTCACTGACCGGCTCGTGAAGTGGGCGCGTGGAATGGCGGCGGAAAATTTACGGATGATTGCAATGCTTAGGTACCAAACTAGCAGTTCACTTTCAACATCTTTGAAGGAGATTTGCATATGCAGTTCCTTCTTTTGATGGTCATTATCGGTGATCATCTAAGTACTGCTAAAATGTTCTTTTGAATGAAACGTTCTGGTGTCCGTTAGTTTAGAATTTGTCTTATATAATCTAATTCCTCACCCGCTGTTCCTTCGGAACAGATCTTCCGTTCACGAGACGCCAGGGACCGAGCCAAATTATATTTCCGTTATAAAGGCATGAAACTGGTAAAATATACATATATATTAGCCTGTCTATGTCGGCTCGCGATATATGCAACAGGCTTCCCATCGTTCTTTTTGTAAGGTTTACATCCAGAAAATGAAACTTGTCTCCTATTTCCAGTTCGTATGTGAAACTAAGCTCATTATGAAACTGATTAGATTTTTCCCCTAGTTTCCCTAGGCAAATATTTTTGCCAATCAAGATGAAAATTTCGTCCACATCGGCAGTAACTGAGTGTCCCTTCTGTGATGTCTTTGAGTAACCCATTTTCGAGTTTGAGGACGAAAATGCTGGTAAGTTGGGGGTTCCAGAGGCTAGCCCATCGCGGCTTCATCAGTTTGTTGATAAAGCTTGCCGTGGAAGCAGGATTGGACTTTTGTCGTGCATCGTCGGATTACCAGTATTTATCTTGTTTCCATTTATATCTGCACAACAGTGGGGACGTTCGTATATAGGAATGTCACATCCAGAAAGGCCATTTTATGTTCTGTCGCATTTTATTCTTTCAATAATTCTACGAACTGAAATGTGTCGTTCAAGCTGTATTGATCAATGTTTCTGCGTACTGGTTCCAGTATATGGACGAATCGACGAACATTCGAGTGATAGAAAGAAGCGCTCATGTCAAGTATTAGTCTCAGTGGTATTCTCAACATATGCACCTTCAGCAAGCCATATAGACCAGGAATACTATTGCCTGTGGGTCATAGGTGTGCATAATGCTGTTCGAAATATAAATTTGATTTTTCAATACTTTCAGGGCTACAGTAAGTTGTTCTTATTGTTTTAGATTTACCGTTCTCCTTTGGATTCTTTAGATTATGTTGGGTCGCTTAGAAGGACGTCCGACTTATCAGTGCAGTCTGTATGGTTCGTTAGCACGACTGTGGATCACTTGTCACTGGTAGTAAAGATATAATATTCTCTAAATGTGAGTGTATAATTTTTTTCTTCTCAGTAAGCAGCAAATACTATCTACACTAAGTTATAGAGTAGCTTTTCTGGTATGATTAGCATTCATGCAAAAGGAATCATCTTTCCTGAACTTCAACTCAGGAATTCTTAAAATTAGTCCCATTTAGTATCGTAAGGAATTTGAACTCTTGAGCTTTAACGGATTCTATCGTGATAACCAAGGTCACACAATTTCAGTGGCTCGTACGTGACCATAGAGCTGAGATAAACACAATTCAGTTAGACAGGAATTCAAATTTCAATCTTTTCGTTTTGACGCATCATAATAATGAATTAAATGGAGGCTGTATAATTTTCCACTAAATTTCGAAACATACATAAATACGCATATGTATGGACTAGTGTGTGTATGCATACATAACTACTCTCATATATATATATATATATATATATATATATATATATATATATATATATATGTATAATGTGACAGTTTTTTTTCTGCGGCCTCCTTCCTAAACTGTCCTACACTCTTGTATAATAAACATTAAAACGAAGTAAACAAGGTATTCTTCATATTGTATATGTAGGCATTTATACACACAAATATCCAAATAATGAGCATATTAACTATCTGAAAGGCTTGTTTTTATTTAGACAGTCCAATAATTTCAAGCTACTTACGCGTGCAGACAAAGAGTTTATGTACTGATTAATTTTAAAACCCGGAAGTTGCTTGCTTGAATGTGCGTTATCTCGTCCCGGAGAAAATTTCAAAAAATAGACTTTGCATTCTATTTCTTGGGGCGTCATCTATTTTGCTGGGTTTTGTCATTTAGTACTCCTACTTCCGGGTCTGTTTGGCCGTAATCGGTACTGCTTCAGTTCTTTTCAGAGTTTTGTTACTAAAACGAGCGACTTAAATAATTTGCTCACAAGCCTACTCTCGTAGTCCCGTTCAGTCGACACACACGTGGTTGTCAAAAGATCGTTGACAAACGACTCCTTCCTTCCCAGACCCTAGGAACGTTGCCATTCATCTGCCAATCAGGTCCGCCCAAATACCGACAGTTGGGTCACGCTCAACTGCCATGCGCACGTGTGACTGGACAGCATGCTCAATCTCGTTCAACTTCCTCCCGGAACCTTTCTCACTCCGTTGTTCGTTGCTCATGTCTCTCCGCGTACCCTGATATGATGGCAATACGTCCGATGATAGTAAGCATTATCGTCCCAGTAGGAACCGAGGTTCTGATGATCAAGCCGGACTCATATGCACTCACTGTTGCGCACTTGTTCATTCATTTATTTAAATGTTTGTTTATGACCTCATACCTTCATTTCTTCATCCCCCAGGACTGCTTGTCCCTCTGTTTAGCAATACCTTGTTCACTGAGTACATCTGGCTAACCAATAAGAGTGCGACGGAGTAAACTGGCGTGATAACATTGCAGGCTGTCGATTATACTTTAACACTGTGTGAATTATTAATAGCTTTTATACAACAAAACAGACGCTAGCCCATTTCTGAAATGATCCGATGAATGACTGAGTGGGTAGATGAATGAGTGAGATGATAAGTGAGTGAGTGGGTGGGTGAATCAGTGAAGAAATTATCGAATGAATGGGATAGTGAATGGGTGAGTGAGTTTGTGAGTAGTCAGGCGTGATCACTAGAGTAGGAATCTCCGTGTGTCTGTAACCACGTGCCTGTGAATTTTTATAAAATTTACACCAACCCTAATCCTCGAGCCTTTAGACATAACATACACTTCAAGTAGACATACTTCATAAATTTGAGTAAACAAAGATAGACAATGACAAACTCTCGGGATCATCCTCAACCTCCTAGTTCCGGCTTGTCATTTGGTACGCCCGTGTGTGAGCACTCGCAATGCTGTTCATACAAGAAGAGCGGATACTGTGAGAGTGAGACAGGAAAAATGCATGACAAGTACTTCGCAGTTGACTGCTGACAGTTGATGGGTTAAAGAATTTTACTTCTGTTCCACAACTACAATAACACGAACAAACAACATTCCAACTCCCGTCCTTTTCCGTCCCCTTACGTATCGTGAAAAAATACTGCTGTCATTAATAATTCATTCTCCCCAGATTGTCGGATTATTGTTCATTTTCTACAAGTAGCCAACCGTCCAACCATTCCGCCATCTACACGTGAATCAATCCGCCTGCCCAACCATTAGTTTGTCTGTCTCCGTGTACATCCATCCAACTAACCATCCATCACCCGTCTCCTTTCCTGTGTCTACGCACAAGCTGCAGACTTAACAATTGTTGAAAGCTTGTTTGACCTTTTCGGGCAGCCTACATTTTTTCGTCTTCATTTGCTTGCAACCCACGATTGTCTTCATCCAGTCAGTTATGCGTTATTTTATGCTTAAGCAGTATGCAATGAGATATGGGCATCAACATCACTTAGTTGCACGCGATAGCTGAATATAAGCAATCATCATTACCAACGTGAGCATCGCTACCATCACGAGCACCACTAAGGGAGCTTGGCATCGGTTTTCATGATCAGTGTCCGTGCTGTGGTAGGTGGACCAAGTACATACGTTCACCCCTTGACATTTTCATTCAGTTTCCCTGAGTCCAAAATTTGGTGAGCTTCTCTTCATTGAGTGTGCCCTGATCAAATCTACTTGTCCAGTCAACCGATTCAGAGAATGAATGACTGATCAACCGACTGAACAACCAAGTGATTGAGTGACTGACTGGCACCATGATCAATCATCCGTATCCACATGCGTTATCGGCTAACTCACGGTCGTCTCAAACACAATCCAGTCCTCAGCTGAGCGCGCATACGAGACTCGTGTGTGTGTGTGTGTGTGTGTGTGTGTGTGTGTGTGTGTGTGTGTGTGTGTGTGTGGTCAAGTTTACAATAAGCCGTTTTTCGTGCATTATCTCCGCTCGTGTGTTCTACGCTGCATGTGTATCGAAAAACATGACCTAATCGGTCATTTTGGACAAAGTCTGCCGCTTACATAGTCTGTGACTAATTAAGAAAATGTCTCCGTAGATCCGTGTTTAAAAGACCGGAGAAAGACCTGTTAGGAAAGACGGGACGAAAATATAATGGTCGGCTTATCGTCGTAAGCAAGCATGGGCGTGAGTGTGCTGATAGAAATGGTTTTTCTTTGCCAGTCCACACTCGTTTCCTAAGTGATTAACAGATTTGTGTTCCACTATTCAGTCATTTTGTAGTACTGTAGCCCTTCCCCCAGATTGCAATATCCCCCGAAAAAGAAACACTTTTTGCGCGTAAGAAAATCCCCTCCCTTTGACCATCGGCCTCCCTGAAAACAATACCTCTGGGCATGTAACAATGTGAGCAATCGTGACTAGTATTTTCTGATGGAGAACCATTGTATTTCACTATTCTAAATCAACGTGATCGGAGCCTCAGGATAAATGGCTCTTTGAATCACATCTTCAACAAAACGATAACGTGTGTATCAAGGTCTCCCTTTATGTATTGGCGGAAATTTCCCCAGTTGTTTTTGATTTCCTGTTGACTGTACTCAGGGCGTGAACGGATAATTTAATTCTACCGAATGAAAACATAATACCTGTAATCCACTTGTATGGACTGACTCGCTGGACGTTGTCAGTGATAAGCACACCATGGGAAATCCAAGGTCGCTTTGCACAACTAATTCACCCGGCTTGTTAGTAATCATGGGGTAACGTAAATATTCACTGCATCTTAAATCAAAATGAAACCCAATTTAATAACCCCTGGGCTATCTGGCTACCTGGCTATCAACGACCTGACTCAATGAGAAAATAGAAAAAGTAATTCAGATTCATCACTAAATCTGAAAGCTTGAAATAAATCACTCGAGGTGGGATCTACTCCAAATATGGGTGCATTTCATCTATGAGCCTAAATTGGACAGAACGGGTCTGTGTGATCATGAGGTATTCTTATCTCCTCAGTCAGGATTATCAGTCCCCTGGTAACTTGGTGAACATTGGATCCCGGTTGTTCCTATTGTTGTTGTTTCTAAAGTACTCAGACGAATCTGATGCCAACAGCTTTGACAGATTTTCACTTGTGAGTTGATGTTTCACATTACGTGAAAATAATACAGACAATAATAATAACAGTAGTGATAATAATTTTCTTACTTCTTGTATGATTGCTATGCATGAATGATACATCTTTCCGGAAGAGGCTGAAGTGGTCGGTTTTGAACTCAGGACCTACATGTTCGATTTGCACCATGATGACCGGTTCATTACCATCGGCCCATTTTGAACTCAGTCCTCATCTTTGGCTATCTTTCAAACGCAACCCCTAAGCTCACTTTCAATGTAGACTTATGAACATCCTGTTTGATTTATTGATTTTTTCAGTGTGTTTATTTAGTGTTTATTTTTAGAAGCAGATGTTATGCTCAAAAGCCATGAAACCTTTTCTATTCCAGTACTGACTATATTTGCGCATTGTCTCAGATAAATCCACTCTACTCTATTAATTCTGTTATTAACCGAATTCTCTTCACACATATCATTTACCACAGAACAATAAAACGTTGTATCCGGAAGGGGGGTGCGGCATCTTACAGGCCATTAAAACAAAGTGAGAAATAATGACTACGAGATCCTAAGTGGAAATCTCAAAACTTGCAGGTTTACGTGATTCCTGTCTTAACACCGACAGTTTAATGATGTAAGCATCAAGCACAGCACAGTTCGTGTACCCCGGTGTATAAACTGATGATATCTAACAAACAGAAGACCACGGATTTGTACTGGCTATAAACGGTGAAATGCAAGTGTGACAATTTAATATGTTTGCTTATCACTTATTGCAGCTTCGCTGTCCTTTTTATCTTGTATTGTGTCACCGGTTTTCCCATTTATCTCCGTGGTGCAATAAAGTTGCTGTCATAAGGTTTGTCGTCGTCATTCTGCGGCACTCATTGAATCGCTATGCCGTTGATGAACGGCAGCAAACTTACAGCGTTCTGATTAACTGCGTACATGGAAACTGAGGGCATCGCAACTAAGATCTCCTTAAGAAATCATCAACTGCAGCACTGAGTCAAAATTTTCTTCATGGATGTGAACTGACTTTTCGCTCCTTCTCTCCTGATCAATGGATCGCTAAGGGTTTATCCCGACGATAAGCTTTCTAGAATCCTGAACACCAAATTTAATTTTGGCGTTTGATTTCAAATTTCTCGATACACTTCACCAATACTCCGTTTGCGAATGCTTCAAAATGATCTCTACGTTCTGGACCTATTTTCCACGGATTTTGTCCTAAATCCGATTAGAAAAATCGTTCTGCCCTCAAAAAGTTTCCTTATGGTTGTTGTTGTTGTCGTTGTTGTTATTGCTGCCGCCTTTTTCGGCCACCTCATATTTTACATTATTTTCTGCCGATGGCATAAATGGATACTTAAATATCTTTAAATCCATATACTCTGACATTCTTTACCATTCCTCTTCTTGGTTTGACCTGATTCATGGTGTCTTCTTTCCTTCAAGTTTGTATTCTTTAGACTTTTTCATTGGATTACGAGCCTGGTTGCCTATTTGTAGCATAGGAACAGTACAAACACTGAGCTGCATAAGATCTTTTCTAGTAATAATCGATTAAATATGGGTAGCTCAGAGTAATATCGTATTCCATATCTGCTTCCTACAACATTATTTAAAGTTTTTCTATGTTTATTTCAGCCTTAGATAACTTCTTTTCGTAGTGGTTATGACAATTTTGTAAAAAAATTTTCATGTTTCACCCAAGCCCTTATGGGCATTTTATAGCCAACATCTGTTGTTCGTGAATACATCTTTCGTAAAATGAAGCACGCTATTTTCTTCTTTGCCAAGGTTAGAATTTATGAAGTAAACAAATACCGGGATAAAAGTGACGTCGTTCAGTTTCACGTGACCTTGAGAACCTAGAGAGTAACTCGTGCTAAGCCGTTCCTATTTTTTTCGATTTGTTCTGTCTCCGTCCGTAATTGCGTACTCATTGTTTTAATCACTTTCGAAAAGTCCGCCTTTTCAATCTGCACAAATCCGTTGCGCAGACTTTTTCTTTGTTTGTTTTCACTTCCTGCTGAAATTTCGCTTATCAAATAAATTTGACGGGAAATGTGCCGATGAGGTCTCGTGTCCTGCAAATGCGGCCGATTTTTCACAATCTTGATACAGAAGACAGTGCAGTGGTTGTTTGTGTGGTTCCGCCTTCGAATAACTTCCATAACTGAAGATTTGAGTTATTTGCTAAAAATCACCATTTACAGTACTTCTCCACCGGCTACCAAATGGGACTCAAGTCAACGTCACCAAACTGTGAACCTTGCACGTGAAACTGCAGGTCATCCTGGTTATCTCTTAAGGACTTGATTTAGGTCAACACTAAATTGTTTAAAATTGCCATTGCTATCTCAGTCATTAGGCCGGAAAACAGGGTTAGGAGATCATTCAGCTTGCATACGCGATCTCATTGACAAACTGAGTTTCACTTTCACCCGATAACTTTCTGATCTTAATTCGAACACTGGATGAAACGTCCGCCGTTCACAGAATGGCAGCACCACTTTTATGCCCAGTAAAATTGACGGAATGATGACTAAGATAGAGACGTAGTTATTTAAACAATCAACTTGACGCAAGGGCGGTTTAGACTCAGGACAGATTATACTTCATCCTTCAATTGTGTCGTACAAGGCGACAGACGACCGACTGCGCAGACAACCCTGTCAGCGTCTATCATTTGCTGAGTCATCCAGACTCACTTCGAATTATGGATTGTTCCGAGTCCGTTATGAATCATCGTGGATAATTTGAGCAGACAACAATGCGAGTAACCGGATGAACTGACCCCGATGAAAAGAGCGATTAGCGATGCGAACATGCACGGTCCGGACAGTTGATTGTTGACATTGTTTATCCGAATTTGTTCTGATTCATCACAGCCGTTTCCCTTCACAAGGAACGTCACCGCAGCTAGTGGTAAAGTTGAATCCGAATGAAAGTCAATCGTGGCGATAGTATTGCATGCAAGAGAAGGTTGACCCTAGAACAAAAATCATCAAAGATGTGTAGACTGATGAGTTTAATCTTTGTTCGTCATTGCATCTCGCCCGAAAACTCAAATTTCATTACTGGGTTGCTAGGACCAAGTTAATTACGTGCAGATTTGTTGCTACGCTCGGCTTAACCTCATCCTCATCGTTATCGTCCGCGGCAGTAGATGAATCCGTTTTCCCATCAAATCAATGTGTCAAGCCATTTGCCTGTCAAAATTTACTATCCGAATAGTTTTTAGTCTGGCCAAGTTGCCCTCTCTGACTATATTGTACACTTTGGTTTGCTTTAGAATAAATGTGCGTGCACACTAACGATGTCATCACGGATAGTGGTGAAACGTTTGCAACCGGAACTTCAAGCTGAATGATCAAGAGCTTGCTAATCCCATCAGCAGGAGCTACTAGCAAGGAGACAATTGAAGGTGTGCAAGTAAAGTCAGTCGATACGTTAGTAGCTCCACAGCACAACGGATTATGTTCATTCAGTTAATCTCAAGCGGTTTTCGAAGTGATTCGCGGAACCTTGTTAAACATCATTTTGCATGTATTTTCTGTGATATACATCTTCGACCAAAATAAATTCAAACTTATAGGTAATAGAGCTGTTAAGCGATAGTATCCTTAGATTATTACCATTCGGTGTTTACCACTTACTTTCAGTTTGTAAATAGCAAAAGCATTCTTTGAGATTTTATCCACCCTATTTATCCAGAGCTGGGAGTTTTGAGGCACCGTTGGAACTAACCAATCACAAAGCTATGTGTTACACAAATTTCAAAACAAATATGACGTAGTCATAGCGGGCAATCCCCAGAAATAAGAGTAAATAGATGTCTGTTGCGCGCACTCATTTAGGCATTAAAAAAGAACGCGTCGATCACTTTCTTGGTCTACAAGTAAACCGCGCCCCATTGTTCCGATCATAACTAGCTGGTTTGTACGGTGTCTGTTTAGTAAGTATAGATTACTTGTGCACGAATGATCAGTTTTACTTGGACCCTCAGTCCCTTTGAGTGAGATGAAATATTGATCCACGCGCAGAAGATTCTGATTAGACCGAGCTACACACACACACACACACACACACACACACACACACACACACACAGATAAGAGTGCTTCGTTGGGTTATGCCAATCGTCTCACGTCTCTGGTAACGTCAAAACTGTTAAACTGATAAATATCGAACACAGCAAATTGCCTAATTCATCATATTCGTGGAGCCGTGCGTCTCGTCCTGCTTTTGTTTTTTATACACTATATCCACTTGTCCATCTTCTCTTTCCCAGTCAGCTGCACTCCGCATCCATTGAGGATCAGTGAGTGGGTAAAAAATCGCTTCCTTTTCCTGCGCACATCCACTAACGGGTGGTGTGATGGGAACAAAAATTCAGTTTGGGGGTTTGACTGAAATTTGATAGAGACCAACTAAAAACTGGCGGGGTTGGGACAGAAGGGAATGCCGTAAGTATTTTTTGAATGATAATGACAAATTCAAGCACAGGAACTGTCCGAAATGACAAAAAGGGAACTTGTAGAGAAGGATTGGGAATGGCTCAACTGATTTATCGTACCCCAATAGAACGAGATGTATTAGCGCAGTACTCAGATTGTATTCGGTCTGTTGGCACACTTGGAAGTGAATTCAAGATACAACTCACACCGGAATGGGCGAGGGTTGAAGTTCGTAACTTAGATTTGACGTGTTTCAGGCTCACGAACCACTCAAGTCCCACCAACTTGTTTTTCTATTTCCTCAGAGTTCACTCCCTAAGAGCAGTCAAAATCCAGACAGATTTGTTCGTTGTTTCTTTCTCAGTTCGCTAGCATATATCATTGCTATCCGGACTGGATAGTTCTGAATCGAAATGGGTGTGGCTGTTAGAGAGGTGTACCACGAATTTTTACGCGCTATTCACTGCGAACATTTATCAAGTTTGGGAACGATTTATTGTCCGTTGTCAATCAGACAACTGGAGATTATTGTTGAATACAATACGTCAATTTCAATGAAAATTTTCAATGCTGTGCCACGGGTATAGAACAAGACGGTTTTAATTGGAATTTTGAAGCGTTTTTCTGTGCAATATTTTATAAACTGATGGGCAATAAAATAATTAATTGTGTTTTTCAGAGGAATGATCTTGTTTTCTACTGTTTTTCCTAAGAAAAAGGCAATCTTTCCAGAAACGTTCGCAGCTCTACAAATTTGGATAGGAAGAAAATCAGGCTTTGTTTGGAATCTTCTACCTTAATTATAGCATTATTGAGAACGGGACTGAAATATTGATATCACTTGGTCAACTAAACCCCACCTTTTCGTAAACAAACTTATTCGTCAGATTACTCAAATTTTGCAAATCGTAAACCCGTCGTACCATTTCTAAGCCTGAAACCCATAATCAGATTATGACAGTACATATGAGTTGTCGGTCAACGGTCATCACTACAGTGTTGATTCTAGTACAACATTCTGTTGTGAATGTATGCTCACACTTATTGATCATCATCAATTTCAAGACTACGATCATAACCAGCAAGAATAACACTGACTGTGTTGTCTTCCATACCACCAACAACAAAAGTGAAACCCACGGTGTTTTTTGCATTAGATCTCGATGCTGCACCTGCGATCAGATTTTCACTGATCCGGTTGTTGACCTCATCTGCCCAGTTATTCGGTGTTTGAGGCCCAAGCACTCTCATTCCTCTGTGTCAGGTATTTATGGCACCAGAATATTTTGCTCCATATCGAGGACCGCGGCCAGAATGTTGCTCTAGGCTATTTTTACAGACCAGGTTGACTTGCCTTCATTCTCGACAAAACTTTGGCTTTCTCGGTGTGTCGGGACTATAGAAAATCCAAATGTATCGAAAAACGGATGCGCCATTTTGATTGTGAATATGCTCCGTTATTGGCGGTAACCAAAATGTTGGGTAACTACAATTTATTCCCCGACAGTGCCATGTTATTGATATGGTATTTTGCTTAATTTACCATTTTCTTCCTGTTTTGATGCGTAGGCACACAAGAAAATGCTCAGGTGCACGACTGTTAGTTACTTATGTTTGCGAACAAAAAATTGGGGGAACTTATTGACCATTTTCATCGGAACACTATTAGTAGTAAGAAGTACAAGATAGCACTGTGTGCATGGCAAGATGTGGATAATATGCTGATTACAAATGAAAATCTAAAAAAAAACAGGGGAACCAACACAATAGAGATGATGTTCCACACGATAAAAGCTGTTTCTGGAACTGTTTCCCAGTTGTAGTCCAAACAAGGCTGCTTTAATCTGGTTCGGTCCAAACCCTAAAATACTTCACAGTGCAACTGTGGTGGGGCATACGTACTACTTACTGAATAGGCAAGTAGCTGATTACTCAAAAAGCAACCATAGACAGTTGGGGATCGATGACGAAATTGGCTACTTCAGAGGAACCGGACGCAACAAGGTTAAAGAAGGCATGTGAACCACCAGACTGCATCTTCTGACTCGATAGTGACTACTTTCTAGTGGACTGGACCGCTGGAATGCAAGTAGTAATTGTTGTTTCATTTGACTGATTTTGATGACTTTGAGACAATAAGCGGGTGACTGAGCAGTTCCGCATTCCGGATTAATGCACGATGACGAGAATCAACGAGATATGAGTCTCGTTTCCAAAAGTGTATCGATTTCGGTCCCATTGGTGAAGCATATTGCGCTTCTGGCTCTCAGTCGCTTGAGTCATTTGTGAGTTCAATAGAAGAGCCTTCAAGCTACAGAGGATCGGTCAGCGGTATTTGATAAATGAGTTACACCAATGAATTCGATGCCGGCTCCTCGGAATGGAATTTAACCGTTTGTGCTTTGTTTCTCCAGTCGGAAGCGGGTTGCCAAGCAAAACGTGGGCCCAAAAAACGGGGTGGCGGAAGGAAACGGAAGTCAATGGGTCACCAGTTGGCTTGGCCTGTACGGGGTGTTGAATTTCCTGATTTGGATTCGTGAGGGGCACCAATTTGACAGTTTCGCGAACAAAACCACGTGGCTGTTGTTACTTCAGAAGGATTCTGTAGTCTACTGAAAGAGATTTACAAATACTAATATTTCTTATGTGTCCTCTTGTTATTGGTTATTCTGTCCACGGCTTTCTGTCGTACAAACGTTTAAGAATTCAACGGTCAAAATTGTCCTTTCTCAGAGAAAAACCAATCACTGAAAAAATTTGGATCGGAAAAAGGTTGCATGGGCCAATCTGTTTTTCAGCTTTCCCCTTTACCGAGAAAATCTTTGCTCGTGTAGCAAAAGTTCTTGAATATATCTGAGGATAACCTCATTGTCAAATAATAGGTGACCAATTAGTGACCTTTCCTGTTTGCAGAAAAGATTATGATAACATTTCAGTAGACCAGGCCTAACAAGCGTTTAACACCGCTGATAGTGGCAGATTTTCGCTGAGACAAATTGTATATGCCGAGATTAAATCGGAGTAAGTTATTCGTTTGATAAAGACGAAGAAACTCATTTTAATTCTTAACAGTTTGATGGCCGACTGGCCTTCAACATCATTTTGTTGCCGCTTGATTTCATTCGTCATAGCCTATAAGCAACAATAATGTACGGAAGGCTTTTGGTTATATATCCCTTAAAACCATCCTTACATTATTTCACATTAACTGTACGAATAAGAGGACAAGCTACATGACAGCATTTTATCTAAAGTGATAACGAGTTCTAAGCACTCCCCCCCCCCCCTCCCATCAGTTTTACCCTCCGTAGGCACACTTTTTGGACTTAAACTGAGAATCAGAGTTTTTATATAAGCGGACGGGGTTCAGAATGTCTACCAATGGAAATCCAACTAAGATAAAACACATGCCCGTGTAAGCTTATCTTGTACAAAACTTCAATCTCGAAGGGTGCTTCTCAAGTGGGAAGTCATCTTAAGCAGAAAGTTGGAAAATACGTGTGATTCATTCGGGTTATTCAATTCTCATGACTACAATTTTTACGGAATGGCTTTCTTATTATGCAACAAAATTTCTGGAGATTACGATGGATTTATTTGTGTATAGGTTTGGCATCAACCCGGATAATTGTTTGCCCCACAAAATAGGTTCTTTCTGACTGACGGTTGAGATGAACACCAAGTTTATCTTTCCGTTTTTGTTCACCTTTTGTTCAAGAAGATATGTGATAATTTATGACAAACCCACACTCCTTATTCTCAATTCAAAGAACTAAATACATAGTTAGCTTTATAGCGAAGATACTCAACCTTTGGTTTATTCAGAGTGATGAAACGGATGCATGGAAAACCGAGCACTCAAATTCGTAGTGTCATTTGAAGTGGTATGGTTCATACCAAATATCGATTTGCATTTGTATCTTTTGGAATGAAATGCCCAAGCTACTGTGACCATTGCAATTATCGGGCCAAGATTTTCTTCAACAGCTTATCTGAACTAGTTGACCGAATATCATTTTACTTTTCTGCAGTCGGTCCCAGATTAGAATATTCCAATAAGTTTTGCCAACAAGCTTATATAGGAACAATCCAATCGGCAGAACTTTCCAAATAAATAAACATTCGCTCTACTTAGGCCGTTTTCTTTTATTTTTCTAGTTTCTTCTCCACTGCTGAACATGACCCTTTGAATTTTGTAAGATAGATTCACACGTATCAGCTTGATAAACTATTCATCTTGGGGAGAATGCAATTCTGAAGAAACTACAAAACTCTAGGACAATTTCCCCCCTAAACTCACCTAACATTATTAGCTAACTACCGAAAAATCACATCGTCATTTTTGATCTGCATCTCTGTCTGAGGCAGCTCACTCCAAATTTTTTTCCACCAAATTTTTATCTGAACTAATCTATCAGAACAATACAACTAACAGAAACAATGGTAAGAGGTTTCATTATTTTCTGTACAAGGATTCAGTTTGTTACTGTTGCGGATTACCCGCGACCCAGTGGAGTTCTTGTGGACTAGCGTACTCTACAGAAAACCTCTATTGCTTGCCCACCTGATCGACTGGTTTCCTGGAAAGGCTGTTCTTCTGATCAGGCACAGTGATCAGCCTAGACAAAATAAATGTCCGATTTCTAAACAAATTATAGATTAGAAGCAGTTCCGAAGACCGAATAAAGGAATTCATTTCATTTTTTCAAGGTTTCTCAGCACAAAGTGATTCAAGTAATCTAAAGCTTCTCCGGGTAACACGTACAGACTCACAGTGTAGCCAAAGCACTTAGTTTTATGGGCCCTGCTTCCCAACTTTGGCCATCTTTTTATTCACTCAGAAAGCGAGATCACATCATTTTCACCAGGTTACAGATTTGAACCGTACCGGAAAAATCAATGCTAGACATTTACGTCCTCCCCAAGCATTTCAGCTTGGGATGCTTAGAAACTCCAGCTTTACATAAACCAACTGTCAACCGTGGCACCGTCCACCGGTTCGACTACGAACAGGGAAATGCATGGACGTGAACGCTTTGACAATTGGTACCTGCTGGGTCATCTCGCCTCGGGCGAGGCCAACGGATCCGATCCCCCGCCATTTGTGCACGGCAAAGAAAGGTACATACAGACAGGTTTTGTATGTGTAAGCCTCCGTGTGTATTTGTATGTTTAAGTGAAGTGGAATAGGCATGCATATGAATTTGGAACACTCACAGTTGCTGTGAGAAACAACCAAATCCCATTAGGACCACAAACAGACCAGTTGTTTGCATAAGTGTAAGTTGTTCATTTTGGCTGATCAGAAAATAGACATTTTCACAAATCCATACACTAGATTATCCGGTTATCTTTTATTAAATGAGCCGAGATTGGAAATCTTTTTTTACTACGATGCGAACGTTCAAATCCAATATTGGCCAAACGAGTTGTACGAAATTCTTAACAAGCTTCCGTGAAACCAGCGCTTATAGGTGGATGTAGATGGTAATACCCTGTGGAATTGCATTTCGTGGAGCTAAAAATATTAGTATATGGTGCCACAATTCTACGGCCAAGGAAATTAAAAACTGTTTGGAATACTATTAACCATAGGCCCAAAGATTATCGCTTGAGAAGCCACGTTTCCTGGAGCAGTTTCCCATTTGACTTCAGAGCAAAGTTGTTTTTTTTGAGCGAACATGGGTTTGATCATTTCCTTATTTACCGTCCTGTTTTCCATTCACCTGGATCACTATGATCCTGGTTTCTTCTTTTTTATTGCACAGAAGCTTTTATGCAAATACGTCACATCATCAGTCCGACAAAAGACAGTCTTATCCATAAATTAGTCACCGGTGGCTAATTTATGGATTTTTCGTGTACCTGCCTTACGTTATGGCTGTGTAACGTAATTTTATTTTATTTGAAGTAAAACTGTGGTGATTATGGTACATGTTCTGCTGGATGTTTTTAAAGTCCCGTGACCGAAATATCGATAAAGCTAAGTTACCGAGCTTGATCGTCTTGAATTCATCGAACAATGTTTCAATCCCTTAAACGGGGTATGTACTCAAAATTATTGTTGAGATAATTTCAGCCCTAGGTTGCTGTGATACAAGTTCACTAAGACCAGACCGGTCAAGTACAATTGCCGGGAGTCAAACAAACAATGAAAACGCGAACATCATATTATGCCTTAAGTTGGTAAATAAAAACCACTAAAATTTCCAACGCAGCTAGTTACTTATACTGGGAAACAAACGACCTACCGTACGAGCCATGGAGAAAAAAAGGGTAAGAAAACACTTATGTGCTTTATGATTCTTCAGCTCGTCTCAGCCCTCAGAAACTCTCGCAATTTTCCGCACAGAATCCAGTAAATTCTATGGTGAACCCCCTTTTATTGTGCATTTCAACATGAAAGCCACCTTTGTTTCTCTTGTTGTTGGTAGCGAAAGAAAGCCTTTGTTCAACTCAACACCAAAGTCTTTGTCATTTAATTGGCTTAGTTTAAAAAACACAATGTGACAAAAACTGGATTTTTAGTTCCACATAGATTTGCAGCCACGAGAGCACATTTTTTGTGAGCGGTCTGTAAAAGTCGCTGGTCTCATATACGACAATCTTGCATACTGAGCTCGATGATCAAAATCCTTGCAATGCATCTAATGTGAAATTCTGCTCCAGACTATTTTACTCCCACAGAATGCAACACAGATCTGCCTATCCTTAAAGGGCTTTTGAATTTTTGAGATTTCTCCCAAATGATTGTGTCACTTCCTTCACAACAATGTAGTTTGTGTGGATACTACTTAAGTCAAAAGCACTCGACCATTTTCACGGTCATTCCCACTCATCGGGTATGTGTATCCGGTACTCCTGGGGCATCTTGAATCCAAAGATTTCTTCACTGCAGTCTAATTTGTGTATCTAGAATGTGATTGGAAGCTCATATTTGGAGAGTTCACTAAGGAACCACAAAGGGTGTTCTCCCTGCAGTTCTGTGAGTCAGATGCAGCTCACCTCAGGAAGGACGACACTGTAGTCGCAGGTTGGCATTTCTTAACTACGTGGTATCTACGGATGGGAAGACAAAGTTCCTCTGCGAGAAACTCTAAACTGAGGGATCAGAAACCGTATTTCGCGGACGGATCTTGCCAAGTTTAATTTGGAAACTTAATGTCAGTTTTGGGTAACTTATGGCTGAACTTGAGAACATTTTGGACTGTATGCCAAGTTTTGTCATTAGAAAAATGAATTCATTGGTATGCACCCTTAGGTGATGCTTACCGGGGTTTGCCTATGTGAGAGGAGCACTTTTGCCCACTGTCCATGAGAACTCAAGATTCAGTTAGGAACTGATAACAATGTGATGCGGAGGTACACACGATGAAAATTGGTGGTATTAGATAACGCTGATCGTACGCGGTATCGAAAACGTCCCCTACAAAACCTGAAACAGAGGAACTGCTCAAAGGACTACCTCAAATATGCAAACTGCCTAGCCGTAACTGACCGATCCGTTCTCCTGAGTTGGCCTTCTCACATCCTTCCTAAGGGTGTAAACTAATTCACTTCTGTTTTCAATGACGTAGTCTATTTGAAACTGTTTGGGTCTCAAAATTTGTTTCCTTTACTTTGTCTTAAACATCTCAAACCAAAGAATAACCGATGTTTAAATTTAGACGGAAGATTTTGTAAAGACCGCTTAGGGAAATAGAGAAAGCAGAAACCAAACGTGTTTCGATAAGTTTAATTCATGTGTCTTACACGAATACAGTGAGGGCCACCAAGAGTGACCTTGAAACGTAAATCAGCTAACAAGGTAAAGCCTCGGTAGGACCTTAGTGACTCCAAACTTGACAGATAAGTAGCCCTCTAAGGTCGAGTGGCCTTCAAAAACTCCAATATACTGTGAGAAGCAACGAAATATTAGGAAATATTACATGGTTGTGGCAGTAGCTCAAAAGTATACTGTTTTCATTAACTAGCACTCATTTTCGAGTGATGAAATGTTCCCGCTAGCGTTGCCGAACAGAACACTTCTATTTATTCTCTTCAAATTATGCCAACCAAGACATTAACAGGTTAATTGAAACTCTTTTCAGGTATCAAACAGATTTCAAGTACTTGAGTTGCACTGGCATCCAGTTAGCTAGGGCTTCAAAAATTGCCGTTTTTCTCAGCTTTAAGCACCCTACGATATTAGTTGTCTTATTCTCGCTCTTCTTATCAAGATAAAAGTAGATCGAAGAATTTGGAAATGAAGTTCTCAATCTCAGAAATATAACTAATTCCGAGACCTACTGAGGTTGTAGTTGGTTCTTCGAAGTGATTACTATTTAAACAAAATAAATAATCAGGCGGAAAGCTTCCCCGTTTACCCTTGAAACACGAGGGTTTCTCGCTAACTCGTTCTTTCCCCATGATGCACATAACGGAACCCTTCTAAGTTTACCTATTAGTTAAGGGCTTTTTCAACAGTAGATCAGGAAGTGGAGTAAAATAGTTGCCTTGGAGCTGCCCAGTGGAGCGTGTTTCGCTCGGGGGCCCCCAGTGGCTAGTGATGGTTTACTCGGAGTCATCTACCGGTCCAGTATTTATCTTTCGAATAAGTTCAGAATCGTCATGCTGTGCACAGCTAGTTCGGTGATCACCATAGTTCAGCAACTGAACTATGTGGAATCAACAAATTATTCTCCGTAAGCGGAATTCGCCATAGCCTCAATGATAAGTCTGATGTACCAGGTAATCGGTAACAGAGTAAAGTATTTGTACGAACGTTTGTTCAACCCTGCTAACCGCTATCATTACCCCTTTTAGGAACCTGATATACTGACTATTGTTCGTTTATTCCATATAGTCTTGGAGACTTAGTAATTAACAGCCCGTATTTATTCCTGGTCCGCCTGTCTTTCGTTCTTTATTTAGAATTTTTCATCTGTTTATATTCAGACCTAGAATGCTTTCAGTACATTCTGGTTCATTAGAACTTTTCAACAATGGGCATTGTTTCCTCGCCAGTTACACTACTACCCAGTTTTTTTTCCCGGTCACGTGAATAGGTTTACTACATGTTAGATGAAATCAACACAACTGAATTTAGTGTTCTCTCCAGTGATGTTTCCGGGAGTAGTGCGCCGGAAAAAATGTATCTACGCAGTTCACCCTGAAGTAATTCCAGGCACTTTTGTTTGATACACGGCAATTTGTCGAACGCTATACCGAAGTCTGTGGCTCACTCGTCATCTTATCCGTGCACTTGTGCAAATGTCAGTTTCGTCTCAAGTCCACTTTTGTTTCTGGCAGTTAATCTCATGAAAAACACTGATCAGCTGTGTAGAAGTTAGTCTGGATGAAATTTTTTTAGCTGACAGTCACAACGAAGGCTTTGCTGATTGTTTACTCGTGATGAACGTTATCGAATCTAGTTTGTAGTCCACCTGTTATCATACAGTGATGAGGCTAAACAAATCGCTCATATTCAATCCCCGTAGCTTGGTGGTAAGACATTCCATTCGTAATCCCCAGCTCCACTCTGGACACCCAGTGATGGGTCAACAGATGTACACCACTGATTACTCCTAACAAGGGTGAAACATATTTTCAGTGTTGCCACGGTTTTTAATGTTTAGCTGGGCGTTCATACTCCGTGATAAATCATTTTGTAATTAATTACATATTGCCTAAAAGGTGACCCAAATATAAGTGTTCAAATCGAACATAGATTTGATCGGGACATGGTTGTTTGTGTCTGACAGTTGACTGAATCACCGAACGAGATGATTCCCACGACTCAATTCCGTAGAGATGAAATTAATTTCCATTTAAATCTACTTCGTACAAATCACTTTTTGCGAGTATTTTAAAGCTCTTCAATTTGTGCGTATTGATTGTCGTATGCGAACAGTACCACATTATCCAGTTTTATTTCCCGGGTAAAATCGTAAGACGATTATTGATATTATCATTCAGTCGAAAAATGGAACGACTAAGAAGGCTTCGTCCTCTTCTGCCAGATGGCAATCGACTCAGTTCATTGGTACATTTATCACTCCGTCTCCAAAACTTGAGGTCTCACTTGTCAAAAGAATACCATGACAAATCATATCTTCACAAACTTCGCCAATTGCAAATACATTTGTCCACGAAAAACGAACTGCTACGGGTTTATCAGCAAAATTCCCGATTAGATTCTATTTACAACGCGGTTTGTCTCCTGTATCCTGAGAATGAATTATTTACATTTCAAAGGCACTTGGACTCATAGTCTCAACGCCGAGATAAACTTTGCCGTGTGAAATAAGTAAGATTCCCGTTTCGAAAGGGAGCTTTAGTTTCCTGTGTGTACTACGTCTGCTGTGCGATGTCATACGACGGTGAATGATGTGGAATCTTGTAATCAAGAGCAATTCCCCTCTAATTTTTTCTTGTACACAAACTAAACCATGATAAAATGATAACTTGGAAAGAGACATACGCTTATCTATCTACGACAAAGACTAATCACCAATAAGTATTATTACCAGTAATATCATTGATGTGATGTGAAATGGCTTTTCTAAAATCAATTCTTTAGCTTCAACCCAGATAATTGTGAAAACGGATTTCCGCAAAACGCATATCACGGGATCAGTTAGGGTGGTCACAGCAGACTTTGCAAGAAATAAGTAAACAGCAACCTAAGTAAGTTAAACGCATGGTGAATAACCAACAAGAAAAGTTAGAATCAGGTTCTATACTTTGATAGACTCGCACGAAGTCACTTTCCAAAAACAACCCTCAGTTCCGAGATTTGCAATTTTAACTAATCAAGGGCGCATTACGGGAATTTTACCTGACCTGTGTTCTACTTCGTATTTTTCATGAAATCCTGATCCGTGCAATAAATTCTCTTCAGGTCCCTGGTAGAAATGGAAAGGGAAACCAAATCGTGAACGGAATTATTTCTAGTTCACGACATCAGTGTAAAACTAAATTCCCAGTAAATTGGGAATGGATGATATCGGACGTGTTACAAACTGCCACCAGCTTTCTTCACTAATTTAGTCATTAGTTAAAAAGTAATTTCAACTGTGATTAGTTCCAACCTAAGCCGTACTTTTGATGAGTCGAGATGGGAAAAGAAAAGGTTTTCCAGGCAAATTGACAAATACTTCGTGGTCGCTTTTACTTCGTTCCGTTTCTTCGAATATGTTTTCTCCGCATCTGTGACATTTCGAAGGTCACACTTCACTAGATTCAATGAAATTGTTTTTCAAGCTCCTGGTTTCATTAGCACAAACGCGACAAAACTGCACAACACTGTGTGTGCGTGCGCGTGTGTGTGTGCTATGCTGCTACCTTGTTGTTTCTGCTCTCCACCGTGGCGAATCGTACAAACTTCTGCTCGATGTAGTCCCTCTTACTTTTGAAGACATTTCCCTCACACATCGTGGAAATATTTCGCCACTTTTTAGATGAAATCAATAAAATAACAGACAGCGTATGGTTAAAAGCATCAAGTTAAGTGGACTATTTTCTTGACAGAGAGGTGATCAATCGGTTTGAAAGTTACCAACGAGCCACCGTAGATTTCGATGCACCTCAGGTTGGACAATTTCTTATTGGGAACACGTTTTTTTAATATACACGATACTGGTCGAGAAATATACGTGTGCATGGATATGTTCTACAGCTCTTTACTTGCCTCAGCCTGTTTTTATACAACTTCCTCGACAGGATATATTCACCGTCCCCTTTGCCCCAACAATTCACATGCTTGTTCGGAACTAACCCAGTACATGTAATATGTCCAAGGTCAGCGTGATTGTCGGTCGTTTGTGTTTTTGATCATTCCTGACTTGTGTATGACAGACAGCATCAACTGCGTTGTGAATCATTTACACCAGACAAGGCATTTGGACAAGAACTTGCAAAAACCAGCTTTCAAAGAAGTTCATAGAATTCACGTGTGTGATAGACTATTACGCAAATAAAAGGTTGCCTAACGCGATAGCATGGTTTCAAACTTTATCAACCAAATGCATTTACTTCTTGCCCAATTTGGGCATAATAGTTTCTATGGCTTATCACAGCAGAATGGCTGAAACATCGGATTTAAAATCTATATAATCATAATACTGATTTCGTAGGCCTTTACAAATATTTGAAATTGTTGCTGTTTAGTTAACACGATAAATCTGCCTCAAGTTTGGAGCCTCGGAATTAAGGAAATTACCAAATGGGAATAAATGCTGGAATGTGGGAAGTAGAACTCACTACAGGTGGTTTTTATCACTGAGGAATAAATGCGTATCCTACGGGAAGCAGCTGTCTTACTGAGGTGTCGACCATATTTCTGCCCCGCAGAAAGAATTATTGATGATACAACCAAATTTGAGGAGTGATACACTATCTGGCGGCTCAAAAGCAAATTCGCGGTTGTTAGTCTAATCAATAGAGAATAAATATCGATAGCATGAGATTTTGCAGAACGTCTGTTTTGTTCTTACGGTGACTGAGGACAGAGTGCTCGAATCTAGAGAACCCCACTGTTAGTAAATGGAATAGCGACCAAATGTGATACGATCGGGGGAAAAAAACCATACAAACAGGACGTAGACAATGATGCTTTCTGCATTCGGATAAAATAACACGACCAAAGAACATTGCATCTGTCCAGTGAGAGGATTTTCCGATAAATTCTTGTGCTCCAGTGCAAAGATGAATGAGACAGAGAAAACTGCATCCGCTTTCGGATGCATTACGCGTTCTATCAAGGTGGTCATATGTTTTGATCAAAAATAAATTCTAGTTGCAGCTGAAATATTCATGGTTCTTTATTTAATTAATATCCCCTATGATGTTGCTCAAATGGCTTAGGAAAAGGTGACTTCTGAGAAGGAATTCCAAAAGAAACTCATTTCAGTGACTTTGATGTAGAAAAGTACTTTTCGCCAGTTGATATGGGCTGCTATAAAGCATGCCCTACCTCCGCGTGAATTTAAATCAGCGACAGCGTGGACAAGGCAGAGATCATTGAACTCATGAGTCAAGTGTCTCCAGTGTAGTCAATCGGAAGATTTTGGAAGAAAGCTTTGAGGCACGGTAATGAACTGTTTCGAGTTTCATAAAAGGCTGCACTAGGCGTGCCCGCAAATGTAAGCATATCTCTTCATTTTACATTTTTACCGTAGTGAAATCAAAGAAGCTTTAAACGTTCAAATTTTACAGTCGCCCCTTAGCAGCGCCCATTTGGTCGTTTTTCGGAATACATTATTAGTGTCACCAAAAAGGGCTATTGGACCCTCCCTGCATTGAACTTTGGAAGCATAAAAGTTGTCTGTAACGGAATATGGAATAACTAGTGACCTCAGAATCTGGATTGTGGGCTTTATAATTCCAAGGTTGAAATAAATTTCTAGTCCTGTAGGTAGTCCAGCTTGTAGTCAAATGAAGAAACTTAGTTACTTTGAACAATGTGGAACACGATTACGCACAAACAATTAATTCCTCGTTGTCTATTTCTGAATAGCATTCTCTCATGCTTGTGGGTCGATCGCGTAAACAAAATGACGAATTTACTGAATTTCCCATCACCATTGTCATTTACTTCATTTTTATGACACAATGATTGTACGATACTTCAGGAAGGCGAGTGCTGCAGAGTAGACGCTGCCAACCGCGGAGAGCGACCGGAGTAGACGGCAGTATTCGTATTCGGGGCAGAAAAAGTCCACCATGCATATCCTTCGACCACCACCGGTTCATGTGTATGTCATGCATGGACCGGTTGAGATGTCACTGTACTCACCGATCATAAACTGATAGGTGTGGGCAACATAGAATGTTGGTTTCAGAGCGTAATGTTGCATGTAAAGAATGAACTAGTTCTAAAATCAACGATGTCTGCCAATTTCAAAAATTCATGGTGGAAACTTAATTCCGTCCACTTAGCTAATGACCGAAATGATACTTTAGATTCTAGTGTCTATTACCATTTATTCTACAAATTAAATGCACGTTATATTACTTTAGGCTAAGGTATCGACCATTTTAGGGGCAGAAGAAGTACAACTACCCCTACAATTTTTCAAAAAACATGACCTAAACTGCAAGTTCAATGAACAGAATCTGTCGAAATTGATGAACATTAAGGTGTCTTCATTTTTTTGGACAGTGTCTCTGTTCGGAATACCATAAGTTTGAGAAATTGTTCTGTTTCCTTCACTCAGTAAACCCCAATGAATTGTCAGGTGGTAAACAGATCTGCTGTCGCGCGGCTCACTACCACGCCTGATCTATTGAGGCCGTATGTGGTTCACCCCCTTTAAGCCTCAGGATCATGTCTGCCGGTTTCCTCCACATTATGAAGCATGACAATGCACAATCACACAGGTACTCGCTCTCCCACTCGCTCTGCTCACTCGGAAAACAGGCTTGAACTCATCATCCTCATAAAAATTCGCAGACTGAACTATAATATCGATTCTGTACACCAGTTTCTCCAATCTTCTCCTCTTGCTCTATTTTTGACCGAAACTCAAATCCCCCCCATCAGAAACCACCCACCTCCAATTTCTCAAATATACCTCTCACTCCTCTTTCTCACCCAAAGCTCATGCTTTTGCCTTTGTCCACCAAACAGTTGTCACACCCATACTCCAAAATCTTGACTTTTCCAGTCGTGAGTTTCAGTTGTGGTTAAAGCCCCGACTTCCTTATTTTACCCACTAATTTTGTTTTGTTTACTGTTCATCCAACAATAGCAACTAACCTATCTTCTCCTTACCTTCGAACAGTGAGCACTTGTTTGTTACGGATCCCAACTGTCATATCACCATCTTAGGAGATTTTAATGTTCACAATGGAGACTGGTTGATTCACTCATCGGGCACTTCACATCTGGGGGGGGGGCGAAAACGAAGATTTCGCAGTGGTTGACAACCTGTGCGAACTTGTTGCTCTTCCCACACGTATCTCTCATCGAGCTGGCAATTGTGCCCATAGCCTTCACCTTATTCTCACTCCTGTTCCTTCTCTCTCCCCAGGCATCTCTTCTCTTCCTCCAGTTGGCTCATCTGACCACTGTATTATTTCCTGTCCCATCAGTTTTACTCGACCTGATCCTCCATCCATCTCGAGGCACAATTCTGGCGTTACAGTTCAGTCAACTGTGATGGCATTTGCGACTTCCTGGTTTCCTATCCTTGGAGTGACTGCTTCGTTACTTTGGACGTCTCGGCTTTCGTTTTGAACTTTACTGGCATTGTTCACCAAGGTATGCTGCTTGTTATTCCGCACTTTTCCAAACCAGAATCCTCCGAGAGCTTCATTCAAGCGTGATCTTGCTGTACCCCTGAAGCGTTCAACATTTCGCCACCGGCGCCGCTGGCCCACTCCCGACTCTCTCCATAGGTTCCTATGAAGCAGGAAAAGAAGCTCGTCAACCATATGGAGATCCAAAGAACGCTTGGTTCACCGGAGAGCCGAACTCTTGCTCTTATCTGCTACTGGTAACCAAACCTTTTGGTCCCTTGCCAAAGCGATTTCCAGCAATTTTCGCCCTTCCAATTTCCCTCCATCTGGAATTCCTCTAAAGATCTTTTTTTAAATTACACGAGAAAGCTGAGGATTTGCTTCCCAGTTTGCCTTCAACTCCAATTCACCCTCTCATCCTACTCCTCCGGTTCTTTCTCTGTCCTTCTGTCCTCCGTTTTCTACCTCTCATGACCACTAAGAAGACGCGTCAAGCATTGCATTCTCTGGAAGCATGCAAATCACGCGGTCCGGACAATGTACCACCCATCATCCTTAAAATGTGCCCCTGAATAGGCTCCTCTCTTACGTCGTTTCCTGTCTGTTTGTCTCCAACATTTTACTTTCCCGATCTCCTGGTAACGAGCGGCGACTAGTCATTTTCGCAAAAGCCCTGATTTTTCTGATCAGAATAACCACCGTCCCATTTCCCTCACACCTATTATTCCGGAAGTATCCGAAACAGTCATCTCCGACTAACTGCATGCGTTTCTCGAACGCAAAGGACTACTGAATGATCGCCAATACGGATCCCGACTATGCCGTTTCACCGACGATATTCTGGCTCTTGTCTAACACTCCTGGTGGGCTGCACTGGACAACCACGGAGGAACACACATGGTCTCACTCGACATCTCTGAGGCCTTTGACCGAGTTTGAAACAAAGGTCTTCTGGCAAAACTGCTCACTTTCGGGTTCTGTTTTGCTCTCGTATGATGGACATCAAGTTTTTCTCAGTAAGTGAACAGTCTCCATCCGAGTTGCTGGGGTTCTATCTCGGCCATTTCCTGTGAATTCTGGCGTTCTGCAAGGTTCAGTACCGGCACTCACCCTATTTCTTTATTCTATTGATGATCTTCTATCCACTACCTCCAACCCAATCCGTTCCTTTAGCGATGATTCCACCCTTCATTCTTTTCTTTCTTACTGCACTTCCACCATGCCAACACCAGCATCGATGGTGACAGCAGTGCAATCAGTGTATCCTTAGAGTCCAACCTAGAGATCCCACAGCCAAGTTGTGTTAGTATTTCGAAGTTTCTCTTTTTGAAACACCTTTCATTCCCCAGCATTCATCCTTTGATTCTACGGTGCTGCCTTCCGATGATTCCATCCCCCTTCTTGACTTATCAGTACCTTCTTACCTATGTTAGCCCCCTTTCATATCTCAGCTGGCCTCTCATGCTGCGTGCAAAGCTGGTTTTATGTTTCGCTCCGCACTCTTCTTTACACCAGCTCATCTGCTGTTGCATAAAGCTAAAATCCCTCTCACATCTGAATAATGCAGTCACTTGTGGGTGGAGCCTCGTCTACCTCTCTTTCAAAGAAAAGGCATCCGACTGATCGACGTCCTCTTTTCAGACTCTAATGTGCCGTAGCAAAACCGTTGTCCAACCGTTTCTTCGTTCTCCCTCTCTAACCAATATCATTCTGGATTTCGTTCCTCTGAGCTTGCTTCGGCCGTTCCTCTTTCTACAACCTTTCCAGATTATCACTTACTCAGGGGCTAGTCATTCTTATCAAGTTTGTATCACTAGATGTCCTACTTCTATCGTTTATTCTTTCTTTTCTCTAAACCCTTAAACGACGAAGGGTTGTTTCCTTCTTTCTACCTTTCCATTCACTTTCAACCTCTCTCTTCGAAAGCAGGATCAATAAATTGGTTCTTACGTGAGTCATCTACAACACACTTATATATTATGTCCTTTGATTATGAGTTTATTCCTTATGCTGTAGTTCATTTTACTTATGATAAAAAGGCCAACTGAGCTAGTATGTCTGGTCTTCCGATGACGGGTGGCTTGTGTGTAGTTAATAAAACTGATTCAAGATTCTGAATTTGCAGATAAGTTGCTCCATCGATTAACAAAATATGTGCCTTTTCAGGCAAAAAAAGTCAGAAAGAAGCAGTATTTCTCACGAATGATTGTTTCCAAGTAACCTGGAAGGTTCAAATTAATAATTACTATGTTCCTTCCAAAAAATGTTTACTAACGAATAATCTGTACCATTTGCTTCCCCATACAACGTGGGGTTACCATCCACCTTCGTCAAAATGAAAGACGAGAGGCGTCCATCAGTGGTTCACTCTTTCTTTTTTAGACCTAAATGATTTGCATAAATAGGGCTAGCTTATTCGCACCGAATCACGTGTTATAATTTCCCATTCGGCTGATTGTTCGTTTACAACTCCGTTACCCACACAACAGGTTTGGACGTATTACACACACACACACACACACACACACACACACACACACACACACACAAACGCACAGAAATATCGAATCTTTGTCTTGTATACCGCTACCTGACAAGCGATTACCAACAGATCTATCTTCTCCTCATCACGAATCCTCATGCACAGCGGAGCCGCACGCCCGGGGTAAACTGAGAGGTAAACATTCGATTTGCCGGTGTACACTGTCTTCTTGACTAAATTCGCCTAGCGATTGCTTTCTCTCTCGCCAGTTCGTTGAGGTGAAACGAATAGCGTGCGAATAAAAAGGAAGCTTTTCTTAGGTGGTATGGACTAGGATAACCGTGTGCGCCTGTATGTACATCCCCGGTTTCGGTACAAACAGGAACCGGAAAAGCGTGGTGTTTTGCTGTTCCTCGGCAATGTTTATTTTACCTTCGATTGTCTTGCCTAAAGAGTAAACAACCTTTTATTCCCACAGCGCCCTGTCAACTAACGCGACAGAGTTGTATTGGGCCTGTTTAGATATTATTCTTCCTAATTATTTTGTTACACACGGACTATCGGCCGCCAAATAGCTAACGGAACAGCATCTTCTATTTTGTAAGAAAAACGAGAATCAGCTTTACCCAGCAATGATTATGATTGATGAAGCTGATTAGATTTCTCGATAAATGTACTCGGAATGGAATACAGACTCTGCACTCATAGAGGTCAGGAAGAGGCTTGTAGAAACAAGGAACTTTATGGAATAGCCTAGTAGGCCTATTTTCTGTGCTCGATTTGTTCGTAAGCATCCGACTGGTGAACCATTATTCCTCATAAAAATATCCTCCTGGTGTTACAAGAGTTCACTTCAAAGTATTTCGCCATATGGAAACCAAAATATTTGGGAGTTAACATCCTCAAATGCTACCTAGCAATTCCACTTGATCTTTGACAGGTCGACTTCATTATTAACAAGGTTAGCGAGTGATCTTGAGTCCTTTCGTTCGAATGAACCAGTTCACTGTTACGTATTGTAATGACCCGCCGCGTAATCAGATCAGAATAAAAAGCACAATCGTAGCTCGTCATTCGCAAATTTTCCCGTCTTTAGTCAGCGCTGTTGCACTTTCACCTAGTTGTGAATGCCAATTTCTCAGCCAACAAGCACACTGAGCTTGAATTGTGCGCAATCAACCTCATAGAAGGAACGCACCAGAAGTGATGTTTATTGTTCAAGCAACGTACAAGAAGAAAAGCCAGCGATCATTCAACAGGATGTCGATTGTGGCAGTTGTATAGTGAGGCGTATAGGGGTTACAATCTTCAGATCTT
The DNA here is from genome assembly GCA_948099385.1 of Fasciola hepatica. Classification (NCBI taxonomy): domain Eukaryota; kingdom Metazoa; phylum Platyhelminthes; class Trematoda; order Plagiorchiida; family Fasciolidae; genus Fasciola; species Fasciola hepatica. Next base: position 1,037,910 of record CANUEZ040000027.1, read on the forward strand.
TGTACGGTCCTGGAGTAAAGTGACTTTAAAGAGGTCATAAAACCTCTATATAGGCTAGAAATAAGGATCATATAGTAGTATTTTTCATTTGGATAGATACAGGTATTGTATTAGCCTACTTTCTCTACAAAGTTTTTATCCTAGTGAACAAAACAATGGCTGGAAATATGAGACGCCATAAAATATCACGTTTTTGTGTCATTTCTGTGGTTGTTCGTGTTTGGTTGAAACTGACCCATGATAGCTCAGGTTTGAAAGAAATTAGTAAATGATAATATTTAACTTCATTTTTTCACCACACGATAATGTACAATATCTCTGGAAGTGGGCTGCTGCTACTCACATGACCTGTGGTGGTGGGAATTGAACCTGGGACATCACAGTCTAAATTCCATGATAATGACCTTTTGACCACCACCGGAGTTTGAGCATTTACGCTCACTTGAGGAGAAAATAGGGGGTGTTCATTTTCTAGATTGGATTATGGAGCCGAAAATGTTGTGTGTAATGTGGCAGGGGACAATTCGTGGTTAACTCTATACCTGAAAAGTGTAAATAAGTCATTAGGAATAAAAGCTAGTCACAATATTATTCACCGGAAATAATCGGGTACTTCTAACATTATGGCATAAGTTCACATGAAAACTGACACTTCTGTTTTCCAAAATGACAATTTTATTAAAAGTCATCGTATGTTGGTCATAGAGATGGGAGACGATCAGATGTACATTTGTACTTACTACTTTTGAACTAATACCGTAATTGGCTGTGCTAGGTCTTTCAAGTACCCAGTCTGTAAAGTCACAGGAAAACATACAACTCTACGAGCTGTAGCTTACTCAGTATGTGCATTAACAGATACAGACAATTACGTTATTCACATTCCCACAGCGGCTTACAACCTGACCATTACCGTACGTATAGATCACGTGAGCCGTTTGTGTTCCGGTTACAGGTTGCGTGTAAGCGAAGACTAATTCTGAAAACCAGCCATGACATTCCGGTTTCGACAATAACTCTACTTCTGGATCGTCGTTCATCAAGCCAGAACAAGTTTTCACTTACCATTAAAAAATCCAGGAAAGTATATCTCTCTTATTTGGCTGGTTAGGACTTATCAGCTCCGACGCGAATCTTTCAAGCCATGATTCGGACACGAACCCCGAGATAAGAAATTCTAATCCCCATGCGTCATCGAAGAACGTCAAGTCCAAGGGAAGATGAAGTTGCTTGATCTCTATTGCACTGAACGATTGGGCTCAGAAAAAGTGTTTATCTGAAATGAAGTATATTTCATGCAGATGGGATTGTGTTTTAACTTTTAACTTATTGAAAGCGTGACAAGAAACCTGATTCTCCACAAAATAACAATGAAACAACAATTCACGGGAATCTGAATGACTTTTCAATACTGGTGTTGTGAAATAAAGCCTCCGTTATTCTAAGATTTGGGTAGGATGTGTGACAAAATGAGAATGATATTGCCAGCGACCCAGTGTATGTTGTGATCCTTTTTCTTCGCGAAGCAAACAATATAATTTCTTCCTGTTGCTAAAGAACTTCTATTTGTTGCAAGATGTTACTGTGGGAGTTGATAAAGGAGACAATTTTCCACGTGATAAGCTTTCTAATTCAACCAAAAGTTAAAATGTGCAATGTGAATGCCTTGCAAAAATACAGTAACTTCAGAGTAGAGATGACGTGATCCGTGAAATTTGATTCGAAAATAATGCATAATCTGAATAGTCCCGTGGCTATTGGTCACTTTAAGAATGAGACGCTGGAGAGTGAACTGCTGTTTCCATGACTCTTTTTCCTGCTAGCAGAACAAATATGGATGAGATGACAGTGGAATGCTTTGGCCACGCTCAGGGTACGTGTCACTGTCATGGCGTTGTAAAAATGGGCTTGTGGGAAGAAAAGGTCTCCGTTGTTTGGTTGTGGTGATGAGAATTAAACACCCACCGTCACAAGTGACAATGGGTGGTGCGTTTACGGAGGTCGGTCGACGACCCGTGGTTTCCAGTCTTGGTCGGAGCAGCTGAAGAGCTTGAACCAATCGATTTTATGCACATAATCAATTAAAAATAATCTATTAACTATTGTCTGTGAGAGAAGTATTTCGCTGTTGATAAGGAACGCGGATGGTGCATTTACACTGGAATTCTTCCTCCACACAAAACAATGTAATCCCTTGTCGTTTTCTGCTTTGTTCGTTATTTTTGTTTGCTTTGAATGGAAAACAAAACTGGAAGGCCAAAATGTGGGGTTCAGTGATAGATGGGACAGAAGATAAAATGTTCTTCACGCATTGGTGTGTCTAGCTGCGGTGGTCTACTACCAATTCATGTTACTCCATCTATGGAAATCGGCTGGTGTCTGGATTGAACAAACAGAAAAATACAGTAGAATTGGTGAACAATTTTCGGGTGCTGCTCGGTGTGTGTTTGTGTGAGTGTTCAGTCAACTATGCTTCTACAGATCCAAAGGAAACCAATTACTCATAATTGAGGGGGTAATTCCGTCTGCGGTAGACTATTACTTCTGGCAAAGCGTTTCGAGTTCAGCCATGATCGATGTTATCATGTACCCAAATAAGGATCAGGCTTCCCAACAAGTGGAAATTTATTTTGCATTACTCGGCTACACTGAATCCAACCCAAGAGTTTCTCAGCCCGTTTTACAATTATCGGCAATAACTGTAAATGGGTGATACTTTGAAAAAGAGTCCCTCGTATTCCTAATATCGGTGTTGTCCTTAGCTGCGATTGGTGGTTTTGATAGGTTCTTGATCGTTGAGCTTGGTTTTTAGGCCGCAGCTGATTCATCATCGGCCGAAAAGAATATCACCAGTGTACTAATGATATTTTAATGGCCAGATTGTGAACTGCCATCTTGTTTTTCGTATAATGTAAGTGTTGGCGCCTGTTGATACACTTAGTGAGCCTCGGCTCATGGAGTTTCTCCTCCCCTAGTGCTTATACAGACCACTCACGCGCTACCCCCGTCGGAAGAGCATTGCCCCCACGTGTTACAGGGTGATCTCGATTCCTAAAGAAACGTACTCCGTCTAAACCTCAGGGTGGAATACTTTGTGATGAAAGCTTACACGGTTCCTGCTTTGGAGAGTAAGTTATCGTCCAGTTGAGTACAGTCGATGAATGATACGCAAACACTTGCTGACTGAGTCCCGCCAAAAGCAAAACCCTAGTTTCCAGAGACTTGGAATAAGTTTCTGAACGATTGACAAATCGCTTCTGCCCTAGCACGTTACAAACGGTGCGCAGAACTGTCAGAAAAATTACTGATAAAAAGCACAAGTTGTCTCAAATCAACTCATCAGTGGATCGCAAACGCAGATACGTGTTGTGTTGATTTACTGCACATTGTTCTGTATTGGACCTGAGATAAAGCCAGATAAAGCACGTTTTCTGAATCGATATCAAACTGAACCCCATACATAAATTACTATAAATCTAGCTAAAATGATGAGAGTTTTATTCACAGGAAATAGGGGGTCTGAATTATTTCTTTTGGCCTACGAATTTCTGCCTTGGTTTACGGGAGTGAAAAAGTTCAGCATCAGGGTTCCTGATGGTGGTTTTTTCGGGAATAACTTTTGATCGTTCATCTAAAGTGGTAGATAGAAGTCCACTTTCGTGTTGTCAGTTTAAATGACATCGTTGTTTGGGCAGTTCCATAGAAATAGCTAGGTTTATGCTGTCCTCTCAACATCATCAAATGATGTTATACTTAATCCAAATCAGCGGAAGGCTTTTGTTTTACCACACAATGACTACAAATAGGATTGTTCGTAGATCAGAAATATTCGAAGATCACCAACCTCCCATCTGTCTTTCATTCTGAAAAGTTATTGAATTCGAAGAAAATTCGACACCGTTATCGCTAACGTAACCGAAGACATACACATGTACTTTGTTGAAGAACTGTAACATACATGATACTGACGGATCTGCATGCTAGTTTCAACTTCCGTAGGACATCCCTGAAATACTATGTTGTTGTATAACAGGTAGAAGAAGTAACAAGATTATTTATTTATTTATTTACCTATTTGTTTATTTATTTATTACCTCCGAAACCGAATGGATATCTGTGATTCTAAAGGAGTTTCAACACATTACGGCGTTATTCAGTGATCAGACAGACACTGTCTTGTTCCAAGTTGTGGAAAACCGTATAGCTCAATATATCCGTCAGCTGCGAGAATAAAGTTTGAACATTTTTTACTTGAACTTACTGCTTTCACGAAAGAGAATTGGTCTGATTCAAACGATCAAAGACGACTTTTCAGCTCATTTCTCAGAAAACAAATCGAAATAGATTTTTTGAAAAAATTAAACACAATCCCTCGAGGACAGAATCACTCTAGAGAATTAAGAAGGAACGTAAATTTACTCAAATGGTTCAACAAAATATTGCAGGAATTATATGTGTGCGTGTGTGGAGTATGAGTGTGCCCACTTTTCGTGTTGCTGATGGAAAGATGAATCTTCTTTTTTCAACGGAAACGTTGCTAAGGACAAAGCATTTGCTTCTATGAATCAATTTTTGATCAATAGATATTTTAATTAAGTGATCTTTCTCAGAAGAGTGAAAACATTCTTGTTTCCGTCGTAAACACTCTCCAGTTTACTAACGCAAAGAAGCATTTTGGATAACTCGGTTTTGCTTGCAATAGGATTTATGAAGTTCTGGGAATTACTTAGATTTGTTGAATGCTTTGGCAAATCTGTCAAATAAACATCTTGTTGATATAGTTACTCGTAAAATAGTCATCCTTGCTTGGCGTCAAGAATTTATTGTTATGTATCTACATGAGATAAATTCTAACTTCTTTGATAGTTAATTATGAAACTTCATTCTTGTGCTCAACACTCTCATATTAGCATATTATGACGTGACTTGGGTGTTGCGGGAGTACCTGGAAATTTCATCAATAACTTCCAAATCGGAATCTTTTAATGATTCGGTAAACAAGCTTGTTGTAGAAATGAAAAACCAATAAACCATTGGCTGACTGAGTGAATGAGTGAATAACTAGTTGAACAAACGGCTGGGTGGAAGGACGGATGATCTATTCAACGAAAGAATGACATTGTATTGCGTTGTGTTGTGCTCAGAAGTTCTTCAAGTTAGCAAACCTCAGACTTCAACCTAAGAGGAGTGAAACCGATTATTGTCCTTTTTAAATGAGCAGAAACAAACTGATTCAACCACCGAGGTTCCCGCAAAGTCCCTCTGTGACTTTTCCCTAGTCACCCAGAACACGTTCTAAGTAAGGCACTGTAGAGTTGCAATAGACGTAAGTCTAAATGTGGTAGGTGTAGAAGGAAGTGAACGGCGAGCATATAAGTTATGACGTGGAGGGTGTGCGGGATTCCAGAAGTCTTTATGGCGAATTTTTTGCAGACCAATATGTGTGAATTGTATACTTTTGGTGGGAGAGAAACTATGGGAATCAAAGAAACACGATTACTAATAATCAAGTTGCTAGCAGCAAGATAAAACCTTTCGTAAATAGACCTCGAAGTATTACGGATGAGCATTGGAGCAAGATTGTGAGAATACATTGAAGTACAAAAGAGAAAAGTAGCCGTTTACCTGGGGCCAAACTGCTTCAGTGAACGAACCTGAAAAGATAGTTTGGGTAGTTTCTTTACGCAGTTCAGAACATGAGAAGATCACTGTAAATTTGCGCTGATTATAATGCCTAATTAGTTGACCGGGTCAGCTTTGGAAACGGGGATAGTGTTAATGGCAGGTTAATCATTGTAGTAAGAGGAACGCGGAAGATAGAATGTACACTCCAAGCGATCCGAATTGTTGAGATTTAAGCCAGAATGAGATGAAAAGTACTGAATATTTTACTAGTGCTTAGAAAATGAGGTACAGTCCGGTTGACTGGAGATGGACTGACAGAGCATGACCTCATCGGCGTACTTAAAATGTTGTGCTGATGGTACAGCTGATAAGTCACTGATGTACGAGGTGAAAAAACTGGAGGGGTGAGAGGCATCCTGAAGTATGGCAAAGATGTCCCTTAATGGATTCTGTAAACCTCTAAAAACTTTTGTACTTTGAATCCTTTTGAACAGTTAGTCTTTTAAACTTTAAAGTAAAGAAGTATGACAGCCGAAAGATTTCAGTCTTTGAGAAGGACAGATCGGGGAAACGAGGCAGTAGCAGAGGAATAGCTGAGAGATATGCACCGAACAGATTTCACGGAACTATTCGAGCGGTTTGAAGCGAAATAGTTAGTTGAAACAGCCGCGTCCAGAGTGAACTTGTCGGGTCTGCAAGCAAACGGACGGGGGACACTGGAAACAAAGAAGGAGGTCTTCGTTGGTTAAGGACTGTGCTTTCGGTCAACTCGGGCCCAGATGAAGTGATCTTGATGGGACGAAAAGGTTTTGATGAGATGTTAGAGATAGGGCAATTTGAAATGGGAACCATTGTAAGGCTTTTCCGGGAGACAGGAATAGCACTGGTCACAACAGACTTGTTGATGGGGGAAGTCAATAAATCGGATAGTGAACTTGCTCCCAATTCATCAAGAGTGTAATATTAGCCGTCTGGACTCATCACAGAAGCTGTTGTTTAGCCGACGGTGGTCAAACGGTTATCATCGTGAACTTTGAATAATAACTACCGGCATTCGTTTGCCACCAGCGCCAGTCACGTTACAATTTGGCAGCTTTTCACTGAGCGCGTTCCTTTTACTAAAATGTTGTTCTTCTTTCTATAATAAGCTAGGGAAATAAAATATTTTTAAACTGAAGACTTCTGAAGGAAACGGCAGTATTTCTGAGGGAACAGAAGGACTAAAAGATGGTAGGATATCCCTGGGGGGATGAATAAACCTGGCGATCAGTTTGTCGGCATCTATAATATAATTCACTGGCTGAACCCACTTTATGTATAGAAGCTGGATTCCGTGCCAAAGAAATATGCTATTTTCGGTACTGAGTAGGAGAAGGATGTGTACGACTGTTTCATCTCTTACTTGATCAGGATAGATTGACGTTTCACACAAGCGTGGTAATGTAGTTTATAGGCATGTTCTCGGTGCCTTCTCAAAAATTTCAAAATGGAGAAGCTATTCTGCCTTAGCTAAAAAAGCAGTCTCTGTAGGGCAACTGAAATCAAATGTTGCATTCAAAGTCCTCCTAAAAAAAGTCTAGAGGGCAAAAGGAGCATTCAAAATAAAACCACAAGAAAAAAGTCAAGCATTCCACTCTTCGGTAAAAGCAACCAGTATATTGTTACGTGTGACAAGAAAATCTCAGTCACTGCTAATTCAGTTTATTTTATAAAACCTTCTGCATCTATCAGGTTGCTCTCTTTAGAATGTGCCAAACAAAATTCTCCCGTTGACTAACTAGGAGGCGCCCCTGATGTAGGGAAACGAAAGCCTGTAAAAAAAACTCCCTTCCTGTTTTTAAAAGGTTCTATCTGAGTACTGGCTATTAACTCTGATCAACCCGACTTCTAGACTAAGAATACTCCTCTTCAACCGATGAGTGTACAGTGCTGTCTACCCCGATCACTCGCTCAAACTCTTCAGTTCCCTGCTCTTCACCATCCTTATCTCTTCCATTGTTTCTGTCTTCCTCATCATTGCCCCCCTTCGATTTTCTCAAAAACATCCCATTCTTCTTTATCCGACGGCCTCCAGAGCCTATTAGGTATGATTTCTTTGTTTCACGTGACAGTACCTCTCAATACGTCCATGATTTTTCTGTCAAATCTATCGTTCGAATTTAGGCTATTCCACCTGGCTTGAGTAGGTGCAGTGGTTTAACGCCTGATCACAAAATCATCTTTACACCACCATAAGCCTTTTCAGTTCCCATTTAATTGCCCAAAACTTCAGACTCAGAGAGTCGTTTCGAAAGGTTTACGGTACCACCAAATGCCCACCTCCATAATTCAGTTCGTACTCTGTTATTATCTCAACACAAAATTTGAAATAAGACAATACTTTTGTTAACATAATTCTTTTATCTTCCGACCAACCTTAGATGACATCTTCTTCCAGAGACTGTAGACTCGGATCTGCCATCGTGGCATTTAGGATCTGGGACAACTCACAGTCTGTTACAGCCAAAGCAATATTTACTATTTCATTGCTACTTTCTTCTTCCTTATTCGGTAGTGTGTCGGCTACAAACATTTATTTGCTTTGTTCATAGTGTAGTTCACAGTAGTACTTTTGCGCACGTATTAGCACTGATTGTAATCTTCTTGGTGCTTAACATAGCGGCCTATTCGAGATGGTGATCAACGGCTTCTAATCTGGATGTATGTGCGTAAGTCGGTCAAAGGCGTTATCCCTGAACTTCTCTACAGAGTGCAAAATTGTCAGTAGTTCTTTCTCAATTTGTGCATGTTTCTGTTCACATATTGCTAACTTTCTGCGGCGATAATCAAGCGGGCGCCCATTTTGCAACAGAACGTCTCCTAAAGTATCCTGGCTACTGTTACACTGTACGTATAAAAGTTAGTTGGTATTATAGCATACTAAGACTAGGGTCTTCACGAAAAGCTGCTTTGTGCTATCAGCTGTTAGTTGCTATTTCTCTGCTCATATCCACGTTTCTACTTTACGTGTTAATCGGTGACTCAGTCCTCGGTTGTCGTACGTGTATGTGCTGTCGAGCTTACCTTTTCCGGATCTCGTCTGATGCATCCACTTGTGAGAAAGTAGTCGTGGAACTTCACTGTTATTTGATAAAATATTGAATTGTCTCGTTTCAGGTTAATTCTGTCTCTGACACAGTGTTTTAGAAAATAATCGAACCTTCTCTTCTGTTCCTCGATATTTACCCAATAATTAGAATATACGCTGCGCAGAATGCTCCACGTAAGTCGTCCGCTGCCTCGAGAATCTTTTTCTGCAATATTGTGCTAGGTACCATCGGGCCGAACGGCAGTCACTTCCAATGGTAAAGGTCATAGAGTGTGCAAAACATAGTCAAATAACTCGAGGCTTCTTCCATCTCTAAATGCCAAAAAGCTAAAACCAGATCAACTTTTGTAAAGCACAGCGAGCTTGGTAACTCAGATAAAACATCGTCAAAAACAGGTAACAAAAGTACTTCCAATCGAGTGCTTTGTTTAGTGGTTTGGGATCAATATAAGAGTGAAATTCCCCTGGGATATTTTCGTCACAATCACTATTTGACCCACCAGTCTTTCGGTTGACTAACTTAAGAAGAAAAACGCCTTTCGAGATGAGGATATCCAGATTGTGTTCACAAAGTTCTACAACTGCCCTTGGAACATGCCCTGTCGGTAGTGACACAGGTTCCGCGGATTCGTTTACGTGCGATTTCACTTTTCCTGGAAACTACTAATTCCCATCGAAAAGTGAAGCATATTTTCCCAAGTTTTAATCGTCATTGTCAGATATTTGTGGCAAATGAATGAATCCACTGCTTTCTGTGAAGAAACAATTTGATGCCAAAGGGTTACGTTTTTGCAATTATCACAGATTCACCCCCAGGCCGGACACCTGTCTCTTCCCGCGAAGTGCAGTCTGCCACAAAATCGACGCCGGATCTTTGGCTTTCAAAGTTTCTCTGACATTATTTCATACAGAACGTGAAATTCTGTCACATTCAAAGTCTCCCTGCATTCTCCAGCTGTTTGCTCACCTTGGCAGACATCAGCACACCGCTGGAGTGTTAATTTCGTAGTCTTCAACAACCTTTTGATCACAGTGGGGTCGCATAACACCATCTCTGTGCAATTCCCCATGACGCGCTCTTCCAGGCAGGTGCGAAAATTACTTGAGCTTCCCAGTGACCTCAATAACAACACAAAAGATTCAGAGGGTTCATTCGGTTTCTGTGTCTGTTGACTAGAAACCAGTGGCTCCTTTGTCTCCCTGCACTCATCAAGACCACGTCGATCCAGTTTGGAGATAACTGTCATCCAGTCAGGAATCATACGAAAAGCCATTTGTGATGCCAAGCTCCGCTGGTCCCACGGTGTGACAAAATAATACTAATTAAAAGGCCTTTGATTCGTGCTCCATCGCCGAAAGCGTCCGAAAATCCCCTAGCTGCATTCAGCACAGCCTTCAGTTTTCAACCAATTGACACGTGTCTTCCATCACCAAAGGAGAGTACACGGTCGCATTTCTGACTTCGAGATTTTCACACCGGTTTCCACTGCTAATATGTCAAAAATTCGGTTCTTCAGGGAAATCAGTCAATATATTGGTACCGAGTACAACAAGGAAATCTCAATCGTTGCTAACCCCTGGCTGGTTCATAAACCCCTCTGCACTAATCAGACTGCTTTATTAAAAATGTGCCAGCCAAAAGTCTCCTGTTGGCCAATAAGAAGGCTGCAATAATGTGATAAAACAAAGTGTATAATACCCAGAAAGGATCTTTTACGACTGACTGTGTTGACAGCTAACAAGCTTTTAGAGGTGACCTTTATTTGTTTCGTCCTAACGAGACACCAGTTTGTATAACATGGTCGAATTCAGGATCTGACGGCCGTGAATGTGTGATCACTAGTGAGAACAGGAGCTTTCGAATGTAAATAGAAAAGTTCGGTGTAAAACAATAGCTCCGCCAGTTAGAATAATACGGAGGTCACTTGGACCGGAAGGAACTAAAGGGTGCAAGGGCGCATGATTAAAATCCCTAACAAACAATACGTAGACAACAAGGATGAAACAGCTGTACAGTGCTTCCATGGTTTTCAGTGGTGAGTTGAGCGTTCAAGCTGCATGATGAATCATACTATATACAAATCTAATCTCCTACTACTCAATTGCAAATACGTAGACAGTCAGATAGTAATGGAATCAGAAGGGGTATAAAAGAGTCAAAAAAACAGGTTGATCTCTCTCTCTCTCTCTTCCTCAGAACAAAATGGATCTAAGTGCAGATTAAGGATCAGCGCACCTAAAAAAACTGAGAATAAAGAATGACTTCTAACAGCCCTGCAGCCAACACCGTTACGGGCGAAAGTGAAGAAAACTTCAGACTTACCACACCACAAGAAAGTGATGTAAGTTACCTTACCAAGGCCTGCCAGCTTGCATTGTTTTCTGTCTTCGAAGAAGTATTCGAATTTCTCAATTAGAACAACGACGTCTTCTGTAATTTCATTTGACCAAGATTTTTGGATACAGGTCATACAGGTGTTTGTGATAATCTGAGAGTTGAGAACATTGGTTGGAAAAGGCCTGTTCCAGATCAGTAAGGGACCTGTCATCCTCTTGAGGTTGCGAAACCAAAGGCAGTCTGTCATCCAGCTCGCTGGCGTTTCCTTGTTCAACTTGATTTCGTCCAACTTGTGAAAAATCGAGTAACGGATAATGAAGCGCAGCATAGTGAGTCTCTAATCCACGTGAAAATTCTCCTTCGATTAGCGGGTTCTGGGTGGCACGCAGTATTAAATGCGAATAACTTAATGGTAACAGTGATGAATTTCTCAACAAATTATTGGGCATATAATCATGGGACTTTTCGATAATCCTCCAATTCTTTCACATAAAAACTTCTGCTCCAAATAAGTCGGCGAGGTTGGAATCTAGAAAACTCCCAAACTACAGTTGAACGGAAGAACTAATCCAGAAATACTGATGGAGAGAGATTCACCTTGGGTGCGAAACATTCGGGACTTACTTAGTTACAAACAATATGACTGCCAGTCAGAAGTTTTTATCCACCGTTTCTTGAGTTATCTTTGTACCAGAAATATTGCATTCAGTTACCGGGTACTCGAACCACAATTGCTGACGGTGCAATTTTATGAAGCGTTCAGGTTCAGGGGAAGCGTTGAACATCGAAATCATTGCAGCCCGTAATCTTGGCTTTTCTAAACAATAGAAACGAACCAGTCACCAAGAAAAAACAAATCCAAATTGTTCTGATTCTCGGATCAATCCTGTGTCTCAAGAAATATGAATTATAAAACAAATTTTTCATTTAATGTGCAAGTGGCTAGTCTTGTACCAGGCTGAGAAGCTTACGCCGTAATGAAGAGGTGGTTTTACTGGCTAGAATTTGCTGTGCTTGTTTGAGAACGACTGCATGATCATTCAGTAAAACTAACAGCTATTTCTCTAGAGGAATCCCGATCCTTTGAAAATGGTCAGTGGTTTGTATTAAGACAAGTATATTTTTTAAAAAGGGATAGCGCAGCAGTCCGTCTCAAACAGACGAATGAATGTGTGAACCGTTCCATGGAGTGAGTAGGTGAGCCACAGTTGTAAATAACAAAAAAATGAGATCTGCATACTGATATGGATTAGTTTCATTCAAAACTTGCCAGATCAAGGATCTTCCAACGTTCAGGCTTCACTATAATTGAACTGTCACGAAACTCAGTTGGTTTATTTGACGTCTAATGGCACCATTTGAAACGATTTTGTCTTCCATCTTTGATCCCTACCTGTCTCGCTTTGATATCCACATCTCCGAGATAGCTCAGGGCCATACTACTCCAACCTTGTTAGTTCAGATTCTGTCACAAAATGTTGTAGGGCTTTGTGATATGTTACACTAATGGTATTGTTTCAACAGGAGGTGACACCCAATTCAGCCACCAAGCTCCTCGATCAAGTGTCTCTGTACACCTTCAAACCAAGCTTATACAAAGACCAATGGTAAACTCTACGGAGTTGCAGAAAACATTGAACGTATGCCAAGTAATCTAAATAAACAACTGGGTCCTCAAACAAAGAACGGCGAAACACATCTGGGAGTATCTGCTGAAGTCGTCTGTCAGAATCAGTCTTGCATGCGTGCTATGGTATGTGGGGTGTGTGTAAGGCAAACGAATGACTACCAGCTCAGTAGTTTATGAGAAATACGTTTAATTTTCACTTCTATCGTACCATTTTTGAATCCTCGTGGGAACAGTTCTCATCGGATAAGCACAACGTGTTTGTTATTCCTGAGTGGCTTTAGATGAGTGTATAATGTTTTCTTAAGTGATACACGCATCATATCATCATTTGTGGCACGGAGAACTTCGATGTAATCCGAATAACTACCACGTCTGACCCCACTCCGGGTCTCACGGTCGTGTCTGCTCGTTCCATCTCTCATTGTAATGAACCCTTGCGTTCATGGAAATACCTCTGCTGGATCTACATCACACTGGCATAATTATGCAAGAAAAACTCAATGGTGTTTCGAATGTTAATGCAGCATAACAATAAATTCTAATGGACGAACTGGTTTCGGGATTGAAATGCATAATTTCTACAAACCTAGTAAGTTAATGTCTTACTAGTAGGATAAACCATATTAGATTATTCTTTCCATATGTCTGACGAATTTTAAGAGGCAATATAAAAATAAACCGAAAGATTGATTAGGTTTGCTAAAATAGTGTTCAGAAGAAACAGAGGTCAGTAAAACCACACTATATTGTCTTATTTTTGTTCATGTAAACCGAGGTACATCTTCAGACCCTCCTACTTGCAGGAGCAAATGAAAATATTTCTCCCGTTTTAATAATTTGGTTCTCCATTAATTACAAAATAGTACGATGCCAAGAAATGCCAAGATGTCACCTTAGCTGTGATTCTGATCTGCATCCAAACTATCACCGAATTCCTACTTCTCTACGTTTCTCTTCAGATTAACATTCACCATCGACATCTACGGCGGAGGTCTCACGAACTAATGTACAACACGGTAGGTCCATTTAGTTGGCTTCTGTGGGAAAACTTGCTTCCAATCATCCCATTCAAATCCGATTTTCTGTCTTCTATGTACCTAATTATTCAGTCATTTGGTTACTTGTAAAGACATTTATGGTATTAGGATTGTTTCTTTCGGGAATCGCTATAAATCACGAATAAAAAAGTTGACATTCGATGAGTTGGAAATAAACACCTCAAACATTTGTTGAATTTCTTAACAGAGAACATAATTTAGCTCCGTGTTACCGCGCTCAATGTAACCGCTTAAGAGTGCCTAATAAAATGTTATTGATAGGCTTTGCACCCTCGGCGATTTTTCGTATTTGACCACTGATGTATCTGAGGATAGCTTGCATTTCGTGTGAATACTGTTAAAGCAACAACGAGGTTTATCGTTGTGTTTGGTGTAGATAGCCACTCTCTGATAAAGTTAATTGCTCTACACCGCCTCCGGCGGTTTGAGCACATTTTACTCATCCTTGTCCATCGCCCACCCTCCCATGCTCCATGTCCGCTTCACGGCTACGGCTTGAAAAAGGGATGCGGTGGTCAGACCGCGTTTTGGTTTAGGGGCATGAAGAAGTAGACGGTAATAATGACCGCAGTTAGTACATCCTGACTTCCTCTTTGGGGTTCAAGCGGTAAGACTTTTCGGTGGTTAGAAACTTTGGGGGGTATGGTTCAGAACCGAAGTCATTGGCTTGAATGCTGTGCGGCTTTCTTGGGAAACTGCTGGACCTCAGGAAGACTGAATAATACTTTTTAAAAATGCAGAAATGCGTGTGTGAAACAGCCAGAATAAACGGATTATTTTTGTTTGCCATGCCGGGCTTTTTACCCGCTTCTTTATTCGTAGTGTTGGCACTACTTTTGACTCCAGAATCGGTGTAATAATAATAATAATAATAATAATAATAATAATGTTAATGATCGTATTCATAATTTGTGTCTACAACCTCAAATAATAGGTCCAACCGACGAACTGATATGGTGTGAAATATCGCATCAGTTTGAAACACGTTTTGGTCATCTATCTCAATTTTAAACAAAGCTGATTAGGGCGTAAGCTTAGCTTAAGACACTGTTGGGTTAATTCGTAAAACCAGCACTGTTCCATGCCTAAGAAGCAAATATGACAAAAAGATAGCTCAAGTGCAAATTAGTTAATCGGTTTGCATGAAACAGTAGCACTACGAGACGTCGCACAGTTTGGGAAACCCCTATCTAAGCGTGAACAGTCACTGTTGGTAGAGATAAAACACTCACATGGACTGTGACAACCAGATAGATCTACGAATACATTTATGCTTTATTCGCTAGATAATTTCCAAGAAGCGGGTTGGTGAAACACTTATAAAAAGTTCGATAAATGACACAATACTTGGGTATCCCCGGCGGGAATTTCCAAGTGGCGAGAGGAAACGAACTGTCAAAAACGGACCGAGATGCGGCATTGGTTTTCATTGGCCTTTTGCTAAAAGTCAGAACAAATCCCTTTTTATCAGAGCCAACTTGAGTCGGTGCTTCGCGTTCACATTGCAGTGACGTCGTTATTTTAGGCAAACAGCTCACTTTATTTTGCTTTGAAGCACGAAAGACCCTGGGAAAGCTTCACCAAATCCTTCTGGTTGCATAGGTTCGATGTTCGTGACATTACCTAGAGAAAAAACTTAATTTGGACTGCTGCGTGTCTGACTTTTCAAAGCAATACCGTCCAAAACATGGGGCACGAACATGACATCAGTACCGCCTAAATGTAAAAGTTAATCTTGAAACAACTGAGTATCTGCCTATCCGTCCACAAATAATACACGTAAATTTCCCCGTGTATTCGCTTCTCTGGCCTCATGCCTATGTGTCAAGGTCACAGGCAGGCAATAACTTTGTATGACTGATCAATAAAATTTGTATAGCTCATGCTGTCAAAGATGAACGGAAGAGAAAACATTTCGTTGTGAACGTTCAATTTCAAAGCTGTCGGAGAAGTGTACTGTGCACAACATTCAGGGACGGAAGTGGTGAATGTTAGCCCGGCAATTCAACATTCTTTCACAGTTTCCCCTCAAGATAGTCGATTCACCCAAGACTTTCGAACTGCGATCGCGCAAAAATTACTCGTCAGGTGAGTTTATCCTGTTGTCGGACGAGTAATAGTATAGCCTTCAAAAAGAATAACAGCCTCCTCTAATCAGTCACATGATTTTCATCCGTACGGCAAAAAAATAATAATCTCTTTACTTCATTTTATCAAATAAGAACCGTACAATATTTCAAGAAGTGGGTCATGACTAGTTAGACACTGATAAAGAAGGAAAGTGACTCGTATTGGCAAGCCAGATCATTTATCTGAGCGGACTAGACAAGTAGATTACAGTGTGTGCCGAATCATTTGCACCAATGAGTGCATAAGTGAGCAATTTTTCTCCGCAGATTTCTATGTACAGTAACACCATAAGTGCCCGCAATATAACTACCAAAATTTCCTTTCTGTTCGCCTTGTTATCCCTTGAAGCATGACTCTGTCTACTGAAGTGAAAATAGTTAAACGTGAACATTGAGCATCTGTAAAAATTTTGATTATTTGAGTTTATTTTGAATACACATTTACTAGTATTCTGTTCTGGTGCACTTAATTGGTAATGAAAATCCGAACGTTGTGTCAAGTCAATGTTCCAGCCGATATTACGACGAGGATTGCTGCGGCTTCAAAGAGTAGTATCGATGGTGTCGGTTGCCTCGGTCGACCAAAAGCCACTGGTAGACGAGGAGGGGTTAGGAGCGGGCAGATTGACGAGAAGACCGGGAACAAAACGAGAAGAAGAAGAGACGAAAGGAGAGGAGAATGAAGAAAAAGAAGAGGGGCTGAAGAAGTCGAAGGGAAGAAGAATTATGAGAAAGGAAGAAAATGAAAGGAAACAAGGCAAAGGGAAAGTCAAGAACAGAAGCAAAAGGCCAAAAATGATAAGGGGAAAAGGAGAAAAGGAAAAGGAAGAAGTAGAGAAGAAAGGAAGACATAGAAAAAGAAGATGAGAGGAAAATTGAACTGGTCACCTTCATAGATACCCACGAAAGACGATAAACTAATCTTGTTGAGGCAATGATCAACCATAGCAAAACTCAAACAAGCATCGACATGGCCGAAATCAACAGATTTCGAACAAGAAACCATCGATAATCGGGACAACAAGGCCAACACAGCAAGAATGATGAGTAGAAGAACAAGCCCGGGGCCGATACGCACATAAGTAAAATGGAACTGAAATGTGTAAGCGATACTAGGATTGATGTGCAAACAATTCATTTTTACAATCGTGCATGATATTCCGTCTTAATTTACCAGCCTCGGTTAGTATGGCAATTTCCCTGGCTCAGCCCTGACGTAACTATACAATTACCTTCGAAGAAGAATAAAACTCAATTAGTTTTTCTGTGGAGGAAACATAAAATATCCAGTAACTGTCACTGGGACATGTGGTAGGCTTAAGGACAAGAAAAGGTAACTTTTTTGTGGGTAGGGGCCTTTTAGTACAAATGACTTTAGTCAACAAGAATTAAAAAATATCTGGAATGAATCTATCTGACCCGCAAATCTTCCATTGCCTGTTGACATCTGTTTGGCAAAGCCCGCAGAATGATGACGTATAAGTCCATCGGGTTTAATATTCCTTTAAAACTTGTTTTCTCGACCAACGAACAGTAGTGCGTGTAGCTTTGGGAAAAATTCGGGATTTAAGGGTTCAAGTCAGAAGAAGAAACAAAAAATCGTATCTCTCACAACACTCGAGACTGCTCATAAAATCGCTTCCGTAAACAATAAAACGGAAGCAGTAGTAAGAAATACCTTCACAGAATCCTGCACTAAGCCCTTTCCGCGATGCGCAATCACAGTTTCAGGTCATAACCACTAAGCTAACCTCGCTGATTACTTCCCAGTGGATAGTCGCTGGTCCAATTCCCTCTCACAGCGTGACTTTTGGATGTGAAAATTCCAAGTTGATATACCACCATTCGCTTCAATGTTTCTCAAAATTCTGCCAACAGTACAAGACAGCATACTTTGTTACAAAGTATAGTGGGAAAAACGTACCATCTTTCTTTTGTGTCCGGTTTGCATCGCAGCCTGTTGCGCGTTCTCAGTGCATACCGTATTCCTAGCACTATTCTGACTTACATCAGCTAGCTTCGTGGTTTATTTCGGCAGCATGGATTCTTGTAACTGGCAGCCACTAAATATTCATTCCAGCGTACATCATGTTGCAGATCATCCAGAAGGCTTCGAAATTTGGTGTCTCACACGCAAAGAAAAGTATTCAAAAAGAAAAAGTGCTCATTTCCCGATAATTACTGGAAAAGAGGCCTATTCCTTGGTCGCAAGCTTAGCTTCCCGGAAAACCCCCATGTCTTTACTAAAAGATTCATTGAAGGAGGTGATTCTGAGTTATTTCTGTGCCTTCTGAGGTGGCCGAAAGAGCTACGTTCCACTTTCTCGTGTAGAAAACCAACCAATCAACTCGAGAGTACATTTTACGGTTACAAACACAGGCTTCCAACAGTAATTTTGGCGACCAGTTAGATGAGCAAATAAGTGATATGCAAATTGCTAGAATTAATTGCTCCAAATTGCAACAGTGACTACTGTTCTTTCACGTGTGTACCCCCTAGCCTGTCAAATCATTTTGTGAGAAGTACCAAGACGTGCACCACACCCTCATCAATAAAATATAAGTGCTGCTAAAAGCTGGAAAGTTTCAGTCAGTTCCCACTCAACAGATACCACCAGCTAAGCGCTCTGTCCAAAATACCAAATCCACTCAAAATTCTCAGTGCAGTGCTGAACAGTCCAGACAGTGGAAAGCATGTAAGTCCTGCTGCCAAAGGCATTCCAGATTAGCTTACCGATTTCTTAATGCTATGTGTTATAAACGTGATAAAACTGGATATATCCAGTCTGTATGTATGAGCAAAAAAAACCTGTTTAGTAAGATGTTCTGTTGACAATGTGTGTATATTCTCCGATTTTCCGTCCCTAAAACTAACTAGTTCTAGTACTCACCCCTATTGTTACGTTACCCTTGTACTTTTGGTGAATGACTGTGTATGACATTCTTTCATAAGGGACATAGTGAGTGTTGACTCGTTTGTTTTTACAACTTTCCAACTTTGTGATCCCGTTGTACGACTTTATCCTACTGCTATTTCGGACATCAACTACCCGTAGTGGGGTGGTGTCAGCCAAGTCTTACTGACGATCATCCAAGTACTTTCATGTGCCTAGTTCTTGTGACTGACTCTAGCGTCTCCATCGCTGGTGTAAATTCCATGGAGTACGTGCGTGTCCCGACATCATTTTTGCTCAAATCCCACCAGATGTTCTTTCTGAACCTCACAATTTATTGTTCATAAGTTTTTGGTGGTATCAAAACTACACCCGTGAAACTTGAAGTAACAGGGTCCCCTATCATTATCGGATTACGTGAGCCTGTAAGGAAAGCGTTGGACTGTTTGACCTCTAAAGGGATAATCACACCACTGAGTTCTTCTGCTTGGGCTACTTCAACTGTTACCCCTTTGAAAAAGGATGGATATACTCTTAGAAGTTGTGGCGACTACCGTATTACGTAAAATAAACATCTGAAACAGTCAACTTGTCCCATTATCGAGCCAGGTGACATTCCCCATCAGTTTCATAGTTTGAAGTTCTCGAAACTTGATTTGAAAGATGATTTTTCGGAAATTCCACTTGATGAACAATCCCCGGAACTGATAACCGTTGAAACTCCTTTTTGGGTTGTTCCAGTACAGTTTTCGGGCCGTTTGGTTTTATTGTTGTGCCTGTAATATTTCAAAACACAATTTTCTGATTACAGCTAAGCAAGATGACATTGTCATACTTGCTCTTACTGAAGAACTACATGACGAAAGTTTACTTTCTTCACTTGACAGATTACATAGATATAACGTTGCTACCAATCCCTACAACAGAGTACACTTCACTCTGCCTACTCCTGTTTAATTTGTTTGGTAGATGCACATGGTTTTCTCCCAGATCCCAAGTGTTTTGCACCTTTATCTAATGCTGCTTCGAAATGTTTGGCCTAGTTACATCCACTTCTGGGTACCTTCCAGTACTAATCCGGATTTAGTCCCAATTTCTCAACCGAAGCTGCCGCATTGCCTGACCTTGTCAATCTTTCTTATTCTCCCTCTTTTTATTTACTTCGTTCCATCATATGATAACAGTACTATATTTCAGTAAGGGGGTTATGGCCAATTAAAGGCTGTTAGTTGGGGAGTGACCGGCTGCGACACGGAGATTCGAGCCCGAGACTGAAAAGTCCAAAGCCCACTGTGATGGCCTTTTGACCACCGCCGGCTAACAGACACTCAGTGGGTCATTAGTGCACGAACAGAGCTCAGATAGCCTACTTCGTCTTCTGTCAACAGATGCTACTGTTTGTTCATTCTCGCCACGTTTACTTTCCAAAGTTATTACACGTGCATCGCCTAAGGGTATTGGAGCAGTTTCAGAACAGGACGGTCGACCAGTTTTGTGTATTTTCCGACGTCTCTGTTATGCCGAACTCTGAAATTCCCATACCGAAAGTGAAGCCTTGGCTGTATTTTCGGCAGTTACTCGTAGCCACAAATATTTGCTCAGTACTCATTTCACTATTGTAACAGACCATGAAGCCTTAAAGTTCATAAACATTCCGCACCGTTCTCCAGCAAAGTCTTCAGCAGCTATACTTCGGCGGCGGAATGCCGCGTTGGCTGCGTATTCACATGTTATTAGGCATAGGAAAGCGTAATTTATTCAGCTTGCGGATCACTTATCTCGTTGCACTCAGCCGGAAGGGGCTGCTCCTTCTGCCTAGCCTCTCACATAGTCAGTACCGGTTAGTCCGCCGGACCTAGTTCGTAACACAAAGAAATACTACCGTGCAAACACCGATTGTGTTCGACGAGGATGGTGAGCCGCTATTCAACACAAGTTTCCGGAGTTATACAAAGTCGCGAGGAAATTCTTTTTTACATGAGACGGTATTCTATGTTTTAATGACAGAGTTATTTTGCCTCCAATGCTACGCCCAGCAGTCTTGGGGGACTGGCATTGCAGAAACTTGGGTATCAAAAAGACAAAGTCTCTTGCTGCATCTATCTGTCAGTGGCCGGAGTAGAACGGCTTTGTATTGCTCGATCATGTGGTAATTGCTTGCATAAAGTTCATTCAAAATTACCCATGGCCAGTGTCGTCAGAGCTCTGGTAGCCCATTCACACCGATAATTGTGGTCCCTACTTGGGCATATATAGTGCGCTGGTCATTAAGGATTCATTCTCCAGTCGATTGAAGGTCTTTTTCACCACCACTCCAAACAATGAGTTTAAAATTACGGCCCTCTGTGAGACTTTCAGTCAAGAAGGTGTTCCACATGCAGCCGTTACCGGTAATGGAAGTCGTTTTCCAGCCAAAAAGATAACCTATTGGTTGAAGTCATTGGGTTGTCGGCATGTGTTAACTCCACCCAGGTACCCGCAGTCAAAAACAGCAGCGGAGAATTTCGTTCGGAAGTTAAGGAGTGCAGTAACCTCGGCGTGCTCCGTTACATTCTATGAGCTGAACAGAATTGTTGGCATTTTCTTAATGCAGTACCGAAATGCCGTTCATTCGACTACAGTCAAGAGTTTGAAGGACAAACTTATTTAGTTTGGAATCTTCTGAAGCGGTTTATTATTGGGGGAACGAGCTGATACCTCCGAAGGGTGTTGTGATCGGTCAGACGGGGCGACTACTTGTTCATATTCTTGACTTAGACAGTGGTTCTGTACACAGCCGACATTTAGGTCAAATTACTTTTAATATGGTCGTTTAAGAATATATTTCTGATTTTGCTAATTATGATGTTTTTCATTCTGTTTCAAAAAAAGAATGACTGCAACGAGGAAACAGAAAATGTTCGAAGGTTCCAAAGAATGCTCAACAAAGTACCTCCAAACTGCAGAAGTTCCGAACTTCATCCAAGCTGGGATGGATGTGGTGGTTGCAAATAAACTGTGAACTAGTTTTTTATTCGTAATACAGATTTTTTGTACTTACACGTTTCTACTGACCGCAGTTCGAATTACACTCCGGGGTCTCAGCACAAGAAAGTGACAAAAGCACGCTTGAAGAAACTTCTTATGGTCTTCCACTTGAGGCCTGATTTTTATGCTCATTCTGTCCTGTCTTCACTGGTGCATTGTTATCGATCCGCTTCTCAGATTCAGTCCTTGGCCCTATGTACCCAATGGAGCAAGTGGAAAGTGGTCGGGGCAGCTCGCCCCATCTTAGGTGGGCGATAGCTACCCAGTGAAGTGCGATAACTTCACCCACTGTCGAAGGAAATCCGTAGGTATGCCTCTCCCATGTCCATCTTGTGGACTTTTTGATCGACAAACTGTGTTTCTCCGAGTTTATTCGCTGGAGTGTCATCTTCAGAGGCTTAGTGGTTAGAATCAGATGTTGCTCATCAACTGGTTCAGAGACTGGACCTCGTTTGGTCTCTATTTATCAACCTGTCATATATGATTGTATCTCAGACTTAAGGGAGTCGTCCTATATAGCTTTTTGGATCACAGAGGCATGCAAGCCATTACATCACGCCAAGGTACAGTCTCCTCACGGTATTTTTAGTTAAATACCTTGCTCCAACTGCATTTGGTCTTAAGGTGACAGTGTGCCATTCCTAAAAGCTTGATTTCCTTCGTAAATGTTCCCGACAACCCCCTTCAGTTTGCCTGGTAGCCAAACGGATTCGTTGAGGATTCCGTCCAATACGAACTGCCTTGATAGTTGACGTGAATTTCACGTGTACGACGGGTAGATTCTAGCTTCCATTTCACGTGACACTTGACCTTAAGCTCAAACTCATTCATTAACTTCACATGAAACATACACACACAGATACACCGAAAATGACGCACATGAAGGCCATTGACATGGTCGTCAGTTTAACACTTTGCTTTACGAACCAGCCTATGTTGATGAGATTCCTTCAGTACTTAGGTTGGATAACCACGTGAAGTCTGAGAAGTTTATGTATATAACAGAACGTTAAGCTTTCAAGTTCCATTTTACCAGTGCTGCCGTCGATCTGAAGAGAGCTATCACCTCTGTCCAAATTTGGTGGGTCCATTTAAGTCACAGACCCAAAATTACTTCGACTGCTCATTTTCCAACAGTTCATTCTACTACCAATCTGACTATTTCCCCGTGCAGCCAAAAGATAGTCTGCAAGTCATTCACTATTTCTTCGTAAACTAACATATATGACGTACAATCTCGTAAGCCGGCTTCCTGTCTCCTTTCTGCTTTAGCAGTTGCACGTGGCCTTTTATGGACCCTGAAAGGGATAAAACAACCGTGTATTATTTCATTCCGTCTGGGATTCAGGAAGCAGATTTTTCGCCTGAATGCCATCGTTTTTCTCGGTACAATGTGTATTCAACCAAGTATGTATCCGGTATCTAATCTTCCACAGGAGATTTCCTCCACGAATTACCCTTGGAGGCTGTGGACAACTCCGAAGCCCTCAAACAGATTTACTACTATTACGAAGAGTTTGCAGTTGGATATTCCACTTTTAGATCTGGTTCCTGTTTCACCTCACCCATCCTTCTTCACGGAATATTGAATCTCGTAGCCACAGAGAACAATCTTGATTGATTACAAGGAAATACCGAGGTACCGGAAGCTTTCATTCTTCTCTCAACTTGCTTTGGGCATTCGTTAGTAAACTTGTGATCAATATTCAAAACCCTTCCGCATCCTATCGATGATATCATACTCTTCTCCTCAGAATTTCATGTGCTCCGAATTGAAAACGTAACGTATTTAGGCTCTATTGATCCCAGGCCCTCCAGAGAGTGAGAAGTAGTCTATTTCTTTGTGGTGAATATTTGTTGAGTCAGCATTGGACAAGCAAGTACCTTTTAATACGTACCAGATTTTCTAACCGATACGTATTAATTTCACTAATTTTTCCGTTCCTTCTTTCCTTTGGTTTGTGTAAACTGCACCTCTTGAATGATGGCAAGTTTATTCCAATCAAAGTTTTAATGATTTTTTCGCACGCTGAACAACTTCAATAGTAAACGCGACTAAACATGTCTACTTTGTGATGGGCTATATACCGATCTTCCATCCGTTTCCAGCACAGACACAAGAAAAACGATTTTAATTTTTCCAGGTACGAGATTGTGCCGACTGGGACAGGTTTTACCTCGAAACCAAACCTACGAAGTAAGGAGTAATGGTGAACAAAGCTGATTTATGTCAGACTTCGTAGACCAATTGGAGGTCAAATTTTCGAGATATAAACGATTTACCATTTGAGCTACACACAAATAGATAACAAACAATGTTCATTGCAAACTCTGAACGCGAGTTATGAATTAAACTAGAAACTACCCTAAAATGAGAAGTTTAGCATAACATTCTCGTTCAAATACGGAAAGGATCATTCAAAATAAAACTTCCATCTGTCAACACAATAAGAACCGGTTCAGGGTCACTGTGTGAGTAACAGTGTTTTACTCCAAAGATACATCTGGCTTCCACAAAAAATCATACTGCCAACAGCATTTTTATCAGGCACTGCTCCAGAAAGGGTACGAGAATTAAATACGGATATGAACAGATGAAAAAGCAATTACATTGGTATCATTCTCGTACACCAAAAAAAACAAAATGGATTCACCTATGGTTCTACTGCAAATCCTGACCAGATGCTTGTGGTTACATAGTTGAGAATAGTATAAACAGATGGAAATGAATGAGAATCTGTTGTTGTGTCATTTTCCTCTCGAATGATCTGCGTAATTTGGAAAGCAGCTACAATCCTTGGTCGAACAAACTCATTCACCCTTGAGAACGAAGCAACTCTCAAATAATGCTGGACTCTAGGGGAAAGCTATGGTTACGAAATAAAAAAGTGAACCTCTTCCTAGAATGAAAAAATATATCGAAGGATTCGCATTGAAGGACATGGGCTGAGTACGTACATCGAGACACATACAGTACCCGAATCTAGCATTCAATTCTGCCTTTACCATTCTTCAAGTACCAAATGGATTGGTCTATCTGTTTATCAAAAGTATCCTACCGATCAGCATCACAGTGCGTGCGGAAGCGCGCACCAGCTATCTTAACGTCGAGACCACAGCAACAACAAAACCGGAAATCAGTGTCGAATGGATCTCGAGAAAACATTCCTAAAGGCCGTTTTTGACCTCACTCGTACGGTTAACAGAAACTTACAGTAGATCGGGCGTTTTTGTAACAAACTTCGGCGTTCACCGCCAAAACTTGCGAAAGTGATACCTGTTGAAATGTAGAACAAACAAACTTTCAGTCTCCAAGAAAGCTGTGAATAGTTACCAATAATTGTGAACAATCAGAATATTGTGAACCTCAAAACACTGAATTGCTTTCATATAAGCAGCGATTTTATCAAAAGGTCGTGTAGGATAAGCCTAGCTAATTGCATCTCATCAACTTGATTCGATGTAGTGAAGTGATCGAATTATTGATAATCATGTACTTATTGCTCCATTTTCACACTGTTTTTGTTGGAATCGAAGATTTCATTTATTACTTCAACCTTATTTGAATCACAAGGAGTGTGTATGAATGAAGAGTACATTTTTTGGGTAGCAAAGTGATTCTTTAAAGGTTATTTTGTCGATTATTTCGGGAGCAACAGCCGCCAAACACGTAGTGTGATTCCGGAGGAGTTTTCCTGTCATACGTTCCACTGTGCACATTTGTTCGCAAATTTCAGCCCTTTGCTAAAAACTAAAAGGGAGTGTAGCTCAAAACATTTTTTTATAAATTCAGAGTATATTCCCGCTGATACGTAGTCAAAACTACTTGTAGATAACGGGTGTGCCGAATTGACTTTGTAAGCAAGGAAATCAAAAGCTTCGAAAATAGAATTTATCTTATCCGCAAGTTTGTCGAGCAAAATTTCCGTTAAGGGGCAATTTTAAACAATAAAACATTTCGGACAAACTGCTCAGTTTGCCATTTTCTTGTTCAGTTTCCCAGTAGATCTATGTTGAAGTCATGTGCTTTTTCCATTTTTTCTGGGTTTATTCGCTTAAGTTTATTTTCGTTCTGAATGACTATTGACTAACGACTAAAGGTCATGTTCAGAAAAAAAATAATTATGCCTCGTTTACCAGAATTTGAAACAGAAATATGTTGGAAGCATTTTCTCCAAGATGCTCCCCTCAGACCACCAGCAGCTATTCTGAACTGCAACTGGCTTACCGAACGCAATGATTTGAGGACCACCGTAAATCAAATACATCATGCTCCAAAACACTGGTGTTTTTCGAAAGACATGAGTGCAAACCCTAAATATTTAGTGGCTCTCAAGAACATCACAGCTGTACGCACGTGATGGTGAGCAACCTCACTCTGCTCGCAAGTTGTTCCGATATTTGGGCCATTAGGCAAAACATGGTTCTTCACTCCGATCCCCAGGGTCATGGATACCGTTTCTCTCAGATAGTCGCATAGACCTTCATGGCTGTGGGATGTGTCCTTTTGATTGTTGTCTTCCGGAAGTAGAGCACAAGATATTGCACACGTTAACGGCGAATTCTGTTTTCGTGTGACTATTGATATCAGTTTTTCGCAGCCTGCTGTTTCAAGCTCAGCATCTTCAACGTTTTAGTTCTATCAACAATAACTCACCAGTTGATGGGAATCAAACAGATTGTTTCTCTTCTCCTTTTGTCGCTCGTCTTTATGTGACTTCTTCGATGTTCACACAAATGATACTGGCTTAACTTTGCCAGAACACTTCGGAAAACTTTATGCCGAATTACATCTGATGATAATCTAGTGATAGAATCCAATGGATAATTTAACAAACGAATTCCCAAAATTTTCGTAGGCATTTCAGTCTTACATAAATAATACATGAAACATATGTGAACTAAAATCCGGAACTTTTCTATTCGACTATGACGGTTTCTGATTAACTATGTTCCAAGGGCTACTTAAAATATTGAAACTACTTCCTGGCGATAAGTCGTAATATTTATGGCTGTAATTCGATTGGATTTTACAGATCTCTGAAAAATCCCACTTTGTTATATTTAAAAAAATGCAGATAACGAACAAGCCCTTTTTCGTTGACATCTTTCTCGTGCCTAATACTGTTAGTTTTATAGGTTAGAAGTGTATAAATTATGAATAATATCTGTGTGTTGAAGTGTGATCGGATAGTCATCGAAATTGGTGTCGCATAGTTGGGAAAGAGAGGAGGGGGATATGTTGTTGTTGCGTGGTTGAGGAAAAGACAAAACGAAACAGTGAGCATGGTTTTCGGGACGAGACTGCACCTTGGCCTGGTGTGATGGTTTGCGTGCCTCCATGACCCAAAAAGCTATGCAGGACGACTTCCCTAAGCTGGAAGTGCAATCATGTCTGACAGGTCGATGAGTAGAGGCCAGACGAAGTCCAGTCTCGGAACCAGCTGATGGGCAACATCTGGTTCTGAAGACTATTCTCCTGGAGAGGACAGTCCAGCGAATAAACACTGAGAGAAACGGTTTACTGGTCTAAAAACCTCCACCAGTTGGACGTAGGAGTGGAGTACCCGCGGTTTCCCTAGACGGTGGGAGAAGTCATCGCACTTCATTGGGCAGCTATCACCCGCCTACTCTGGGCAGCCCCCAGCCCAAACGATGCCGCCCCGCCCACTTTCCACTTTCTCCATTGGGTTCATGGGGCTAAGGACTGGATCCGAATACAAGACAAAACGCAAGCGGTAATCAGGTCTCACGTAACAGACCGGGAGAAGTTCCTTCTCGGGTTCTTCGGTCACCTTCCCGTGCTTGGTTAATGCCCCACTGCCTTATGTGTGAGACTTTTGAGTTAAAGGCTCCGGTTGGAATTCCCAAAGAAAACCCCCTTCTGCAGTGTGGGCAGCAGCGAAGTATGATGTGCCCGGAAATCTCCAGCGGTCAATCGGGAAACACTCCGTATCTCTCTCCTCTTCATCCTTTACGTTCTAATTCTAAATGCGTACGAGTAGTCACAATGAGCCGTAACTGTGAACTTGCAGCTCTTGGTAAGGGTAGCAAATTAAAGACAGGGGAAGAAAAAGCATCCATTCTCCGACCTAAACTTCCTCTTCACTTAGCTGCTTTCAACGTCCGCACACTTTGCTAAGCTGCGCAACAGGCTGCCCTAGCTAGGACTTGTGAAACCTTTAACATAGAAGTGGGTTGTGTCTCCGAAGCAAGCATAAAAGACCCAACTTCAGTGTTAATACTTCGCTCCCCTGATGCAAGCTCGGCTTTTCGT
This sequence comes from Fasciola hepatica, assembly GCA_948099385.1. Taxonomy (NCBI): domain Eukaryota; kingdom Metazoa; phylum Platyhelminthes; class Trematoda; order Plagiorchiida; family Fasciolidae; genus Fasciola; species Fasciola hepatica. The sequence continues at coordinate 1,065,975 of CANUEZ040000027.1, forward strand.
TTCACTCTTCGTGTGTCGGGTGATTCGGTGCCTAGTGTTCGTGATTAGGCTGGCGTTGGCATCGCTCTGAGCGTGAAGGCTGAGAGTGCACTGCTTGACTGGATCCCGGTCAGCAGCCGTCTGTGTACAGTTCGGTTGAATGGTTCTGTCCATGTCAACTGCACTAAACTGAAGCGCCAATGCCTGTTTGTCGTTTCTGTGTATGCCCCAAGTGACTGTAACTCTCCTGAGGCTTATAACGAATTCTACCGGGATTTGTCTCAACCGCTCCGCAGCGTGCGCTCTACGGACATCATGGTTGTTGTTGGGGACTTCAATGCTCAAGTCGTAAGCTTGGACGAGACGGAGAGGAATATGGGAGGCTGATATTGCGGTCCAACCGATAGAACTGATAAAGATGATCGACTCATTCAACTGTGTTCCGAACATGGACCTTTTCTAGCTAGTACAAATTTCTCGCACAAAAAGCGACACTGGCTAACCTGGCGTCCTGCTGTGTCTTCACAGCGTTGGATTCAGACCGACCATATTGCTGTCAATTACCACTGAGGCGGATCAGTTCAAGACTGCCAATCATTTTGGTTCACGGCTGTAGACACTGATCACGCCCTTATCCGTGCGCGCTTCAGCTTGCGCCTCGTTGGTGGCCGAAACAATGCCAAAGCGAACCGTCCTCTGCAGCTGCTACTGGACGATAACCGACAACCTGCTTTCGGAACAGAATTGTCCGCCAAGTTATCGATGCAGTCAAATGCCCGGGATCTAGAAGAGCGATGGACAGAGATCAAACAGGCTCTACATGCGGCTGCTGAGGCTAAACAAGGTCCAAAAACTGGACGCACACAGAAACGATGGATACCTGCATCCTCAATAGTACTGCTAGACTTGCGTAGAATGATTCCTCCGGATTCCATATACGATGAGTCAAGGATATGCCCTAAACGCCAACTGATTCGGAGCCTGAGAAATGACCGTGAGCAGTGCTGGATCGCCAAGTGTAGGGAGATGGAGAAAGCTGCAGCGATTAGAAACAGCTGCAACCTTTTGCTTCTGATTAGACAAACCGGTCCACGTAAACCAGGCATTAGCGAATTGATCAAAGAAGCGAATGGCTCACTGATTCAAATTGAGAAGCGTCGTCTAATTCGATGGACGGAGTATTTCGAAAATCAATTTAACTGGTCTTTATCCTCTTCAGGTTTGCTCACTTGCGCAATGGGTACAGCTCTGGTTGTAGATACCAGTCCTCCGACAGAAAAGGAGGTTCTTCGTGAGATAAGCAATCTTAAACGAAATAAGGCTTTTGGACCGGATGGGTTGCCTCCGTCTATTTTCAAAGACGGTGGCCTAGCACGTTTACTGGAGTTGACAAAACCCCTCGGTTTGATACGGGAGAAGGGACTAGTTCCAAAGAGTTGGTGCGAATCGGTGATCGTACCGATATATAGGAAAGGCGACAGGTCCTTCTGTAAAAACCACAGGGGAATAAGTCTTTTTAGCGTCACATCCAAACTGCTAGCTGGTATTATTATCCACTGCACATTTAACTCTCGCGAACAGTGATCGCGCGAGAATCAAACTGAGTTTGGACTTGGTCGAGGTTGTATTGATCACATCTTCACTCTTCGACAAATTTTAGAACATACACACCTTCAATAGGCCCACTATCTCCGTTTTTCTGGATCTTGAAGCGGCTTTCGACTCAGTTGACCGCACTGTTCTCTGGCGCTGCCTCTTGCTGGAGAGTGTACCAGAGAAATTAATTTCCACCATAAAATCCCTTTACATAAATAGCCGAAGCCGAGTTCGGGCTCACGGTGATCTTTTACCCGAGTTCACCACGAGAAGTGGTCTACGTCATGGTTGCCCCTCTCTCCCTTTCTGTGTAACGGTGATTGAAATAGTTCTAGAGGCCACACTTTTGTCAGGTTAGGATAGAGGCATTGGGTTTTTCCCGAATGGGAAGGTATCAGATCTTGAGTATGCGGACGGTATAGTTCATCTAAGTGAAGATCCAGGTAAGTTGCAAGCTTTTCTAGACAGCTTAACAGGTTGCTTAGCGATGTTCGGTATGGGTTTTGCTTCCTTCGAAATGTGAGATGCTCTTGCAGGACTGGGTTGATCTAACACCAAACCTTTCTGTGTCTGGGGAGACTATAAACGTAGTGGACAAGTTCTGTTATCTGGGGATTTTGCAGCTTACCCAGAGGTCGGATATCGGATGAAGGGTCTCTGTGTATAGAGAAGGCTCGCTTGGCATTTGCCAACCTGAGTCATCTGTGGCGTCGATATGACATCCGTTAACCTATCAAGGGTCGAGTGTGCGATGCAGTGGTGAGGCCCGTGCTTCTGTATGGTTCAAAGACATGATCACTGCGGGTGGAGGACATACAAAGATTGTCAGTATTTGAACACCGATATCTCCGTAGTATTGCTCGAATCTGGTGGAAACACCGTGTGAGCAATGCAGAGGTTCGGCGGAAAGTCTTAGGTTCAAGGACCAAATCATTAGATGAGCCACTTAAGCTGACCAGGCTAAGATGGTTGGGACATGTGTTACGCATGACAGGATCCCTCAGCGTGCTGTTTGCTGAGACGGGTACTATTTGGGAGATGAGTAAGGGTGGTCAGTCCATGACTTAAAAGGAAGGTAGGAAAGCCTAACTAGTTGACTTGGCCATGTAGGGCGTATTAGAATCCTGGGTGGGGTCCAAGAGACCCCCCACTCAGTGGTTAGATAAGCTGGGGGATATAGCTAGATTCCGCTATCAGTGGCGCTCTAGCATCCAAAAACCTTCTCCATCTACTTAATTCCACCATTAAATGTTTTTCCTTATTACCTTCATACTCTTTTCTCCCTCATTATTTCCTTTTGAGATTACCGCTAGGAGATAGCAACCAAAGCCATCGCACTCAGTGAACGGTTAATGGCCGTCTGAACTGGGAAGAACTGGTTTCGGGGATTATCCACCTCCGGTTTCAACCAAAGGGTCAGCTTTTGGGTCACACTGAATTCCAGGGTCGGTCTCGGATAGCGGCCAGGGCAACCTGAGTCTTTCAACGACACATTTTTGAGAACAAAGTGATGAACTGAGTAATCTGATCGCTACAGCGTCTGTCGTTTCCAGATGTTGTTCTCGAGCCAATTTCGGTTTGTCCGTAGGGACTCTGTAGACTATTTTGAACGAGTCGTCGTTTACGTGATGTCCAGTGCCCGCAAAGCACGCTACAGTTGTACTTGTAATGGATTCTCTGTTTCCCGTCATCAGCCAAGTTGGTTTGTGCTCTTTGATCCTTTGTGATAGTCTTCATGTCGTTCTACCTATATAGCTCGCCGAACATGAGCAAATAAACGAATAGGTTAGCATAGATGGGGTGAGGACAGGTAACTTGTCTTTCAAGTTCGTTAATATCGCTGATCGACTGATGAAGCGAGCACGTAGTGGGGCAGCGGGAAAGTTGTAAGCGATTGCCTTTTCCAAGTGTCTTATTAGTAACTTGCTTTTGTTATCTCCTTTGAAAGAGAGTTTAATGTATAACTATTTCTCATCAACGGTAGCTAACGCATGTCTCGCTTCACTCAGAAGACCAAAGTAGTGACCGTTGATGAGAAATAGTTATACACTCAACTCTCTTTCAAAGGAGATAACAAAAGCGAGTTACTAATAAGACACTTGGAAAAGGCAATCGCTTACAACTTTCCCGCTGCCCCACTACGTGCTCGCTTCATCAGTCGATCAGCGATATTAACGAACTTGAAAGACAAGTTACCTGTCCTCACCCCATCTATGCTAACCTATTCGTTTATTTGCTCATGTTCGGCGAGCTATATAGGTAGAACGACATGAAGACTATCACAAAGGATCAAAGAACACAAACCAACTTGGCTGATGACGGGAAACAGAGAATCCATTACAAGTACAACTGTAGCGTGCTTTGCGGGCACTGGACATCACGTAAACGACGACTCGTTCAAAATAGTCTACAGAGTCCCTACGGACAAACCGAAATTGGCTCGAGAACAACATCTGGAAACGACAGACGCTGTAGCGATCAGATTACTCAGTCCATCACTTTGTTCTCAAAAATGTGTCGTTGAAAGACTCAGGTTGCCCTGGCCGCTATCCGAGACCGACCCTGGAATTCAGTGTGACCCAAAAGCTGACCCTTTGGTTGAAACCGGAGGTGGATAATCCCCGAAACCCATGTTCACTGTTTCACTGGTCTTTGTCCCAACCACGCAACAACAAGATTTCCCCTCCTATCTTTTCTAACTACGCAACACCAACTTTGATGGCTACCCAGACACACTTTAACGCACAGACATTGTTCATAATTTATGCACTTCTAACCTATAAAAGTAAATGTATTAGCCACGAGGGTGATTTTACAAGTCAATGCAAATTATTTACCATTCACTCAATGGATTTTTGTTTGGAAAACACCGAGTACATATTCCATACCTGTTGGCCTCGCGGTTGTTCCACTCAAGGTTTATGCAACTCTCTTCTTCGTCCATTTTGTCTTCCTCAATGCTGGCATAGTTACACTTATTATGAAACCACGTACTGCACTATAAGGCAGCGTGGATCCTGAGTGATGCTTCTCTGACCGTGGCCCTTAACCCAAGGCATCACTACATATAAACATTCTCGTTGACCTGAGTGCTTGAACTTCAAGTGTCTCTAAAAGTGATTTCAGCCTGGTCGGACTTTTGTGCATTTCCTATGCAATATATATGACGGATTATATAAAACCGAATCTTGGCCCACCTTTCGGTTTCTTGCGGATTGTAAATCGTCCATTTCAAAAGACTACTTTGCATTCACTGCAGGTGGAAAATCTAGGGAAAATTTACTCAAATAATGACAAGGCAACTGGTCTTGAATTAGGTTGGTACTTTTTCTGTTGGTCTTACCTAAACAAAGCCTATCAGTGGTGTAATTCTTCGTTGTGTCAAAAACAAGCAGATTTCAAAATTACCTAGAAAGTGTTTCTCGGTTATGACTACGAATGCCCCACTCCACTCTCATTTGAACTCTGACGACCATAAAACCACTGAGATTTTTTAATAGTTTGTTTGAAGAATTACAGTATCCCAAATCCATTCCTCAAACATGATATCGAACAGATTAAAGAAGATCAATACTTCCAGTGCGATGGAGTACGTCATAAGCTACTCGGAGGCAGAAAGCATGATTGACAACAATTATCTTGTGGTTTTATTTTTCATTTTTATTATTTTTTACTGCCTTTACACTATACAGTGGTAGTACGATCTTTTATGAGGGGAGTTGAGGTCGAATAAAGACTGCCAGTTGGGGAAGCGCCCGAAGGTGTCGGCGAGAGACTTCCATCCCCGGGGACCGAAGGGTAAGAAGCCCACCTTGAGGACCGTTTGACCAGCTTCGATCATGGACACTGGAGTGACCGAATGCAGCAGAGTCATGGGGACAGAATACAGTGAGCTAAAGCAAAAAGTATAGGCATACAAAACGGGTGACTGTACCCTGTAACCAAACAACTACTGAATAACCATTAATTGCATATCCTCGATGTAAGTGAGATTTTCATCCCACCAAGCTCCTAATGGCCATTACCTAGGTTTTGATGGAAGATTTGTATCAGGTGGTTCTAATCTATGTGGTTTACTTTCTAATGATCTTGTAGGTTGTTTTCTTTAGATCACACCTCTCCAAATAGTGGCATATCCATTGGATTATATATATCTGTACGTGACCGGGGCTTCACCTGTTCCCAGTTCAAAATATTCTTTGCCTGAAATCACGCCTGAAACTCTACATATACTGTGTCCCTAGATCTGTATTTTCGTACAGTTTGCTATCAGAATTGTCAATAGACAGGGCGCCCTGATAAGACGCTAGAACAGGTATCTTGTAAAACACAATACGCCTGCACAAATATACTTAGATTAGTACGATTCATACACTAATTATTCTCACACTATTACTTTATATACCATTGATAATTTATTTAAACACATGCCTTTTCGACCAGGGAATTACTTGAGGATGTATTTTTAAATAAATTGAATTCCGTTCACTACTTTATGAAAATTAATGTTAATTGTAGCTCAGGTTGGCATTGTTCTGCGACTTCTGATCAATGACCGAAGCTTTTAGGTCACAAATTAGGTCGCGACATAAACGCCAAAAGTCGAATTTTACAAGAAATGGATTTTTTCGGGTCAGGGATGGAATAAGTCTAAAATCTCTCTAATTAGTTGGATTTTAGTGATGAAACAAGTACATCTAGGAAAATAAACTCCTAATAACTTAAAACCTGTCAAATATCCATCTTCGTAGTTGTGAACTGAAATTTTATGACTAAAGCTGTAATACTTCATTCGATTTTAGATGGAGGTTTGTTAAAAAAAATTCCTATTTACTCATTCTTCCGAGTAACTTAATCTCCGTAGGGTAAATATTGACCAAGTTCGACTGTTCTAATTGATGGCAAAGCCTGATGGGCACCGTTCTCGATCCATCCGTACCTTCCTTTTCACAAACATCAACTTTCACACACACACACACACACACACACACACACACACACACACACACACACATACACAGACCACACTTTTAGACTAATAAACCGATGTTCCTGTTACAGTCGTCACTCGAACTGCGACAATCCGATGGCCTCCTTATCTTACAGTGTTTGTCTTATCACTATATCCCCAGTGAATTTTCCCCCAGGAAATCCAGTGTTGCGCACCCCGTAAGTATCCAAGATCGAGGACAGGCAACGTACTTCGTTGAGCAAAGAAAAAGTGACCCAGTCGTGTGGTTAATGTCGATAACTTGTCCAAATGTTTGCGTCTCTACCTATCTGGCATGGTCAGTTGACTCTGCAAAGTTGAACTCACAAACCGTGCCCGATCGACTTCGAGAATGTTACGATAAAATAGTCACCACAAGTGACTTCCATTGAAACTATTTCGCGGATTTCATCGGTGGAAGCCTATTTCTGAGCAATAAGTCTGCCGAATCGAATTACTTTCTTACTCTATTTATTTCAGGTTTGTTTTTTCTTCAATCCGAATTGACTGTACAGCTTGCCCGATCGGGATTTCTTCGGAGTTCATTTTGAAACCTGGGTAAGTTAAACATCCAACTACAGTGGGTTTTCGCAGGCGCACACATCCTGCACCTTTAACTGATTCCGTCGCACACGTTGATCAGTTATTACTTACAGTGCACTAGCCGAAACCCTAAAAAAACACGAATGAGTATTTGTGATTAGCTGAGTTTGGAACACGTGTTTTCCGGGGTAATGTTGCAAAGAATAGCCAATATCGAATTATTGCACGATATACCTCCGGAACGACTTCGATACCTCTCAGTATGGTATGGAACTCAGAACAGTTCGCCGCGGTTATACGAGTTTTTTTGTAAACGTAATGCGGCGAACACAGATCAGTCTTCCGGATACTTCTTTTCTCAGGCCATGACAGTACCCAGGCGAAGTTTGTGTTCCCGAGCATCACCATCAAAAGTGCAAAAGGGGCGTTTACTAGCAGATGAACAAATTCACCCAGTAACTTCCTTCCTATTTATCACCACTTATGTGGATTTTATTTCATCTTGCCCCAGGCACTCACTTATCAGGGAAGTAGGCTGGACACCGGACTGAATTCCATCCTGGTGTGAAACTCTTGGCAAAATCCATAAGTGCCAACATGTATACGACCATCATTGGCGGCTTGCATCAGTGCGGCTCGGTTTCAATACCCACTTTCTTATGGTGGTATGAGAACATTTCAAAATGCTGTTAAATTTTGTGTCAGACAAGAGCTTCTGATTACTATTATCCTTATTTTCTCACCTTTTGTTTCCACGGACTGGATTCTGTCCTTCAAAACTGCTCTATGTTTGACCGCTTTTCAAAACTTTCATCGTGCATTGCTTTTGTCGACATCATAACCACGTAAAGTATCGTTTATATAAACGTCAAACTTACGCCTCACTCCCGTTGAACTGATACCGCATATGCCATTTTCTTTCGGACTGTCCAAGCAGAACAAACTGTCAACTAGCAGCCGTATTGTTTTGGCTGTCGTCTAATTTACAGTACATCAAAAATAAGCGGTTAGGCAAGGAATCTGCCCGCCACATGGAACGCCGGATCATCCTACTGCAGGATAAATTTGCTGAATTTTCGTTAAAAACAACATGGAACATAGAGTACTGATCAAGCATCAAAAGGTTACTTGAAACAAAATGTGTGCACTCACCTATGACGGCGATCACTGGAAAACTGTTTTACCTCTCCTTGAGCCTATTACTTTTCTGTTTTAACGTCTTTTCTGTGGTAATCTTAGATCGGCTGCCAGTGCTGTCGATTTATCATTATCAGAATGGCCAAGTTAGAATCAAAAAGGTAACAATAAACTTGACGAAATCTACATTCTCAACTGATGCTTCAGTACACGTGAAAAGTTAGTATAAGGAGAGAATAGGTGTGGAAAATGTACCACCAAGAGAGTTTCCAAATCATTCCTACTTTAGATGAAGAGTAGAAGATTTTCTATACCACGGAATTTCAGGATTGACGCTGGCTACACGTAGGAGAAAACTAAATCTATCACTCTCGGGAAGTGAGAATGTCCTCCCAAAACCGCCGGATTACTCATCTAAATTGTTCCTCAAAAGATATCTCCAACTTAAGTTGGTGGATCGAAAATGTGTAGTCAGTCAAAGCATCATACTCTCTCCCTCCATATCAACGGTTAGTCAGTGGATTTCCCTAATGCAGTTGTTCACGTAATGATATGAAACAAGACTTTATAAGCGATTGGTCGCATAGGTTAGAACTTACTTTACTTTCCGTCACCAGCGGGGATAACAGCAGCCCCAGGTAATGACCAGCACTTTAGAGAAAATCTTCCAACTGGATTACAAACGTTCTCAGTAAACCAACAGCAAGAGAAACAGCCTGTTTACAAAAGATGCTCGTGGTTTTTTCATTTCCTACATCGTTCTGGCTCGTTGTGCCACTGAAAAATCCTGGAGATATGAGGAATGTCATTTGTATATTGTTCAGCCGTGTAATATTCGTCCCACTGGGAAGTGGCCGAGGAGACTGGTCCAGTGACTAACTCCAGGACAACGGTCATTGGTTACTGGATTGATAGTTGAGCATTATTGGATATTCGCTTACGGTGTTGTTCTCGTCCGACTGGCAGTACCACGATAGTTCACCTGGTAGGGCAATTGCCCAGTAGGCAGAAGGTCATCGTTTCGATTCCGGCTCTGTGTGTGAACTTCCAGATGCAAAAGCTACATGAGAATTTTCCGTTCTTTACTTGATTTGTTAGAAAACTACTTGTCAAATGAGACATTATTATAAGTTTGGGCTGTGCGCCTAAGATTTCACCACCGAATCCATCCGACTGGCTAAACACATTCACGAAAAAAATCCCCGAATTCCAATGTTTGGCTCCCTCGAAGGCCATGACTACTGTTCCTGAATACAGATGTGTTGATTAAGTTTGAGGGAAAGATCAGATACAAAATGGAGATAACCACGAAGACTACCTTTTGAAAATACCCATCTATACCCATGTTAAATTTATAATAATAATAAATGCATTTTATTTTGCGCCCCGCCAATCCTTTGTACACGAAGTTATTTTCTGTACGACGGAAAAGAATAGGCTTCTGTCGATCTATGATGAGTGGAATTCTACGTTGTTCATAAACTCTCAAGTAATGGTCTGTTGATAAGCTACCTGTTTAAGTATCGTCTCGTTTTCTTTGACATTCCGTCACATTCTGCTGATGTGAGACTATCTTCTGGAGATCATTTCTCGAAATATAGTTATATATGTACCTCACCTTCAGTGATTCTCTAAAATCAAATGGCCTTTTCATAAACAGGAGGTACAAAAGGAGGGATTAACAGATCCACATCTAATAATAACCCTCTCAAATCAGTATGACTTTTAAATGACAATTATCGTTAGCTGTTATTCAAGACGTGTTCTGTACTTTTATGGAACTTGTAAAAACGCATTGTAAAACAACGGGAAGTACTATGTGACGAACTGCTCTACTTTATCAACGAGTGTTCCCTACTTTTTTCTCGGTTCATGTTCAATACCTCAACTTTGAAAGGCCGTCACCAGGTGCAATGCCCTCCCTCTCACTCCGTCATCTGTTTTTACAGAAGCACTTATTACCACTACAGAAAGCGCCGGGAATGATCTTTCTAGACCTGACACTTTAAAAGCAGCCAAATATACAAAACAATGATCTCACCGGTCGGGCAGTCAACCACTTAGCTGTCCATTGTCCCGTAGTGGTTCAGCTAACTCCTCTCTAACCCCCACCTCCAGTACCTAGAACCTTCCTTGTTGTCACGTTTTGCTGCCAGTGATACTGTCTAAAGCATCTAAATGCTCTACAACGCAAATGGGACCTGAGGTATCAAGTGCCACTCGTGATCACAGCGAGTCATCCTTGCTGGTCAGCCGTTCACCCATAGTGGGACTGACTGACTGGCTGACACAGACATCCGAGCATGATTGGTACTGAAGGTATGGGAACAGTAAGAGCGCTTGATCGAGAATAGCATGAGTGGTCTTTCTAATGAAACTGAATCGACTTCGTGCAAATGAGGCTTGGTTGCTAGGACCATTGCGGAAGCTACTAATGTATACACCACTCCCAGCCCAAGACGACTGGTAAGCAGAGTACCGTTCTACTGTTTTATGCACCGATAAAAATAGTCCAATAAAGCCAGCGGACCACACGTGAGATGACAGAGCTTGGCGCCAGACAACCTCAGCCGAGACAGGTTGATAAGCCTGAATTAGACGGTTCCAGTTTGTGAGTGAGTATGCCTGTGTGTGGGATGGGACAGTGTGCGGGTGTTTTGTGTTTAATAGTGAGTGAGTGAGTTCATGCACGTGTGACCAGAGTTTTCGTATCGACAGGTCCGCATTATTGTGGCTGGAGGTAGTGTGGCATGGAAAGAGCAGGATATGAGTAAACTGGAAATGGAATATGTCCATTGTCGATGTAAATCAGAATATCCGATGACTGTCCTATGGGCATAAATCTGAAATACAACGGATATGTTGGATATGTGAAGAGTGGACAAACAGAGGTATTATCAGTGGAGATCTTTTTACTTGGCATATTCTATACCACTCTAACAATAAAGCAATTAACTGTGGTTATTGTCTGAGAGTATGCGTATGAACAACTAGATGGATTTGGATATGTCATAAATCCTGAGTGCTTAATCCGTGCCCGCACACCCATCATTTGCAAACTGATTTTGCACTTTTGACTGCCTTTCCAGTGGCCTCTGCAGCACAAAATGGATAAGAATAGTAATTTCACTGGCTCAAGACCTAGTGATACTAATTTTCCAAGCGCTCCTCGTGTTGGGCATCTCCACTTGTGTCGTGCATCGATCAGTGTCGTTAAATAACTTAAAAACAAAGGAGGTTCCTAAGAAAAATAAACCTACTGGATTGAAGTTATAGGCCTGCGTGGAATTTGGTCGGACGCCCGATGACGCCAGTGGGGCGTGAGCACCGTTTGCTTTCTGCCAGCTGAGCTACGAAGTCATACCGAGAGCCTCGGACATTTCATAGTTTTACTAACCTGATTTAAGCAGGTTACCCGTATGAGCCGTTTACAAAATATTTCAAGCCATCATTCTGATCTTGAAGACCTGTTGACGTAGCACTTGCTGTATTAAAGTGTTACTGGTGTGCATGCGTGGTTCGAACAAAGAGAAGGTTGATGATTTCTGACGTTTGTCGAAGTATATCAAATGGTAATCTTTATTTATATACCTATTGCTCCATTACTTAACGGAACGCAATTACGATAAGAAATATTGTAATTGGCCGTTCGGCTGGAATGAGAACCGCGTGAATGAGGTCCGGACCCACTCCCTCCTCACCCTCGGGTCTTTCTTCCGCGTGTGTTTTGAGCCGCTTTCTTCACTCGACTGAAAACCATATCGTGGACGCTGACTTCTTTGGGCGGTTAACCAGTCTGTTGGTCTCTCGTAAGCCTTGGCCTTTTCAGCAGACTTTTGCACCAACTTTGTTCACTTGATTTGCAAACAATTTCAAATATTGGTTCGCTTGGGTGGACTCTAATCCACGAAGCGGTCAACGTTCAGGTTCGTCTTGTATTGCAGTAAGAGTTATAAATTACTTTGTTTGCAAGTGAACTGTACATGAATGTAATCGGGCGTTTGTCGTCTTTTGGACTGTGGTACATGTGCCTCACCCATCAGCTCTGCGTTAGCTACAAATATTTTGGTGGAAATGATGAACAATTATTGCTTTCATTCCCCGCACAACTCCCTGACCACTATCTCAGATTGTCTCTGGTGCACTTCAAGATCGAGACGAAAAGAGCAAAATAGACTTATTTAGTGATTGAAATGTTGCCTAAGTATTCTCAATGTCTTCATCCAGCCGAGCAACTACTTTGTCCTGAAGCAGTGAAGAAAACTAATTGAAATAACTCGGCCCCTATGAACTAGTTAGACAACCAACGAAAAGCAAGTATGCAGCTGAAGTTATTTTGTGGTAACGCTGCATGTTCATTAATATGGTGCAGTAGACAAACGTTTGCATACGATCAATCAAGATTTTCCACGTCGTAAGCTAATATAAAAACTAATTGAAGTCTGCTCGTTTTTCTTACAATATTGGCAGTTTATCTGTGTTTTGTTTATTTACGCTGTCATACTTCCTAGAAGTACTAATAGATTACGCGAACAATCCTGGATATCAGACGTGTTTAGCTGTACACCATATCCTCAAACCCTCAGCTTATCTGTCATTCACCTTTGTTCTTCACTAGAGAATTCTTCCGCAAAATCGTTCGTTGATTAAAGGAATCTCAGGTGATCCCACCCGACGCCTAATGAGCAAGTCATTTATGGTTCATTATGAGTATTGTTACTATCGTAACTCTCACGTTCAGTAACAATACACTGGAAGTTGAATCTATGTGACTAAACCTGATGTTCACCAGTTCGGAAGGGGAACACTTGGCGGAGGGATCGTGTTTTGTTCCCGTTCTCTAGATCACGAATTTCATTGGGTCAGGCTGGGAATTTATTGTTCCGGGTGGATAATTTACAAATGTTGCATTCAAGGGAAAAAAGATGCAATCGAAAACTCACAATTAAAATGGAGTTTTCAAAGTTTCTTCGTGTGTGAACTTTTATAGATATGTACTCGTTGGCTACTTAAATCCCCTGAATAATAACTCAGACAGAGCGTATACCAGCTTGAAAATCTATTCCAAGCACCAGATACCCGGAGTAGTTAGTCATTTCAAACCAAGAGTTACCCATTAAAAAGAGGCTAAATGATCCGTCAAATGACAGCTGTGCCATATAGAAGATGCTCAACCCGATCGAATAACAATTCATAGATCAGATATAATCCAACATGGAATAATAAACGATCCACTCACCACCGTAAATTCACTCATTTACGGTATAGTTCGGAGAGTCTTAAGGCGGAAATCAAACGTATGCATGTCCAATTCGAACTCCTGCTGCTGCTCGATGCTTACTCTCCCGGCAATATTTGAACGCTGCATGGGTAGAACCCACGTTTCAGTGCAACATCTGTTCCACCAGCTGAGCTACGAGGCTGCTTCAAAGAGCCAACACGCGACGCATATGGATCGTACTATTTACCCAACCAGGTTACACTGGCACAAGAAATACGCCACAGAGCACCGAGTGTTGATTATGCAAGTTGAATCATTTCCAGTGGACTAAAACTCCTACTAGTCAACCATGTCCGGCTATTAGGGTTTACCTGCAACCCCCAATTCCCTAGCTTTCGTTTCTCATGTCTGGAGCATCCTATCCAAAATAAATTCTATTTGCTGTCTACCCCGTTGAGTGCATTTACACTGTGTAACACGAAGATCTTTCTTGCACGTAGAGTATCTTCTGGACTCTCCAGATTATACCGTATACACCCAGGGATTAAGTTTCGAATAGTTAACCTGCGATGGTCCAGCAGTCATTATGGTGGACTTCCTGGATTTCCGTCCCCTGGTTCGATTCCTTGAGCCACCTCCGGTACTTTCTTAATTATTAGCGAACCCCTTCCCAGATACAGTACTACTGTTATATAATGAAAAGAAAGTAACTAAAACAGCAGGCAGTAAATAAAACAATAGCTTATGCTGTAACTTGTATTCCAGTATTGCAGAAGGTAACAATGAATATGTGATCAAAGTATCTGTGAACGAAGCTCCTTGTACGCTCACGTCTTACTTTTTCAAAATTGTCCTTAAGGACGACTGTTTTGACTTTCTCAGACTAATTTATTCTCAGTACAGACTTGCCCATTGCTTTCCTCCATTTTGGCTGATGCTAAAACACTCACAATTTAAAAGTCAAGTTCAGCAACCTGGAGCATAAGAAAACTAACTGTCATAATTTGGTTTCGAAGGACTGTACTGCAGCCGATCACCTATAAACCTGAGGACCCTATGATTACATTCTCGTTCATGCAATGGACCACTGAACGTAACAGGTATGATACTTTGAAACAGCTAATGTACCCATCCCTAGTGAGCATCTCTGATTTATCTGAAACGTTTAAAATCAATATTCGTCTCTGCTATTCTCACAGCTATTTCAGTTTTGTGGTGGACGGTCGACCTTCAGTTACTCTGTTGTATCTCTGCTTAACTTAGACCGCATGGTCGTACGGGTTAGTACTCTATTAATATCGTCTAATCCACACAGTGACCTGGTCCTTATATCCTTTTACGTACTCCTAAAATAACAGATACACTTTCAGATACCACTGATCATGAGGCAAACTTCCCTATTTCACTTTTCGGTCCTCTGGTTGGTCTTCGGTTGTCTCGCTGACTAATCCAGTTGACAACTGGAGGCCATCCGATCTGGCTTCAAGCAGGTTTTTTTCAAATCATGCGAACATGTGTGCATGTTTTTATATTTAGTCAAATATCCACTGTTTTTGACTAGTCCTACGTGTGACTTAGCTCCTCTCGTCCCAATCTAAATCGCTAATGCTTGTGCCAAGTCTTCTATCAAGATCTTATTTGTTGATCCCCAATGGGAAGATGATACGCTCCGTGTCCTGACTGTTATGCTAGCAAATAATTTGCGAACTGTCATACAGCAACCATTTTCTTGTTTTCTTTTCTCTTGTTTTTCTTCTCCCTGTTGTCAGTGGCATTCGTAGGGTTGATTTGTCTTCTTATCAGAGGTGCACACAACAGACGTGGACAACAACAGAATCTGACTATGAAAACACACCCAAAAGTCTGAACTGGAAAGTTGCTGGCGATCGTTTTCTGGAATTGTGCTTCGCGATGCCCAGTAATCGTGTCGGAAATGAAATGAATTTCTACCGATCTGGTGGGACAATTATAGAAAATGCTTGTGTTGTAATGAGTAGTGAGATAAAGTATGAGACCTATACGTCATAATCAATCATTTTGAGATACTGTAAAGTCCAGGAGCACCCCGTTTTTTGCTAAAAATAACATCCAGTCAACTGCCTATTACACAGTACGTCGATAGACTCCTCGATTACTCAACAAACTAATTTTGCACTCTAGCCAACCTCTGTTGTTACTATCTTAGAACGGAAAGAAACTGTTTATTAGGTGGTAAGAATTTTCAGTTACTCTACTGTGTTCGGAAAATCACCCGCAAACCATTTAACCAACTCCATTTCTGACAAAAATGAATATAACTAGGTTGATTTACGAACTGTATTTCGTCAGTTTGCTTGGGAAATTAAAAAGCGACCAAATATTCAGCCGATTTTAGCACTGACACGAAGTGCAAAGATGACATAAGATATTGGCAAATCTTTACTCAACCGATGCATTGTATGAATGTTTAGCTCTATTACTGAGTTTTATTTAGCTCCTTCAATAAGTACACATACTATTATATTCCTTATTACTTTCTTTATTCAGTATACGACAATGTACACCCTTTCTGGAAGGGGGCTGCGGCTAATAAAAGGCTGCCAAATGAAGAATTATTCGGCAGTAGCGGAAATCGAACTTGTGTCGTGAATGTCCAAATTTCATTACGATAGCCGTCTGACCACTGCCGGTCTTCTAAGAAACTCAAAATAACCAACTAGCTGATGTGTCTACTTTGATGAAGAAGAGAAACACGTGCGGAATCGTTTTCCTTTTCTGGCTTTGGGCCCAGAAAGTCGTCTCTGAGACACAGGAATTGACTCTGAACATGGGCAAATTCCGAGCTAGAGGACAAAGTGACTGAATGGTAGGAAATTTCTTGAATCTGAGGTATTTGTTTATTTTATTATTAGAAGAACCAGTCTACATTCTGGGCCCCACCTCATTTGAAACTATGTAGGTAAAGTGTTGCAAATGACGAGTCGCGCTAAGCCGGATAAAACATATGCATTTAAGTACTCAAAGATGCATTGATACTACGATGAGTCATCCCATGCAGGACCAAATTACCCTGAAGTCTGTGAAATGTCGTACCCCTCGGACAAGGGGTAAAATGGATATTTTTTTAATGAATTGGTGCTTTGCAAATTCGTTGTCAATAATAGCGTATTATAAGTAGCATCACGACGAGACTGCACCTTTCTCGTGGTGTACTGGCTTGCATATCTCCATGGCCTAAAGAGCTATGCAGTATGGCAGCCTATAACCGGAGATACGATGGGTAGAGGCCAGACGAAGTCCAGTCTCAGAACCAGTTGATTGGCAACATCGGGTTCTAACCACTATGTTCTTGGAGAGGACAATCACGAATAAATGCGGGTAGAAGCAATTCACCGATCCAAAATCCTGCACTAGATGGACTTTCGAATGGAATGCCCCGGATTTCTGTCGACGGTAGGAAAAGTCATTGTATTTCATTCTGTAGCCATCTCCCACCTAAGCTGGGCAGCCCCTGACCAAAAAGATGCTCCTTCCACTGTCTGCTTGTTCTATTGGGTGCATAGGGCTGAGGACTGAATCCGAAGATGGATCGATAACGAAGCTCCACCGAAAACAAGATTTGATGCTTGCAAAAATCAGGTTTCGCGTGGCAGACCATAAGAACTTCCTTCACAAGTTTTTCAGTCACTTTCTCGTGCTGAGTGAACACCCCACTGCCTTAGGGGTCAAATTTTCGAGTCAAAGGCTCCGGTTGGAGTTCCCAAAGAAAAACCCCTTCTGCAGTGTGGGCAGCAGCGAAGTATAATTCGCCCAGAAAGCTCCAGTGTCTTTCTTGTAAAGGGCCTTACGAATTTTCCTTCTTCTGATTTAAGATCGATTCGAAAGGCCACAAGTAACCGGGGCTCCGACGAAAGCAGTAGCTCAGAAGTCCAGCATAAATCGAATGCACTTCTTGAACCTCCATTTTCACTTCTCTTGGCTGCCTTCAATGTCAGCACACTATGTCAGATAGGGCAACAGGCTGTTCTCCTTAGAACTCTAGAGACTTTCGAAATAGGTGTAAGCTGTGTCTCCGAAACACTTATAAAAGGCCCCGTTCCTGTGATCACTCTTCGCACCCCAGATACTACCTAGGTCTCTCGCTCCACCCTTCACGTATAAAGTGATCCAGTTTTTAATGCCCTTGGTCAGGTCGGTAGTGGGATTCCTCTGAGTATAAGGGCTGAGTGGCACTACTAGACAAGATTCCTGTCAGGAATCGTTGGACAGTTCTGTGCATATCAACAGCAACAAACTGAAGCGTCCATGCTTATTCGTCCTGTCTGTTTATGCGCCCACTGACGGCAATTATTCAAGGATCAAGAACAAGTTCTACCATGATTTACCTTGACTGCTTCGAAGAGTGCTTTCTACAGACGTGATGGTCATTGCATATATAACGCCTTGGTACGCGCTTGCTTCCGTTTACGTCTCATCCGTGGTCACACCAACGCTTGAGCCATCCGTCCCCCGCAGGTACCTCTAGATAATAACTAACAATCCACTTTTAAGACGGAGCTGACTACGCGGTTATGGAAGCAGCTGGATATTCAAGATCCAGATGAAAGCTGGCAACAGATCATGGAATTCTTGTACGCCTCTTCCAATGTCACACATTACCAGTTCAAGCAGATCTCGAAAAGATGGATATCTTTGACATCATTTGCTCTCTTAGATTCTCGCATATCCGTTCCTTTCGGCGGTCACATTCAATGAAGTGCCTAAGTCCCTGAGATGCTAGCCGACTGGGGGTCTGAGAAATGACCGTGAACAGTGGCTGAATGTGAAATGTAGGGAAACGGAAAAGGCTGCGACTTTTGGCAATTCTCGGAACCTTTACAGTTTGATTAGAGGCACCTGTCCACGAAAGCCCGGTGTTAGTAAGTTAATTAGGAAATCCGATAATTCACTGATTCAATTTCATGGACGTAATCTGGACCTTTGGACAGAGAACTTTAGGGAACAATTCAGTTGACTTACTTCCACAGTGGACCTTCCGAATATACCTCCTAGAGAACCGACGCAGATAGACATCACTCCTACATCAGAAACGCAGGTTATCCGGAAGATAGCTTATTTTAAAGGGTACAAAGCCGCTGAACCGGATGGGTTGTCTCCATCTTTTTTCAAGGATGGAGGCAAAGCTTTGGTTTCGGAGTTAGCAAAACTCCCCCTTATTGTTTGGGATAGTGACCAGATTCCCAGGGAATTGTGGGAATCGGTGACTGGGCCGATTTACAAAAAAGGTGACAGGTCCTCTTGTGAAGACCACAGAGGAATTAGCTTGTTAAGTATTGCATCCCAGCTGCTTGGCGGGATTATTCTCCACTGATTTTCCAGTACCCCCTAAAGTTGTGCACGTGAGAATCAAGCCGGTTTCAAATCAGGTAAGAGTGGTGTCTGTCAAAGCGTCGGAAATCTTCGTGAAAACAAGTCATCGGCGAGGCTGCAGTTTGCATTTTTCCAATCCATGGACAGAGCTCTTTGTTTTCAATAACTAATGACAAGGCCCGCATATCCCACTTAGAAGTGCAGTCGTGACGCGTGTGTGCATGAACCGATCAGTCCATCACATGTCACCGTTCACGTCGACTGTTGACAGACAACCTACTGCCTACCTTTCACGCCCACCCCACCCTCCAACCAATCATATGTATGAAACACTGTGATCTGACTCAATCAATCACAACTGCACAGCACACTGGGAAATCAATAACAATGGCGTATGTGCTCACGTATTCCTTGTCTCATGCTATATAAATTGTTGGTTTTTGGTTGCAACTGAATACAGTTTCCGTTTTGGCTCGTAGTTACCTTTCGGTTGGAATTGGACGATCAAGGAGTCTCTGACCGGGCATAGTCCAGAGGTTTGCTAACCGACACAGTAGTATCGACCGTACATTTATTCTTTGGCAAATCTTAAAGCACGGACACATCTGCCATATGTCCATAACCTGTCTTTCTTGATCTGATAACAACTTTCTATTCAGTCAATTGTACAGTTCTCTGGTCCCGTTTGTCATTGGAGGGTATGCCAAAGAAATTGATTTCTCTTTTCTAATGCTTGTACGTAAACAGCCGAAGCCGAGTTTGAACTTACGGCGACCTTTCATCGGAATTCACCACGGGGAATGGTATATATATATATATATATATATATATATATATATATATATATATATATATATATATATATATATATATATATATATATATATATATATATATATAACCAATACATCAAGGCATTCACCCAGTCGGATGAAGTTCATTGCGGACTTTCTCCAAAATTAGGGTGTAATCGACAGAACAACCAAACTCGAGGCTCTAACTCAGGATCGACCTGACACCCCTACCCTCACTCCAAATTTATGTTTTCCATTAACTTTTTGCGCCACATTTGCTCATTCGCTGAACCACACACCGGACATTGACCTTAAGTGACCGCTGACTGGTGCGTGCGCTGATTTGTTCTGTAACCCTTGACCCACTTTTCCCATAGACATTTCGTTGATTTGACCGCTTGAACCTCAAGCGATCCTGAATTTGCTCGCATTTGGCTGACTCTGATTCACAGAGCGGTTACCGTTGAAGTTTGTACAGTTTTTGTGTCATTCATGATTGTTTTATAAAGAACCGTAATGAAAACCGCAATTGGACGCTCGGCTTTTTTTTGATTGTGTTACGAGTATCTCAGCGACTGCTAGTAGTCTGTTACTTAGGGTATGTTGTCAAATTGAATGAGTGGATACCGAACCCTAAAAGTATTGATCATCATGACCAGATTGTGAAGTAAGTCCAAATTCAGAGCACGTGGACAAACTACGAACCATCAAGTCTGCGTTACACCGGGTGTCTACCGTTGTGCCTCGTGGATATATATTGTCCTGTGATATTTGTGGCTTCTCAGCGGATTTATAAACATTATGAGTTCAGTTACCTCTGAGGATCAATGTGCGTGTTTGGTGTGCAAGAAAAATATTGGCCCTCGGGTCAAAGCCCTGATGTGTGATTTTTGCGAGGGGTGGATTCACCTAAAGTGTACTAAAATCGACAAGGATAAATATGAGTGGCTGAGTTCCTGCAGCTCCCCATTCCTGAAAACTCTATGCACAGATTGTACCACCGCAAATAAAAGAAAAAGAGATGAAGCTGATTCAGCGGCGAATCAGGCACCCGCGGTACCGTGTTCAACGAGCCCCAGGTCCCACGCAGAAGTAGCTTCAGGCGCTACGAACAACCCATTAAGAGAAGTGAAGAAGCAACGCCGAAAGAAATCCGTGGTCACAGACAAAGCCGAAGTAGCTGTACACTCGGAAGACAAAACTTATGTTCCGCAAGTATCGAATGCAGCCGGCGGAGGCACAGACCCCGATCCAGGGCAGACGGAAACCTTGAGTCAATGGAAAACAGTAAAGCCACGTCAACGGATGGCGCCGCCACCTAGGACCCAATGCTTCCTAGTCGTGAATCTTTCGGAATCAACCGAGTCGGAGCCTCAAAGTAGATTAGAGCACGACGTTTCTCTACTTCGGGACATATTTGCCAAAATATTCTCCACAAATGAGGAAAACCTGGCAAATAACGTAAAGGTCAAAGCCGTTTTTCGATTAGGGAAAATAAATGACAATGGTAACCCTCGTCCGCTCAAGGTGGTCTTGGGTTCCGATGAGGAATGCCGCTGGGTGCTACAGCGGTCCTACAGATTAAAAGGAGAAAAACAACGACTCCTTCGAGATCTTGACCCCGAGGAAAGGGAGAGGCACCGGTTAGCCTTGAGAGAGCTCCGCGAACGCCAGGCCAATGGTGAATCAGGTCTTTTCATCCGGGATTTTCGTGTTCAGCGGAGGCGTCTTCAACTGAGATGGGATCCGTTCAATCTCACCGGCATCATCAACCAGACGGCCCCTGCGGTGGAGGTGCAATGAGGGTCGGTAAGAAGAGGGAAGACAGAAGAGGGCATGCACTTATCATGTCGTCTAATGTCAGGAGTCTGTTGAACAAGCGAGATGAGCTCGAGGCATGGGTGGTTCAGCACTCGCCAACATTGGTCGCCTTGACGGAGACGTGGCTCACCAGTGGAGCGCAGGACTCGGAAGTAGCTATCCCAGGATACACACTTTACCGTGCTGATAGGAGCCAAGCTAGGCGAGGAGGCGGCGTGGCGATGTACATTCGAGCTGACGTCCCTTCGCTACAGTTGGATCGCCTGATAGACCCGGAGGGCTTTGAAGAATCGCTTTGGTGTCGCGTGAAGTTGACACCCAGTGGATTTGAGTCTGTCGGAGTCATTTATCGGTCACCAGAAGCAGACCCACGGGAAGCACTGACTGGAGTAAGACGTTGGGCGGGCGATGGTCACTGTCTAATTTTGGGTGACTTCAACTCGCCGAATGTGGACTGGGAGAACTTGCAGTGCACTGTAGGAGCGGATTCATTTTCCCGCGAGCTTCTTTCAACGGTGCTGGAACTTTCCTTGTACCAACACGTCAGAAGGCCGACCCGAACCCAGGATCACCACACGTCTATCCTAGATCTGGTGATATCTCCAAGGCGGTCCGATGTTGATCAGATAGAGTACCTACAGCCACTAGGGTGCAGTGACCATGCAGTATTGACCATCAGCTGGAAGAGAGGAGCGACGTTTGTCCCCAGACCACAAGGCGGACTCAACGTCTGGCGAATGTCGTTCCAACAAGTCAGGGAGGCTGCATCCTCAGTGATGTGGTATCCGCCAGAACCGCATGACATAGACCAGGCTTGGGAGGTAATCCGAGATGAAATCCTTCAGTTATGCCAGACTTTTGCTCCACCATCCAGACAGCGGCCGCATGCGAAAGGCCCACCTTGGTTTGACTCGCAACTTAGGCGGCTTTTGAAGCATCGGAACCGAGCATGGAAACAATGTCAAGCGACTGGAGAAGGATATGATCGATACCGCAACATCCGGAACCAGTGTACCCAGATGAAACGAGAAAAGCGACGTATCTTCGAGGAGACGTTAGCAATGGACTCGGTACAAGCACCCAAACGACTGTTCGCATATCTGCGACGGAGGACGCGAACCACGACTGCAATCCCAGCCCTACAGGACGGACATTCGCTGGGAGTGACAGATGAACACAAGGCAGAGATACTGGCGAGACACTACTTGTCAGTCTATGCTCCTGAACAGAGGCACAATCGTCCCTCACACATTGCCGGGGGAGCCCCCCAAATGTCTTGTCAAGAACTCACCGAGGAAGAAGTGGCGGCAACCATGCGCACCATTAGAGTCAACCAATCCCCCGGACCTGATGGTGTTCATCCGTTGGTGGTAAAGGAACTGGCCGCTGTGTTAACTCAACCAGTCACACGACTGTTCAACGCGTCTTTAGCAGCGGGAAAGCTCCCCCAAGAATGGAAGAAAGCGGTCGTCGTGCCACTGTACAAAGGTGGGGCAAAAGCTGAGGTTGTCAACTACCGACCTGTCAGTCTAACACCGGTGATAGGAAAGGTTATGGAGCGCCTGCTGGCAACGCGAATCCGGGACCATATTGGGGTATACGACCTACTTAGCCGACAACAACATGGTTTTTGGAAAAACAGGTCGTGCCTAACAAACTTGGTAATCGCACGAGAAAGCTGGACGATGGCCAAGGCCGAAGGACACCCTACGGACGTAATCTTCGTGGATTTTAGCAAAGCTTTTGACAAAGTTCCGCATGACCGTCTATTAGGTAAGCTTAAGGCTCTTGGTGTAGTAGATCCATTGATTCTGTGGATAGAGGACTTTCTAAAAGGCCGAACCTTTGCAGTACGAGTAGCACAGTCACTGTCAACCTGGCAAGTGGCAGCTAGTGGTGTTACACAAGGATCGGTTCTGGGTCCGCTCCTCTTCCTGGCCTATATCAATGACCTACCACCAGTTTTTCAATCGCCGTGACTCATTTACGCAGACGACCTAAAGATCTGGCGCACAATTACGTCATACGCTGACGAGCTCGTTCTTCAGGAGGACATCAGAGCCCTTGAGAGATGGTCAGATCTGTGGTCACTACCAGTCAACACGGACAAGTGTGCGCATATGCGAGTAGGAGCACCGTCCAGCAGTGGGATGTACAATATACACGGGGCACCCCTCCGACGCTCTGTCTGCGAAAAAGATCTGGGAGTAATGGTGGCCTCGTCACTAAAAACGAAACACAATACTGATAGAGTCTGTTCTTCAGCGTGGAGTATCCTGGGGCCGATTACTCGTTCATTCGGCCATCTCTCACTCAACGCCTTCAAGGTGCTGTATGCAACCCACGTGCGTCCCAGGTTGGAATACGGGGGGCCAGCAGTTTTCCCTTGTACGTTGGCAGAGGTGGCAAAGTTGGAAAGAGTACAGAGAGGCGCAACCCGCCATATCGGAGGGCTACGTGGGGTCAGTTACGAAGAGCGGCTGAAGATCACAGGGCTGTTTCCAGTGGCCTACCAAAGAGTCCGGGGAGACCTGATCTTCACCAGGCGTGTCATCAGAGGCGACTTCGGTCCAGAACTACGTGCAGAGCTCCCTCTCCGCGGACATGGCCGTACGAGGGGACACCCGCTAACTCTAAAGAAACTGCACTCGGTGGGCCTCCCTCTGGTGTACCGTCTATCTCGGAGGGTGACCAATCTATGGAACTCGCTGCCAGCCGAAGTGGTGGAAGAGCCCAACGACACATTGTTCAAGCGACTTCTGGACGTATTTCTGAAGAGGTGGTGGGAGACACACATGAGTCTACATCACTGAGCTGTGGTGAGGAGGCTTACACGGGAGAGATACCCTCTGCCTCTATTATGAAGAATGAATGAATGAACGTGGAAGCAATCAGCTCTCCCGCTGTGCAAACCAGGATGTTTTTTTCCCTGCGCATCTTAAACGTAGCTATTAATGTGACAAAGATTTGGCTAGATTCTTATTCTTGAAATTATTCCAGTTAAGTGTTCAATGCATGTCATTAATTAGAAAATGGGAAGTCTTCACGTAAAAACAAATTTAATGTTCTGAAATCTTTGAAAACGAGTTGATGGCAATATATCCCTTGAAATCTGACTCCCTATTAGGACACAATCGATTAAATAACTGAGGGACAATAACGTCTAGACAGTATTATTACTTCTGGCCAATAATGTCTCCAGACTCCTATGCAACACAGAAAAATCATTTTATGAGGAAGTCGCGAATTTTTACATCTTCAACAGGGACCAGATTGTTGTTTATAACTTTTGGTATCGCAAAACAAAAGAAAAAGAATATTCCTCGGTTCTTAGGGCCCCTCAAAATTTTCTTACTTAAAAGCAGAGTCACATGATAGATTGTCAAAAAAATAGGATTGATTCTTCACTGTCTCATCGAATACTTCAAACAATAGTTATATACTTCCCTGTAATAGAATACCTGAGTTGTTACAGGACATTTTATGGTGAAATATCTTTACTCTGTTCGTCATTCAAAAACCATGGAGGCACCTCATAACTGCTGCTTTCAGCTTACGATATTTCACTTGTAGTGAGAGTTGTATGCGTTGCAAGATGGGACTCGAAGCCAGCTGCCCGCGGTAATGAATCCCCAAAAGACAACCGCCGAACCCCTCGGGACTGCTCCCACAGAAATGTTCCCCTTTTAGTTTGAACTTGATGGTTATGCATCGTACGAAGTGCTGATTTATAACAAGCCGTAAGAAAAAGCTGCTCAGCCAATGCGTTTTCAACGGTGATTCGGAGGCTATTATTCCAAGATGAATCATTCCGAAAAACCGGTGATATTTTTGACTTGTTGGCGTATTACATGCACCAACTGTATTGCTGCTTCTCACACTCCTAATACCGTCATCTGATAGACCACTCTGTAATTTCCCTTAGTGGAATTCGATGGAGAATGTTGTCCTTTGGATTTCTGTACGGCACATTTTGACTATCAGTTCAGTAATCTGTGTGTAAGGTTCACTTCTGTTGATGATTGGGTTTTTAGCCAAGTCAAATTCAGTACCTCTGTTTGACACTTCGGAAATCATATTTTCATCAGTTCACTTCAACAGGATTTGCAACGTAGAGTCTTCTAAGTTGATTATCATAATGGAACATCAGTATTTGCACTAACCCTACCAGAACTATATCCGTGTTCTTACCTCGTGTCTCCTTTGCTATTGTTGGTGATAGTTTTATTAATTTCTGTCGTTATCGCTGCTGTTGTTGCCGCTGCATATATTTTCTTGGGCCGCAATGCTAGCGCCATTAGAGGTGGTGGCCCTGGTAGTAGTAGTAGTAGTAGTAGTAGTAGTAGTAGTAGTAGTAGTAGTAGTTGTAGTATTAGCTATTGTTACCAGTTTTATTGCAAGGACAATGTTGATATAGATATTCCGCTCTCTAAAAATTACACCTGTGAATTAGGTCGGTATACCTAGAGACTGAAAAGTGCAATAAACTCTGCTTCTTGACCCGTTCCTTCCATCGTGTCCCCAAGTATTAGATTCTTCAGTTGATAAGATCAGCCTCAACAACGGCATGAACAACACAATCACCTTCGTCACAGTGGGTCATTTTGAATGGAACAATTGAGTTAAACTCTCGTCACATATGCATAAACACGCTAGCCACCGTGTTTCGTATGAGCTTCTGACAGTTTGGGGTGACACGGTCAAAGGGCTGGGTTATCAATAATCCAAATCAGGTGAAGAGATTGAACTACCGGAGGCAGCTTAGGGTGACACACATATACGATGTCAACTGGTCAGTTCCATTCCGTTCATTTTAGTTCAAGGAAAGAACAATTGTAGGAAACTAAAGTTTGTTCTCGGACAGTCTGGTTTAATCCAGGCAGCTATTCTTATACTGCTAATTATAAGGGGGTTCAATCGAAGGGGCTGATTTTAGACGGTAGAAAAGTATGCTAATTTTGTTGTTTCGATTTGATGAGCCCGATAACCCTTTCGATGGAACAAAGTTTAAAAAAAAACATCAAGCCGTGTGGGGGAGCACTTTGTGAGCGGGTAAGTCAGTTCTTTCAAACAAAATATCACCTGTCCATGACTTT